>CM028138.1:20570000-21770000 GCA_016271365.2 Neoceratodus forsteri
AGGCCGAGGTGACCCCAGTTTAGGGAGAAGGCGTCCTGTGCTATTGCCAGGTCATCTCTGGCTAGGGAGCAGAACTGCTGAACCTTTGCGTTGTGCCAGCATGCAAACAGATCCACTTGCGGATTACCCCACTTCTGGACAAGAAGCTGGAAGGCTGCTTCCTTCAGTTCCCATTCCCCCAGGAGAACGTCCTTGCAGCTTAGCCAGTCTGCTGTGATATTCTCCTGACCTGGTATGTACACTGCCCTTATGCTTGCCAGGTGCTTCTCTGCCCATCGGAAAAGGAGAAGGGATTCCTGAAGCATTTTTGTGCTTTGTGTGCCGCCCTGGTGGTTGACGTAAGCTATTGCTGTTCGATTGTCTGTTAGAATCAGCACATCCCTGGTGTGCACTTGCTGATGGAAGTGCTTTAGGGCCATACAAACTGCTCTCATCTCTAGAACATTCATGCTGTACCTCAATTCCGTCAGGAACCACTTGCCTTGGGATGATGTCTATTGTAGGTGAGCCTCCCACCCTCTGAGGCTTGCATCTGTTGTGATCCTTATCTGACGCGGATGGCCTAGGTCTCGACCTCTCATCACGTTTTTTCTCCGAGACCACCATGCGAGAGCGCTTTTTACCTGCTGTGACACTGGGATGAGGTGGAGCCGAGGGTGACTGGACTGGGACCACAGATTGAGCAGATGAGTCTGAATGGGTCGCATGTGCACCAGAGCCCATGGAACTGAGTCTGCCAGGGACACTAGAGTCCTGATAAGCTGCAAGACGGATTGAGCCGGCAGCTGACTGCCCCTCTGGAATTTGCTGATGAGTTTTAACAGGTCCCTGAACTCTGAGTCGGGGGGGGAATACCTTGTTGATCTGTGTCCTGAATTCCGCTCCCAGGTGGCTCAGGCTCTGACTCGGAATTAGGGAGCTCTTCTTCAGGTTGATTAGAAAACCGTGAGCCATGAGGCACTGGACTACATCCGCCACTGCCTGTACTGCTTGGTCGAGCTGTGGAGCCTTGATGAGGATGTCGTCCAGATAAGGGAATAGCTGGATCCCCCGGTTCCGTAGGTGGGCTATTACTGCTACCAGGACCTTCAAGAAGGTTCTGGGGGCAGAGAACAGTCTGAACGGGAAAGTCTTGAATTGGAAGTGATGACTGCCCAGCTTGAACCTCAGGTACTGCCTGTGCCTGCTGTGAATCGGGATATGCAGATAGGCGTCTTGTAGGTCTATGAATGCTAAGAAGTCTCCCTGCAGGACTTCCTTGGCAATCGAGGCCAATGTTTCCATCTTGAATGGTCTGCTGCGCACAAAGCGGTCTAGGAACTTGAGGTCTAGGACTGGTCTGTGACCCCCTCTGCGCTTGGGCACAATGAAAAACAGAGAGTAGACCCCCCGGTTGTGCTCTGTGGGGGGACCTTTTTGATAGCCCCGGCTTGCATAAGATCCATGATGGCCTGCAGTGTGGCTTGCCTTTTGGACGAGTTATTTGAAATAGGCGAGGAAACCACATGTGGTAATGGGGGCTTGGACTCAAATTCTATTAAGTAACCCTGACGGACAATATCTAACACCGACCTGTCAGACATTGTTTGGACCTATTCCTCGAGAAATTCCAAAAGTCTGCCCCCTACTCGAGCATGAGTCCTCATTTTCTCATTGTGCTTTCTTGTTGCTGGATCCTGAATCCCGGAGGTTCCCTCCTCCACCTGATCCACCTCCCCTGAAAGATCGCTGGCGTCGGGATAGCCATGGCCTTTTTCCCCAAGAACTGGAACTCTGACCCTTGTTGAAACCTCTGTCACGAAAAATACACCTTGTGCCAGAAGGCCAGGCTTTGCCCCTGCTCCTAGACTGGGGCATATGCACCTTCGCGGTTTCACCCGACTCCTTCACCGCCTCCTTCAGTGCCGACCCGAAGAGGAGGTTGCCTTCATATGGTGCATTCACTAAGTGGCTTTTCAAGGATGCATCCGCGTGCCATGCCCGGAGCCATAGGTTGCGACGAGCCGAGGTTTGGTAAAACACGGTCCATGCGGCACACCGGACTGCTTCTTCTGACACAACCGCCGCATAGGCGGAGGCCAACCCCATTAACTGCAGTTGTTGGATAATGGGAGAATTCTTGTCTGGATCTTCTGCGAATTGAAAAACTAAATCCGAGACCCAAGATAAGGCAGTTGTGGCGGAGAGTAGGTTTGCCGCCGAAGCCTTCAGTGACGTTGCCGAGACTTGAAAGGCTCTTTTTGAGCGAGGAGTCCACTTTTCTGTCCACAGGGTCTCTTAGCGAAGCCCCCCCCCCCCTCGGCTGGGATGACTGTTTTCTTGGTCAGGTCAGAAATCAATGGGTCAATCCTGGGGCAGTCTAACCACTTCTCTGATTGCTTTTTATCAAACTTCAGCAGTTTAGATATCCATTTGGGAACCGGAAAAGCACGCTCCAGGCCCTGCCATTCCTCCTTTGGCAAGTCCTTGATGGAAGGAGGGAGGGATGGGAAAAGCTGTGGCAGGCCAAGAGGTAGACGCCAGGCAGAAGGCTTGTTTTGGCTGCGTGGAGACCGGTGTGGGGGAGGGAGGGGGACCGAAGTGAATCTCGGATATGACCTTGATAATGAAGTCTAGGTCATCAAGGTCGAAATTTCTGGACGGTGAGTCATCGGGATCAGGCGAGGAACCTACTATCTCTCCCTCTTCGGTGGAAGAGCTGTGCCTGAGGAGCCGGGGTACCCCTGTGCCGTCTGCCCTTATGTCCGCCTCTTGCTATGCTTCTTGAGCAGAGCCGTTTTCTGTGCCTGTGACTAGAATAATGGTGACTGTCCTCCTCTGGAGATCTGTCCTCTTCTCTAGACTTTTTCTTGGGGCGGGAGCGGCGAGAGGAGGGCCCCCCTCGCCAGAGGAGGATGAGGAGGAGGGTCCTTTTTCTCCTGGCTTTCTTGTGTTGTCTCGCATCTGGTGACCCCGGAGGGTGTCACTCAAAAGAGGAGGGGTCCACAGTGAAGGCTCTGTTCAACCTGTCTATGAGCTCAGGGTCAAGGAATTGGGAGAGGGTCCCTGGATATAGTGCTCCGCTCAGCGAGCCGGTCAGACCTTTCTGGAATGCTTGATTGTGTTCGGTCAGACCTTTCCTGTCCATTTTCCTGCAACAAACTGGTGTCCGCTGTCTCGACATCACTTGCTGCCACTGCCTACTCACACGTGAGGCATAGTGAGCCCGCAAAAGTAATCAAGAGAGGGGACCTGCAGCGTAGGCATTTTTTTCCTCGACTTGATTTTTCGGAAAGCCATCTTCTATGGCTTTGCCTTCGTTGCGGGTCAGAGTAGCAATGTATACGCTCTAGACAGCTGCTGGGAAGGTCCCTCTGAGACACAAAATCAGGACCCTCGAACCAGCGCACACACAGGGCAACCTTCAGATTAATTGGCTGGGGGGGGCAATGGCCCTTTTAATTGTAACCCTGCCCCTTTAAATACCTGTCAAATTGTAGCCTGGCCCCCTTAATCCTCTTCACACCAGCAAGCCCATCTTCACATTAGATGTGGACTGCCCCTTTTAATTGTATTTATGAAGCGAATTGTTCCTCCTGGCTGCTGTAGGGATGCTCTGTACAGCCGCTGAGGCTGGAGGGGGGGTGCGATGAGCTCCAATGAGAGCGGGCCGCCTGCGCACAGAACCGCTAGCCCAGAGGCTCTTTGGCGCAAAGCAGGCGGCGAGGAGTAGCGGGGAAGCCGGTCTGCCCAAGCTCCGACCACAAGAACCACTCAAAAAGCAGCCGTTAATGGCATTGGAGCCATTTCAGCGATCGCAATGTGGCCCTGAAGCGATTGCGCCTTTTGAGCATTTTTTTTTTTTTTTTTTTTCTACGCCCAGCAGATGTAGATCCACTGTGACTAAGGCGCAGGAAAAAACAGCTATTGTGACAGTCCTGGAGAGGTGAGACCAGCCTGTGTAGCGGGCAAGGCTAAGGCTGGATCTCACCGAGGCTAGATCCCCTGAGCCAAAAACAAACTTACTGTGCCCCTTGCTTCTCGATGTCTAATGAACAAATGATCTTCAGTCCTGCCATGAGTGACAGGGCTCTGCTGCAGAGTACCTGCTTCACCAAAGGCAGGAAGTAGACTGGGGTAACTGGATGTTGCGGGCTGCTTATGGCCCCCACCCCACCCCAGCTTTTGAGTTCCTGCCTATCACTATCATCAGGAAGGAGAAGCCCAGGAGAGAGAAACTTAATTTTGACCCGTTTATCATGTCCCCCGTCCCTCTTCTCCTCCAGTGCATGCAGCCTGAGCTCTTCCAGCCTCTCCTCATACCTCCCCCCATACCTTGAATCATCCTGGTCACCATTCTCTGGACCCTATCCAGCAGTGCTATGTCTTTCTTAAGGTGAGGTCTCCAAAACTACACACAGTACTTGAGACGCGGCCTGACCAGGGCATTGTACAGAGGGAGTATCACCTCCCTCCCTCCTCCTGGATGTAATCCCCCTGGCTATGCATACATACATAGATACATAGACAGTGTCGGCAGATAAAGGCCTAGAGCCCACCCAGTCTGGCCATTTGAGCTTGTAAGTTCACTTTATGTTTTCCTAGAAGTCTGTTGCCCCTCGCCCCTGACCTCCAGAATTCCTTTATGTCTATCCCATGCATTCTTAAATCCCATGATTGTTTCAGCCCCCACAACTTCCTCTGGCAGAGTGTTCCACTTGACCACCACCAATTCTGTGAAGAAATTCTTCCACATGTTTCCTCTGAATCGTCCTCCCTCCAACTTCATCCCATGCCCTCTAGTCCTGGAACATATTTTTTGCTTAAAAAGTAGTGTATTCTTGCACCCTGTTTCTCCTTGTAAGATACCTGTATGTGTCTATCACATCCCTTCTCTCCCTCCTCTCCTCCAGGGAGTACATATTCAAGTTCTTCAGCCTACCCTCATAAGACTTGTGATGCAATCCACGTACCATCTTTGTTGCCTTTCTCTGAACCTTCTCTACATAGAAACATAGAATTTGTAAACAGATAAGAACCGCTTGGCCCACCTAGTCTGCCCATTTTCCTACCTAACAGATAAGCTGCAGATCCTAGTTAACCAACAGCTTACTTCCTCCTACCCCCCACTAGGACTGCCTTATGTCTGTCCCATGCATTCTTGAATTCCCTCACTGTTCTTGACTCCACAACCTCCTCAGGGAGGCTGTTCCATGCATCCACAACCCTCTCCGTGAAAAAATACTTCCTCACATTACCTCTGAGCCGTCCCCCCTCTATCTTCAAATTGTGCACCCTTGTTCTTGCACATCTCTTTTTCTGAAAGATGCTACCCTCTTGGACTTTGTTGATTCCCTTGAGGTACTTGAAAGTTTCTATCATGTCCCCTCTCTCCCTTCTTTTCTCAAGGTATACATATTAAACTCCTTTAGTCTTTCTTCAGATGTCTTCTGGTGCAGACCCTGCACCATTTTGGTTGCCCTCCTCTGGACAGCCTCCACTCTGTCTATGTCTTTGCGGAGATGGGGTCTCCAGAACGGCACACAGTACTCCAGATGGGGTCTCACCAACTGTCTATACAGAGGATAACAACTTCCTGTGTTCTACTATTGATGCCTCTTCCTACGCGTCCCAGTATCCCCCCAGCCTTCCTTACTGCCTTCTCACATTGCTTGCCCACCTTTAGGTCATCTGATATAATTACCCCCAGGTCCCTTTCCATTTTCACTGCTGTCAGTATCTCACCCCCCACTGCGTACTCTTCCCCTGGGTTTTTGTTTCCCATGTGCATAACCTTGCACTTCTTTGCATTGAATCTGAGCTGCCGTACATTTGACCATTCCTCCAACCTTGCCAAGCCTCTTCTCATCCTTCCCACTCCATCTTGTGTATCAACCCTGTTGCAGATCTTTGTGTCGTCTGCAAAGAGACATACTTTTCCTTCCAGTTCCTCTGCAATGTCACTTATAAAGACATTAAAAAGGACCGGTCCCAGTACTGAACCCTGCGGTATCCCACTAGTAACCCTCCTTTCTTCACTGTGTACTCCATTTACTATTACCCTTTGCGTCCTGTTGTCTAGCTAATTTTTTTTCCAGGCTACCACCTTGGGACCCACTCCAAGGCTGGCTAACTTGTGTATTAATCTTTTGTGTGGGACTGTATCAAATGCCTGGCTAAAGTCTAGGTAGGCCATGTCCACAGCCCCTCCCTGGTCTACTACTTTGGTCACCCAGTCAAAGAAATCTATTAGATTCGTCTGACATGACCTTCCCACCATGAATCCATGCAGCCTTGGGTCCTGTGCCCCACTGGCCTCTAGGTACTCAACAATTCTTTCTTTCAGAAGTGATTCCATCATTTTCCCTACCACTGAGGTCAAACTAACTGGTCTGTAGTTTCCTGTCTCTGTCCTGCTCCCACTTTTGTGAAGAGGAATCACATCTGCCCTCCTCCAGTCCTTGGGTACCACCCCATCCTCCCATGATTTGTTAAACAGAGTAGTCAGCGGTGTCACTAGTTCTACCCTTAGTTCTTTTAGAATTCTTAGGTGAATCCCATCAGGCCCCATTGTTTTGTCCACCTTCAATTTTATTAGTTCTTTCAGAACCCTTTCTTCTGTAAATGGACTGGTATCGACCCCCATCTTCAGAGTGTTTCTCTTGTTTGGCTACGCTGTCTATGTCCTTACGTAGGTAAGGTCTCCAGAACTGTACACTGTACTCCAGGTGGGGCCTCATGAGTGTCTTGTATAGTGGAATTATGACCTCCCTTTTCCTGCTGGTGATGCCCTACAGGGGGCCTATACATCCCAGCATCCTATTTGCTTTACCTGCTGCTTTGTTGCACTGTTTCCCTACCTTGAGCTTACCAGAGATAACCCCAAGATCCCTTTCCTGCTTGGTGCATGCTATATCCTCACCTCCCCCCCCCCCCCCAACTGATTTATTGTGCCAGGGTTGTTGTGCCCTATATGTATTATCTTGTACTTTTGCATTGAATTTCAGCTGCTAAACCCCTGATCATTCTTCAAATTTCGTGTGTCCACTCTGTTACAGAGCTTTGTGTCATTAGCGAACAGGGAAATTCTGCCTTCTAGGTCCTGCACAATGCCAATGATGAAGATGTTGAATAGGACTGGTCCCAGCACTGATCCCTGTGGTACCCCACTGGTCACTCTTCCCTCTGTGGAGTGATAGCCATTTACCACCACCCTCTGTGTCCTGCCGACGAGCCAGTTACCTATCCACCGCACTACTGTCCTGCCCACACCCATATTTCCCAGTTTGTGTAATAGCCTTTTATGTGGCACAGTGTCAAAGGCCTTGCTGAAGTCCAGATAGGCCACGTCCACTGCCCTCCCCTGATCCACCTCCCTAGTCACCCAGTCGAAAAATTCAACAAGGCTGGTCTGACATGACTTCCCCCCCCAGTGAAACCATGCTGCCTTGGGTCCTGTAGTCTGTTGACAAGTAGACGTTCCACCAATCTCTCCTTCAGTAGTGCTTCCATGATCTTCCCCACTACCAAGGTGAGGCTGACTGGTCTGTAGTTCCCCGCTTCCTCTTTGTTCCCATTTTTGTATAAGGGGACAACATCTGCTGTCCTCCAGTCTTTAGGTACCTCCCCTGTTTCCAGTGATCAGCTAAACAGGATTGCCAGAGGTTCAGCCACCACCTCTCTTAGTTCTTTAAGGACCCTGGGGTGCACCCCATCTGGCCCCATTGCTTTATCAACTCTTATTCCTTCCAGTTCCTTCAGGACCCTTTCTCGTGTAAAGGGACTTGTGTCCATTTCTGCATCATTCCCACCCATTGTACTCCCTTCAAGCCCATCACCCTCCTCTTCCTCAGTAAAGACTGAGCAGAAATACCTGTTCAATATGTCAACTTTACTGTTGTCCTTCTCCACACCCAGTAGTCTGTTTGCTTTTGCTACAGTTCTTCGACAATTCTCAGTGTTAGTCATTCTGACATCCACCACCACCCCTAGATCCCTCTTGCCCAATGTGGCTTGCAGTGTAAACCCCCCGGGTGTATACATGGCCTGGGTTTCTGACTCCCAGATGCTGTACCTTACACTTCTCCTGCATTAAACCTCAACCCCCACCTCCTTGACCACCTATCCAGGGTATCCAGGTCCCCCTGGAGAGCCTCACTCCCTTCCTCCCCATCCACCAGCACTCCCAGTTTCGAGTCATCCACAGAGAGACTCAGCCTACTCTTAACACCCCTCCCTATGTGCAAGACATAAGCATTGAACAGGAGTGGCCCCAGCACCGAACCCTGAGGGACCCCACTGGTGACCCTTCTGGGGAAGAAGACTATCCCACCAACCACAACCCTCTGTATTTGCCCCGTAAGCAAGTTCTCTACCCACCTGAGCAACTGCCCCCCACCCCCATCCACCCCAGCTTTGTTAGCAGACCAGTGTATGGGGTACCGAATCAAACGCTTTGCTGAAGTGCAGGTAAAGGACATCCACCGGCCTATGTCGGTCCAGGACACCAGTCACCCAGTTGTAAAACTCCACAAGGTTGGTCTGGCACGATCTCTCCGGGACAAAACTATACTGCTCGTCATCCAGTTGCCCCAACCTTTCCAGCTGCCCCCAAGTCTCTCCTTGATAATGCCCTCCATTACTTTGCCTACCACAGACATTAGGCTGACAGGCCTGTAATTTCCCATCTCCCCTCTAGACTCCCCCCCCCCCCCTTGTGGATAGGCACCACATGAGCCACCCTCCAGTCTTTAGGCACCCATCCTGTCTGCAGAGAGATGTTGAAGAGTGCAGCCAGTGGAGCTGCCAGCACGTTCAACAGTTCCTTCATAACGCTCAGATGTACCCCATCCGGTCCCAGAGCCTTCTCAGTCTTTAGTGACTGGAGGGCCTCCCTCTCCCGATCTACTGTGATTTCTCCCTCCCAATCCACCTCCTCATGCACCCCCCCCCCATATTTGGCCCAAGCCTCTTCCGGTCTTCCAGATTCCAACTGACCTCTCAATTTTGTGGGCCCCCATTCCCTCCCATCAGGGTGGAAGGATCCCCCTCCTCCCTAAATATTTCCCTACATATGATGGTAGCAAATTAGCATATTATAATATCAATCAGCTAATTACAGTGTATTAATGTTATTAACACCTTAACACATTACTACCCAAAACACTTCCTAAAAAAAAAAAAAAAAACAGTAGCACACGTTACAAGCCTCTTGATAACACATGTAACAAGCCCCTTAACAACACGTATCACAGCCACCCTACCCCCGCCAACACTACGGCAAAACACAGCAACGAGTGTCCAACCTCAAGCATTACATAAAATAAAGGAGGGCAAAATCCATGAAATAATACCATCTCAGGAGCAAACAAGCTCATAAAGGCCACATGCCCTTCAGGCTCATGATTTCAGTGTAAAACTGTATACCCTAGCTTTGGCATAGTATTTTGTTGGTCCCACGGGAGAGCGCTTGAGTGAGTGACAGCAGGTCGAAGATATGCAGCCAGTTGTATGAAATGTGGGAGAGAGCTCTGACCCGCTGCCACTGCTGTAGTGTTACATATGAGCCACTGACAGGGTCTGCACTGTTCCCCCTCCGTGTCAGACAGACAGAAAGTGTGCGGGTGTTTTCCTCTGACAGCCATGAAGAGTCAGTCCTCCGGAAGAGAGCTTCAGCAAGTGCCAGTCATGACACAGCAGGTCAGAGATATGCAGCCGACTATATGAAATGTTGGAGAGAGCTCCAACATGCTGCCACTGTTGCAGTGTTGCATATGAGCCGCTGACAGGGCCTGCGCTGTTCCACCTCCGTGCCACATGGAGAGAGAGAGAGAGAGAGAGAGAGGGCGCGTGGGTGCTTTTCTCGGACAGCTGGGAAAAACAGAATGATTTTGGCTCCAGGGGAAGTAATGTAGTGTTATGTACTGTTCGGCTGGCTGCTCACCACACATAAGTGCTGCATACGACCCACTGACAGCCGATGCTGTGGCCCCCCTCTGTGCCAGAGAGAGCAAGCGAGAACAGCGCCGGTGTTTCGAGACTATCTGGGTTCCAGGCGAAGTACCCTGCTGTTCTGCACTGTTCGGCTGCTCACCAAATAGTTGGCATTCCACATGGTGGTGGTTGCAAGATACAGAGAGACAGACAGACTGGGCCAGCACCACAAAGAAAGAGAGACACCGACAGCCAGGGCAAAGTAACTCATGCATATATTAAGGTGTTTATGAACATATAAATGTCAGAAATCATTCCCGCACTGTATCTGTGGCATTTGTAAGGTCAAAAACTGAATAAAATATTCATGAGTTGTAGGGGACTACTTTTCAAGTCGTCAGAATACAGTAACATTTACCATATTGAAAGAGGAAAAAAAAAAAATTTCCTAATTTTTTCTGGTTGTTAAACATAGCCCATGTTGTAAGCGCAATCACCCACTCCAGGGTATGGGGTTATAGGCATTTAATCCACTTCTCAGGTGCTATAAGGACACTCGGCCTGCAGCCTTATGCATCACAACACACCCAAGGAGTGGATTAAATGCCTGTAACCACATACCCTGTCAAGGGTTACTGCTAATGTATACCACACTTTGCCATCATTTACTCTCTATTTAACCCTTAAAGAATTTGTCCGAGTTATTTTAACCCTTAAAGGGTTTGACCGAGTTATCTATTCACTATTCTGTTTGGTCCCAAATCCCATTACTGCTAAAGCACATTCCCAAGTATGGGTATTCCTCAACTGTTTCCATTCTTTGGTCTATTTATCATCCCAGAATAGCTAGTTCTATTACAACAAAAACACTACTTTGCTTTTAGTCTTATCCACTACCAACTTTGTTTTTCTTGCAGATATCAGCCAAGACATTCAGTTTGTTTTGTGCCCCCATCTGCTACAGAGAAAATAGGGCCACATCACTGGGATAACCTAATGCTGGGTATTACATCATACCAGTCACAGGGAAATAAAATGCACCATCTTCCAGTTTATGAAGAATCTCATTCACACGAAGATTACGAAGAGCAGCGGCAAGAAGACACAGCCATGCAGACTTTTCTGTTGGTTTGAAACATATTAGTTAAACTGCCTGTATCAAATCTTGCCTGAGCCCAAGCAGATATACATGTTTCTAATCAATACAGCCTCTCTCATCTCACAGTTCTTACAATTTCTTCCACAGAACTGGTCTGAAAAGAGAATCAAAAGTTGGGGGAAAAAAACCAGAACGGTCACTATAATTGTTGCCTTTTAATTATTTTTTTCAAAAGCTGTACAAGCACAACGCCCTGATCTACAGTTCCATATCCTTCTCTAAAGTCAGCTGGCAACTCCAATATTGCATTATTATCTGTCATACACAGCAGTAGTCTAATAAGAATGACCTTAGTCAAAATGTTCGCCACAACATCCAGCCCCAAGGCATCCTGAGGCCTGCGTATCTGTCCGCCAGGGGACTGCCAGGATGGCAGCTCGGAATCCACTTCTGGGCACGGCAACAGAAATCTAGGAGGTGCACTGTGTTGTTGGGCTTCATGACCATTCTCGTCAGAAAGAGTTTGAAGGGATGCGACTGAAACCTCCACAACTGGGGGTTACATATACCCCAATGCTACTGGCGACTGGCCCAACTTAGAATTGCACCCGACCGGAGGGATAATCTATAGGGTTAATGTTCCTAAAGAGGTGGGTAAGCCTGCCCAGAAGACTGAGAGGAAGACAGCAACAGAATAGTCAAAGGATCACAGCAACATCATAGAATGAGTAATGGGCGGGACTGTTTAACTTCCACCCATTTACAACCAGTGGTTATGGTTACCTTTTGTTGGTATGGTACTGGATTCCACGCAGATTTTCATAAAGTTCACTTGTTTTCTGTTAGATTGGCGTGGGTTGTGAAGGGTTCTAGTGTAGAATGCCACTTGCAGCCTGTCCCGCCTCGTGCTCGTCAGCCATGATGATTGTCTGATTTTTAGGCGTACTCCTTTCACATCCTAAACTGGCCTGGGTACAGAAATGCTCTGGAAATGGAGAATGGTATATTTGTCATTTCGGCTCGAGACCAATACGGATGACCGTGATTGCGTCGGTACAGTATGGTTTTACAAGTCTCTACATTCAGACTTGATGTAAACATGTCCTGTGTGTTTTGTGCACTCTGCTTTAGTGCCTCGTTGTATCCCCCCAGCATGCCTTGGGTAAACCACTGCATTCTGGGACCACACCCAGCAATATTATACTCAGCTCAGATGCATACTACAGAACATTTACATGGCAGGATTCCTGCACTACTGATTTGGACAAGGCTGCAGTTCTGCACTTGCATTCATTTCTGGTTCATCTTGCATAAACCCCTTAATGCTGCCTTAGGTTAATGGGTGGAATTTACAAAGTTTTTCTACAGACTGCCCTAGTTGTACAATTGCATCAGGCACTTCCTGTGTACTATAAACATCCATGTTGGGAGCCATCCGTTCTCTGGACGCAATACCAAACATAAAAAAAATATACAGCTATACCACAAGAAATGTCTAACTTCCTATGTAAAACCGGGACAAGTTATGTTTGTGGTAAGGATACTGCACTGTACTTTAGGCCTCCCTATGGGCAATCCCTTGTGTCACCACACATGCTGCAGCACAGTATTAATGAGACAAGTTCCTCCTGTTCTTGCTCTACCCCTCAGGAAATGCTGTAATGCCCATTAAATCACCAAGCCACCGTTTCTGCGGCTATAAAACAGGTAAAAACTGACATACTCATTCCAGTGAAGTCATCTGTCAATTCTTTAAGCCATAAAATTTCTATAGCACTGTCTGCAGCATGTGTTTGTTTTTTTTAAACCTGGTTTACACTATAGTGGCATGTCCGTGTGTGGTGTGCAGTGCCACAGCAGTTTTGGGCATGTGCACACACAGAAACTCTGCACCATTCAAAGCACTGGATGCTGTAGGTGGCGTGGGAGTGTCCATACTGACACAGAATACTCCCGCAGCATTTTGGTTCCTCGTTACCTCAGCAGCTCAGCACCTGCAGCCATGTCCACACAGAATCATCTGCCCCGCAAGCTCCAAATGTCTGCTGTACTGGTCTCCATCCATTTTTGCAATTTGTAGAATGGTTGCAAACCTATCTGATGCGAGTTAGACAGGGTCAAAAACCAAGTTTAACAGTAACAGAGAAGGGTTCAGATTTTCTAAATCACAAGCAACAAATATCCAGGATATCATTCCGCACACTTAAAATACATTTGATACTGCCCCAACATGTCTGTGTGTGGGGGCAGGCTTAGTTGGTGATTGTTTGATAAGCAAAATGTTCATTTAAAATGCAGCCTACAATGGACCTGACGACCGAGCAGGAAGTTTTGATATCAGCGATTTGTAGGTGACACGTGGGTCTTTACACACTGCCACCCCCACCTCAAACAGCACATCGCTTCCCAAGACCACAAAGGATGTGGTCCTCTTTGAAGCTTCATCTGTCAGACGTGGCTCTCACGTACTTGCTGCTCCAGCCCAGTTCTGTTGTAGGCTCTTCTCTCAATGCCCCTCTGTCTCTACCATCAACAGTACGCAGTCTTCTGCGCAGATTCTGGTGGTGTTTTTGGTCAGTGGATCCCAGCAGCATGTCTTCCAGCAGATGATGGTTTCTACACTTGGGCCTCACTCCGAAAGCCCCCACCATACTACACAATACAATAAAGAGAGGCAGAAGAAGGGGACGTATCTGTTCAGCCACCTTAAATATTCCTCGCTTCTCCCATGACAAGCCACACCACAGGCTGACCACTCGATTACTAAAGGAGGACTTCCTCTGGTGTTTGTGCAACGAGCTTATACCTATTACCCCTTGTATGCTCATTGCCTACCATTATACAATGGGCTTCAGAATCCTAGCAGCCCTACTGGTCTAAACACATCACATGGCCATTCATTAATCTCTGGTATACGAACAGTTCATATCAAACCTGCCCTCACCTATGTAGCAACAGGCTAACTAAATGAAAACAAAACCTTTTTCTATTAACACAAAAATGTTTCTACTTTTTACATACATGCATATATACACACACACACACACACACCACCAGGGCATAGGTTTCTACAAAATAAATGCTCTCTCCGTGTTCATTCAAAAGCACACAGCCACTGTTACCCAACTCACATATTCCACCTAGCAACAATCTAGTTAAAAGAAAAACAAAACCCTTTTTAAAATTAAAAAAAAACCTTTTACTCAGTTTATTAGCATAATAACCCACTCCAGGGCATAGGTTTCTTGAGAATGGATAAATGGGGCTGGTCCGGTGGAGCGTGGAGGGTTGAGACGCCGGACGCCACACCTCATCAGCGACCCAAGTTCGGGAGCAAGCTCGGGTGCTGGGAGTCAGCAGGGGAGGGAAAGGACTGAGCGCCCGCTGGGCTGCTCTTCTCCCTTGGGAGGGAGGGCTGGGAGTGTCTGGCGTTCCAGTGGCCCCCGGTGGAGATCGAGGGCACTGCAGAGCAAGGACCGCACGACTAGTGGCATGGCTGACGCCAGCAGAGTTGCCATGCACCATGGCATCAGGGGTGCCCATGCAAGGGTGAAGGAATACCCCTCCGGCCTGGATAGGTAACGGCCCACAGTGTCAGCCCACCACATGCCCAACGCTGGACCACCACCTCCGCCTCCCACTATCTCCTGGTGGGGCTTTGAGATGGGGAGCCCCGCAGGAGGAAACAATGACTTTGAGGTAGTTGGAGGTCACCGCGCAGTAGAGTGGGGGACGAGTAGAGGCCTGAGAGAGTTCCCGAGCCAGGGGAGATAAAGAGAGTTGTAAAAGAGAATGGATACACTTCTCAGATGCGAAGGTCACTCGGTCACTGGCCTCATGCACTGCAATTCACAAATGAACGATAATGCTGTGACATCAGCTGAACCAATTCCCTTTGTTTCATTTCAGCTCAACTGTCGTCACTGGGTTCAGGAACAGCAAAGTACTTAGAAAAATGAACACTGGGCAGGGAAAAGACTGCATTAAGGAGGCGGCCAGTTTGAATTAAGGTTCAGCAACGGCATCTTCAGGCTTCAAAAAGCACTACTGGAACTGGTGGGTTAATATGGGGCCCGAAATAAGGGAAAAAATAGGACTATTTCAAAACAAACACCCACAAAAAAAACCACACAGAGGTGATAAAAAAAAAAAAGATTTCATATATGTTCACATTTACAATGATATCAAAATTGCAAACAACCTTGTTTATGTTCCCTTTAATATGGTCGACCCCAGGCTTCCATCAAGATACTACATGGTAGGAACTCCCCATTCCTTGTAGTGGGGGATTTAGAGGGTGGCGAAGACTGCAGCTACATCCCCCATTGTAACCTGCTTGCTGCTGTTGCATTTCATTTTGTTGAGGAAGTCCGATTTATTGATGGCACAAAAGTTTATATTCAAAACTATGGATTACATTTGTGTTTTCTGTCAAAAAACATAATAAAAAAGATAACAGCAGACAACATAAAGGATTACATTTTTTTTTTTAATTGCATATCAAGTATGCACACCACCCCAGCACCCCCCACTGTAAAATTCTGGATCTGCCACTGTCTCCTTGTGACCTAGAAGACCTAGCATACAAACATTAACTGCACCTTGATCTGAAGGGCTACTAGTGACATCACAACCAACTCCAACCCCCAAAAATGAAGTTCAAACGTGAACATAAAATAAAATGTGGCTGCATCGTATTTCTGAATATTAAAAACACAAAAAAACTGAAAAGTAGAGAACTACATCCAAATGTCCACATGACCAGCAGCATTTCAACACAAGGCTGAAATTACTTTTCGGACTTACAAGTCTTTTCAGAACTGCGCTCAAGCCAGCTATCAGTGAGGAAAATGGTTGTCCTCCAGACTGGGCCAAACCACTTTTTCCACAATCTGCAGCAGGAAATGGGCACAAAGCAGTGCTTGGCAAGTGCTGGTAGCCATTTCCCAAATGACAGATGATCTGGTGAAATACTGGGAATCATAAGGAATGTAGCACTTCGAAGTTACAGAAGTTATAAAGAAATAAAGCAATTTTGTTTTGTGTGAAATTACAAACTGTAAGTTTATAATAAACAGCAAATGGGATGTCATTGCAAAGGAATGCTATTCAAATGAAGATTTAGGAAACTCGCACCAGTTTCAGCCTTTAGCAGATAATGGATCAAGAGACAAGGCCCCCCACCCCCAACAGACTTTTTAAAGAGTTCAACACAAATCTCTAGAGAGTCCCATTCTGGCAAAATGTATAATTAGTATAGTAGTTATGGACAAGAACTTCAATTTAAAAAGTTGGGGTGAAAAATATGGAGCAACTTTTTATGACCTGTTCCTCTTACTGAAAGTCTCAAGCAAAATGAATGGTTCCTGGTACACATACTGGGGAACTGGCAGTATAGATTAGAAGTTACAGCAACAAGCTGTGAATGAGCTTAGTACATCCAGCAAACTCTGATTTGACTCCCACAACCTTCACCTGCATACTGTGTGACCCTGAGCAAGTCACGTAAAACCTCCCAATGCTCCTGGGTCGACCCTGCAATCAGGCCCTGTGCCTAGTGAGCCTTACCCAATTACGAAATGAATACCAGAAGCTCTGACCTATGACGTTAGCTGCAGCAGCCTGAGGCAGATGATAAACCACCAATAATCAAAACGTTAAGGGCTTTCAAAGAACATCTTTCTACCATCATACAGTACTCTCTGGCATAAAACAGTAAGGTATTTTAGCATAATTATCACCCACAATTAAAACCTTCTGCCTGAACAATGCTAAAGCTGTGTATAAGATGGGGGGGGAGTGGAGCTTACAGACACCAAGAGAGAGAGAGACCTAGAGGTCATTATATCTGGTGGCTGGAAGGTGTAACAACACAGTGGGAAAGGCTAGCAGGATGCTGAGGTGTATTGGGAGAGGTATTTCTAGGACGACGAGCAAGGTGGTTGCTGCCTGTTGTATCGCTCACTGGTGAAGGTCCACGTGGAGTAGTGTGTCCAGTCCTGGAGGCTGCAGCTCTACGAGGACACTGAAAGGGTGGAGAAGGTACAGAGGAAAACATCCAAAATGGTGAGGGGGTTGCACGAGAAGCCATATGAGTAACGACTACAGGAACTCAACATGTACTCTCTGGAAAATAGGGGACATGACTGAAATCTACAAATACCTCACAGGAGTGAACAAGGTGCAAGTGAAGGGTCCATTTCAGCAAACGGAAGGCATTAGAACAAGGGGACATGCAATGAAGCTAAAGGGGAGGAGTTTAAGAGAGATCTGCAGAAACACTTCTTCCATGGAGAGGGTGGTGGATGACTGGAGCAGCCTGCCAGAGGAGGAAGAGAGGGCAAAGACTGGGGAGCATCAAGAATGGATTGGATAGGCACAGGGGCAAATCAGATAGAGGAACGAGGCAGGGAGGGACACCTATGACCAAGTAGGGTCAGTGGTGATGGAACAAGCAGCGACATGGGGCAGATTAGGCAGGTCTAAAGGTCCTTTTCTGCCAACAAAATCTATGTTTCTAGGTTTCAGCTGAAGATGGAAGTATTATCAGAAATATCTGATTTGTGTAGGAATGCATTCAATATAAAGTAATGATAGCCACTTTTATGTGTTAAAATGTAAACAAAAAATAAAGCAAAGCCCGTCCTGCTGCCCTGCAGGCGAATCAGGTTTGAGAGCAGAACTGGGTCATAGGTCAAGCTGAGATGGCACTGCTTCTCAGTCGGTGAGGGTCTGCAAGTGGTTCTGGTGCCACAGCGACCCTTGTGGCTGGGTCAGGGAGCTTGCTTTTGCCTCACGGACGCTTCGAGCACGAGGCCAACAGTGGCTGCATTCACACCATGGGATGGGGGGAGGGTCTACGGGCTGGGGAGAAACCAGATATATTCACCAACAGGGTGGGACAAATCAGTTTGCAAGATGGTGGTCAGTTTGGCCACTAGCTAATAATTTTATTGGCCATCATTTTTAAGGGCTCAAAAATCACTTAGGGGTAAGCAGCCAGCTGGCAGATAACTTTCAAAATATGGTTGCCAAAATATATATATTTTTGTGTGGCCAATGGCTTGTGTGGCTCTTATTGACCTTATGTACCCTACCTACCATGTTCGCAAACTTCACCAAGCTGTTAAGTGACAGTCGTTGGAATCCCATGGACTATAACGGGGGGGGGGGGGCAGCAGTTGGTGAGACTGAGTAGTTGATAGCAGGACAAAACTAGGCAAGGGTGCTCAGGCAGCAGCTGAAGAAAGAAAGTAGCTTACTCCAATCCACCAAAGAGAAGCTTTGACCTTACATGAAAAAAATACATGTTGGGGTGATAACGAACTCAGATGCATAAACTGATACGTCTGAACCACTGACAGACATTTTAGATGACAAAATCCCAGGACCGGGACGTAACGCTGAAGAACGGGAACACATTCGTTCTTACCTAATGGGGAAATAACCAGCGACAGTCCCCTTGATCTGTGTACGTATCTCACCCGAATGCGTCTTCAGTCACTGTCCATCTAGCTGCAGGCTCCCCTCTGCCTCAATGGGGATCCCCCTGTCTGTCACTCTGTCCCAGGAGCAGGGTTCCACCCGTAAAATGCTGGTTGATTCTGTACTGAGGCCAGTAAAACGTTCCTTTAACTAGTCCTACAAGCTAATACTGGAAAAACTACCGTTCAATAAGTACACCAGTTGGGAACAGTAGAACGTCGGGGGCACCAGTTTTCACAGTCACTAGCCCCTCTGGCTGCAAACCTTGTTAATGTTGGCAAAATCAGCAGGATCAGTCTGTCCCGGGAGGATCTGTACGTCTGTGTCCCAGGAGGGCCTCTGTGTGTCCCAGGAGGAACTCGCGGGTCTCTCGCTCTCTCCCCTCGAAGGAATGCTGTCCGAGTTTCTCTCGGTCTCAGCCCGACTCTCTTAGTATATCCCAGGACGGCTACGCAGTCCTTCGGTCTCAGAATCTCCCGTCGCCACCCTATCGGTTCCAAAGACGTGACAAGCACCCTGACCCGCAGTCACTTGTTCTGCCGTACCTCCGTCCCCGACCTCGACTCCGTTCGCCTCGAGCTCCCTCTCCCTTCCAGACAGTAGCACACCCGCCACTTCCGGCCCCCTCCCTCCGTCTACCTCGCACTTCCGTGGGGTGCTCCTGGAAAAGCCCACCGTCAGTTCCCTGTTCCATGGAGTGCTCTGTTTCTCAGCTCCTGTCGGAGCCCGCAGCGAGGTGCAGCAACAGTTCCGCCAAACAAAGGGGCCCGTGGTGCTTAGAAATGGCAATTGTGCATAAATATCTACATTTCCTACCTTCTGCTCCTCGTGACTGACCCACCCCAGCTGTGGTAAATCCTCCAGTATACCCACACCCTGGAAGGATACATTGATTAAATATACAGCAACTAGGATGTGCAAAATAATAACCTATGTGTATCGCACATTATTATGTGTAAACCTCCCTGTGCACGATCCTCGTGTTTTCCTTTTTGGAAATGGAGACATTGACTCTCAGTTTGCTTTGTTGACCATTCAATTAACTTATACTGCTCATGGACTCGCATTACACATCATTTAAGTATTTGCATTAAATCTACTTGGAATGAAAAATTTCTGGTACTTCCACTCACCCGACGAAGAATCTGTTCTACAAAGGAGGAGGAGCACTATGTACCTATTAAGAGGAGTGGTGCCATCAGTACTTGCTGTACATGTTCACCAGCTCTGTGTCTGGAAAATATTTTGGCTGTATGTCTGTTTTATAAAACAATAAACATATACTTTAAAAAATAGTTATCCACTTTAGTCCTTGCACAGATAATGTCTTGTTGAATTGCTCCTTTCCTTTCTGGTCCTGTGTATGTGTTTGTACATATCCATACTTTCTAGCTTCTCTTCATATGACCTACCCTGGTGCCACTAAATCATTTTTGTTACCCTTGTCTGTACTGATTCTGTGATATCCTTGTCCTTTTTGAGGTGTGGCCTTCAGACTATTCCAAAGGTGGCCTCACCAGTGATCTGCCCTGGGGCAGTATCCCCATCTTTCATCTACTTCTAAATCTCCTGCCTTTGCACCCCAGCATCTTATTAGCTCCCCAGGTGCCCTACTGCATTGTGCAGATGACTTCAAGCTTTCAGATATGATTGCCCCTCCATTCCTTTTTCATCTAGCTGTTTCACCCTTACCCCCCCACCCCATCTTATACTCAGTCTTCAGGTTTCTGTCACCTACGTGCACAAACTTGCACTTTTCTAGCATTGAACCCAAGTTGCCACACCCCGGAGCACCTCTCCAACCACCCCATATTATCCGTCATTTCCTGAATACTCCCTTCACTGTCCACTCTGCTGCAGAGCTTAGTGTCATCAGCAAACAGGTTGTATCCCATATCTCCTTTACTATGTCACTGATAAAGATATTAAAGAGTACCCGTCAAAAGTCAGCCCAGAGGCACAGTGGTAGCGCTACTGCCCACTACGCCAGTGATCCAAGTTTGGGAGTGATCTCGTTTTTTTGGGGACTGGCTTGGAGGGAGAGGATAAAGCGTGCAATGGACTGCTCGCCTATCCTGGGGAAGAAGCGTTGCTGGCTCCGCCACGTGACTGCCACCAGGTGGAGGCCTGGTGGTACAATGGGTCCATGAGAGACACAAAGGGAGGGAGCTGTGAGACTCTGCGGCATGTGTGTGCTGCCACATCATTGTGTCAAGGTGCATGCAACAGTTACGAGGAAGAAGGGGCTAGAAAAACCCAGGGAGAAACATGGGGGCAGTAAAGTGAAGTCCTCCCGTGGTGTTGTGTCCCACTGTGCCACCCATTCAGGATGCATTCTGGATGTGTTTGGGAGGACAGCCATCCCTCTCAGCACCACTGTGGGTGGGTCTTGGGGAATAGGACCCCTGACGGTGCAGGTAAGGGGAGGTCATGGCCCACAGGGACAGGGTTGATAAGCTGCATGTTCTGCATGAGGAGGATAAAAACCTTCATAGCAAAAAAGAGTACCAGTCCGAGGACCGGTTCCTGGGGTAACCCACTCACCAGCTCCCTCACTCCCAAATAATCCCCATTTATAAGGACTCTGCTTCCTTCCACACAGCCAGTTCTTGATCCATTGTGCTAGTTTCTTCCCAACCCAGTTTCTTAATTAGCCTCCTGTGTGGGACTGAGTTGAATTCTTCACCAAAGTCCAACTAGTATCTGTGCTGCTGACCCTTATGCAGCAGCCTGCATCATCCAGGTTAAAAGCCAATCCAATTTGTCTGCCGTGATCTTCCTGCTAGAACTCCATTGTGTGAAACGTACCTGTGAACATACAACCAAGCCAGCAGAAAAAGGCGGTGTGGTCCATCATGTCTACTTGACTTTGCAGATTCGTCAATGTCTATGGAGGGATCTGCTCCCTTCCTGTTATCCACTGTTCCCTTCCCACTGATGCCCCCCCTGCACTCCCCACCCCACGTGTAACTTTCCCAGTTACTCTGTCCCAACCTCTCTTGAAACTGTCCACAGTCTTCAGGGAGAAACCTTAGTCTGGCAACTCATTCTACATAGCCACTACCCTCTCAGTGAAAAAGTACCTCCTCATTTCTGTCTTGAAAATTCCCTCAACCAACTTGAGGCAGTACCCTTAGTGGTCCTGTTTCCACTAAGGTTGAAGACACCCTCAGAGCTCCCTCTGTTGAAATCTTGAAGGTTCTTGAAGATTCCGATCATGTCATCCCCTTCCTTCTATCCTCCAGGGAGTACATGTTGAGATCTCCGAGTGTCTCCACATATGATCTACCCTGCTGTCCCTGGATCATCTTGGTTACCCTTCTCTGGACCATTTCCAGCAGCTTGATGGCCTTACTTGGGTAACAGCACCAATACTGCACACTGTACTCAAGATGTAGCTGGACCAGGGATCTGTACAGTGGCAGAATGAGCTCTGCTTTCCTGCTGGTTATACCCCTACTTTTACAGCCCAGCATCTGGTTTGCTTTGGCTGCTGCTTTCCTGCAGTGTGCTGAGGTAACTTGTAATGATCACACCCAAATCTTTCTCTTCATTTTCGTTTTTTGAATTTGTTGTACTTTTCTGTTCCCTGCCTGGCCAAGTTTGGTCTCTCTCTCTCTCTCTCTCTCTCTCTCTCTCCCAGCACTATCACCCACTGTCCCGCAGACTTAAAGGGAAACTCCTATAACTCTGCCATTTGTTGGTAGCCCTCATTAGCATAACCTTCGTGGTGGAAGCCGACTGGGGTATGCAACATGTCCGCCCAGTGCTCTGCAGCCGTTATGGATGAAGCAGATCTTTCTAATTAAAATCGCCAGGCAGCAAGTAAAAAAAAAAAAAATACTTGGTTGCTAAAAGCACTAATCAGGCATTTCTGCAGCAGCTGCTGCACTTACTGCCATTATAAGAGTTTCTCTTTAACTCCGACCAAATCAGTGGCTCACAGTTTGTCCCCATGGACAGGACAGGAGCAGTTAGAGCTAGGTTGTGGTCAGCAGCCTAGTGAGTGGTATGGGGCCTGTGGAGAGAGAGGAAGAGAGAGACAGCATCATTCTGCTTCAGGACTGGGAGGCTTTTCTTCTGCTTTAGAGAACTTCCCTGAGTGCCTCATGGGCTACAACTAAGCGGACGTGTGCGTGCAAGCATGCACAAATCCTAGTTAGGAGGCACTCCCCCCCCCCCCACACACACACACACACACATATCAGAGCTCCACTGCACTGCCACCTGTGGTCAGCCAGGGGGCAGTATTGTAGCAGAGCACACAGCCCTCCCTACCTGGAGCTGGAGAGCATCCTCTGGGACCCTTGACCCCTCCTCCCCCTCGGCTGGCCCCTGATGACCCAGGCTCATTCCGAACCCGGGTCACTGGTGTCACAAGCAGTAGCACTACCGCTGCACCAACAGGCCAGCTGTAGTCTTTCTCCCCCTCTGACTTGGTAACTTGCACACCTCCCAGCCAGTGTCTGGTCTCTGTGTTCTTTGCCTCCAAGTGCATTACCTCATACTTTTTTGCTGTTCAACCCCAATTGGCAAACACCTGACCACTTCTCTAGTTTGGCCAGGTCTTCCCTGAGGTTGTCTCCCCTTTTCTGTGTCTACTCTCCCACAGAGCTTTGTGTCACCTGCAAACAAACATATTTTACTCACCGGTTAGTAGTTACCAGCGTCGTCCCTTGGCCTGCTTTTATGTAGTGGCACTGAATGTGCTGTCCTTCAGTCCAGGGGTACTTCCCCCATCTCCAGTGAGGTGAGATTAGCACTTGATAGTCTGTGTATTAAACGTCTCTCAGATATGTACTCAATGTGCTACACGCCAGACTGTAACCAATGTTGTTAGCCCTATCTCCTCTGCAACACTGTAACATGTACTAAATGTGTTCTTACTACACTGTATGTTTGTAATTGTACCTCAGTTCATATCCTGTGTGATATCCCACCTGTTATTGTATTTCACTTGATAAACTGTTTATCTCCCATTATAATCCCTCCCTCAGGTCGCACCGGGAAATGAGTATCTTCTTTCTCAGTGTGCTTTTCCTGGTGAAACAATTTCAATAAATAAATAAAGAAGGTGTTACACACAGGTCCACCAGGGGACCTGCCAGCACATCCACCGACTCCCTCAGTACCTTCAGATGTATGTCATCCAGTCCTGGGGACTTGTCTACCACCAGGGTCTTAAAGTCTTTCCTCACCCTGTCAGTCTCAGTCTCCCCATCTCTAACCCCTTCCCCCTGGTGTACAACTGGACCATCTTCTCCTAAGTGAAGGCTGAACAGAAGTACTTGTTAAGTACTTCTGCTTTCTCCTCACTGCCCTTCACCCTCCACCCATCCACCCCCCTTTTCAACCTGCCTATCCCATGCTTGGTATCCTGTTCCTTCCTGATGTACTGGAACCCCTCTGCCAGATGCAGCTCTTTCTTGGCCTTGGTCAATCAGATTGCCCCGCCTGCCTCCCTTGGTACAGTTCTCCTCTCTGTCCTCATCCCTCTGCATGCATTTATAATTCCTGAAGGCTGACTTCTTACTCTTTATTGCCTGGGCTACCTCCCTATCAAACCAGCTGAGCTTCTTGGCTCTAGATTGTTTGCTGGTTGGCACACTAGTTAGTGGCTGCCAACAGTCCCTCCTTGATTACGGCCCATTTCTGGTCCACCCTCATTTCCTTTCTGATCCCAGCATCTCCCCCATCCTATTGCAGTCTGCCTCTTGAGGTCTAACATCCTTGTTTTAGTCACAGTCTTCTCCCTACCCATGTCTAGGTGGAATCACACAGTGCTATGGTCACTTCCGGTAAACAGAGCCTCCACCTTCACCTCTCTTTTTTCTTTTTCATCTTCTGTTTTTCCTTCCTACTTTTTGGCATCCTCAGGCAGCTCTCTCTCACCCCTGACTGCCATCTAAGTCCATCCACTGCCCCCCGGTACTGCTGAGCCCCAGAACTTCCACGGATTTCCTCCCGTGGTAGGGCCAGGAAAGGGAGGGCCATCCTCCCCCCACCCAGGACATCCAATCCAGTTCAGGGCTTCTGGCAATCCTTCACCGGAGCGGGATGCCGGTTGGTAGGCAGGGCTTCATGGAGCCTGCAGACGCCTCTTTTTCATCCCTCCCCTTCACGGCCGTGAGCACGTGCACCATGTTGCCATGTTCTTTGCCTCCCTGACTCCCAGTGCTGTCACCTGACCTCCACCGGGAGTCAGCCAAGGAGCGGGATGACTGTCCCTTCCTCCCCGGGAAAGGAGAGAAGTCCATTGAACGCTCTGTCCTCTCCCTCCCTCCCTTGCCAACCCCCTTGCAACGCAAGCTCACGGCCAAGCCTGGGTTGCCAGCATGGTGCAAGGTGTGGCATCAAGCACCTCGACCATCAGCACCACCAGGCCAGCTTTCCACCCTTACTTCTTGGACATGCACATTGTTAGACAGGGCCAGGTCCAGTATGGCCCTCTCCCATGTAGGCTTCAGGACACTTTGTGTCAGGAACCCACTCTGGAATGCATCCAGCAGCACCTGAGAGCTAGGATATTCCAATCTACTCCAGGCAGATTTAAGTCCCCCATAATCAGTATGCCCCCCCAACCCCGCTGACCATCTCCACAGCTTTGGATCCAAGTTCCCTGTTTCATTGATTGTACCTGTACCCACAGCACTTCTGTCCTTCCATCCATCTGCTTTTCTCTTGTACAGATTATCCCTTCCCTCACATGTACAGCCACTCATAATCCCTCTTTATACAGCTCATATCCAGGGATGGAGAAGTCCTGATCATGATTTGGCATGGCCCGTGTCTCCGTGATGGCAGCCATGCCCACTTCTCTCTCTCTCTCTCTCTCTCTCTCTCTCTCTCTCTGCCATCATTGAATGTACTCAGTCATTTTGTTCCCCAGGCTCCTTGCATTCAGAGACACAACCTTCCACTACCATGACTCAAGCCCCCCCGGTCTGTCTGCCCCCTTTCAGTCCCCAGTCCCACCTGCCTACCCTTATTATTCTGTCTCCTGTCTGAACCCTTCTCTTCCTGCCCTAATGGGGGAGGCCGTTTAGCCTCCTTCACCCTGCGATTAAGTGTATTGTGACCCTTGCAGCTCCCCCATCAAATGCAGATACTTGGCAATATACTCCTCAGATCTGACTTTCAGTACACTCATGCCCTTTTTACTAAGGTGCGGCCGATCTCATGCATAAAGGCCCATATTCTCCTATGTGTTCTTCCAGCCTTCAGTTAGCCTGTATTCCTCTTCTCTGCACCACCGCCACCCCCAAGCCAGGGATTAAACTCCTCAATCCTTATCTTCCTTGCAGTGCTAGCCCTTGGTACTGGTAGCACCTCCAAGATGGCTACTGACCTCTCTACACTACTACAGAGCTTCCCCACTTCCTTAACCCACTCTTGAAGCATCCCTACCTCACTGTCAGTCAAGTCATTCATTCCTAGATAAACAATGATATGCAGTTCCCCCTTTCCTTTCCCTTGTTCTCCATTATCCATGGACCCACCCTCTCCACGGTCATCCCCGGCATACACTGCACCCTTCTGTGGCTTGCCCTAGCTCCTGTGCCACGCCATCTCACTCCCCTCACTAAAGAGTCCCCCGAGATCATTACTCTCCCCTTCCCATCTGCTTCCTGAGCCCCATCCCCTGCTCTTCTTGCTCTTCCTGCTGTCCCGCCTTGCCTGCTGTACCCCCCTACTCTCCTCCTCTATGCTGAGATCCCCCTTACCCCTGTCTTCCTCCCACCTGACCTCCTTTGCTGACTAACTGCCTGCCCTACGCATCCACTTCCTTCACTCTCCCTGCCTGTCCACCCCACTTTGCCCCTTTCCCTGCCTACCCCAACCGATCCCTACCTACCCCCTTTCACACCCCTCTGTAGTCATCCCCCTGGTACCCATATTCCCTTCCTGCTTTTGTCCCCTCCCACAGATCTTCCTTATATCCTCCGTATCTGTGGGAGGAATCTATTCTATACCAGCACCCCTGGGAGTGCTCCCACCAGCCCTCTTCCTTCCTTGACCTCCGTGTTCCTCTAACTAGTGTCCTCCCCCATTCCGTAGGTCTCCCTTCCCACTGGCAAAAATGGATCCAGTGATCCTGCCTTAGTTCCCCCTCCATTCTCCCCCACTCCCAGTCTGGATTCCACCCCTACTCCTCCCACCAGTCCCCTTACCCCCCTCTTCCCTCTCGCCATTCAGATATCCCTTCTCCACTAATGCTCCTAACGGGACATCCTCCTATCCCCCATACAGTACCCAAGAAAACCGCTGCCCCACACCCCCAACAATACACTACTCTACCCGCCCCCTCGGCAGCCGCTCTGTACAAAGTATCCTTACAGCCCTTGTGTCCTGCATAGCTGCACCATAAAGGGATTTGCCACAACCCGCTTGAAAACCTTTTATTTGAACCTTGTATTTGAGCCTAGGTGGGGATATGTGCACAGCTGCAACCCCTTAATTACACTGCTAGCTGACCCTAGATATGGACCAGCTACAATCCCCTAGAGCTCCTCATCCGGTATCTCACTACGAACTGTCCCCAGATAGGGTATAGCTGCTATCCTACTGCTGAAGCCTCGATGGGGAAGCTGTTAAGCTGCAACCACTTATATACACTGTTTGCTAAGCCTAGACAGGAACCAGCAGCTTTCCCCATCTGCCAGCTAACTTGTAAACTGACCCAAGATTTATTTTATTTTTATTTTACAATTTTTTAGCCAGGAAAGATACACTAGAAGAAGAATAATTAGTATTTATATAGCGCTTTTCATACTCGGTGTATCCCAAAGCACTTTACAAGCAGTGCTAGACTGGTAGTGAAGTGACTGAATGTGTAGTGGCAGCCATTTCATACATCAACACCCACACATAACCTTGGACAGTTGCACAAGCCAGTTTTATTGGAAAGGGAATGTTGGCCTGGACACTGGGGAAAATTCTGTGCTCTTTTGAGAAAAGTGCCTTGGGTTCTTTTACTTCCACCTGGACAGCCACTTGGACAGCACTAGAGATGGGTAGAAGGGACCATGGTTTAGCATCTCATCCAACGAGTGTCACAATCCGACAGTATAGCACCCCCCCAATACTGCACTCAGGTGCCGGCATTGATGGGATGAGCCCAATCCCTATGCGGGATGAGAACCCACAACCTTCTGGCCCAGAGGTGGCTATACTACCAACTGAGCCATGGTGAAACTAGGTCAAAGCTTGTTTTCAGGTGCATTCTGGGAACACAGGGAAGTTAAGTGACTTGCTCTGCTCCCGCGATAGGGACTAGCTGCTATCCCTCTGCAAAACATGACTGCTAACTCCATGCTCCCACTTTATTTTACTTGTCCTCCATTGGACAGCATGGCCTGCGCCTGCAGTCTTCCCTGTGGACAGCCTACCAATGCTCCCAGATACCACTTAGATAGATGTCACATTCCAGCTTCAAGGCACTTACACTTTGGGGTTGCTAGGAATTGTGGATATTAAATGCTGGCTGCAGCCACACTACCAGCCTGTTCCCCTATGCTTGTCAAGTCCAGCGCCCTTTGCCCCCCCCCCACCCACTTTCCCAAATCCCCAACATAGAAAGCAAGAAGAAGAGCAGTAAGGTATGCCTCCAAACCAGCCAGAATCAGCATTTACATAGCAATATTCTAAATTTAAATTGCACAGGCTGAGGTAATGCAAAGTGAACACCTTGCGCTTCAAGGCACAGTCTCTTCATCGTGGGGGGCTGCAGCAAACATCTTTCATTTAAATACCCAATACTGCAAGCAATTATTGATGGATATGGGAAGAATGATGGGTAAGGAAGGGAAAAAGAGGGGAGAGGAACATGAAAAAGGAAACTAGGAGTACTGCTAACCATTTCCAGAAATAAGCAACAGTAAATAGCTACCCATTTTTTGTAATAACTGATTTTTTTAAACATTTTGCTAATCAACCCGTGCCAAGCGATATGCATTTTCACACTTGATGAGCCCTGTCACACGTGAAACTGCTAATAATTTTTCCAGCATATATAAAACTCTGCTTCATAGTGTGGAATAAATATAATGGGGCCCTGAACAGAAATAGAGAGCGTTTCTCACATCCATTATATATTTGTGTAGTGTACCTTGTCTGTTAATATTATTACATAAGTCTATGTGATGTCACAACCCTCCTGTGACCATAGGGTAAGGAAGTGTGTGTGGGGGACCGGCATAGATCAAGTGGGTCTACAATGAAAATGAAGGTAAAAAAAAGAATAATATAGGCAAACTGTGGGGCCAAGTGGCCTTATCTGCCGGCCGATTCTGTGTTTCTGTTTTTACTACCTCCATTCCCTTTTCAGCTTCCTCTGACTCTGCATACACACACACACACACACTTTCCTCACATGACTAATTTTTAGCTATATTGGCTATTGAAATGAAAAGGGTTTGCCCTGGCACCACCCCCTGATGAAGAGGCATTGCCTCAAAGCGTAAGGTGTTTGCTTTGTAGGACATCTGCTTGTGCAATTTAAATTCAGAATCTTGCTGTATCAATACTGACTCCGATTGGGTGCTTCTCTTTTTGGTTTCTGACTGTTCCATTGGCTTGAGAAGCACTAGATTTACCTTTTGCATCTCTTTTCCTTTGTTCTCACAAACCCATGTTGTCTGATATGCTATTGAGGCCCTCTTGCCTGGAGGAACTCCACCGGTCTTTCCCTAATGACACATTTCACCAGTTTGCCCGCAGTTGAGGTCAGAGACTGACATATGTAAAAAGTAAAAACGCCATGTGCTATTGGACATTTCTTAAAATAGATTACTCAGAATTGTTATGGCCAGGAAAACAGTAGAAAGACTAAGACCAAAGATCCCTACATAGGGGTCAAATAAGCACAAGTTAAAGTCTTGGAATTGTACAACAGATCACATATAGAGATAATAGAAATATGTGCTTTTAAGGATCTTTGGCAATATACCGAGGGTCCCTGGTGCCCTCTGGCACTTCGTCCTGATTCTGCAGCAGGGCTTCTAGCCTTCTGTGGCAGCTTTTTCTGATTCCTACGGCATGATTTAATCATTTCTATGGCAGAATGTAGTCCTGCTATTGGCTAAAATTTGATGTGATATCATCGATGACATCACATAGACGGCACATAGTGGAGGGACTTCATGATAAATGAGATGGGGAAGAGAAACAGGCACTATAGAAAAACTGTGTATTTGAATGAAAAGTCACAAAAACAATGAATTCTGCAGCACTATATATATATATATATATATATATATATATATACACATATATATTCTTCAGCATGATGCAAATTCTTAGGAAAATTCCACAACCCTGGAATCACAGAATTCCAGTGGCCTTTAATATACTCAGTTTGATAAATTGTTAAAAGACAAGAACAGTTGAATATGAACAATTAACTGCTGAGAGAAAATAAAAGAGATTTGAAAGAGAACAAGAAGATTACCTCACAGGAGCAGACTATGAGCGGGAGAGATACATTTTATGAGTGGCCTGTGTCATGGTGGTCTGCATGAAGGGGACCCAGAAATAAACACAACAGAGATAAAAGAGGAACAACACAAGCAGAGTGTGGCAATACCACAGACACACAAGGAGTGAGACTTCTCAGACCAGAGAGAAGTGCAATCAGATGACACGGATCAAAGAAACAGAATTCATAGAAGAATACAGAAAAATGAGGTGTTGCAGGCAGGATGACAGGAGACACCATCCAGTGATCATTATGCAACAGGCAAGTCTAGTAATAAATCACTTTCATTATTGGTTGACACAACTTCAGGAAAGCATTGTTTGAACAGAAAGATAAGCTCAGATCAGATGCTTGCTGGTCCCGCCATTATTCTCCCAGCGCTAGGTACAGTCCTTAGTGACTGTACTTAGCCCCAGGAGGACAGCGGGATGAAGAAACAAAATATCCGTGCTTATAAACCTCTAACATGCATTACAGGCTATTAAATCTCCCACTGCTGTAGCCATCCTCTGATGTCAGCTGCAGGGCATTCTGGGATTTGCAGTTACAGAAAATGTCATCTTATTTATTTATTTGAGTCTAGGATTACAAAATACCTTTGAGCCAAGGCTGTTTTACAAAGGTTCCACATCAGTAAGTACAGACAACATAGATCAAACAGGTTTCAAGGTACAGAATAAAAAAACAGTTACTTCAGTTGTCATAAATCATATTTATATCGACAGTACATATAAACACTAGGAGGAAGCAGGCAACAAAGGGAAAGGGGCAGAAAGGAGGAGAGGGCGTGGGTGGAGGAGGAATGAGTATAGTAGCCTATAGGGCTTTGTCAGGACAGACACGGGGTAAGAGCAATTGATGGGCATAGGACTGACAAGTGCTAGTAAACAGGACAATAGCAGTCAGCAAAGGTGGTCTGCAACAGTGCAGAGAAACATTGCTTAAGCAGGGCAGTCACAGGTGTTAGTGCCTATAAGGGAGAGGTGGAGCTCAGCCTTGAAAGCACCCAGCGTTGGTGAGGTAGAGATGTCACTGGTGAGACTGTTCAGCCACCTAGGAGCCCTATATGCAAATGACCTTTGGCCTTGAGATGTGAGACAGTGGGGGGTTTGCAGGATTTGGGTCTTAGCGCTCCTGGTGTTGCAGTTGTTGATTTTGGGTTTGAGGAGGGAGCAGACTCCAGGGGGAGCCTTGCCCAACATAATTTTCTTTGCTGTGATGCAGGTTTGATACTTTATTCAGTTGTTCAGCTGCAACCATCCAGTTTGGGAGTAGAGGTCGCAAGTATGGGTGAGACGGTGGGCTCCAGTAACGAGTCGACAGGCTTTATTGAGGGAGGTGGAAATACGTTTGAAAGAGGAGGCAGTGGCAGAGCCATAGATAATGAGTCCATTGTCTATAACGCTAACAATGGAGCTTTGGATGGCAACAGACAAGGCTTCAGAGGTTAAATGTTTCCTATGTCAGAACGGAGAGCCTAGCCTGGTGTTTGCTACTTTCGCAACATTATTGATATGGGCAACATAGGTGAGTTTAGAGTCACGGGTGAGGCCAAAGTATTTAAAGGTTTGGACCTGTTCCCGGGTGACTCCTTTCTTGGTGCTGATGGAGAGGTGATGATGTTTGTTTTTGTTGTGGGATCTGCTGAAAGTCATGGTCTTTGTTTTTTTCTGGTTTAGGATCAGTTTGTGTTTTGAGAACCAGTTTTCGACTGTTGTGAAAGCCCACTGGAGGTTTTCTTGTAGATGAATTAGATCATGGTGGGAGGCCAGGATGACTGCATCATCTGCGTAGAGTAAGATTTGTTCTGGACGGAAGTCTGGCAGTGTGTTCAAGAAAAGGCTGAAGAGGAGGGGTCCCAGAATTGAACCCTGTGGGACACCGGACCAGACTGGTCTAGGATCTGAGAGCGTATCTGCAATTTTCATTCTTTGGGACCAGTTGTCTAAGTAGCTTTTGAACCAGTTCACAGAATTGGGTGAGAGCCCCGCAAGCTGAAGCTGGGCAAGTAGAAGACGGTGGTTGACAGTATCAAAGGCTTTGGTCAAGTCAATGAAAGTAGACCCAGTTAGCTGACCATTATCCAGTAAGTGGTGGACTGTACCAGTAAATTCAAGTAGAGCCATGGAGGTGCTATGACCTTTTCTAAAACCATGTTGCTGCTTGCACATGATGCTGTGTTTATCCAGGAAATCAGTAAGCTGATCTGCCACAAACCTTTCCAGGGCCTTGGAAAGTGGAGGTAGGATGGAGATTGGACAGAAGTTCTCATGTGTAGTTTTGACACCACTTTTATGTATGGGGGTTACAGTGGCAGATTTCCATATGTCCTGGAACTGGCTAAGGTTGAGGGAGAGGTCAAAGATCCTGGTCAGTGGCCGGAGTACTTCTTCAAGGGTGAGTGATAGAAGTCTGAGGTCGAGGGAGTCATTACTGGATCTGGACTTACTAATGACTTTGGTAACATAGCTGCGGACCTGGTACAACTTGACCACTTTAAAGTAGAAAGGAGGGTGGCTAGTGGGGACAGGGGAGGTTGGGTAGTCATCCTCATTGAAAAAATCAGGGGGTAGTACAGAACTGAGGTCCGTGAAAGCATCATTGAATGTATCAGCAATGAGTTTCTGGTCAAGTGTAGTAACATCATTTATGCAGAGCACTGATGGGGGCAATTTAGACTGCTTCCCGGTGACTTCTTTTATATTATTCCAGAAGTCCCTTCCGTTGCTCCAGGAGTTTGTAAGAGCACTCTTGAAATAGCAGGATTTTGTTTCCCGGATAGATTTGGTGCAGTCATTCCATGCACATTTGTAGTTAGCGATGTCAGTTTGTCTCCCAGTGTTTCTAGCGAGCTCTCAAAGATGGTCTTGAGCTTTTAGTCGCCTTAGGAGGTCACCAGAGAGCCAGGGGTTGCAGAGTGCTTTTACTTTACGTTTTTTTAGGGGTGCACATTTGTTGCAGGCTTCATTAAAGATTCTGATGAAGTGGTCCAGGGCAGTGTTCACATTAGTTGCTATGAGGATTGGTGACCAATCCTGTTGAAGAAGGAAGGTTTTGAGATGTGTTAACTGACCTCAAGGTAGAACTCTCCTGGTAATGGTCTTGGCGGGGTTTGATGATGAACTTGGCAAAATAAGCCTGATACAATGTACTATACTGCAGTAAACCATGAGTAAAAAAAAACCTTTACACACAAAGTGTAAATTGGAAGCAGGCCCACGCTTGGGTGTGGAGCTCTTAGGGCTGACTGTTCCCCTTTAAATAAAAGATGTGCATTCATTCTAATGCCCTCTCCTAGTAGATTTCATATTTGTTTCAATTCTTCAGGTGTTTTTATTTAAAACAAGACTTTTTGTCTAAGACAGACACTACAACAATGGGCCTACAGAATTTAGAATTTTTGAATGATTATGTTCAAAGAGATTATTTTCAGGACCTAAGTGGGCCATGACAATCATGTAAGCTTATTGGTCAAAACATGTCACATGACCATTGATTCCTTTCTGACAGCCACACCTCATCTAAACTACATAATTTTTTAACAAGTTAAAGTCCATTTTATAAGTAGGGTAACAAACTCCAGAGTGTGTGGTCATAAGGAAATACAGTAATTCCCTTCTTGGGTGGTTGTGGCACTCGGCTACACCTTGTGCCACACAACCACCCAAGGTATGTATTATTTTCTTATAACCGCACATTATACCATACTTGTGGACTTACTTATGGATCCAGAATGGAACAATATACTTTTTGAACAGGTTCTATGATCCCTAGTCTGTTCCAGTTATTCTGCAATCTTTGGAACTGATGCTGAAACATACTTTTTTTTTATTGTTTGACAATAAAACTTTTTTTACCAGTTTATAGAACAACATTGGGCACTACTTCTGACCAAACTTATGCCTGCCTATATCTTGGATGGGAGGAATAATGTTTCTTGTTTAACCATTTTCTGAACCCGTTAGCATCCAAGACTGTTAGGTGGCACCGATTTTTTGATTATATACTATGCACATAGAATGGAACTGAGGGAGGGGCTAGTCAGTTCATCAAATGAATGAACAACATTGAACTGCATTCACAGTTCACTGATCAGACTAACCACACGAAGTGTGAGGTTTTGGGCGTCAGATTTATGAACAAATCTAATGACACTGTTACCACTCCTTGTGTCAGAAAACAGATTGCTAGTAATACCATACTGCAGGCTGATAGCACCCACACTTGTGCTAACATCAAGAGCAGACCATTTGGGTAGTGCCTTCACGTATCTCTAGCAGGAGGTGGAAAATAGTGTTGTCACTGTATTGCTCGCTAGTGAGAACCCACCTGGAGCATTGCATCCAGTTCTAGAGAACGCACCTCAGAGAGGATATAGACAGGGTGGACTCCTTTCTGTGCACCGTGCCCTCCAAGCCTTTCTCCCCCTACCTCCCTCCCTTCCCCCCTACCTTCACCTCTACCTGGTGTATATTTTTATTTTTTTTCTTCCGTTACTTCCTCCTGCAACCTTAGATAACCTGCTTTATCTTCCTATAGACACTTCTATGTACGTAAATACTGTGTAATCTTTACAATATCTGTATAATTCTATGTATATATGAACTTCTTTTTCTTCCTCTCTGTAAAGAGTATTATCTGTATTGCTTTGTAAATACCTGTGTTGACCTGTATATACAATTGTTCATGCTCCACCCAGGTCCATCTTGCAAATGAGCTTCTGCTCAACGATGAACGCCTGGTTAAATAAATAAAGACTTGATTGATAGTCCAGAGGAGGGCAGCTAAAATGGTGCAAGGGTTGCACCGAAAACCCTACAAGGAAAGACTGCGGGATCTCAACATGTACACCTTGGAAGAGAGGAGCACGAGAGGGTACATGATACAGACATACAAGTACTTCATGGGGGTAAACAGGGTGCAGGAGGGGGGTATTTTTCAAATGAGGAAGAGCTCCAGAATCAGAGCATATGCAGTGAAGATGGGGGGGTCGAGTTTGAGGGATGCGGGGAAGAACAACTTCACTGAAAGAACAGTAGATGCCTGGAATAGACTGGCAGAGCAAGTGCAGACAAAAACAGCGGGGAGAGTGTCAAGCACGCATGGGATAAACATAGGGGGATATCAGTAAATAGGCAGGGGGGAGGGTCACCAGAGTCCAATAAGGGTCTGCAGAAACAGACTAGGCAGGGACCATCTGGGCAGACTGGGTAGGCCAAGCGGTCCTTTTCTGATGACTAGTTCTGTGTTTCTATAGAACAACTCAGAGGAGAGGGTTTTTTTTTTCAGTCTGAGTGAAGTGGGTGATATGGCTATGCTAGAACTGAATCACCGAATAGATGTAAGTATTTCTTTTTCCTTGGTGCCCTATCCCACAGGCTGCAGATGCCTTACAAAATACACAGCAGAATAACAAACCCCTAAACTAGTTTCTAACATTTAATTTAAGCCAATCTGTTTTTGCTAAAATGCCAATACCAAACATTGCACAACTCCCAAAATAGACCTGACCCTTGACAAAGACAACAAATTAGTCAGAAAAAGATAGTGTGAATAGATTGCACTTTAAACCCTCCTTAAACTGCATTTCAGATGAGGCTTTTCTCAGGTATTGTGGCAGGGAATTCCAGAGAAGGGGTTCAACCAGCGTGAATACCCGTCCCCAGACTGCTTCAAGCATGGTCTAGGGACCGTCAGACAGCCAACCTCAGAACAGCATATACGGCTGCCAAGAACACAGGGGAACAAGACTCCTTCAGGTTGCCCTGGCCCATATCGTGTAGGGTTTTGTTAGTTAAATCTGTCTTCAAGGTGGCATGCCACCTCACCAGTGAAATGTCTGTAATGCCAGGCAGGTAAGTGATCTTTATCCCCAAAAAACAAGGACTGCTAAAAGTCAGTGAATGATACCATCACAACTGAATAAACCTTTATTGCCCCAAGAACAGCAAACATTGTCTGGAGTCACTGGCATATACTTCTTTCTGGCACTATACTCATAGAAACATAGGATCTGAAGGCAGATAAGGGCTGCTTGGTCGACCCAGTCTGCCCATTTTTTTCCCTGCTTATACTATCTCAACAGATACTACTTGGTTCCCAGTCCACCTCCCCACTTCCAATTAAGATTTCTTTGTGTCTGTCCCATGCATGCTTGAAACCCACCTCTGTTTCCGTCCGTACCACATCTGCTGGAAAACTGTTCCAGGCATCCACCACTCCTTCAGAGAAGTACTTCCCCTCATCTCTCTTGAATTTACCCCCTTCCAGCTTCATTGCATGTCCCCTTTGCTCTTGTGCATCTTTTCCTGTGAAAAAATACTCCTCTCCTGCACCTCAATTTACCGCTGTGAGGTATTTATAAGTTGCATCATATCTCCCCATCCTTTCTCTCTTCCAAAGTATACATGTTGAGGTCCTTCAGTCTCTCCTCATAGGGGTTCTGATGCAACCCCTGCACCATTTTAGTGGCACGCCTCTGGAGTGCCGCCACTCTGTCACTCACTGAAGTTGTTGGGGAGTCTCTTTTGATCTTCTATAGGAAGGTCAGAAACCTCTGGGATAAGGCATACAAATAGCCACTTTTAAAACATTGTTGAATATCCCAGAAATTGGCTGACACCCAAACCCAAAGGATGTTATCTTTGTCATAAATGTAACGTGTGCAAATTTGGGAAAAACTGGCCCCATATTCAAGCACCTTCTTAGTAATAAAACTGTCAAAGTACAACTTGGCTAAAGCCACGTTCTGGTTTATGCTGCCTGGTGCAAGTGTGGATTGCTTTATATTGGCTGAACCATCCGTTTACTCAACATTCGCACCCAAGAGCATGTTTGTGCTACTGTCACCGGCAATCTTAACAGTGCAATTGCAACGTATTTTCCTGTGACCCATGAATTTGATCCAGCTGGGCAGCAGTTCACGGGGATTGATTTTGTAAATCCTTTGCGATGTGGTGGGGACTGCACACGTAGATTGTTACAATAGGAAACTAAGTGAGTTTATAATCTTAAAACGTTTTATCCAGATGGACTGAATGATGAAATTGATTTCAAAACTCTCTTTATGGAGCCTGCCTAATGTGGATTGTCCTTTGTATCAACATAGCCCCCACCCCCCCTTTTTGTTCTTTTAATATTGTATGAGGTCGTTGCAATCAAATTGCATGAACTGTTAGAATGGATTATTTGATGATCTAATGTTCTTTTTGTATTGCAGACTCTCCATTTGATGATGAGATAATAAACTGAATGGAACATCTCTCAGCATTTTGTTTCTCTAATACTTGCCACATATTTCTATGTTAGCTTTATATGAGGTCCATTTTAATGTCTAGCACGTCTATAACTTAAGTCTATTTGCTCCCTCTGTAGGAATAATTGTTTTTTCTGCCTTTTTTTTCACAGCCATAAGAATTTCTAGTAACCTATTTTAACACCTTCCTCCCTCTCCCCTCCCCCCACAGAGGTTTTTCTCCCTGGCCTCATTCAACTTACAGGGATACACCCTGTTCCCAGGGGTATAGTCGCTTCCTAGGGATATACTCTGTTTCCTGGGACACACCCCATTCCCAAGGAGATACTCTGCTCCCAGGGATTTAACCTGTCCAGGCCTGCGTCCTCCAATGTCCCAGTAACCCACTGGTTACCCCATGGCTTTCACTCCATGGCAGGGGCTCCTGGGAAAGTGCCATCCCACCCCCACTCAGGCAGTCCACTGTGCAGACTAAGATTCAGTGCTGAAAGGCACTAGGACCCAGGGGGGAATCTCAAAGGCTCAAAGCATCAATTAGACAGCCTTGGACTTTTTACCTTTATAGGTCCCTCCCGCCTCTCCTGACATGAGTGAAGCTTTCATGGTGGCCTCACATTTCCTGTAGCACGAACAAGCTCCCTGGCCCAGCCACAGATGTCACTTTGGCACTGAAGCTCGTCATCAGCACTCCCCGGACAACTCTGACTGCCGTGCAGCAGCTGGCCCAGCCTGGCCTGCGATGTGTTCTGCAGGACAATCAGGCATACATTTTCACACATTAATAATATCACATGATGTTTTCACTTTTGTAAATTAGTTTCTTCATTTGTTTTTAGAGGGATTGTCTTAATATATATATATGTAATATTTACATACATCGAGGTTGTCTGCCCTGAACAGGGCTGCTCAGCTCACCCACGGCCAGCCGGCACTCAGCCAGCCACCGACCAAGATCAGGACACCCACCTGCAGCTCCTTGGAAGTTGCCTGCCCCTGAACAGGGCTGCTCAGCTCACCCATGGTCAGCCGGCACTCAGCCAGCCACCGACCAAGATCAGGACACCCACCTGCAGCTCCTTGGAAGTTGCCTGCCCCTGAACAGGGCTGCTCAGCTCACCCACGGTCAGCCGGCACTCAGCCAGCCACCGACCAAGATCAGGACACCCACCTGCAGCTCCTTGGAAGTTGCCTACCCCTGAACAGGGCTGCTCAGCTCACCCACAGTCAGCCGGCACTCAGCCAGCCACCGACCAAGATCAGGACACCCACCTGCAGCTCCTTGGAAGTTGCCTGCCCTGAACAGGGCTGCTCAGCTCACCCATGGTCAGCCGGCACTCAGCCAGCCACCGACCAAGATCAGGACACCCACCTGCAGCTCCTTGGAAGGTATGGAATACAGCCAATCAGAACACGGTGCTTCCAGCAAACCCACTCTGATTGGCTAGACTTTTCCCTGCTATAGACACTGGCACTTTGTTAGATTTTCAATAGAGCTAAGCACATTTTAACTGTGTTATTAGAAGTTTTTCAACTGTATTAGCTGGATTGTAATTTCTACTACTGTTTTAAAGTGCTTACACCTCTTCTGTCTGACTGCTATTCCTGCAGCGCCCGCCCCCATCCAAGCACTCTGCCTTGGCTCCAATAAGTCTAACTACCTTTTTTTTTTTTCCATTAGCAGGTTATACAGACCTGCCACTAGAGGGATTCTTGGTCTTCTACATAAATCACTGTACTCACTCGTTGGCAATATGGCCTGCATTATCATTTTTGCGGCCCTCACACCGATTGGTCCCCTTACTCCATTCACTTGCATTGCTTGATTTTTCATGGCAAAAGCTGTTGTTGGGTTAAGTTTAATCTGTTAAATCCTGCCAAAAGAGCTGTTTTCATGTACTTGTGAAATCCTTGGGGCTTTTGTTAAGTGTAACTGTGGTTAAGTGATTACAGCATCCTGTTGTTAATTTAAAGTGGGCCAGACGCCACGCGCGCCCAGCCCCCACAGCCTTTTGTTGTGATAATTTAAGTCTGAATTGCTCCAGCAGAAACGCTTTGTTCCTGCCTAAATATTAACTCCTGTGCCATCCTCTGTCTCTTCCCAGTCGAAGCTCCCTGTTGGAAGCCCTGCAGAGCCAGGACTACGCTTCTGCCAGCGGGCGGGCAGCAACCGCCTAGCCGCCTCCAGGGACCAGAAACCGGAGGACAGCCAGGGAAGGTACAGAAAAGCCAAAAATTTATGCCCACCCGCCCCTGCCCTCCTCGGATGTTATTTTTATAGGCATTTCCCGCCAAATTACAACTCCTGCCCCCAACGCCACGCTATCCAGTAATCTGTCTCATTGCCACTGCTGTACTGCCAAATCAGCAACCCTTCCTTATTGTTCTCCCTGCTACTACACTGTTGTTTCTAGTTCCATTTAATCATCAACCTTGCTTTCATAATGGGGATCCCTTTGATACCCTGGCTATGTTCTTCATGTTGTTCAGGAAAAAGACATCCTCACTGCCACTGTCACACTGAAAAGTGCGTCCCACCTTCCTAGTCTCGCTATTTCACCATTATTAAAGAAGGACCGGATCCTTATCTATGCACTACCTATGCCACAATTTAACCAGTGGGGTAACCTCCATGTAGGGACGCAAATTGCTCTATCAACATATCGCTCGGTACCCCATTATTGGGTATACAGTTCCCCATTATGCCTGACCACCAGATTGCTATTGAGTGTATTGGCACGAACCCATAACCCTGACTGGCTTATCTTAAAACAGAAGCCCCTGAATAGAAAAAGGAGGACCAAAGATAGTCTCCTCATTTTCTCTCTTGAAGCCCTTATGAAACTTTTAATTTTTTTCCTGATCTGTGTTGGAAATGTGGAAATTAACCCCGACCTCCACAGTGCATTACTCACCAGCAGACTTAGCCTCGACCAAAGGTCTAAGCTTTCTACATATCAATGCCTGCAGTCTGCTAAAAAGCTCACGTTGATACAACCTGGTTGCCCATACTTTGCCAGACTTTCTTGTGGTATCAGAGACATGACTCAGACCCGCCACAGCAGACAGAGACATAAACTACCCAATTATCAAATATTCAGAGCGGATCGCCAGACAAGGGTGGGGAGTTGCTATATATGTCAAATCCAATATATTTGTAACTTGCTTAGATGCAACATCTATGCCCAAAGAATTAATGTCTATCCTCAAAGTGGCTCTCTCCAACACTGCAGCATTTCGCTAGTTGGCTGCCACAGGCCCTTCAGCGGATCATAAGCTTCTAGCCCACCTGGGAATCAAATCAAGATGGATACTGAAGAGACCATAATCCTAGGTGATCTAAACCTTAATTGGCTATCCAAGGCGCGTCTCCTTTAGTATCATTTTGTGATACATATTTTTCACAACTTATATATGAACCAACAAGAATCAACAAAAATCTGAGCAACAGCACATTACTTGACATCATGCTGGTGAACAAACCCCACCTCTTCACGCGACGCTGGAGTGCTGTTCAGCGACATAAGTGACCACTGCCTTATTGCTGGAATAAGGTCATCCGCAAAATAACACCCCAGCTAAATTCCTACTGAGGAGATCCAAGAAAACTTTCAACTCTGAGGCATATCTTCATGATCTAAATCACTCTACAAGATGGCAAGAGTTCTACCTAGCAGACTCAGTGGAAAAGCTCATCAGGTGTTAAATAGCATAATACTAGATGCCCTAACACTCATGCACCAATTACTAGAGTTCGAATTAAAACAAATCTTGTCGCTGGTTTTCACCTGACCTTAAATCAGCCCTGCTTGAGAGAGATAAGCTTTGAAAAAGGCAAGGAAGACTAAGAACCCAAATGACTGGTTGATATTTAAGAAAGCCAGGAATAGCTGTACCAAGAAAGAACGGGATGCTAAGGCTTTTTACTACATGGCTGAACTCGACCCTCATACCACAATCCTGTCAGGTTCTGGAGCACTATTAAGGGCATAACGGACAAGATCCTAGCACTTCACTACCAGCTCAAATGCACCACAACAAGGTGACAATCTTGGACAGAATGGAAATACTGGATGCATTCAATAATCATTTTACAACCGCTGGCTTTGCATTTGATACCTTTCCAGCCAATCTGCTACGTGCTCAGTTAAGCTCCCAGTATACAGGATCTCAGTTAGCTGAATCCTCCTTCTCCTTCAAACCGATTCTGTTGAAACAAGTGGAGGATCTAATCTCGCAGATGGATATAAAAAAAAGTGCAGGTGCTGACTCCCTTGACCCCTACTTTCTAAAGATTGCAATGCATGCACTTGCAGTTCCTTTAACACACCTTTTTAACTTGTCCTTAAAATCTGGTTCTATTCCTGCAACTTGAAAAACAGCCCAAGTTTTCCCTCTACTGAAATCAGGGGACCCCATGGACCTTAACAACTATAGGCCAATCTCTATCCTTCCAGTACTATCTAAGCTGCTAGAAAAACTGGTAAGTATCCAATTAAGAGATTACCTTGAAGAATCTAATCTTTTAAATCCAGCACAATCCGGGTTTTGGTCTAAGCATAGTACTATTTCTGCACTGGCTAAAGTTACAAACGATTGGCAAACCGAACTGGCTAAAAAGAATAGCGTTTGTGCTGTATTCCTTGATCTAAGCAAGGCATTTGATACGGTGGACCATGAGCTGCTACTCTCTTCCTTGCACTCCATAGGCTTGGATCCATCCTCCCTTACATGGTTCAGGTGTTACCTAACAGGAAGAACACAGCAAGTGAAAGCTGAAGGAGACCTATCTCCACTAAAACCACTTCTAAGAGGAGTTCCACAAGGATCTATCCTGGGCCCTATCCTTTTCGCCATTTATATTAACAATATTGATTCGAATCTTACCAAAGCCACTGTGCACTTGTTCGCAGATGACACTGTTTTATATGTCAGCAACCCATCGCCTGCTACAGCTTGTGAAGTTCTACAAACAGAATTCTCTATACTACAACATCAATTATTGAAAAAAGCTTTTTAAATGCAAAGAAAACAAAAGCAATGTTTTTCTCCACCCAAAGCCATACAAACTCTCATTACTAAACAACTCTCCCCAGCTATCCACTATCCTTGGTGAAAGCCTTGATTATGTAGAAAATTCAAGTATTTGGGGGTGTGGATAGATAGCAAACTTGACTACACAGTTCATATTGAAGAACTTTTAAAAAGCTCACCAGAGACTTGGTCTATTTTTAGAATAAGGCACTTTCTATACAGAGATTCCAAAATGAGGTTGGTCCAGGCCACATTTCTCTCAGTAATTGACTATGCAGACTTCCTCTATAGTCACTGCCCTATCTCCTACCTATGCAAATTGGATACACTATACCACAGAGCTCTGAGGTTCATAACAGATCTACCATTTAACACTCACCATTGCTCTCTCTATGCAGCAGTCGGTTGGACATCTCTACATCTCAGAAGAAACAGAAATGCTGCAGTGTGGACATACAGAATTTTGACTAAGATGCTTCCAAACTATATATTAGACTGCTTCGCACAGGCCACAGCTGGCACCTACGCCCTAAGAAGCTACAATTTCATTATGCTCAAAGTGCCTAAAGTCAACACCCGGCATGGGAGATCTGCTATCAGCTATAATCTAGCTATATCATGGAACACGATTCAAAAGTCCTTGAAGCTGATCAACCAGGTATCCTTAGCATCCTTCAAGCATCTATACCTAAGTCTCTTCCCTGAAAAATGCAATTGCTTCCACAAGTTCTAGTTTATTCGCAGTTCTTTCCTTCCCCCTCTCAGGCTGCCATCATATCATGGCAATTCACTTCCCTAGAATTCATCTCCACAGATACCTCACCCCCTGGCTATAATCTTCTCCCATTAACTCCAGGCTCCTACCTTAGCCCTTATCACTGCCTTTCACCTCCCAGTTCTAGCACCAGCCCCTGCTTTAGTCATGCGCACTCTTCCTACCATGTCACTTGTCTCAGTCTATGACCACCTCTTTCAGTCATCCAATCACTATTTCTCTTTGTCCACATTGACTTCCCTTGGATCTTTGGAATCTTGGGTATATCATGTTGAATGTATGCCATGTTTACTGCCAATGTTGATATGTATATACTGGTTTACCTAGAGTGCATCTCATATGTTCCTACCATATCCTGTTATGTTTAAACAATTTCTGTTCTTGATTTCTGTATATAAGTGTTTTAATTATTCATGTACATATACCAATTATTGAACCTTGATTACTGTATATAAGTATATACGTGTTTTAAATCTTCCTATACATGTACCAATTATTGAACCTTGACCTATCAGGTCCATCTTGCAAATGAGCTATGCTAAATGATGTTCGCCTGAATAAATAAAGATTTGATTGATTGATTGATTGATTTAATTGGGTGCCATCACTATTATTTCCATCTGACTCACTTTGAGTATTGGGAGTGCAGGAAATATTTGTGATCCATGCAACCTTTTAAGTAAAGCTCGTCATTTGACTAAGTAATTAAGGTCCTTTAGGCAGACGTTATACTGCAGTGTTAATTGTGACAGTATAAAGGTGCGTGTTTTTATTCCTTAGAGATTTTCATCCTGCTAATGCCACAGCCTGTCCCCACCTTGACCAACCCATCACTCGCCTTTACCTGGATTTACCCAGTCTCTCCAGTTTCATAGAGTGCCCCCCTGGCAGGGACTTGTACCAGAGGACATATTCCTACAAGGTCTGTGTCCTTAGAGATGCAGGGTCCATGAATGGAACTGCATGGCCGGCAGTGCATCGTTCAGTCATTCTGCTGCAGCTGGGCTTCCGTTTTTTCACTTTGCTTCCCCCACCCGCCTCCCCTATGGCGTGCAAGCATTCTGGGGGACATGCCTCCGATTTACACAGTGTGCACCCTGGTAGGACCTCAAGCCCCTTGGCCCACCAGCAGAGGCCACTGTTGTGCTGGAGTGGGACACCACTTCTCCTCTGGCTAGGACGTGCCACTAGCTGCAGTGCGTTTCCCCACCTAGCAGCCCAAGTCCTGACTCCCGAGTCCACACCTGACCTGAACATGAGTCTTCAGCTAGGAGTGAGTCTTGCAACAGCAGGGCGGCCCATAAAAATAAATCTCTAACATGCACTGCAGGCTATTGAATCTCCCACTTCTGCAGCCCTCCTCTGATGTCAGCTGCAGGGGATTCTGGGATTTGTAGTTACAAAAAAGTCAACTTCAAAGTCAGCAGAATCAACCTGATACAATCTACTATACTGAAGTAAACAGTAAGAAAAAAAATGTTTTTCACACAAAGTACAAATTGGGACCAGCCCCATGCTTGGGTGTGGGTCTCTTAGTGCTGACTGTTCCCCTTTAACATCACATGCCTTTTGACTTAGGAGGAACCAGAACATTAAAACAGACATTACTTCCTGACCTTATAGGACACTGGGGACATGAGGGTAACTCCAGGCTGCAAAACTGAGCTCCAACATGGTGACCATACAATGAAATGTGGAATCCTGGAAACTGAGTTAGAGACCAATCAGAACAGGTAGGATAAACATCAGGGTTCGCAAAGGAGTGCAGAATGAAGAATGTAAAAAAATATATTTTTAACAGTAACTGCAGCTTATAGCCCAGATTAAATTTTGAGAAGAGTCCTGACCCTCCTCCCCAGTACAGACAGCTGGAAGAAATCCCTCAACCCTCCCTGGCTCTGCTCACCCTACCGTACTTCCTTTTCATTTGCAAGAATGACTTGGAGAAGTAACAGTCCACAAGTGCAGTGTTAGTACAACGGTGTGTGTGTGAGATATCAAAGGGGTGGAGTCATCTTCACATTGCTGCACTGACTTCCTGCCCTCTTATCTGAAGCCTGATCGTTAGGCGGCACTTCCTTTAGCTCAGCTTCCCCGCCCGAGCCCTGCAGAGTGCAGGCCGACTGTGTGTCCCTGAGCAGTCTGTCTCTGTGGCCAGGCAATAACACTTCAGGAGAAGGAAGGGGCAGCTGTAGCTTTGTGAACCTTCTGCTGTATAGACTTTTTTTTTCTCTCAGGCTTTTATTCCGTGTGTGTGTGTGTGTGTGTGTGTGTGCGTCTGAGCGTGTGTACACTTCTGTATGTGCTTTGTGTGTCTCAATTTATGTACACGTGTGTACATAAATTGGCTAAGCAGATTTACTGTGTGTTATTTTTATTTTGTACTCACAGGGATTGCTACTGTTTGTTGCTAACATTTCATTGCTTTATTTTTCTCTGATTCAAATTGTTGTTGCTGGTATACCTTCTTCTGCATTATTACAAGGTGTGCCTACAGGTGTGTGCTAACAGATTACTGCTGTAATCTTCTGATTCAAGTTGTTTTTTGCAAGGTATATCTTCTGTTACTGCTTTATTTTTCTCTGTAGCAAAGTGTTTCTTACAGGGTATGTCTTCTCTGAAATTATTACAGGTGGTGCTTTACAGGTTTTACAGTTTTATCTAACATTAGGATAAGCTTTCAGGGTTACTGCATTTGTTGTTGACTGATTGTTTCTGCTCTTACCTCCTTGTTCTTTCATCCGTGGTTGTTCTTTTTCAGCAGGGGGAAGGGCCCAGCCACCCACCCCCATCCCCAACCACCCCACACTACATTCCTTTTATAGGGTACCACAGTTGTGACATTTCCTGTGACAAAGCAGGAAGGGACGGATCAGTGGGGCATCCACAAGGTGAGCTCATTTACAGGGTCACTAGTAATTTAACTTGTTATAACAAGATATACGAAAACAAAACACAATCAAACCATTACTTGCATTTTCTTCCTTCTAATTACTCTGACCAGGTTATAAACCCAGCAACTTATCTGGAATGGATATCATTAACTGCAGGTACTGTGGAACACTTTTCAGAAGGACATTCTTACAGGATTTAGGACACTGTCCTACATGCTGGGCCATTGAAGATCTTAGGGCTCAGCTCCGGGCAGCATGGGCAGAGATTTTGTGCCTCAAATTTCATATTCAAGAGGAAATACATTACAAGGACCACCCGCTATTTCCCCAACATCCAACAGAAGAACCTTGACCGCAGAGCGTAGTTGGTCCAGGAGGCTGACAGGTGGTTAGAAGGGGCAAATCGGGTGCCCCATCACTCTGTGCTCTCCAACATATTACCTCCAAAAACCATATAAACACTACAAACAGGTATCTGCCTCTATCTCTGTAATCAAACAAAGGGGCAGAGGACACTGCAGAGCAAGACACTGCAGCACAGGAGCTAGCACAACAAAACTCGCCCAAATCAGGAACCAAAACAAAAAAATCAAAAAGGAAATCCAAAAAACTTCTGATCGTAGGAGACTCCATGATTTGGGGAGTTGATACCCATCTCCAGCTAGGGGTAATGGTCAAATGTCTCCCAGGTACAGCAGTGTGGCGAGACACTGACTGCATTGCTAAAATTGTTCACAAAGCAGGAGAAAACATTGACGTCCTGGCACACACAGGGACTAATGATCTTGCCAGCCGGTCAGTTGTGGAGACCAAGGAACACCTAACCAGCCTGGGTGACAAACTATCATCCATTTTGTCCAGCATCTCCTTCTCTGAGATCCTGCCAGTCTGGGAGAGGAGGGCAGATGGACGGAAGGTCAAAGAAGGGGAGATAGGGGAGCTAAACATGTGGCTCAAGGGCTGGTGCCAGGAAAAAGAACACAGATTCGTAGGGAACTGGCAACAGTTCTGAGAACGAAAGTTCTTTAAATTTGATGGACTGCATCTGACTAAGGAGGGAGTCAGTGCATTGGGGCAGAAGTTTGACGTCTTTGCAGAATATTTAAACTAGCAAATGGGGAGAGGGGTGCAGCACCCCCATATGTCGAATGGGAAGAACATCCCTCCCCCCTCAGCTAGTGGTCAAACAGGGATTCAGCATGTTTGCAGTTCATTTGCATCACCAGGTAAGAAAAAAGATCCGTCTCCCCATACGACACTCAGGGGAAATGCCAAATCTCACTTAACAACTAACACACCAAAATCTGGCCAATGGAAAATCATGTACACAAATGCTCACAGCCTGGGAAATAAGATCCCAGACCTGCAGGCAATAATGTCAGAGGCTAAACTGGACATAGTAGCACTTGTGAGATGTGGTTTACCAGTAACCACACTTGGGAGACTTCAGTACCTGGCTATGTACTGTTCAGAAGAGACCGAGGTGCAAAAAGCGGGGGTGGAGCGGCCCTGTATGTCAATGAAAATGTCAAAGCTACAGAAATTCAGAATACACATAAGGAGCCAGAAGCACTGTGGGTCACCCTGGAAACAGGGAATGGGACAGCCATAAGAACTGGGGTTGTCTACAGGCCCCCAGACCAGGGGAGGACATAGACACATTACTGTTAGAAGATATACTGTACAAAACATGACAGCTAAAGGGGAGGTTCTGATAATGGGAGACTTCAACAAGCCAGATACAGATTGGTCAATACCAGCAGGAACATCTGCCAGAACTAGACACATGGTGGATTCCCTGCAAGGGGGGGGGCTCAAACAACTGGTACAACAACCCACAAGACACAGGGCTATCCCAGATCTAGTACTGACTAACAGGGAAGGGATCACAGATCTCTAGGTAGAAGGTCAACTGGGGGCCAGTGACCATCACATGGAATGGTTCAATTTGGCCACTACATCTAAATCATCCCATTCCAAGGCAAAAATATGGGACTTCAGAGGAGCTGACTTTGATAAGATGGCCAACAGAGTTAAGCTAGCCCTGGCAAAAGAAAACATGTGAGGGGGTACAAGCAAAGTGGGCGAGCATTAAGGATGCAATACTTGAAGCATCTTATCTGTACAGCACCTTGGTGCTTGAAAGGCGCTTAATAAATAAAGTTTTATTATTATTTATTTAACATCCCATTGTGTTAGACAGAAAAGGAAGTGCAAAAGAAAAAGGAAACCACTTTGGTTCTTAAATACAGCAGCAGAAAAGGTCAGAGCCAAAACGTTGGCCTTCAGGAAATATAAGGGAACACAGTGGGATGAAGATAGGGAGGCATACCAAACTGCCCTAAGGGAAGCAGGGAAGGCAGTAAGGCAGGCAAAGTCCCAAACTGAGGAAACACTAGCATGAACAGTAAAAGAAGGTGGCAAGACTTTCTATGGATACATTAGTGAAAGGAGAAAATCCATAGGTGGTATTGCTAAGCTCAAAGGAGAAAAGGGGGCATCTGAGGAGGAGGACCCTGTAAAAGCATCTATCCTAAATAGATACTTTTGCTCATTATTTACTGAAGAGAAGGTAGGGCAGGGCCCACAGCTCAGCACCATGGACACAGGGGGGAGGGAGGGAGGTGAGCACTACTCCCTTCACAAAAGAAAGGGTCCTACAAGAGCTTGCTAAGCTCAGGGTGGACAAGGCAATGGGACCTGATGGCATACATCCCAGAGTACTTAAGGAGCTAAGGGTGGAATTAGCAGAGCCATTAGCAGAACTGTTTAGTGAGTCTCTAAGCACAGGAGATGTCCCAGAAGACTGGAGAAGGGCTCATGTGATCCCGCTTCACAAGAGTGGTAGCAGGGAGGAGGCAGGGAACTACAGACCAGTCAGTCTTACCGCAGTAGTGGGCAAGATTATGGAGGCACTCCTTAAGGAAAGGATAGTGCAACACCTGGAAGAAAAAATTACTCACCTTAGTAATGTTGTTTCTTCTAATGGAGTCTTGCTATATTATGACATATGCAGTGAGTCCCAACCTTCGAACAGCTCTGGAGGTGAAAGAGTTAACTTTCCATGCCAGGCATGGAATGCTGAGCTCGAGCTCGGTTGAAACTCTGTCTGTTGTTCTTCAAACTCAAATCGTCAGATCTTTACGAGCTAAACTCACTGAGGTCCTGTGTGGAAGCTGTAAACCTACACTAGCCAACTGGCTACTAAACATAAGAACACATTTTTTGGTCCCAAAACAAAGACTCAAGTCAGGAGACCCAAAAAATGAAAAACACAACACCAAGTCACCCCCAAAAAGAGGGATGAAAACAACAAGGTGGGCATCTACTAAGTGCCAACACTGCACTGCCCACCCACATCCCAAAAACAGAGGTTCTGAGAGGGGCAGGGGGGGAGGTCATAATATAGCAAGACTCCATTAGAAGAAACAACATTACTAAGGTGAGTAATTTTTTCTTCAAACAACATGAAGTCTTGCTATATTATGACATATGCAGACTACAAAGCAGTACCTCCATGGAGGAGGGCCAGAACCTACTTAGGAAATAGGCTCTGAAGCACAGCTGTGCCAAACCGAGCATCACTCCTAGCCTGGATGTCCAGGGAGTAATGCTTGGTAAAAGTGTGAACTGTTTTCCAGGTAGCTGCTTGACAAATCTCTAGAATGGGGATGTCCCTGGCAGCAGCCAGGTAAGCAGCTGTACCTCTGGTAGAGTGACCCTCAGGCCTGAGGGAGGAACCTTACCCAGCTTTTCATAACAGAATTGGATACAAGAGACAATCCACCTGGCAATGGATCTTTTAGTGTCAGGTTTCCCTTTACCAACCTCACCATAAGTGAGGAACAGTTGGAGGAGTCAAACCTGTGACCCTTGGTACGCCTATGTAGTAACTAAGGGCTCTTCACATCTAGTTGTGCAGCCTCCTCTCGCCAGAGGAGGAATGGTCACTGAAGTACACTGAAGAGATATAGATTGATTAAGGTGGAAATCTGAAACCACCTTAGGCAAGAACTTCCTGTTAGTCCTGAGGACCACCTTATCTCTATGAAAGGAGATAAAATCAGGCTCCACTGACAAAGCTTGTAATTCACTTATGCATCTGGCAGAAGTGATGGCTACCAGAAACACAGTCTTCCAAGTCAAGTACTTAAGCTCTGCTGAAGACAAGGGCTCAAAGGGGGGTTGCATAAGCTGAGCAATGCAAACATTAAGATCCCAGGCAGGGACAGGGTCCCTGAATGGAGGGTTGGTGTGAAGCAATCTCTTAAAAAACTTGAAGAATACAGGATGAGCTGAAAAAGAAGAGGGTTTACTTGCTGAAATAAAAGCAGACACAGCTGCCAAATGTACTTTTAGGGTAGCTGGTCTCAGCCCAAAGGTATTTAAATGGACCATATAATCCAGGACTATGGGTAAATCAGCAGATTCTGGGGAAATATGCTTCCCAGAGCACCATATGGAAAACCTCTTCCATTTGGAATTATAGGTAGCCCTGGTGGAAGGCTTCCTAGAAGCCTTCAATATATCCATTACACCTGGGAGAGGTGTAGATCAGCAAACTCTAACTCTTCAAGAGCCAGGCCTTGAGATTGAGAGATTTGAGGTTCTGGTACCAAACCCTCCCCTGAGCACAGGTTAACAGGTTGTGATTCCTGGGAAGACACAGGGGAAGATGGACTGCTAAGGATAGTAGGAGTGGATACCAGGGTTGTCTGGCCCATTCTGGAGCAATCAGGATCATCTTGCAGGATTGAGATCTGATTTTGACTAACACTTTGAACAGGAGAGGGAAGGGGGGAAAAGCATAGAGAAATTTCACTTCTCAATTGAGAACTAAGGCATCCAGAGGGACTGAGCCCAACACTGGGGGCCTGCAGCCAAAAAGGGGAAGTTGGTGATTGTCTGGGGCTGCAAAAAGATCTATCTGTGGGTGCCCCATCTGGCAATATACCTCCAGGACTAGGGGTCCAGTGACCATCGTGATGGCCCTGGGAAATCCTGCTGAGAGCATCTGCCAGGACATTGTCCTTGCCTGGGAGGTGAACTGCCATAAGGGAGGTGTTCAGGGAGTAAGCCAGAGACCACAACTTCATTGCTTCGGTGCACAAGGCTGTAGATCGAGTGCCTCCTTGCTTGTTGATGTACCACATTGTGGTGGTGTTGTCTGTTCTGACCTGTACAACTCTTTGTTCTGAACAGATTTGGAAAAAACTTGAAGTGCTAGAAAAACTGCTCTGAGTTCCAACAGATTGATGTGGAGCAGAGATTTCTGAGGGGACCACAATCCCTGGGAAGTGAGGTCGCCCATGTGAGCTCCCCACCCCAAGAGGGATGCATCTGTAGTAAGGATTAAGGAGTGAGACTGAGTGACAAAGGGAACCCCTTGTCTCAGATTGCTCTGATCCTGCCACCACTGTAGGGCTTGGATCAGGGTTCGAGTTACTGGGATCAATTTGGTTAGAGGGTCTTTCCTTTGAGACCAAAAGGCTCTCAAATGGAACTGGATGTCCCTCATCTGAAATCTTGCTCCCTGCACTACTGCTATAGAAGCAGCCATGTGCCCCAGGAGCTGTAGAAAATGCCTTGCTGGTCGAGAGACCTGCAGGGTGAATGAGGGGGCCAGAGAGACCAGGGTCCTTGTCCTGTCCAAAGGAAGGAAGGCTCTGGCTTTCTCTGTGTTCAGCTCTGCGCCTATGAAGGTGAGAAGCTGGACAGGCTCTAGAACTGACTTTGAAAGATTCAGAAGGAAACCTAGAGAGGTGAGCAGTTGCTGAGTTACTTGTAGATGTAACTTGACTTGGTCTGGAGACTGGCCTACTATGAGCCAGTCATCCAGATAAGGGAAGATGGCAATTTTTTGCCTTCTTAGGGAAGTAACTGCTACTGCCAGGCATTTTGTGAATACCCTTGGAGCAGAGGTGAGGCCAAAGGGCATTGCTCTGAACTGGTAATGGCCTGAGGGCAGCTCAAACCTGAGGTACTTTCGATGGGAGCTTCTGATGAGAATATGGAAGTAGGCATTCTTGAGGTCCAGGGACGCTAGCCAGTCCCCTGGTCTTAGAGAGGGTAGAATAATTCCCAGAGTCACCATTTTGAATTTTGGTTTTAAAAGGTGCTTGTTTAAATATCTGAGATCCAGGATGGGCTGCCATTCTCCTGTCTTTTTTGGGGTAAGGAAGTACCTGGAGTACAATCCTTTGCCCTGGTGTAGGGGTGGAACCCTTTCCACAGCTCTGAGAGCCAGGAGGGAAAAGATCTCTGCCTCTAGGGCAAGTGCCTCTGGTGGATTTGCAGGTGGAAAGGATCAGGTTCTCATCTTTGGAAATTTTTTGAAGCTGAGAACCAGTCCCTGGCTTACTACTTCCAGGACCCACTTGTCTGATGTCAGAGACTTCCAGTCCTGGACAAAGTAAGCCAGCCTGCCCCCTACAGGTAGCTGAGAATCGGCCCTGGCAAACCCATCAGGGTGCCTGCTTGGCAGGGGCTTTGGGCTGAGGGGTGGAAGCAGGCCTGCTTGTACCCCGTCTGCCTCTCCCTCTAAAGAACCCCCTCTGGGTGTAAGCAGAAGAGGAGGCCTGGGCTTGGTAAAAAGGCCTATGAAAAGGCCTGCCCCTGCCCCTGGAAAGCTGCCTTTGAGGAGTGGCCTGCCTTTCCTTGGCCTGTGCACTCCTATAGGTGGTCCTATACTCATCCATTTTCTTCATGTAATTCTCTGTCTGCTCCCCAAACAGAGAACTACCCACAACAGGAAACTCCATGGCCTTAGTCTGGGTATCCTGTGACAGGCTAGTACATCTGAGCCAAGCCATTCTGCGAAGTGCCACAGATGTAGCCATGACTCTTGATGACACACATCATTAGAGTCCACTGCAGCATGGAATGCACCTTGGATGCCTCAATACCATCAGCAGCCACCTGCTCCAGCTCCTTGGCAAGCTGGCCAGGGACCTGTTTTGCTAGAGCCATAACAGTATCCCATCTGGATTTCTGATATCTAGCAACATAAGCCATATAATTTGCCTGTCTGAGTCCCAGGGATGCTGCCATGTACTGTTTCTTTGCCATGGCATCAATCCTCCTGGAGTCCTTGTCAGGGGGGTGTGAAGCCAAGGGAATATTTGCCTTGTCACAGGCTGCAGCCTGCACTACCCCAACATGGCTGCATTGTTGTGTAAGGAACTCCGTATCAGAGCCTGACAATGTGTACCTCTTGTCCATTCTCTTATCCACAGGAGGTATAGTGTGAGGAGTTTTTAGAATTTTTACTGTCTGTTTCCCAAAAGATTTATGCAAAGGAATAGACAGTCTCCTAGACTCTGGAATATCCATCATTTCCACATAGTCAGGCTCCTCTTGATCATCCATAGCTTCCTCCATAGGGAGCTGGAGGGTTTCAGCCACTTTTTTATAAAACATAAAATGAGAAGGGGACTCAGAAAGCCTAGGAGGAGACACTCCTGAAGGTCTGTCTGGGGAGATGTCCGGGTCAATGGGCACATCCAGACTTTCAAATCCACATTCACTCTCCTCATACTCCTCTTCCCTCCTCCGGTTCATAATATTCTCTAAATCATATTTTGAATCGTGGAACCGGCCGTAACCGTACGCTATTTGATGGTGCCGGTTCGGTCGGAACCGTGGAAAGCGACTGGACAATTTTAATCACTTTGGCTATTTCTTAAGTGGTTGGAGAGGAAAGTTTTGGCTCCACACCAGCTGATTTCCTAGTCCTTTTAGCTGGAACCGACTCCTCAGAGTCGGATCTCCTTTTGCCCGAGGAAGTCTCGCCCTGGTCAAAGGGCACTCCCTCCAGTTTGGTTGGAACCGAACCGGGCTGGCCATCCAGTTCAGCAGACTTTTTGGCCTCCCTTTCCTGAGCCTACCAACTCTCTTTCCAGGGTAGCTGCAGGAAAATTTTTACAAATCTGGCAGTCTGCATTGAGGTGGTCAAACCCCAGACAATAAACACAGGTGGTGTGGGGGTCAGCCTTGGCAAAGACTTCCCCACAGACACTGCAGTGTTGAAACCCAGTGGGTCCGGTTTTTCCTTTGGGTTTCTCAGACATAGTGCCAACCTAACCAAACTTACCCGTTTATGGCAATCCGCCAGGTAAGACCCTCTTATCGATTCCCAACCGTGTCACAGGTCGTGGAAAAAAACGTAATAAAATCCGGTTTTTTTAGAACCTATAAGAACCGGTAACCACACTCTAAATGACAGATTAATATATTTTAAACAACCTGATTGGTTCAAACCGAACCGATAAACTGTTTACAAGTTCCACACAGAAAGAAATTAATGTAAAACCTATCTAGTACTCACAATGCCACAGACAGAGTCTGAACCGACCGGTTGTGGTTTAAATTCGGTCGAAAACCGAGAAAAACAATACTTTAACCGACAAAATGAACCAAGCAGAAGGAAAAATCTCCGGAGCGACTGTTCAGTGAGGTGGAGTAAAGAATCTGACGGTTTAAGTTTGAAGAACATCAGACAGAGTTTCAACCAAGCTCGAGCTCAGCATTCCATGCCTGGCATGGAAAGTTAACTCTTTCACCTCCGTAGCAGTTTGAAGGTTGGGACTCACTGCATATGTCATAATATAGCAAGACTTCATGTTGTTTGAATCCATAGGGGCACAGGATCCAAGACAGCATGGGTTTACAAAAGGAAGGTCCTGTCAAACTAATCTCATAGATTTCTTTGACTGGGTAGCCAGAGTGGTAGACCAAGGGGGAGCAGTTGATGTCGCCTACCTTGACTTCAGCAAAGCTTTTGACACTGTTCCACATAGAAGATTGATAAATAAGCTGGGTAGGCTTGGGGTTGTTCAGAGGTTGGTCAACTGGGTGGCAAACTGGTTGACGGGCAGGAAACAGAGAGTGGTAGTAAATGGTATACAGTCAGAAGAGATGCAAGTCACAAGTGGGGTACCTCAGGGATCAGTCCTGGGGCCAGTCCTCTTCAATATCTTCATTAGTGACATTGCAGATGGACTAGAGGGTAAGGCTTGTCTGTTTGCAGATGACACCAAGATCTGCAGCAGAGTAGATGATCCAGATGAGGTGGGCAGAATAAGAAGAGATCTGGATAAACTAGCAAAATGGTCAGAAGAGTGGCAACTGGGATTTAATGCAAAGAAGTGCAAGATCATGCACATAGGGAAGAAAACCCTGAAGCCACATATAGGCTGGGAGGGGAGTTGCTGGCAGTCACAAAGGAAGAAAGAGACTTGGGCATCATCACCGATGACCTGAAATCATCCAAGCAGACCTCTAAAGCAGTAGGTAAGGCTAGAGGGATGTTGGGGTGTATTAGTAGGGGTATCACAAGTCGTAAGAGGGAGGTATTAACCTTTTTACAAGCCACTGGTTAGGGCTCCCATCTGGAGTACTGCATGCAGTACTGAGGCCACACCTTCACAAGGACATTAACCAAATTGAGGCAGTCCAGAGAAGGGCAACCAAAATGGTGCAGGGACTGCATCAGAAGACATAAGGAGGACAGATTAACGGAGCTCAATATGTATACCCTTGAGCAAAGGAGGGAGAGAGGTGATATGATCGAGACATTCAAACACCTTAAGGGCATTAATAAGGAAAGAGTCTAACATGTTTAAATATAAGAAAAATAGCAGGACACAGCATGAGATTATAGGGAGGCCAATTAAGGGGGAATGTGAGGAAATTCTTTTTCACAGAAAGGGTAGTGGATGCATGGAACGGCCTACCTCAGGAAGTGGTGACTATGAATACAGTGCAGGGCTTCAAACAGGCATGGGATAGGCATAAGGGAGCAATACAGATGAGTATGACTAGATAGGCCACTGACAGAGCGAAGGCCGATGGCACATTCATAAGGTAGAAAAAAGAAATGGGCAGACTGGATGGGCCTTGTGGTCTTATCTGCTGTCAACGTCTACGTTTCTATGTTTCTATATACTGTACTTTTGTATTTCATAACCTGGTTAATTTCAGCAATTCATTTTTGACGTCTGTTCTACAAATATTCGCACGGCCACACTGTCACTCATATGGCACAGAATACGGTCGATGGTGGTGTTGCAGTGGGGCTCACTTTCCACCAATAGCAGGCTCAGTCTGCCCCAGGCTGGCCACCAATGGCCCAGGCCCATTTCTGAAGCTGGGTTGCTAGGTTCATGAGCAGTCTGCTACTTCTGCACAGACATGTCTGTTCCCCATTTCCTTTATAACTCAGGACACAGTCAACACTGACAGCCCCCACTCCAAGTGGGGGGCTGGTCCCCATTTGCAGTCTGTGTGCAAAAATATTTTTTTGTTTACTGTGTACTTCAGTATAGTAGATTGTATCAGTCTAATTCTGCTAACTTCCAAGCTGAAGTTTTCTGAAACCAGAAGTCCCAGAATCCCCTGCAGCTGATATCAGCGCTTTTTAACAAGTATTCTAACATTATCAAGTGCTGACACTCAGATTCCAGAAGCTGCCGGGTATGGTATGGCGATGTGGTGCATGTCATTTGTGACAGACCAAAGCCGGATGATTCTGCTTTTAGTTCCAAAGTAAAGGTGAGCAGAGCCACCCGAAATCTTGAGCTAGGTCAAGTCAGTTCACTATCTCGGCTCAGCAAGGGGAATAAGAATGGGCTGTAGGTGTTAGCTAGAATCCATGCCAGTAGAGGTCCCATTATGTACAGAAGGGCTGAGCATTCTGCATTGATGTGTCGACAAGCTAAACCAGACTTTTCGTCAACCTCCCCTTCTGTCAAATGGCCCTCTGTGATTTGAGCCGCAGTGTTGAGTATCCCAGAACAATCGTTTTTTGTTACTTATTTAAACATTTTTTGCCAGGTCAGCAAGCAGAGCCTTGGAAGATGCATTTCCAGTTGCAGGGGGAGTTAGGGTTAAGGAGGACATTACAGGAGTACATGCAACAAGAAGTCATCACAACACCTAAAACAAGTAGCAAATAAAACAACCACAAACAACACTGTGAAGACATCAGAGCAAGGGAATGTACAAGATTTACAAGTTGTATCCTAGAATGATACAGAGCAAGGCAGAGGAAAAACCTTCTTGTCTACTCTACACCCCACGCAAGTGTATAGGTACTCCCCAGAGTCCTGGAATGCTGAAGTGTCAGAACATGCGCACGTGGTAAAATCCAAAATGGCTACAACATTGGAACATGTGCAACTTTTGTGTGGGTTCCTGCAGTTCAGCGGTTCCTGATTTTGCCATTTGTGTGGGTTCTGGCATTTCAGTCATCCTGGGGTTCTTAGTAATGACCCTATTTCACATGGGACTTGGTCATTTTCAGAACCCATGAATGACCAGAATGCCCAAACACATGCAAGGGGTTAAATCCAGAACTGCTGGAACCAGCAGGAACCCACACAAAAGTTGAACACTTTCCAGTAATTTTGGCCATTCTGGATTTTTTCCAAATGAGCAGGTTTTGTCGTTCCGGTTATTCCAGGATTCCAGACCAAGTCCCCCTCAATAACTCCTGTCCAGTACAACCCATTTGGTTCTGCAGTTTGTTGCTCTCAGTTTAAACTAGAACATTTATAAAAACCAGGTGAATCTTTATTAGGCTGCTCCACATAAAGATTTGCATAATACTACCCATGATGCTCTGCACTGGCTCCGTTTGAGGCTTTAGAGCATATGCATATATGCATGAGGCTTGGAGAGAGAGAGAGAGAGAGAGAGAGACAGAGAGACAGAGAGACAGAGAGACAGACAGATGTACAGAAGTGGACCAATTAGGCTATCTGAATGCTTTATAAGGACACATTGCTTTTCTTACAAATGGCCTCTGCTGCATTCTACCTCTGATAGTACTGAGTGTCTGTTTTCCTATTTGGTTTGGGGTGAGGCTTTTCCTGTTGGTAATGGATAGAAAGCACACTTGTGTTTCTTTAGGGGTTCATGACCTTAGTATGTGATCAACAGTAAAGATTTAATCCTGACACCAGGGCTCACGTTGTTAAATTTATTTTGCTTTCATAATTTCATATTTTATTTATTTTGGACAGTCAAGCTATGTTGCAGTATATCTTTCTTTTGTGTGTGTGTGGGGTTAGGGGGGTAGGGGGGTACTTGTACACCAAGCAGTAGAAGGCAGGATGTACCCCAGACACTAGGTGCTGTGCTAGCAATGACACCACTGTCCCCCCCCCCGCAAAGGCTAAAAGTGCCAAGCCTCCACTGGCTCAAACACATAGGCAGCTTCATGTTGTGAACCTATGTCACCCACAGTTCCAAATGTTTTGTGCTGGCGAGCAGGCTGAATCAAGCCAGTCCACACTACAGAGGGGGCGGCTCACCCCAAAGCTCGACAAAAAACAAATTGCAGACTGTTTCCAAAGTGCAAGCAAAGTGATTTATCACATCACAATGATGCTGAGCATACAGTGCACAGGACAAAGTACAATACTACAAGTCCCAGCTGTAAATGAAGACCCGTCACTCTCTCACTCTGCTCTTGCAGTTACGGAAGTGCAGCAACATTTATTTGTATACATTTACAGCTGGGACTTGTGGTATTGTATTTTGTCCTGCACTATACGCTCAGCATCTTTGTGGTGTAATAAATCACTTTTCATGCACCTTGGAAACAGCCTGCAGTTTGTTTCCCACTACTTTTTTGGTTTTAACCTATGTCACCCACACGGGAGCGCAGTGTACTTCAAACAGTGCCACAGGATTGGACAGCCGTATATACTGTATCATACTATCACAGTATTTATGGATGAAGAATAAGCCAAGGCCCCCAGAAGTTTGTCCGCTGCCACCTCAGTGGGTGAGGTTACAGCTGTTCTCTATGAACATATCAAACTTATTTGTAAAGCTGTGCAGGAACTCATTATCCACTACCACACTTGGCATCTGTTCCAGGCTTCAGCCACCCTCTAGATGAACAAGTACCCTCTCTTTCCGGTCTTGTATAAGTCCTCCTTCAGTTGGTATGTGTGGCCTCTAAGGTTTGCATTACCTTCCTTCTTGTGAATGTGAGACAGTCAGATAGATCACCATCCCTGATATATACCAGGCTCATGCGTACGCTTCTTCCCCTTCTCTCTAATGACAAAAAACTTCAGTTCTTCTGGTCTGGTCTAATACTCCATCCTTCTGATGTCATAGACCATCCTGGTTACCCTTTGCTGGACTGCCTCCAGTCTAACCACATCTGCCTGTTTATACAGACAGCAGAAGTCAACAGTGTACTTAAAGTGGTGTCTTAGCAAAGATCTAAACGATGGCACCATCACTTTCCTGTCCGTACTCATGAAGTTCTTTCTTATGCAAGATAGTAGTCGCTTTCCCCTCTTTTTGATAACATCACCACACTGAGCATTAGTCTTTAGATTAATAGAAACCAGCACCCTGCATCCCTTTCATGCTCATTTTCCCTCAGAGTTTTGTCGTTTAACTCGTACTTCACCAGTTTGTTTCTTTTCCCAAAATGCATCACTATTCGTTTATCCAGGTTAAACTGCAGCTTTCTTTATGTGCCCAGTTACTCAAGCAGTCTAATTTATTTTGTAATTGTCCTGTTCCTACATGAGTGTCCACTTCACATACTATTTAGGCATCACTGTCAAATTTGGCCATCCATCTGCCCATAGTACACTGCATGTCCCCTGCGTAGACATTAAACAGTGTAGGGCCCAACACAGACCCCTTCAGCAGTGTGTGTGTATATGTACTAGACTGTATGCTGAGAAATTCTCTTAAGCTCATACTGCCCAAAGCTTTGACATCATTTTGATGTACTGCGGGGGGCGGGGGGATGCAAAATTAGTATCTGAATAAAAATTGAGACCACAGACCACAGTGAGAACTCAGCTTGCAATCTGACTTTTTACAGCGAAGCTCGACCGCTGATTTGGCCTTCCCTCTAAACAGAATGTCTGTCTTCCCACTTCTGAGCTAAACATAGATTAGTACTGGGATGTTTCTTCCCCCGCAAACAGCTGCCAGCAGTTTGCCAGCAAATAACAACAAGATTCCCACCATTTTGGTTAGACAGTGCCTGGGCTGTGCCCAAGCAGAGGATCCCTGTCCTGACACTCTGCAAGTAACAGCATTCGGCTCACTGTATACTGTAGAATTTGTCCCCACTCCCAAAAAAAGAACCCTTCCAGAACGGTCTTGAATGGCTAGAAACAGAAATGCGTGATTAATGTGTGAGTAAAATTTGCTAACTATGTGAATACCTGCAAGGTACCAGACTTGAAAAGAGGGTCAAATACTAGAATATCTTAGAAACTTCTTAGGTTTGACTTAGAAATGAATAAAATTCCCGTCCGCGCAGCAGAGGCATTGTTGATGGCAGTGCCTGCAACCTAGGTCCTGGAATATGTGCAGATTATCAAAGGGCTGGCGAGGGATAAAACTGAATGTTACACAGATAGTGTTTTGCCTCCCATTCCAATACTGCCACCTGGTGGTGGTGCAGCTGGAGGTATGTGGCATTTCCAGGTGGGGGAGTCGGCATTGGCATTGCTACGTCAACCCTGTCAGCACTCAAGATGCACACCATCAGGTTGTGCTGAAAACGGGCTGAAAGACACAGGTGGTTGGTCAGAGGGGGCCTGGCTGGCCTCCTAACACCAATGTAGGTCTTGCTCCGCCGCCTCCCAGAAATATTCTGGGGCTTCTCTGCTTGGTGGTTACTGGTCTAGTGCAGGATTTTCTCTGCCAAGGTGCTGGCATGGTAGGGCCCCGCCTCAAGGGAACCATTTGGGAGGCTAGTTACCAGTCACCTGAGCATGGTCTCTGGGGAAGAGTGGACAGAGGTGCTCTGCCATCAGGTAAGAGGCACCTGGCAGCAACCAAAAAATGATTCCATCAGAAGAATAAGAATCAAAATAATTTCAAAACAGGCATTGGCCAACACCAGGTTCACTTGTTGATGCTCGCTGTGTGGTTGTTGGGCACAGTTAGCGTAGCAGTACGGATGCATTCTTTCTTTATATTTACCATACTTTGTTCCCTAGTGCTTCTGAGTGTCCCACATTGATCTGTCTCTCCACCCAGCCCTGTCACCTACCATCTCTGAGACTTACCTTTCATTCCTTTGTCCCCCCATAGATAACCCTCCCATTGAAGGGGCTGCCAAGGGGCCACCCCTATACCCCCCCAGCAGAGTTGGGTTTCAGTTCAGGAATGACAGCCCCAGTCAGTGGTGCGGAACCTACAACAAGTGGTAGATGAGATACTGTGTGGTTGGAGGTTTTACCACGTTTTCTGTCTCCAACGCACGAACGTCATGGAGGAGTCTGTCTGATGCACGTGCGTGTGCACTGAGCCTGCAATGTGCATCAGGAAAATAATGTTCCCCACCCTTAGTTACTGGCCTCAGCTTGTACCACCACCTGGGGTCACCCAGGTGGTGGCACTGAAGCAGAAGCCAGGAGCTTCCACTGGGATGCTCAACAAGCTTTCCCTGGCCAGCCATTTGACGACCCAGGCTGGTTCCTGAGCCCGAGATGCCAGTTTCACAAGCGGGAAGTGTTACCACTGCACGCATGGGCCAGTGTTACATATGCATTCTGAATGTGTGCTATGACAATAGGACTTTCCGCATACAGATACTTTTAACATTGTCTTTTATTTTGATTTCTCTGATGAAATGGTGTCGAAATATGCATATAGTGTTATTTGTGTTTATTATTGTGTTTTTAAACAAAATTGCTAAAATAGAAAAATGCCACCCTTGGGGGGGGTGCTATATTTTCTGTTCACACTGGAGCACTGTCAGCATTTAGTATTTATTTTTAATCCTATGGGACCAGTGCGCCTGTCAAAGGGCTGGCAGAGACTTACCTTTCATTCCTTTGTCCCCTCATAGATAACCCTCCCATTGAAGGGGCTGCCAAGGGGCCACCCCTATACCCCCCCAGTATAACTTAGAGGTTAGAGGAACGAGGTGTGAATGAGCTTGATACATCCAGCAGACCAGACCAGAGTTTGATTCTCACAACCTCTACTTGCATACTGTGTGACTTTGAGCAAGTTACTTAACCACCCAGTGCTCCCAGGTTGTCTCTGAAAACAGCCACTTGTGCCTTGTGGGCCTTACCCGGTTACTAAAGTAAAAATAAAATAAAGACGACATGCTTGCTGACAGTATCTAGGCCACCAGTTTTGCCTTATTCATTATTTTCTTGTTATTTTTCAATAAGAATGTGATTTTATTTGGCCTAAGGTTCTTACCTCATAGCTTATCCAAAGTTTTGCCCACCCGATGCCTCTGCGCTTTCCTGAGTGCAGGAGAACGCATGTCTGAGCAAGTTGGCCCTGAACTGACATGAACTCATGCATGCACAAGTTAAGCATATTTTAAGCATCTGAGAAAACATATGGCCTAAAAATAAGCTTTGTCCTGAACATGGAAATATGTTTTATATTGATAAATGAGCACGAGAGCAATTAAACCTGTTGTTTTGAAAATCGGAACTGTGACTTAGGGGCGTGCATATATGCCCCAACGCTGTCTGTGATAAGTGGAAGAGGGGCAAATCTCCCAAAGCCCTTTCACAGTCCAGACAGATACCAATATGTTTGCCATGCTTTGCAAGCAAACATAAAAGTGAGAAGTGAGAGCTGTCTGATGGCATAGTGGACTTGCATCACGCTTCCATGCTGGCGACCCAGCTTCAAGAGCAGACTCCATGGGCTGGCAGTCAGGTGGCCTGAGGATACAGCCTTATGAAGTGGAGCCAGCATGTTCTGCCGCTACACCAACACCTGCTGCTTGGCCAGCAAGCTTGCTGTCCAACCACGTGCCTGCAAAGCTAGTGTTGCTAGTGCTAGTGAGAAGCGAACGGAGAGGAAACAGAAAAGCTGATGTACCTCGAGCTGACTTAATGACAGTCACTGGTGCTCTCGGGGCCCACTCAGCATTGGTTCCCACTGGCAATGGCAGTGGGGTGAACAGCTGATGGGGCTGGGAGCTCACTGCAGTGAAGCCCAAATGGAGAAGTACAAGATAGCTCAGGGGTCAAACAATTATATGAAAAAAAGGAAGGAAGGAAAAAGAAAGAAAGAGCTAAAGGTTATGACTGCCTCATTCAGAGAGAAGGAGACCCACAAATAAAAGGAGAATAAGGTTGTTCAAGCTTGCAAGCGTTGCTTACAGTTACATTTGCAAATCATGCAGATAACAGATATCTGTGGACCAGAGTGTATATAAAGACAGTGCAGTCTAGTGGTTAGAGCAGCACTGCACTGTGAACTGGGAGACTCAGGTTCAAATCCCACTACAGCCACTAGCTCATGGCATGACACTGAGCAAGATATTTTACCTCCCTGCTGTGCTGCAGCCTCTCCCAGTTGTAAATTGGGTAGGAGCAGGACCAGCATTGTAAACGAGATGCTGCACCTTGGGCTACCAAGGGTAAATACTGTAAATTGTAAAAGTGAAAAAAAATGCCTGTTTGTGCAGTCAATGCTTTCTGAGTGTGCAATGTCCTGGGAGAACTGGGGCACAACATGGATTGAGGAGAGGCAATTATCACTGATAAAAAGCTGAGACTAAAGTAGGATTACGTAATACCCACTCTTCCCGGCACGACAATAGTCAGGCATGGATCATCAATCTATTGCAGAAAAGGGGGGGGGGGGCATTTACCCAATTTCTGAACAACACCATCCTGAATTTCTCTGTTAGTTTTCTAGGACATCAGCTAAACCCAGTTACAGGCTGCTGAACTTTGACCAGATTTTCGTCACCACAGCCTTTGGTCCCTGCCACAGTTCCAAGTATCACATGACATCACTTGACCCAGTTGAGTCCCCGGGTGCCAGTTCTGATTCACTGACTGGTCCTGGCAAAGAAAGTGAGGGGCATCACCCAAAGTGTCTGGGGCAGAGTGTGTGTGTGTGTGTGTGTGTGTGTGTGTGTGTGTGTGTGTGTGTAGCGTTCACGCAGTCATGTAACTCTGACAGGATCCTTGGCAATGATGCTGTGGGGGGAGGGGGCTTGGAGGGAGGGTAAATACATAATACTGACATTGGCTGTTCCTAAATGTGAGCCTGGGGACATGTATTCACACACAGCCAAACAAGGCAGAGAGCTTTTAATTTGCTAGGGTTTTGGTGGCACTCTCTCAGACAGTTTATTAGCTTTAGAGTAACAGTAACTTGTAATTTAATACACAGAATGCAGTAGTGCATATTATGGTGAAACATTTTATCTATACCGTTTCATTCTGTTTTAGACTGCCCTTATTCTCCCATCCTGTAAGATGCCCCTTGTTTCACAGTTTGAGTCTGTTTCAGTATTTTTTCTTCGAACACTTGAAAAAAATTTAAAGGCATGCTCCTTAAAATCTTGCAGGCTCCCAGTTTTGCATCACTATTCTCAGTTCATTTTGTTCACCATCACTTTTCTTGTCATTATGGTGAACTAGGGTGCAACAGACACTACTGCTTCCTGACCTCATGGGACAATAAGGGCTCAAAAACAGCAGAGAATAAAGATGAAAACCTGACAATAGCCACATTAAAAGGAGTGTTCTATGTAAAGTAAAAAAAAAGTACTCAACCTCCACACACCTGTGGAGCACTTGGCATCGACATCTACTAAATTCAGGGGTGAAAGTTAAAGCAGGCTCAAAACAAGGAAAAAAGGGGAATTTTATATGACAGGAGAGCAAGGGAATGTTTAAATCAGATCAAAACATAAACAAGTCACAGTTTTCACCATAATATACCCTGCTGGGTTTTTTTCCCCAATTGTTTAACCAGGTGAGACACACTAAGCTGCAAGCTGGTTTACAGGTGCAACCCAGGAGCACAGACAAGTTTAGTGACTTGCTCAGGGTTACACAGTATGCAAGTGGGGGGTTGTGGGATTCAAACCCAGGTCTCTGGATTTGCAGCTCAGAGCCTTAAACCACTGTGCTATACTGCCTCCCCAATGTTTTAGCTTAACTCTTAACTGTTTTGGGTGCTGGGTGGGGAGGGGGGGTTTCTGTGTACCCATGGACCCCCCCAACCCATCTATGGGGCTGAAAATGAGGGTTGTATTGGGTAGGGTTGTCATAACTACTTTTTAATATGAGTATGACCCTTTTAGAACTGAGGGGTTTGAGCTTTAATTTAGAACTAGAACACGAACACCCACGGGTTCTAAGTACTAAGGGTTGTAAGTACTATATAGGATAAAGTATGGGTCGGGGTGTGTAACGAGATTTTACACACACCCGAGTTGTGGGATGCTACATAAACCCGAGGGCGGCCCAAGGGTTTGTGAAACAAGTATCCTTATTAACGAGGGTGTGTGTAAAATCAAGTTTTACACACACTCCGATTCCATATTTTATTTTATATAATTGTTGGCTTTCTTTTTCCATCAGCAATTATATAAAATAAAAAGGCGAGTGGGTTTGCGGTTCCGAGTAAAGCGCTCTCTGTTTCCCCGTCCCATCCCCTTCAAATACCTGAGGAAGCAGTCCCGCAGCTGTTTTTTCGCTCAACATCGCTCTCTTCTCTGCCATAACAACCGCGCTCACTTCCACTGTTGCCATCCTAAAAAGCGAGCAGAGTTTGAGCAGGCGCATGCACAGAGAGGGGGAAACCGTGCGCATGTTTGCCGTTATAAACTCTCCTTTATAATGGCAAATTACGCCATGGTTTCCTTATGGAAAAAAGAGGAAGCCATTAATTATATATAAATATACAGTGATTACCCCCCACACACACACACACACACATTGAGAATGAGCAGATTCTCAACGCTGACTTAGTTCAGTGTCATCAGGGCACAAGAGCGAAGTTCGAGAGCCTTCCTGATGTCACCAAATTAACAAGGCTATGAGATTCTGGTGAGTTCTCAACGAAGGGGACTTATGTTATTTTTTATGATATAATTTGAGCCCATATTTCAATAGGGAAATATGGTTTACTGAGGTTCAAACTGCTGATTTTGGATCGGTACGCAATACCATCTGTTATCACTTCCATAATAGAACTTGTAATCACTACAGTGATTGGTTTAGGGAGCAACTTTGTTCTTCAGGTTCCGAACTGTAAAGCACACCAGATTCTGCATTCTGAAATGTGAAGAACAAGGTTTTGGAAACACCAGAAAAACAGGCTCAAAGTGCATTATAATTTTTTTTTTGTTCAGACATTTCAAAAACAGGAGTTGCCAATGTAAAAAATACTAATTATTGGGAATTATATTATATAACAAATAGTGTATGGGCAACCATAGACAACAAGGCTATGTTTTCACTGAGAAGTTGGAGGCAGTATAGTGCAGTGGTTTAAGGTTCTAAGCTGCAAATCGGGAGACGTGGGTTTGAATCTCACAGTTCCCATTTGCATACTGTGTGACCATGAGCAAGTCATTTAACTTCCCTGTGCTCCTAGGTTGCACCTGTAAACAAGCTTTCAGCTTAGTGTGTCTTACCTGGTTAAACAATCGGGGAAAAAAAAAAAGTTAAGATGACATCATAGGGACCTTGAGAGCGAAGCATTTTTTCACCCACTGGTGGCCGATAATGGAGCAGCACTGGTGTCGGCTATGAAGATAGCTAGTATCCTGCTTTCCCTGGTGCCACCATGGTGACCCTGATAATCAGTAAGAACAGCTGGGGAAAGTAGTCAATAGATACAAATCTTGCCTTAAGCCCTGTCCACACTACGCCTCTGTAACGTTACAGAGATTGTAAGCGATTACCGTAACAGGTGGCGTTTACACCTGCTTATTACAAGGGAGGCATTCGTAGACCGTTGTTGAAACACATATGGGTGGTTTCAATAACGGTTATGAAACCAGTCCCGCTTGCAATGTTACCGCGGTGTGATGGCCGGTAACGTCTCTGCAGGGCACGAGGCACAGCGCGAGCTGCATTGTGGGATCAGGCACCGCCGTAATGGTTGCCCGGATCCCGATGTGTGGACCGGCAGTGCCAGTCCCGTAACGGACACCACCGAGGTGTGGACGCACTGCACCGCTCCCCAGCCGTAATGGATTGCATTTTTGACAGTTTTAGACCTAATGACACCCCAAGCAGAAATATATGTGGTGCCCCCTTCACTGCTGCCGTTGCCCCCTCTCCACCCTTCTGTCCCAGCATACATTCAAAAAGTGATAACACTTCTATGAATACAAGGCCGATGACAATAATCTGGGGTTTTATATTAATATTGTTTGCATTTCAAGCTGACCTCTGCTTATACCTTCTAGCTTAGTGTGCCCCTTATGTGCTGGCACCCCAAGTAGTTACTTGGTTCGTTTGTGCCTAACACCACCTCTGTACAGCCCCTGCTCCCTAGTACTCTAATTGCAAAGATGACCCATAGCCACCCTGTCTGAGTTGTCTGCCTTCACTGCAATCTGAGCTGGAGTCTGTGCCACTTCTCTCATCCAGTCCTTCAGGTTAAACAGGTTTAGCCCAGAGTCTGCATCTCTGTCCCCACTCTGCAGGTGTTCCCGGTAATAGTGGTCCTTTCTTGTTTCATGGAAAATGCAAATCAGCTGTACCAAGCAGGGTTTCAATAACAAAGGAGCCAGGAAAATAAAACAAAACACCACACACAGTGTCATGCTTATTTGTTTTCCTTTTGCTGTATATTCCGAGTCTGGTGAAAACTGCTAAATGTGCTGCACTAGAGCTCAAAGCCCTCGATTCTCAGGTACAGGCTAGGCTGACCTAGGCTAGGCCAGGCGAGGCTTCATTAGACTAGGTTTGGCATGGTTAGATTAGATTTGGATAGGTTTGGTTAGGTTTGACTTCGTTAATTAGAATTAGTCATGTTCCATTTGATGATGTTGTGTTTCAATAGATCATTTCTTATTTTATTTGTGTAATGCTCCCCTCCCTCCAGGGCTCAGACTGCAGGGAGGGTTACAAACCCAAATATAGAAAAGAACAAATAAAACAGACAAGATGTACAACATCATGAGATAACTTGGCAACCACAAAAAAAAACTATAAATAAGTTACTCAAATAACATTCCTGAGTAGTCCTGTTAACACACGTTATGAAAAATTATAACTATAATGAACACAAATTTTATACTGAATAAATAGGTATTAAAAAGATGGGGGTTATAAGTTCAGGTTCATGGTGGGAGGTTTTATTGGAACAAATAGCCTGTCTTCAGTTCTCTGGGATAGAGTTCAATAGGGCAGGTGGTGCCCCACACATGCATGGTCCCCTGATGATTCTAACCTGGAAAGGGGGATCCTAAGCAAGGCTGGTCTTAAAGACAGGCAAACTAGGCGGAGCCTAGGGCACTCATCAGTACGGGGTCAACAAGAAAACAAACAGTTCCGTTCTTTTTTTTTTTATTTAATTTGTGTGAGTTGTGTTTGTAAATTCCCTCTGCGCGCCCCACCCCATACAGCAACAGCAAGCAGAGCAGATTTGTGAGAGGTTGACAGCCGAGTGTAGCTGCGCAGCCGCAGATGCAGTAGCCAGTAGGAGTGGTTGCTGGCAACAGGAAGCAGTTTTGGCAGCAGCGTGGCTGCAGAGGGAGAACGAGCATGGTCTTGGCCCAAGTCATCAGATGGGAGAGTTAGGGAGGGCAGCGGGAGCATATTCGGGTCAGCAGTACTCTGAGCTGGGGCCAGGCTCTCAGGAGTGAGACTCGGGAGTACTTATGGACAAAATTTCACCACAACCACCAAGCAAGAGATGCGGGCCAGAGAGAGCAGAAGGAACACTCGGCTGGAGAAAGGACTGAGTCATGTCAAAGGGGTGCAAGCCGAAGAGGAGGCCAGGAGACCGAGAGGAGAGTATCGGGCCAGGGTTGGGTGGGCCAGTGACAGAGCACTGCAGAAGGAGCCAGGCCCATTGGTGTGCAAGGCAGCAGCCACTTAAAACAGCAGGGAGAAGAGAGTCAAGTAATTTAACAAGGTCAGCGAGTGATGGCACTGGGTCAAAACACTGAATTAACAATAGCGCGGTCAAAAACTGTGCAAGCAAATCGTCGACTGACAATGTAGTGCATCGGTAAAAACACTGATAACTACAAATAGAGGAAAACACACTGGAACTATAATAATCACCTCTGAGGGGGCAACTCGGGACAGGGAGGAATCTGGGGGACCATATTTCTGCTAAAGCACAGGAACTGACTTTGAATACTGGGGTGGGGGCAAAAGTGCAGGGTAGAGGGTGGACATAATAATAAAAGTCAGGACGGGGAGGGGAAAAAAAGTTGCAGGACCAGGAATTGAACACTGGTCATCTGCATATTCCGCCGCCTGTCTCTGCCCCTCTGTGTCACAGCAGTTGCTCAGCTAGACAGCATGCAGAGGACACCTTATCCTCTCTGTCCCGAGGGACAATAGCTACAGGAATAGTGGTAATGTACTTGTGCTACACTATCCTGTAGCTGTTTTGTCCAATGCTATTTTTGCCATGTAGATTAGACCTACGCTGTAATCTGTGCAACATATTCACCTGGTATCATGAGTGACATGACTATTTTGAAGCAGCCAGTTTGTTAGCAAAGCTAAAAAAAATTGCTGACGATTTCATTTTGTTTCTTGTTCCTGAACTTCCCAGACTAGTAGCTTCAAACAATGAAAATATTAAACAGGTTAATCAAAAGCTGTCCGAGGTATGAGTGTGCAAAAACGTGAATGTTATATACAAGCATCAATGCTTTGTAATTGCTTTTAACTACTGTATATAATGTGTATACCTGCTCGCTGGTTGGAACTTCGAAGGAGGTGTGGGTTGCCAACTCGGGCAGGATGGCTTGTGGTGGAGGACTCAAGGTTTGAGTCCAGCTCCAGGAAAAGACCCCTGGAGACCCCAGCTACTTTAGTGTATAAGATGCCCTTGAAAGATAGCAGAACTTTGTTTTACCTTCATAGTTAGCCTTCAAATGCACCACAGAGCACCTAAAACCCCAGACCCCTGACTTTTTACTAAATATTTTGTGCACTGCATGCACAACATACCTCTACCACTCTCTAAAACAACCCTCCCCCCCCCAGATAAATTCAGGCAACAGGCCTGCATGGGGGGACGCCATGTGCAAGCTAGGCTAGGGTGACACATACCCTAAGGCCAGCCCTGATCCTACGCAGTGGCTGATTGGCTGGCTGACTCACTGGGTCACCCTTCTTGGTTCAGAGGGGATCATGTGCTCATTGTGGGGGGGGGGACGACTATGTCATTCAAGGCTTTATCTGTCAGTAACTGTAGCTTATATAGGTTATCCCCTAACTGACAGACAGCCAGCCCAGAAGGTGTAGCAAGGGCATACTAAGATCTGACTTCCTAGTGGGGGTTAGAAACCTCGTTGTCATATTCTGATGGGCAAAATCAACCTTGAGGTTGCTGCTTGAATAAACTAAATAAGTCTCTGCAGCAGTGATGTGTGCGCCACTTCTTTTAAGTTGATTTTGTCTTTTGCAGTATAGTGGTTGCTCCTTTGATGGCGGTCGGTGTGCACGGTTTTTATTTTCGTCTGTATATTCTGACAGCCAGCCAGCCCAGAAGCTGCAGCAAGGGCGTAATATGATCTGTTATCCATTACTAATATAACTCACCATGTTATGAATACCCTGTGATCTTACAGTGGCTGTGGTGTTAGTAAGATAACTAACTATGCTGTGAATAATCTGAGCTGTGATCCTTATTTATATTTTCTGGTTCTGATTAACTGTTTGCAAAATTGTTCATCAATGACTGGGAGCCTTGTATAAACTGTACCTCTGACAATAGCAGCCCTTGTTTTGTAGGATAAAAAATGTTTCAGTTTATAAGATAACTCACCACGCTTTGACTACCCAGTGCTAAAACAGTGACTGTGGTGTTACCAAGATAACTCACCGCACCATGAATACCCAGCACTAGTACAGTGACTGTGATCTTACCAAATGTAAGTCACCTTCTTGTGAATACCTAACTAGCGCTAGTACTGTGACTATGGTGTTTCCAAGTTAACTCAGCATGCCATGAATACCCAGTGACTACAGTGATTATGGTAGTACCAAGCTGACTCACCATACTGTGAATACCCAGCAGTAGTACACAGACTGGTGGTAAGACAACTCATTGTGCCATGAATATCCAGTGTTACTACAGTAACTGTGGTGTTACCGATGTAACTCACCATGCCGAGAATACCCAGCACTAGTTCAGTGACTGTAGTGTTACCAAGATAACTCACGATGCCATGAATACCCAGTACTAGTACATACAGAAATAGATTAGTTGCCGTATTGGTCCTTGTGAGAACAGATCCAGAAGCAAATGGTATTGTACAGTGACTGTGGTCTTACCAAGGCAAGTCACCTTGCCATGAGTACCCACCCAGAGCTAGCAATGGGATTATGGTGTTACCAAGCTAGCTCAGCATGCCATGAATACCCAGTGCTAGTACAGTGATATGATGTTAGTAAGGCCAGGTTCCACAATAGTGCTACTGATCAACAGACATGGGACAACACAGTGTACTGACAGCAGGCTGAAATGTTTTCTTTATGGGGTTTCCTAGGAGACACAGTAAACACAGTTAAACTTGTGTCAATGACCACCTCTGTACAAAGGGCACCCCCTCCCAGTTTCGAGAAGCCTTAAGGATATCCAGAACCCCTTGAGAAAGGTGCAGATCAGCAAACTCTAACTCTTCAAGAGCCATGCCTTGAAATTGAGAGATCTGAGGTTCGGATACCAAATCCTCCCCTGAGAGGATGTCAACAGGTTGTAATTCCTGGGAAGAGACAGGGGAAGGTGGACTGCTAAGGACAGCAACAGTGGGTACTAGGGCTGTCTGACCCAGTCTGGAGCAATCAGAATCACTTTGCAGGGTTGAGACCTGATCTTGACTAACACTTTGAACAGGAGAGGGAAGGGGGAAAAGCATACAGGAACTTCCCTTCCCAGTTCAGAATCAGAGCATCCAGGGGGACTGAGCCCAAGACTGGGGGTCTGCAACAAAAGAGAGGAAGTTGGTGATTGTCTGGGGCTGCAAAAAGATCTATCTGTGGAGTGCCCCATCTCGAGAAAATCACTTTCAAAACTAGGGGCTCTAGGGTCCATTCGTGATGGCCCTGGGATATCCTGCTGCGAGCATCTGCTAGGACATTGTCCTTCCCTGGGAGGTGAACTGCTATCAGAGAGGTTTGCAGGGGAATAGGCCAGGGACCACAACTTCATTGCTTCTGTGCACAAGGCCATAGACCGAGTGCCTCCTTGCTTGTTGATGTACCACATTGTGGTGGTATTGTTTGTTCTGATCTGGACCACCTTGTTCTGTACAGATTTGGAAAAGGCTTGCAGTGCCAGAAACACTGCTCTGAGTTCCAAGAGACTGATGTGAAGCAGAGATTCTTGAGGTGATCACAGCTCTTGGGTGGTAAGATCCCCCAAGTGGGCTCCCCAGCCCAGCAGGGAGGCATCTGTGGTGAGTATCACTGAATGAGACTGAGTAACAAAAGGAACTCCTTGTCTCAAATTGTCCTGATCCTGCCACCATTGCAAAGCCTGGATCAGGGTTCGAGTCACTGGGACCAATTTGGTAAGGGAATCCTTTCTTTGGGACCAGAAGGCTCTTAAGTGGAACTGAATGTCCCTCATCTGAAATCTTACTCCCTGGACCACAGCTGTAGAGGCTGCCATGTGGCCCAGGAGCTGCAGGAAATGCCTTGCTGGTCGAAACACCTGAAGGGTGAATGAAGAGGCCAGTTCCATAAGGGTCCTTGCCCTGTCCAGGGGAAGGAAGGCTCTTGCCCTTATTGTATCCAGCTCCGCCCCTATGAAGGTGAGGAGCTGTACTGGCAAGAGAACTGACTTTGGAAGGTTGAGGAGGACTCCTAAGGAAGTGAGCACTTTCTGAGTTATTTGCAGATGTGACTTGACTTGGTCTGGAGACTGACCCACTATGAGTCAGTCGTCCAAGTATGGAAAGATGGAAATCTTTTTTCTCCTTAGGAAAGCAAGCACTACTGCCAGGCACTTTGTGAACACCCTTGGGGCTGATGTTAGGCCAAAGGGCATTGCTCTGAATTGATAGTGGCCTGAGGGCATCTTGAACCTTAGGTACTTTCTGTAGGAGCACCTGATGGGAATGTGAAAGTAAGCATCTTTGAAGTCCAGGGAGGCTAGCCAGTCCCCTGGCCTTAGAGAGGGCAGAATTATTCCCAGAGTCACCATTTTGAACTTTGGTTTTAAAAGGTGCTTGTTCAGGTATCTTAGATCCAGGATGGGCCGCCATTCTCCCATTTTCTTGGGGGTTAGGAAGTACCTGGAGTACAATCCTTTGCCCTTGTGTAGGGTAGGAACCCTTTCTATGGCTCTGAGAGCCAGGAGGGAAGAAACCTCTGCCTCTAGGGCAAGGGTCTCTGATGGATTTGCAGGTGGAAAGGATCTGGTTCTCATCTTGGGACATTTTTTGAAGCTGAGAACCAGTCCCTGGCTTATTACTTCCAGGTCCCACTTGTCTGATGTCAGAGACTTCCAGTCCTGGATAAAGTAAGCCAGTCTGCCCCCTACAGGTATTGGAGAATTGGCCTGGGCAGACCCATCAGGGTGTCTGCTTGGCAGGGGCTTTAGGCTGAGGGGTGGAAGCAGGCCTGCTCATTCCCCGTCTGCCTTTCCCTCTGAAGAACCCCCTCTGAGCATAAGCAGAAGAGGAGGCCTGGGCTTGGTAAAAAGGCCTTTGTAAGGGCCTGCCCCTGCCCTGGAGTGCTGCCTCTGAGGAGTGGATTGCCTTTCTTTGGCCTGAGCACTCCTGTAGGTGGTCCTGTACTCGTCCATCTTTTTCATGTAATTCTCTGTCTGCTCCCCAAACAGAGAATTACCAATGACAGGGAAATCCATGGCCTTAGCCTGGGTATCCTGTGATAGGCTAGTACATCTGAGCCAAGCCATCCTCCAAGGCAATGTAGATGTAGCCATGACTCTAGATGAAACATCACTGAAGTCCACAGCAGCATGAAATTGCACCTTGGATGCCTCAATCCCATCCACAGCCACCTGCTCCAGCTCCTTGGCAAGCTGGTTAGGGGCCTGTTTAGCCAGAGCCAGCACAGTGTCCCACCTGGACTTCTGGTATCTAGCTGTGTAGGCCATATAGTTAGCCTGCCTGAGTCTCAAAGATGCTGCCATGTACTGCTTCTTTGCCATGGCATCAGTCCTCCTGGAGTCCTTATCTGGGGGGCGTGATGCCAAGGGAATATTTGCCTTATCACAGGCAGCAGCCTGCACTACCCCAACATGGCTGCATTGCTGAGAAAGGAACTCCGTGTTCAAGCCTGAAAGGGTATACCTCTTGTCCATTCATCTGTCCACAGGAGGTATGGAGTTAGGAGTCTTTAGAATTTTAAATGTCTGTTTCCCAAAAGATTTATGGAGGGGAATAGACAATCTCCTGGACTCTGGGATGTCCATCATTTCAACAAAATCAGGCTCCTCCTGATCCTCTACTGCTTCTTCCATTGGAAGCTGGAGGGTTTCAGCCACTTTCTTGTAAAACATAAAGTGGGAAGGGACCAGAAAGCCTAGGAGGAGAAACCCCTGAAGGTCTGTCTGGGGAGATGTCCGGGTCAACAGGCACATCCAGACTTTCATAATCACCATCATCATCATTATCTTCATACTCTCCCTCCTCCTCCTCCGGTTCATAAAATTCTTCTAAAGTATAATCCGGAACCGTGGGAACCGACCGAACCGAGCCCCTGACAGATGGTGCCGGTTCGGCCGGAACCAAAGTTAGCGACTGAACTATCCTTATTGCTTTGGCTATTTCATCAGAGGTCGGAGAAAGAAGTTGTGGATCCGAACCGGATGATTTTTCTCTTCTCTTTCTTTTAACCAGAACCAACTCCTCAGAATCGGCTCCCCTTTTGTGCAAAGAAGTTTCGACCTGGTCAGAGGGCACTCCTTGTGGTTCAGTGGGAACCGAATCAGGCTGGCCATCCGGGTCAGCAGACTTCTCGGCCTCCCTTTCCCTCAGCCTACCTACTCTCTTATCCAGGGTAGCTTTGGGAAAATGTTTACAAATTTGGCAGTCTGAATCGAGGTGGTCAAACCCCAGACAATAAACACAGGTGGTGTGGGGATCAGCCTTAGCAAAGGCTTTCCCACACACACTGCAGTGTTGAAACCCAGTGGGCCCGGTTTTTTTCTTGGGTTTCTCAGACATGGCCAATCCTATCCAAAACATACCCTTTTTCGCAATCCGCTTGGCAAGATACACTCCCTCTCGTTCCTGACCGTAACGGGTCTTGGAAAAACGAATTAAACTGCTTTTTAGAACCGATACGGACCGTTACCACACTCTAATAAATTCAAAACTTTTTAAGATCAATCTGATCGGTTCAAACTGAACCGATCCCAAATTTACAAGTTCCACACAGAAACTAAGTGTAAAACCTATCTAGTACTCACGGTACCACAGACAGAGACTTAAACTGACAGATTCGGTAGCAGAAATTCGGTAGAAACCGAGTGAAAAAACGACACTTTAACTGACTTTTTCGAACCGAGCAAAGGAGAAATCTCCAGAGCGACTGTTCAGTGAGGCAGAGTAAAGAATCTGACGGTTGGCGTTTAAACAACAGCAGATAGGGGCTTCAACCGAGCTCGCGCTGAACGTTCCATGCTGGCCATGGAAAGTTAACTCTTTGTTCTCCAGGGCAGTTGAAAGGCAGGACCTAACTGCAATAGTCAGAATACAGCAAGACTTCATGTTGTTTGAAACACTGATTCTGTAGCCTAGGCAAGATACGAAGTGACAAGTGCTTAGATAACAGATTATATGAGGGCCACCGTTTTGAAGCCGGGGGCAGGAGCAGGCATACAATCATTGTAGGTGAATTTGGAACTGTTTTCAGAATACACATGCCATTCTATGATGTCTGATATTTGTTGGGACAGTATCCACAGTTTTGGGGGCAGATATGGCAAATGCTGCCTCTCCTAGTTCAGCCTTTGTCCTAGGGGCAGTAAACAAGCCATAGTCTGTGGACTGAAGAGGGTAAGCAATTCTGTACAGCATTAAGTTGGAAGCTAAAGATGAGGGGGAATAGTTGTTAAGGACACTATAAATGATACCACCAAGGGCAAGGTCACTTTGACCAGCAGGGGGCAGCCATCCCAGTTTAGTTTATAACATACAGTGGTGGGCAAGTTGATTACTGGCTAGGGCCAAACGGCAAATATTATAAGCCACATCCCATTTGTGCTGGATATGGTTAGAGATTTTTGAGGAGACAGGAAGGCAGTTGGTAAGCTTGGAGAGTAAGATGCTTTTAGTTACAGACATTCGGGCAAATGGGGTGAGATTACAACTGGCACAATATGCTAACTCCAGTCTGATATTAACTTATCAGCAGATGACGGATACATGAAGGGAGAAATCTAAAGATAGGTCCAATGTGATCCCAAGATATTTAATAGAGGGGACAGTGTCAAGAGGGGTACCATTTTGGTTTGTCACCAACAGCAGTACAAAGACATTCTTAAGCCAACTATGAGTGCCAGATAGCATTGCATGAGATTTGACCAAGTTCATTAGGAGCTTATTCTGAAGAAGCCAGTAATGAATGCACCTTAGGTCAGTGGTAATTTTATGGTTGAGTTTAGTGGTATCCTTGACACTCGTGAAGAAAACAAGGTCATCTGTATACAAGAGGGGCATGCTATTTTTGAAGCATTTATATAACATGTCAACATGGAGTGAGAAGAATAGTGGTCCGAGTATGGAACACTGAGGGACACCAACATTAATTGTAGCAGGACATCCTTAGTCTACAATGTCCTTAATATCATGACATTTGTACTTTACAGTGTCCTCAATATCGTGACATCCTTACTTTGCAGTGTCCTCAATATCATGACATCCTTACTCTATAATGTCCTTAATATCGTGACATCTTTACTTTACAGTGTCCTCAATATTATCACATCCTTACTCTACAGTGTCCTTAGTATCATGATGTCCTTACTCTGCAATGTACTTATTGTCATGACATCCTTACTATACAATGTTATTTACTATCATGGCATCCTTATTTATTTATTTGATTTTCAGAGATACACCGTTGAGCAGCAAGTGCTCTTTTCCAAAGGTTCCACTTCAGTTACATTACATTCACTACATTACATTCAGGCACATAGTCTAGCTCAGGGGGTCTTGGTCAAACGATAACATTCAAGAGACAAAGACAATTTTAGTGATGACCCAGATAGGGCCTAGTCTGGTACATATGCTATCACAGTTAGTAGAAACCCTGACAGCTGATACATTATGGTGATACATTATTAGCCCGAGTGGGGCTTCGTCTATGGAGCAACAGGGGCTTTAAGACTTTACTGTTTTGGGGTAGCCCTCTGGTGGTGGCAGCGGGCAGCAGGCAATTGACAGTCACCATAGTTATCATGTACAGCAACAGCATGCTGCCATCTTTGCAAGTTCTTTTCTCAGGGATGACTTAAACTGTGAAATCTTGGGTAGCCCCTGTATGGCTTCTGGGAGATTGTTCATCCAGTATGCAGCTCAGGTAATAAATGAGCATTTCCCTAGGCTTGTTTTACAGTTGCTACCTTTGAGGGCTTGTCTAGTCATACTCCTGTGTGAGTAGTTATTACTATAGTGTCCTTAATATCATGACAACCTTACTCTACAGTGTACTTAATATCATGATATACTTACTGTACAGGGATCTTAATAACATGACATCTTTACTCCACAGTGCCCTTAATATCATGACATCTTTACTATACAGTGTCATTAAATATCATGACATCCTTTGTCAAGTGTCCTTAATATCATGACGTCCTTGCTCTACAGTGTCCTTTAATATCATGACATTCTTACTATACAGCGACCTTAATATCATGATATCCTTACTATACAGTGTCTTTAATATCATGGCATCCTTACTATACAGTGTCCTTAATATCACAACATCCTTTCTCTGCAGTGTCCTTTAACATCATGACATTCTTACTATACAATGTACTAAATATTATGATATCCTTATTCTACAGTGTTCTTTAATATCATGATGCCCTTTCTCTACAGTGTACTTAATATCATGACATTCTAATATCATGACATCCTTACTATACAGTGTTCTTAATATCGTGACATCCTTACTCTACAGTGCCCTTAAATATCATGATGTACTTTCTCTACAGTATCCTAAAATGTCATGACATCCTCACTATACGGTGGCCTTAATATCATGTAAAAATGCATCATATAATGAAGAAACATATCCCCAGACTCCTGTCAGATAAGTTTGATACTAGATCAAAGGTGAAGGGTTCCCTCAGTGAATTCTTTCCGATCCCAACACTGAAAACAGACCTCTTGTTATGGTCCGCTAGGTGTGGTCAAAAACAGGAAAGGTGAACTTTGCTGCTTTAACCCCTTGAGGAAAAAAGCCAGCTGGGTGCGAACCAGAGCATAGCTGCGATGTAATGCTATAGATTTAGTAGGAATCTGTAGCATTGAATAGCAGCTGCTTAACCACCCTCCCCATTTCATGTAGTTCCCGGGGTATAGCAGCATCAATGCCCCATACATTTTTCCCTGTTGTCCAGTAAAAGTGGGATGTTTACATCACAATAATACAACAAGGAAAGTATAGCTTCTATATCCTTTATCAAGCGAATGCAGTAGCAGCTGTAATGGCCCTGACCAGATTGTTTTTATAATCATAGTAAGGCACTTCTAGGGGTCCGATTAACAGTCACCCCCAAGGGGTTTGAAGCACTCTGCTATACCTTATGTCACATTATACCCCTAGGGGGTCATTAACAGACTGTTCATTTAAGTCCTGGTTCTGCCTTATTGCATGTGTATATGCACCACTGGTGTGTGACTTGGAAACTTCCACTGAGTGTACCAAAAAAAGCCAGAAAAGCCAAACAGTAGCAGAATGATACCCCATATTTAAAAACAGCTTCTGAGGGAAATTATAAATTATGACATCATTCAGAGTCTATCTGTATGGTTTATTTTTAAACATTCCATGTACTCTTACAGCCATAAAAGGGCGTCTCATGTTAATTGTTCTAAAATTCTGGCGTTCTAAGTTCAGTTGGAAAGTCCATTTCCACATGGGATTCTCTATTATTCTGCAAAGGAAAACATGGTGACTTTTTAAATTCAAATGTCATTTTTTTAAATAAAAGTATTGAGCATGATTTATGTATAATATGTTTGTATGTACAGTTTTTGTGTCTTTTATGGTTATAAGAGTTTCTTCTCAAATCCTTTGTATGGCAGAATTTCTCAGCTTTGCTTTACAGTTCTCTCACCCAAAGAACTTGAGAATGCCTTCTTGTAACCATAAGAAACACAGGAACTGAGCTGGCCTGGTGGCATGGAGGGATGAGACTCTGGACACCTCACCTCCTGCCACATCAGCAACGCAGGTTTGAGAGCAGATGCGGGTTGCTCTGGGGCTAGCTGGGGAGGGAGGATTGATCATCCCAAGAACAGCTCTCTTTCCTTGGAAGGGGGGGGGTTCCTGCATCCTCTAGGTGGCTACCACCTAGAGGCTGTAGGTATCAGCACAGCAAGAGACCAGGGAAGATGTCCTCCCACTTGATGCCAGGAGGCAGGGCTCGCACATGTCATTGCGTGCAGCACAGGCTCATGGAGAAAAACAGTGTAGAAGCCTTTGACTGGCAGGATGAAAGATCCAGTCCCCCACAGACCCCACACCGGTGACTTGGTTCCCTAGTCCTCTGGGAGACGATGACTGGACAGAAAATAAGTCCCAGAGAAGCCTGGTGATGGGGCTGGGGAGGACAGGTCTGGAATGGGGCCTGTTGGGCAGACAGGAGATAAAGTAATAATAAAATAACAGGAACACTGGCTCTGTGGCGCTGAGCGATGGGTGTTCACTTAGCACGCTGGCGACCCAGGCTCAGGCCCGAGCCTGGATGTCAGGAGTGGAATCAGGCAGGGAGGGAGTTTTGAGTAACCTACGGATGCATCCCTCCCAGGGGAGGGGCGGGGTGAGATGGTCCTGGACCACTTGTTGGGCAACTCTTGGTGGTAATTTGTGGCTAGTGTTCATGGTGGCATGAAGCCTCAACACGTTGCAGCCTCCCCCTCCCCACAGGCTGCCACTGTGGTTGGACCAACTCATGGGGGTGGGTTGGGGAGAAAAGTGGGAAACACAGCTGTTCGGCTGACTGGATGACGGTTGCCATTCCTCATTTGCCAGGAAGCCCGGAAGTGTCAATGCTGATCCCTTGTCATGTGTCCAACATAGAAGGAAACCTTCAGGCAAGTCTCTCTCCCAGTTCCCTGCTCCGAGGGGCTCCGATGAAGGGATATGTCAGGTCAACCAGGCCACGGCAGTAATGAGGGTGGCAGGATGGTGACGGGACTGGAGGTAATGAGGGGTCAGTCCAAGTAGAGATCGCCAGGGCTTGGGGGAATGTAAAGAAATAACTCACACACACACACACACACACACACGCACACACACACGCACACACACACAAAAACAGGAACTACAACACTGTGTTGTTTTTCATGTCCATCAAAGCCCAAGCAGCATCTTTGTATTTTAGAATATTTTGCAAGAGGAAATGCCATGCAAAATCTTCAGTGCAATTGGTTAACGAGTAGGTGTGAGTATGACTTCTTTAACTAGAGTAATACTACAGGGCTTTCATCTGAATGAGATGTCATTAAGTACTTACATCTTCTGAGTGTTATATCATTAACTGGTGACATCTTCTGAGTGTGGCATCAACTGGTGACATCTTCTGAGTGTTATATCATTAAGTAATGATAGCTGAGTGTGACAATATTAACTTTATTTATTTTCAAAAGTTTTACCAGGAAAGACATACTGAGCTGAGTAGCAGCTCGTTTCCAGATGCGTCCTTGAGGGAAGGGGTAGAGGAAGGCAAAGTACAGCAAATCAAAACAATATTTACAAAGCAGGAAGAGAAACAACATTTGCACCAAGAACAATTAACGACTGTCGACTTTAACATATATAAGTTAGGCCTGGATGTAGTAGAGGATACAGTTTAAGTGCATCATGGAATTATACAGTAGGTTTCTGGGTGGGGTAAGCGGGGGCTTGGGCAGAGTTATGGGGAAAGAGGAGCAAGAAGGAGATGGTGGGGGGAGTAGTTGAGTGGAGAAACAGACGTGGAGATCAGGTGCATTTGCAGGAGGGAGCAACGACATCTCGGAGAAGAGAGGAGAGAGAGAGAGTGAAGAGGAGAGGCAGAGCAGATGGTAGGGGGAGAGAATTCCATAGTTTAGAAAAGCGGTAGAAGAAACTAATTTATAACTAGTGATATAATTTGATTGTGACAACATTAACTAGTGATAGCTTGTTATCTGTGATTTTTTTATCTCCACTAGCGTTGTATGTATAAACATACCAATCGTGAAAGCACAACCAACCAATCAGAGCTCTCCTTTCCCCTGCGCATTTGAGGCACTCACATCCTGAAAAGAGTGCTTCAAATGCAAGTGCCCTGGAAACGGGCTCATTCATGGAAGGCTTATATTATTTTTTTATATATTACCCATACTATATTAATAACACTGCTCTGGAGAGCATTCTTACAATTCTTAGACTGATCTCACTTGTACTGCTAATGTATTAGGACTGCCACAACAGTGATATAAAATTTACTAATAGGGTCAAGTCAGTTCTTCTTTTAATGTTCACAAATGGTTGTATATTGTTACTGGTCCATGCAGGTTTTTTGTTTCACTCTTTCTTGGGGAGTGGGGGGATGTTCTGTCATTCTACTGGATTATTTGAGTTCTCTTCCATTTTCTCCCGGAGCCATCTTGATTTCATTAACAGTTTATCTGGCTCGCCGTGCTGATCTACCATATGCAAGCATGTTTACTTGTCTGGTAACCTTTGTAGTTAATCTGCATCCAGATGGGATGTAGCAGTCAAACTAATATGCATTATACAATGGCAAGAAAGAATCCTGGTCTCTGATTGGTCAGTCTGGGACTGGACCCGTGATGTTATCCAAGCACAACATTACAGGTCTAGTCTCAGCAATGTGAACCCATTTGGAGATCCATTACTTACTCCTTTTTTTGCATCTTCTCTTAAGAAACCAAAAATATTCTTTAAAATTATTTTTTTATTCTGTATTGCAAAAAGCCATTGTATAATATCAACAATGCCTTCCAGGATGTAGGTTGTGCTGGGATAATGTCACGCCTCAGGTACTGGATGCACTTGGCCGCCCAACCACCTGAGGCGTGATGTTATCCCAGCACAACACACACCCTGTTGGGCATTATTGCTTAATTTTTTTCCGCCTGAGGAACTGGGGGATATTCATGATTAGCAGCGACCATTAGTGGTGAGCAAGGCAGGCAGCCAGGGCTTGCAAGGCCCAAAAGAGAGGGTCAACCAGGAGGCTCTGGGACAGAGCAAAAAAATAAAAAATAACTCGGAAAACTCAAATTACTTCTGTTTCCACAGCGGAGTGGAGAGTGACCCAGGTGGGGGTTGTGCCACTGAGCTGATCCACCCATTCTTGAGAAATATGAACACACATTGAAAATACAGACTTTGTTTTAAGAAGAAGCTATGTATGTTTAGATTGTTCTGTTGACAGTATTACTAACCCCCAGCCCCCCTCCTTGTAGTCACAGTTCAGGGATCACTGCTTGTAAAACTTGAACTAATAAAGGAAAGAAGGACATGTGACAACCTTTTCCTCTCTTGTTATTTTTAATTTGTGACTTCATTCCCTTATTATCTACTGCCCCCAAAATACCAGCACTAATAGATGTCCATTTACCAGCTCCCAGCTCACACTTCCAAAGTAAATATCCTGGGAAATGCTGGGAAACAAACAAGCTTCAGACACTGTGGAAACCATGGCCCGGCCTCCTCCAGGCCAACGCTGTGAGGAGCACACTCAGTATTTACTTGGCTGCTTAATGTATGAAATGAACACATTCCCATCTTTTGCAGAAGGCCAACTCTTGTCTCCCATAGTCCAAGGACAACAAAATGTTCCCACCCATGTGTTGGGAATTCCCTCTACAGAATCATTCCATCCATCAAACCCCCTCATCCTGCTCCGTGGACTTATGTATTCCTTTTCCCAGGAGTCACAAACACTGAGATTCAGGCCCTTGCTCTCTTGCAGATGTCACTGTGGTGCTAGACCCTGCCATCCGCTATCCTTAGGCGAAGCACACTCTCCCTGGCATGGCTCCCTGAGTCCATTCTCAAACCTGGCTTCCATGCACGGCAGCGTGGCTGGGCCACCCGGGACCATGGTTTGTATTCCTTCCTCAGAGTCACAGACCCTACAGCTCTGAGTCTGGACCCTGCTCACCATCAACCTGTGACATATCCCTTTCAGTAGGAGCTTTCTTTTGATGAGTGGTACAAGCCATGACTACGGACAGCATAGGATCAGGGAGGCGGTGGCTCCACATTCTGCAGGACCTGCATCCCCCCTCCCAGGGAGGTGACAGCCAGCACTGGCATCAAACATGAGTTCCCCCCAAGGATGGGGACTGGCGGGGGGGGGGCCACTGGACATAAGGAAAAGTTTCATATTTAAGCTTGGGGCCGGCGATCGGCTGGGGGGGGCCACTAGACACCAGGGATACCTTGTTATGTATATCAGGCCGGCAATCTGCGAGGGGGGGCCACTAGACATGAGGGACTACTGTGTTGGAGGTCAAGGGGCACCAACGCCACCAACCACTAGGATTTCACAGGAGTAAGTTGTGTTTTTGGTCGGCGGTATCTGTGCCGTGCAAGGGGACCATGCAACATGGCCTTGCACGATGCACATACTTTGAATACTGGACTGTGCCAATATTCAGGTCCCCTCCCCTACATTTACACTGCACCCCCTCTGAATATTGCCCAGGCACAAACCCTGTTTGCCCACACTAACTGGGCTTTTCAATGTTGTGCAGCCGCATAAAACCCAGTTTGCACAGGCAAACTCGGATTTGCGCCCAGGCAATCCTTTTAATAGCAGGCCCCTGTTCTCCTTGGATGTTCCTTGAAAGAGTACTCGTGTATATCACTGAAAAAATGAATAAAATGTAAGTTAAAAAAAAAAAAAAAAATTGGCCATCAGAAAAAGGCCACTTCCTCATCATGCCTGCCCAGTCCTATCCATCTAATGTGAAATATGCGAACCCTGGCTAGTCCTATCCCTCTAATGTGAAATATGAGAACCCTGCCCAGTCCTATTTAATGTGGAATGTGAGAGCCCTTGTGGCGTTTCACACTTCCTCTCCCCACTCTCCCCTTTTTATACCATATTTGCCAAGCCCATATATCCTCCCACCAATGTTTGAATCCCTCCACTGTTTTTTTATAGACTGCCCTCTTGCAGAGAAGTAAGTAATAATACCCGACAGGGTGGGCGTTATTGGGATTTAACAGACCGCCCAGGGGCATAATGAGGCCCGACGCTGCAGGCGGAGGGCCTTATAGCCCCTGGAAGGTTCGTTATATCCCATAACACCCATCCTGGAGGGTATTATTACACTTAGATAATGGATTACAGATGCTATTTTTGGGAAGAAAACACAAGACAAAAATTTATATATAAAAAAATAAGTAAAAACTAAGCAGAAGTAGTGTTTGTTGTAAAATAGTTCCTATGGTGTGAAGTGCTGGAATCACCACCAGAGGTCGCTGCTCTGCATTTTTTATGGTCTTTCAGATTAGCTTGCCCTCCTGCTTCGAATTTGTTTGTGTCTCACATACACAACATTCCCCGATTGAAAAATGGTGTCCGAGAATGAGAGAAATCTAGAGTAGTGAGTTTTAGTGAGACTTAATTTTGTTTAACGTGATAGGGATTAGAAGTGTGGCAGGAGTCAGCCACTGTTTTTAAAAGTAAGCACAGGATTTAGAGGGAACGCAGCAGTGAAGGGAAATGAAAGACTGGGAAGTTTCTGTTACGCGAGGTGGAGCGAGCTGGAAAGAATGTAAAAATGGATGTTTGGTTTTTTTGCAGTGACACAGAGGAAGAGAGTGAGTTCGGAAGGTGGTATGAGGCTGTCTGTGACAATTAATTTAAGCAGCATGCTGGGCTTTGAGTTCGGGCTGCCGTCTCGGTAGCTGAGTAATTAAATGGCGTCTGGCAAGTTTCGGTTCCAAATGATCGAGCTGGCACTTTTTCTGAGCGGGCCGTTGTTAAGAAATAACGGCCCGGGTGCCAGGCTCTTTCAGCCAATCAGGAAGCGAGTTTGAATTTGCCCATTATCTAATAAAAAATAAAGTGGGCACACACAGAACTATTGGGAGAGTATTGTACATTGCAAGAACACAGTACTTGAACTCCGCCCCATGTCGGCACCGCATGAAAGGCTTTTTTTACTTTCTATTTTTGCCCTCATTTCTCCTCGCCAGCTGCCAGGTCCTCCTTTCACTTGCCAAAGCCCTTCTGCCTGCGATAGGAGTCCTCCAATATTCCGAACCCTCCACCAGCCTCTGCCTGACATCCTCTCTGGACACCCCAACTGTAACCTACAGCTTGTCCCCTGTGAGTTGGATCCCCCACCCCCAGATTCTTCAACACAGGAGGAGCAGAATACATCTCTTGACAGTCAAGGACCAGGAGTAGCCATCAAGGCATGGAAAGAGTTGGAAGGGCCCTACTGTGGCACGGGGGACAGGGCAGCTTCATCTGCCTGGTGCTGCAGGTGTATTTTCACCCCCTAAGCCCTCCCTTATCCCTCCCCAGGGCATGGTCCAGAGAAGTGGCCTAGCAGAGCACCTATCAGGGCCATCAGAAGGGTAGGTGGGCCCTACAGTACCTTCGGAACTCTCCTGCTGCTCCCACTCTGGGCGTGAGCTACCTCCATGTCAGTTGCTAGGTGAGCAGGTGCATGCCAATGTAAGACCACTCTAATGGGACCACCTGTTCTAGGATTGTGGATATGTTGTTCTATTCACACTTCTTGGCAGGTACCTTGCCACTTTAAGATATGCCACAAAGTCTTCAAGCTGGGTCCTCCCACCCACCCAGGTGGTATAACCCTTGGCTCCATCCCATGACGCCAGATCTTCCTTTCTGCTGGAAGGTTAAGGGTTCCATCCTTGGTGCTCCCACATGTAGTAGGCTTTGACTCTAGAATCTTCGGGTTCACTTCCAAAACTTATTTTCAAACTCTCTCAAGTTTCATCTTCGCCTTCTTCTCTCGCTACTGCGATGGAAGACAAATCGGTTCCTGGGTTTCACCGGTGCCCCTATGGGCAGAAGATGTCTCGCACTGATCCACATGCCATGTACATCTACTGCCTGGGACATGACCATGATCCGCAGGCTTGCGATCACTGTCGGTCCTTTTCACCTTCTGTTCTGGAAGACGGCGCTGCCCGACTTCAACTGGGGTGACCGCAAAAGCATGCCAGTTAAATTCAAGGATGCCCTTTGGGTAGTCTTCGCGGCTGTGGAGTCCGCCATGCAGCTGGAACAGCTTAAGGTCTTCGAGGAGGAGGTGACTCAGGCCGCGGCGGGCTCCTCTTCGGCTTCGACCTTCATTCCGCTACAACTGGGATCCTCCTATTCGGCTTCCTTCAAGGAGTTGTGCCAGTCCCTCTCTCTCTCTCTCTCTCTTTCTACCAAGGCAGAGGGCTCTTCGGGGTCACATGTTTCACACTCTCAGAAGAAGGAGTCGAAAAAGGACAAGTCACAACGGTCCCGCTCACAAGAAACTCCTGTTTTGACTTTGGTCAAAGTCACGGCCGAGGCCACTGGTTTCATGGTAACCCTGTCAAACCAGTTGGCTGAGACGCCTGTTGACACGGCTGAGATTTTTCTTGAGCTGATCAGCAGGTTGTCACCCAATCCAGCCGATGACTTCTTAATTCGGACTCTGGTGCTTCCGGTGTCCTCGGACAGGTTGGCTCAGCCAGCTGAGCAGGACATGCCCACCAAGGAACCTGATCAGGAGGAGCTGCAGGTTTCCCTGAGTCCTTCTGAGTCCCCCATCGGCCCCACCAACAGTTGAGGTCTCGGTCTCATTCCTCGACTTTGACATCGGACAAGACTCGCCCTCATTGGCGATCTCGCTCCCGATGCCATGATAAGCGGTGGCGCCGTTCCTCATCTTCGTCCTCCTCAGGTGAGGAGAGGCTCCGGTGCAAGTTGCATTGGCGCTATGAAGACCTAATGTGACAGCAGTTGGTCCTGTCCGGTTCAAACCTGGCTCTGGTTTCTACCTCGTTATTAGAATGCCCATGTCTCCATCCAGCCCAACCTGCGTGTGAAGTGGGTCCCGATTAGCAAATATAGAAATAGTGGTAAATGTGGCACTTACAGTGTAGTATTTTATTTAAATCCATATCTGGTTGATCCTGCGCCCTCACCACTGGCATTTTAAGTGCAAACACCCTCCCCGTCATGCCGACGAGCACCTGCGGCTATCCCCGTGATGACGTGGCAGGTGAGGAGCAGCCAGGGTGTCTCCATAGGCTTACAATAGCCCAGGACTGCTAAACAGCCTGGTTTGGAGCCCATGTATTTCTGTGACATAAGGAGACCATGTACAGACAGCTAGTGTGCTTGTTAGTCTGTACCTGGTTTCAGTATTGCAAGAATACCGATAGACTCCAAACCAGAGCTATTTGAAGCTACATTTACTGCTGTTTCTATATTTGCTAATCGGGACCCACTTCACGTGCAGGTGGGGCCCGACGGGACATGGATGTTTCCCTTTAAGTGTCTTTCACCCAAGCGACCAATGTCGGCCACGGCCAACATCACCGAGGTGCCGGTTAATGCCCTGCCGGCTCAGCCAAAGTCGGTTACTCCACTGATCTGGGTGGAGCCGCCATCCGAGCAACCGGAGTCCAGGGCTCCGACCAAGGAATCTCGGTTGGCCCAAGGTCTGCCCCATCAGTTGTCAGTCACTCTTACTCCCGACCGCCCAAGGCGGGTTGAGAGTGACACATGTGGTCACCCACTTTATGAGGACTCCTCTGAGTCTGAAGATTCCTCCATAGTCTCCTGTCCTGTCAAGGTCGAGTCTCTTGGGGGTGTCTCCATCGATGAGAGCCCTACCTCGCTGATGGGTATTTGTCGGCTCATTTCCGAGTCCACAGGAATGGAGCTTAAGCCTGTGCAGAAACAGGCCAAGTATCCCCTCACAGAGATTTTGGACAAAGGGGATACTCCAATGGAGGCCTTTCCGGTGGCTGAGGCCATTGTGGACCCAGCCTTGGAGCTGTGACAGCATCCTGCTTCTTGCCCTGTGCCTTCTGCCTGCATGGCCCACAAGTATGCGGTCCCTATTGGGTCCCTGTCAGGCTTTTCAGAGCACCCCTGTATGGTGGGGTTGGTGGCCGACTCTGTCTTTCGGCACTCAGGCAACAAGGGGGATGTGGACAGACCCCTGGACAAGGAATCCAAACAACTGGCCCATTCCAGGAAGAAGGTCTATTGAGCCTCCTCTCTCGGCCTTTGTCAGGCCAGTTCGGCCATTATCCTGGCACATTTCTCTCATGCCCTCTTGGGCTCCCTGGATGAGGTGATCCCTCCTCTCCCGGCTGACCTCCAGACCATGGTCAAGCAGGTCTGGGACCAGGGTAGGGCAGTGGCAAAGCAGCAATTCCAAATGGCTCTGGACATTGGTGACTCCTGTGCCTGTTCAGTAGTAGCTGTAGTGGTCATGCGCCGCAGGGCCTGGCTGTGCAACTCGACCTTTATGGCTGATATGCAACACAAGTTGGCAGATGTCCCCTTCTTGGGCACCGACCTGTTCCGGCCCAGCGTTGAGGGCCATCTCTAATGTATAGAGAAGTCCAATGCCAACTTGGACTCCACCACATCTGCCCATAAGGACAAGGGCCCCAAATGACAGAACCGCAGGCCCTTTCGTTTGTCCACTCCTGCGGCCAGACTGGCCCAGCAGTAGCAGCAGGGCCAGCAGGCTCAAACTTGGCATCCTCGGGCCAAGTCCGTGGCCTCCTCATTCAGGAAGCCCGGGGCGAAGGTCCTGGCAGCTCCTCCACCGGACCCTCCTCCATGCCTGTCCAGTGATGGGTTGTGGGGTGCCTCCCTTAATCCCATCACACTTCCCCTGGGACCTTCCATGGGGGGGCCGGCTCAACAGTTCCACCTGGTCCGCTATCACCATGGACCACTGAGTTCTGGAAGTGGTCGGTCGAGGCCTGCCTCTAGAATTCAAGCAGGCCCCTCCATATCGAGCCCGCACCCCACGGGGGGATCTGGTGTCCACAGCCTCTCCGTTGGCTCTCCGAGATGACTTAGCTCAGCTCCTCCTGGTGCACAGAGTAGCAGACCCACCTTACATAGATACATAGATACATAGACAGTGTCGGCAGATAAGGGCCTATGGCCCACCCAGTCTGCCCATTTGAGCTTGTAAGTTCAGTTTATGTTTTCCTAGAAGTCTGTTGCCCCTTACCCCTGACCTCCAGAATTCCTTTATGTCGATCCCATGCATTCTTAAATCCCGTGATTGTTTCAGCCCCCACCACTTCCTCTGGCAGGGTGTTCCACTTGTCCATCACCCGTTCTGTGAAGAAATTCTTCCTCACGTTTCCTCTGAATTGTCCTCCCTCCAACTTAATCCCATGCCCTCTAGTCCTGGAACATCTTTTTCGCTTAAAAATAGTGTATTCGTGCACCCTGTTCCTCCCTGTGAGATACTTGTATGTCTCTATCATATCCCCTCTCTCCCTCCTCTCCTCCAGGGAGTACATGTTCAGTTCCTTCAACCTGTCTTCATAGGACTTGTGATGCAATCCATGCACCATCTTTGTTGCCCTCCTCTGAACCTTCTCTACCCTGTCTATGTCCTTACGTATGTATGGTCTCCAGAACTGTACACTGTACTCCAGTTGGGGCCTCACTAGTGTCTTGTATAGCGGAATTATGACCTCCTTTTTCCTGCTGGTGATGCCCCTGCCTATACATTCCAGCATCCTTCAGACCCAGAGTTCATTTCCAGGTACTTCCTGGTACCAAAACAGATTGGGGGGGGGTTGGTGCCCCATTCTAGATCTGCACGACCTGAACAAGTTCCTCAGGTGCTGCACCTTCTGGATGGCAACTGTGGCTTAGATCATGCAATTCCTGGAGCAAGGCATGTGGTTCTGCTGCTTAGATCTTAAGGATGCATTCTTTCACGTCTTGAACCGTCCGTCCCATCGAAGGTTCCTCCACTTCTGAGCAAAGGGAGCCCTTTACGAGTTCCAATCCATGCCCTTTGGCCTGTCTTCAGCCCTCAGGTTCCTCACCAAATGCATGGCAGTGGTTGCAGCTTACCTGAGGCACCGAGGGGTTCGGGTGTACCCTTACCTGGATGACTGACTGATAGCAGGTCCCTCCAGGCAGGAGGTGGAGCGGTCCAGGGATCTGGCCCTCCAGACTTGCCTTGACTTTGGCCTCCTGATCAACAAGGCCAAGTTGGAAGTCATGCCTTTGCAGGTGATTCAGTTCATCAGGACAGAGCTTGATTCTTGCCAAGCCAGAGCTTGATTTCTGGCGGACAGGGAGGAGGTTCTCTCCTCCTTTGCCCAATCATTTTTGGTTGGGCAATTGTGCCCTGCCCGGGACTTCCTGCATCTTCTGGGCTACATGGCAGTCTGCACCAGCATGGTCCAAGGGGCCCGCTGGCATATGTGTTCCCTCCAGTGGGAATTGGCCAGCCAGTGGTCTCAGTGCTCAGGTCATCTCGACCAGCTGGTCTCTGTGACCCAGAGGATGTGGGACGGCCTCCAGTGGTGGCTCGTCCCATCTCACCTGCAGGAGGGGATCCCATGTGTCCACCCCAAGCTGACAAGTCATTTTGATGACCGATGCCTCTCTGATGGGTTGGGGTGCCCATCTGGGGAAGCACAGAGACCACAGACTCTGGTCCCTGCAGGAGTCCTGATACCACATCAACCTGCTGGAGCTTTGAGTGTTCAGCTAGCCCTGGCCGCATTCGCTCCATTTGTTTGGGGTCAAGTGGTCCAGGTCTAGACGGACAACACCACAACCATGTACTATTTCAACAGGCAAGGCGGGATGTGCTCTTTGTCCCTCTGCAAGGAAGCTCTCCGCATTTGGTCCCTCATGCTCAGCCTGGAGGCAGATCTCCTAGCCATTCACATGGCAGGAGCCTCAAATCAGCTGGCTGATGTCCTCAGCTGGATGGGTGGGGCATCTCACAAGTGGTCTCTCCACCAGAAGGTAGTACAAGATGTGTTCTCCCACTGAGGATCCCCTCAGGTGGACCTGTTCACCTCCAGGGAGAACGTGAAGCTGAGGCTGTATCATTCTGATCCCCCTCAGCAGAGTTCACTTCAGGAGGATGCCTTCTCGAGGCCGTGGACCCCAGGTATCTTCTACGCCTTCCCTCCCCTTCCCTTTCCTTGATTCACAGAGTGCTCATCAAGGTCAGGAGGGAAAAGGCGCAGGTGATCCTGGTAGCCTCAGACTGGCCACGCCAGTTCTGGTATCCAGATCTCCTCAGCCTCAGCTCCAGGCTCCCAAGGTGGCTTCCAGCATGCCCAGACCTGCTGTCCATCAGTCAGGGGAAGGCACTCCACCCGGACCTTCAATCCCTGCACCTGACGGCCTGGTTCCTGAGTGGCTAGAGTTCCAGGCCTTGGGTTCCTTCGACAAGGTCCTCAATGTTGTTGAGGCATCCCATAAGGAATTGACCAGAAAATGCTATGCCTTTAAATGGAAGAGATTCTCCATCTGGTGTCAGGGCAAAGGGTTGAACCCATCGTCCTGTCCAGTGGCTAGCATTTTGGACTATCTTTGGTCCTTCTCCCAGCAGGGACTTCAGTCGACGACCCTAAAGGTGCACCTGGCAGCCATCTCTGCTTACTGGGTGTGAGCCAGTCAGCAGTCAGTGGTGCAAGAGAAGGTGGTCTGGCGCTTCTTCAAAGTCCTAGATCACATATCCACTCCAGTGCGTGAACCTCCACCTCCGTGGGATCTACTGCTGGTTTTGGCAAAGCTCATGGGCAAGCCATTCGAACCAATACACAAATGTGACATCTCTGCATTTGTCGTGGAAGACCACCTTCTTGATGGCTAGCAAATCAGCAAGAAGGGCTGGGGAGTTACAGGCCCTCTCTATCGAGTCTCCTTCTCTGGTCTTCCACAGGGACAAGGTTGTCCTGCGCCCCCACCCGAAATTCCTTCCGAAGGTGGTGTCGGAGTTTCATCTTAACCAGGTGATTACTCTGCCGGTGTTCTACACCAATCACACGTCGGAGCCCAGTACAGGCTCCATACTTTGGACCTGAGACAAACGCTCGCCTACTACAAAGAGCAAATGGCCGAAGTTCGGGGAGAGGTTCACCAGCTGTTTGTCACCTACGCAGAAGCCGTACCTGGCAGACTTGTAGCCATGCGGACAATAGCTCGATGGATTACATCTTGCATTGACCTTTGCTATAGGTTGGCGGGTAGGGAGCCTCCCATAGGGCTTAAGGCTCATTCCAATGGCCATACCACTGCGTCCGTGGCTGCTTCTAGGGACGTCCCTATCCAGGATATCTGCAGTGCTGCTACCTGGAAGTCACCACACATCTTCATTTCCCATTACCACATCGACCTTGAGTCACGCCGGGATGCTGGTTTTGGAGCCTCAGTTCTCCAGTCTCCCTTTCCTAAGTAGGGGGTGTGCGTCTTGCCTCCCTCCTCCCAGAGAACTGCTAGGAGTCTGCCAAGAAGTGTGGCTAGAACAACATATCCACGATCCTAGAAAAACAGATTACTCACCTGTAACAGGAGTTCTAGGAGTGGTATATGTTGTTCATCCACACTGACCCACCCGACCTCACTGGCTTCAACGCACAAACCTGACTTCCAGCGGGCTAAGATCTGTTGTCATGGGGCAGAGCCGAGGGTTATACCACCCAGGTGGGTGGGAGGAGCCAGCTTGAAGACTTTCCGGCACTTCTTAAAGCGGCAAAATACCTGCCAGGAAGTGTGGATGAACAACATATACCACTCCTAGAACTACTGTTACAGGTGAGTAACCTGTTTTTCTTTCCCGCATGGCCCCCCGCCCAGGACACCAGCAGGCAATTGTGCAGTAGAAGGAGGCACTCTCCCACCCCAAGGGCAGAGGAGTCCAGATAGATGTCAAAACCCCACCTCACCGGTCGGCACTAGACATTTCAGACTTGGGCCACAAGCTTGGGTTGTCTGGATGACAAATGGTAGCAATACCAATGTGCTAGCCAGCCGGCCTGCATGGCAGATCTGATCCTGAGCCCAGAGATAAGTCTTTGGGTCCTTTAGTCAAGTATGTACCCATTCCACATTTCTAGGAACCCAGGACTTCTCTTATTCCTTATTAGTCAGGTTATGCCTCAGGACAAAACCTTTCCTAGTACGCTGCCTTCTGAATTTACCAGTTCTCCCACCATGCTAGGAACTTTGGGTTCACACATTTCTTAAATACTAAGTGACACCGCAGCATCAGTTTAGGTGGCCTGCAGGAAACCACAACCCTGTAGAGACTTTCACTGAGGCACTCCTGGCTGATGGCCACCCCAGCTCTCTCTCACCAGATGGTATGTCGGGCATCAGCGTATTCATGCATACCTCAGCCTGCCCTCTGGCAGTGGTGGCATCTCCACAGACGTCTGTCAGAGGCAGAATCTCCAATTTCCAGCCTTGCTAGGAGCTCCCAACACAGATAGTATGCCAATCAAATATGTGAATCAGCCAATCATTCTTTAGGCACTGTGGCACTGCCGTCCACACCGCTCACCCATTGCACCACCTATAACGCTGACGACCAGCATTCACACAACTGATGGTATGCATCGTTGCAGGAAGTACAACCAAACTTCCTGTGTTTCAACTGCATTTCTGCCAGGGGTGGGAGGATGGGGCACATTGTACTTCCAGATCTGCACCAAAGCAACTTATCTATACCACTTACACCGGTGCGGATTTGGTTGTGTAAACACTCCTTCTGTTACCAGATGTCTCACCATCTTTTTTACTTTTTTTTTATTTAGTTTCTTTGCCCATTTTCTCCCCTGGTCCCAGGGCCCCAGCACATGGGCGAGGTGCGTGCGTGGAGGCGCACGCATGCCCCGTGATGCTGGCTCAGCCCCTTATACCCCTACCCATGGCTAACGTCAGAGCTCCCAAGGTCAGCACCACCATCTGTCCTCCTTTGGGTGGCAGCCAGTGGCTGGGGAGCCTCCAATCCTTCCCAGAAGGGAAGAGTCCCTTCGATCTCGCTCTCACCCTTCCCCCTCAGGCAGACCCCCGACAACCCAGGCTTGTTCCCAAACCTAAGTCGCCGGAGCAGTGTGAAGTATGGCGACCAGTGCCTCAACCCTCAGCGCCACCGGGCTGGCCTTGCCTCACCATCATTCAGCACAGCTCTCAGGAACAGGACCAAAACTGGCCCCCTCCCAACAAAGGTGAACACCCACTTCAGTGAGATCAACTGTGCATCGCAAGCCCACCAAGAATTTCCCATGATGAGCAGTCCCTTAAGATACTCCCCCCCAAGTCTTCCTTATTCTCCCACCTGAATTAGTAGCGATCTACCATAAATGGCCTTCAGCCTCCAAACCCTCAGAGCCGTCACAGCTGTCCTTGTGTCTGTCCATGGAGGTACCAGACAACTAGACAATGAGGTCTGATGTTCTCATACTCTGCATCCACAGACAGCTGACGCAACTGAGACGCTCTTCCCACCTCAGGCAATCTGGCAAGTGACCTAAGCTAAGGGTTCCCCGGAGGCACACTTGTACCCACCTATCACATTGCCATCCTGACATACATCTGACAGCATCCAGCAACTGGCACTCTAAACTGCAGTCACTGGCTGTCAGAGACTTTGTCAATCAGTAGGTTCAGTGATCTGGTATTCTTGTAAACAAGCCCTTTCCCCCGCTGGAAAGAGAGGGGATTGTTACTTTTATAATAGCAAAAAATTGCAGGCCCGGTGGTGCTGAGAGTTGAGGTGCTGGATGCCACACTTCACGCCACGCTGGCGAACCAGGTTCGGGAACAAGCCTGGGTCATTGGAGGCCGGCCTGGGGGAGAGAGGACTAGAGCAGGCTGCCAGCTGGTGGCCCTCTACCTCGGGTAGGGGTAGCAGGCACCCTCTGAACTTGGCCATCCCCTGGTGGAGGCCAGAGAAGTGACATCTCTCCAAGGACCTTCGGCGTAGGCCGATCGAGGGTGGGTGGAGGAGACCCCATCTGAAGCTGTGGTGCGCATGTGCACCTCCACGCGCATGCGCTGCCACTTCCGGGGGTCTCGGGAGTAGTTAGTTCATGGGAGAAAATGGAGGAAAGTGTGGGGGCTGCCAAGGATGATGCCTCCGGACTGGCTCTGGGGATCTGCCAGGGCATGCAAGGCGCTGCAAGCCCCTGAAGGACCCCGAGTCCGGTAGGTCGGTGGACGACAATGATGGACCTGCCACAGGAGGATAAAGAAGGTTAAAAATAAAATAATAATAGCAATAAATCTCTCTGTATTGGGTGGTTATCAAAGGACTGGCTTTGCCTCTGTCCCTTCAGTACCCCATAGGGTCTAATAACTGCCTCTATATCGGGCCTTGTTGCTGAATACTTCGCTGTTCTACTCCAGGAAAATATCTATAATTTAAAAAAAGACACACAAACAGTGGTTCTGAGATAAGAGACCACGCAAAAGATTATTTTTTTTATTATTATTACTCTGAGGTGTCAGTCTGGCAGAGCCCAGCAAGGCTCAAGATCTGCTAACAGCTCCCTCCCTCCCCCTCCCCCCATCTCTCTCTCTCTCTCTCTCTCTCCAACCTTTCCACAGAGCAAAGGGAAGAAACAGTAGTGTGTGGCAGCCTGTCCAAACATCCTGACGGAAAAAGTGAAGAAACAGAAACAACTCCAGCCAAAGGGAACAAGGAATTATTTGCAAAGCTACAAGGAGGTTAGATCATGCGGGTGGCAAATAAGAGGTGCTTAATGGGGGAAGGGATCTTATATGGTTTTGAATGTGAGACCGGTACTGAGAAGGTACCTGGATATGCACGTCTCTATGTTGTGTTTTTTTGAGGGGGGGTGCAGATTTCTTTTAGAGCATGCTCTGTCTGATAAATGAATTGATAGACCATATACTGACTCAAAGGCAGGTAGACTACAGACAAATTAACATACAGTATAGATTAGAAATAGACAGATAGAGAGAGATTGACAGCATGTATGCATTGATAGTGGACATATGGAAAGAAAATGAACTTCATTTTGTAAAGAGGCTTTCCTGGAGCGACCGCATCATCACACTTGGCTACACCCTCATCATGTTCCCCACTTGTCAGTGTCAGTGGTTCAGTAGGTAGCACACTCGCTTCTGAGGCCAGGAGATCAGAAGGCTGTAGGTTCAGTTCCCACATCTGGTACTTGAGTTAATATCCCAGTACTGACACTGTAGTGCAGCATGAGAGGGGTGCTGCACTTGTGAGGTGCTGTCTTTCGGATGAGACATTAAACCGAGGTCCCATCTGCCTGGATTGGTGGTAGTTCAGGTGGATGTTAAAGATCCCGTGGCACTTATCAAAAAGAGCAGGGCAATTTCCCCTGTGTCCTGGCCAAATTTCCCTCATTCACTAAAAATACCACCAACAGCTTACTCTGGTTCAATTTCAGTTGCTTACCATCTGTATCACCCCCCGGTCACCCCTGAAAATGGGACTTCTAGGCCCAGTGGGCTTATCGGGTCAACAAATCCAACAACACTTGGAAGAGGCAGCCACCATGATGCTGTTCATTTTAATGAGTGGCACACCACCAGCTTTTGAACTGCAGAGTTTAGATTTCCATTTACAATTCAGCCAAAAGATGATTAATGTGTTATTTGGTGGAGAACACAGGGTCTCATTATACAGATATAACATTCAAATTTTGAATGTTTTGCAGTTATTTACCGGGGCACAAATGCCCACAACAGTTCTAGGCTTTAGGTTTTTTTGTTAGTGCATGGAGTACATCTATGTCCTGGTAAATAATGCAACAACCCATGCGGTCTGTGTCCTGGTAAATAATGCAACAACCCATGCGGTCTGTGTCCTGGTAAATAATGCAACAACCCATGCAGTCTGGTCCTGGACTTGCTTGTGGAGGTCAGAGACGTGGCTGACCACACTCCTCTCAACCTTTTGCCACTGAAATGAGGGACGCGGGCTCTCAAACAGACAATGTGGGACACTGATACTCATAAAAAGGGATGCATATTCAAACATGGAGATAAAAGCTCAGAACACTCTGGAAACCATTGACCTTACATGTACAAAGTTTATTTAGAATTAAACATGCTGGAATGTTATGAATTTCTGCTTTAAGGTCTGTATTTACAGCACCTTCTCTGTAAGGGAAGGATGACGGACAGAGCAATTTTGAAGGGTAAAATTAGGGATGTCCCTCATAAACGTGAACAGTTGAGAGGTATGAATGACAGTTGCTCCCTCCCCAGCCAAGGAAATCATATAGGAGGTGAACATGGGCGGGACTTCCTGTTGGAAACTCGTAAAACAGAGGGTGCCCTTTTGGGGGCAGGTAAATCTAGCTGATCAGATGTGAAAGGCCGGGGGAGGAGCTCAACACCAGGGTTGTAACACAATCTGGAAAGAATCCAGATGGGGCCGGGGAGGAGAAGTCAACTGCTGTGTAGGTGTGCAGTTGGGGGCGGCAGGACACTGGATCATAGCCCTAGCTCTAAAATGTATTTATTTATTTAGGTTTTGTTGACCAGGTAAGTGCAGAGACAAATCCTGCCTATTTTCAGGCACGACCGAGAGAGGATACAGATGAATGCCAATTGACCTTGAACCAGATTAAGCTGTTGGTGGTATTTCCAGTGAATGGGGGGGGGGTTGGCCAGGACACCGGGGAAACTTCCCCTACTCTTTTTGAGCAGTGCCATGGGATCTATAACATCCACCTGAACTACCACCAGAACAGGCAGATGGGACCTCGGTTTAACGTCTCATCCGAAAGACGGCACCTCAGAAGTACATCACCGCCCTCATGCTGCACTACAGTGTCAGTATTGCGATACTAACCCAAGTGCCTGATGTGGGGAAAGAACCCACAGCCCTCTGATCTCCTGGCCTCAGAGGCAAGTGTGCTACCTGCTGAGTCACTGACACTCAATGTAGAAATGAAATGTAGGGGTCCTGTTAGAACTGTCACTGAGACAGATGAGGTAGCAAGAGCTGCAGGGAGGGCCTGAAGGGTGAGAGCATTTGCAGGCTAGCACAGCATCCTAGAGGCACCAGAGAGGAGAAATTAGCTGCAGCAAATGAGCCAGTAAGAAGAGATCTGCAGGAAGGTCAGTATAGTGGTATAGCAGGCAGAGCAGAAAGCAGAGCAGATCACAGCAAAAGAAGCAAAAAGGAAGCTGCATGGAGGTGGGGTACCAGAGCACACAGTGTCATTGGAGAAAGAGGGAGTCGCCAGGGAGCAGGGCCCAATTGGGATATTCTTCGATGATGACTATCAGGGAGTGAGGGGTCCCCATGTTGCTGTGTTACATGGAGTAGAGTTGTAGCTAGGTAGGGTTATCGGAAGTCAGTTGCTCACATGTCCAGCAAATGAAGTGGTGGTGTATCAGTTCAGCTTTGAGTTGTGCATGAAGGGGTCAACCTAGTTCCTCCTTTTTTTTTTTTTTTTTTAACAATTACTTTTTTTCGTTATTTCGTTTTCAACATACAGTCATCAAAATCAACAGCATTTCCATATTATCTTCAGAATATTTATTCTGCAACACATAAAATAGCATCTCAAATCCTTTTTGTAGTTGATATTTCTGCTTATCTAATTCATTCAATAACATATATCTAGATGGTATCCAGTGCTACATAAGTTTAAAGTATTTTTTTTGTGTCTGATGTTAAAAGTATTAATTTCCCTTGAATAACAGTAAAATTAATTAAAGATTTAAAAAGAAAACTTGCAGGCCTGCTGAATGTGAAATGGTGGAGAACACAGGGTCTCATGATACAGATATAAAATTCTAATTTTGAGTGTTTTGCAGTTATTTACCGGGGCACAAATGCCCACAACAGTTCTAGGCTTTAGGTTTTTTTGTTAGTGCATGGAGTACATCTGCGTCCTGGTAAATAATGCAACGACCCATGCAGTATGTGTCCTGGTAAATAATGCAACAACCCATGCGGTCTGCGTCCTGGTAAATAATGCAACAACCCATGTGGTCTGCGTCCTGGTAAATAATGCAACAACCCATGCGGTCTGTGTCCTGGTAAATAATGCAACAACCCATACGGTCTGTAGAACTACCACCCAAGGTGCCAGCAATCAGGCTTCGGGATTGAGTCTAGGTCATCGTAGTTGGTTGGGGAGATAGCAGTCAAGCAGCCCAGTCAACACTCTCCCTATCCAGGGAGGGAGGTTGTCTACAGCAGCCATCGCAGCTAGCTAGAGGAGGGCAAGCCACAGCAGGCTTGAGCCTGGCTTGTGATTAGTGCTTGTCTTTTTCACATTGGCTACTGGATGTTGAAGGAGATTGTCTGCTGTGCAGATTTCCAGTGTAAACAGATCTCCCACACTAAGTAGTGCGTATAATGATGTTTTGATAGACAGGTTCCCTATTCTAGTGGTGAAGTATACTGTAGGTAGTGGCCATTCTTGCCTTGTTGACTCCATGGTAAGCTGGCCGTGCTGGATCAAGGAGCACTGTAGTGCACGCTGCTGATCTTTCAATGCACAACACACCTGAGTGCCAGCATCTTCAGCCAAGGGCATCCTCAGAGTCGATGTGCTTGAGCAGAACTGCTGTCCCTGTGCACAGTTAACATGCTTCTTATCCCTGAAATGCGTCCATCCTTCCTGCTAATATATTGATAATGCTCTGATAGATCTTAAAACTCCTAGTGTGAGTACTCACATTCCAAGAACATCCAGTGACTGGCAAGGCATGCCAGGCAGGCTATGTCACATGAGAGCCAACTGTTTTCATCTTCCCATGGGGTGTGATCTGATCACACTCATATTAACACTGTCAACACCAGCCTCACAGTGTTGACACCTTCAGGTGTACATTGCATTCATTCAACAAAGTCCAAACCCCTGAATTACTCTGAAGTCTGGACAGAGTTCATTTACTGACCACCAAGTCCAGGAATAGTCTATACTTTATCTTTGCGGAATTCACAGAACTGTATTGCATTTACATCCTTATCAGTAGTAAAAAAATGTTTTGTTGCAGATTTTTTTTTGTTGTTTAATGAACAAAACAAAAAACAAAAATTGGTGACAAAGTGGACTTATGGAGTGATGCAAGGTGAGGTGACCACACCCTGCAGGCCCTCCCACACCCAGGTCGACGTGAGTACTGATAAGAAAGGTGGGTTGGGGAGAGGGAACAAATGTAAAATGGTCCTACCAGGTATGTTGGATAACAAACGCCACAGCCTCTGTGCCACCGTTGTTCGCTGCGCCCACTATCCACAACCAGTGGAGGCCCATGGAATGTGACAGACCAGGACTTCGGACATTTGGGAGGACTCTGAGGAGCCAGGTGGTTAATGTAAAATGGAACAGGGAAGGGGGAGTCAGCAAGTGGCAGGGTACTGATGAAGCCTGAAGGAGTGGGTTTCTAGGAGGCCAAGGGGGAGCATAAAAAACTGGCAAAACTGGGGGCAGAATTAGCAGTGACGGCTGAGATGATGGACATGAGGGGATAATTTGCGAGTGTTAAATCAAGAACTGATACCTGAAGCTCTGCATTGCCTCAAGAAAAGTCTAAAATTACCCTCCAACCCCCTAAACAGCCTAACTTCTTAAGCTGGGACAATGTGCCTGTCAGCCAGAGTCATTGGAGGGGAAGCTGGGGGGGGGGGAGGATCAAGTACTTGAGAGGATTCTCTCCTCCTTGGGAAGGGAGTGTGCACAAACTCGGCTACAACACTGCCACCTATGTCCCCACATGTGGCGGTGCACATGCAGGTGGTAGACATGGAGGGTGGACATTGACAGATCTCAGAGGTACTGATGAGCACTCATGTGGCTGTACTCAGACAGCCCCAGGCAGTCAGTGTTCCTGGGGAGGGCAAAAAAACAAAACAATCTAGACAAGGTAGAGTGACGCTGATCCCACTCCGCAGGCCCCACACTGCTGATCAAAGCACCCACATCTGCATGAAAAGGACCTCCATTGCGGCCTTGCCCACCCAATCGACCTCGCCCTCAGGAGTAAGCCAGGGAGGAGCAGGAGATGGGGTAAGTCCAGGAGAAGATGGGTGTCTGGGCTGGCGGCAGGTGGCATGGCTGATGAGAGCAGGCCAGGTGACCGTAGAGTAAAAACGGATGGAACGATGCAGAAGCATTGATGCAGATGAGATCTGATTAGCTAGGCTGGTGTAGTGCATAAGGGGGTAGCCTCTGCTTGCCAAAAATGTGGAGGAGGGGCATAAGGTTCTTATTCCCTAGTGCTTAGTTAAACAAGGAGTAGTAATGGGAGTTAATCTTTCAAGTTCAACCACTGCCCTTTGTCCTTCTGTCATTTGCAGCCAGACATTGACACTCCCAGCTGCCTACTGTTAAAAGACTGCTTCTTCTGTCTCTAACTCGAGGCCCCCCCACCCTGTTGATGAAAACATTCAGTGCAAAATGAATACCAAAGCTGTTTAATAATAAATCTAAGCTCCAGTCCTACCTCCTCCTTTCCATGGGGCAGTGGGTAACCCCCAGACAGCGTGCTTTCTGGTTTGGTCTCTCTTGCTCTCTTTCTCGCTCTCTCTAGCTGCCACAGCCGAGTAGCTAGGCAGGAAACACCAGTCCCCAACTTCTTTCCGGAATGCAGGCAGTTTTTTTTAAGTTTCCTGCTCTGCTTGTAACAACCTGGGTCATGTGACACCCCCTCGACCTGCCTGCTGCTGCTACTACTGTAGCTACAGTTCCCTCTGAGCTACATTTTCTCAGCTCTCTCTGGCTATCCCAGCAGCTGTCTTACCCCATCAGCTTGTTAAAGATTTATAATGTTACTTGGTAACCAGTCCCACACAGCGATGACAGACTGCCCACAATTACAGTGAACTCACCTCTAATATCATACAGACATCTGACATCAAACTGATTTCTGATGGTCTCCACTGCCACGCTGGGCCCTACCATTGAAAAAGTTTAAATGTTTAAAGGCGTCAGCCTGACTCATTTGGTAGCACATCTGCCTCTGGGTCAGAAGGTTGTAGGTTCTATCTCACACTGGAATTGGGCTCATACCAGGAATACTGGTGTGTGAGTGCAGTACTAGGGGGATGTGGTACAGGTGAGATACACTGTCCTTCAGATGAGATGTTAAACTGAAGTTCCATCTGACTTTTCTGGTGGCTGCTCAGGTGAATGTTAAAGATCCCATGGCAGTTCTCTAAAAGAGAAGGGGAAATTTTATTCAAATAAACAGAAAAGACCAACTCATACAATCAACACTGAGAAAAACAAATCTAACAATTATAAGCAAAAGAAATAAGTCTCAGATAAACTGGCAGAAAGTAATAATAAAGATAAAGAAAGGAAACCAGGAGGAGAAAAAAAATAGTCGTGCAACTCACAGGCTTACGCAGTATGTAATCCACCCCATATTCTGCCATCTAGCGGATAGTACTGCAGGGTTGAACATCTTGAGCCACCTAGAGTACTGTATCCAGCTCTGGAGAAAATATCTCCAGAAGCACATAGGCAGAGTGGAGGAAGTCCTGAGGAGGGCAACTAAAATGATACAGGGTCTGCACCAAAAGTCCTACAAGAAACTGAAAGACCTCAGTATGTACACCACGGAAGAGAAGAGTGAGGGGGATATGATTGAGACATTTTAATACCTCACAGGAGTAAATAAGGTGCAAGAGGGAAATATTTTTTCAGAAAAGAAGGATCTCAAGAATAAGGGGACATGATATGAAGCTGGAGGGGGTGGATTCAGGAGACATTTGAAGAAGTACTTCTTCACAGAAAGAGTGGAGAAATACTGGGCCAGCCTTCCAGAAGAGGTGGCAAGGGTGAAAATAGTGGTAGGGTTCAAGAATACATGGGATAGGCATAAAGGAATCTTGGTGGGAAGGAAGGGGGGAGGGAAAAAGAGCCATAGAGCGATTAAGGTCTGAGGGGATACTCTAGGTAGCGAAAAATGGGCAGACTCAGGGGACCAGGTGGGCCTTATTTGCCAGCAAAGTCTATGTTTCTAATATTCAGCACAAAAAAACAGATTGAACTTCAGAAATTATCATCTCACTGACCCAGTGGTGTGGAGGGCTGAGGCGCTGTCTGGGCCTTACCTCCTGCCACACCGGTGACCCATGTTCGGGAATGGACACAGGTTGCCGGGGGTGGGCCAGGGGAGGGAAGGAGGGAGGATAGAGTGTCTGGATGACAGTTCTCCTCCCTTGGAGATGGGGGTTCTGTAGTCCGCCACTCTACCGCCACCTTGGAGGAATCCATTTGGAGGTGTGCACAGTCATATTAAGGGGGGAAAGCCCCACGTCCAGAGCACCAGGGCCATCTCTGTGGAGGCAGAGTTTGCACATTATGCTCACTGCACATTCGTGGTTGGTCAAGGGGAAAAAGGGAGGAACACAGAGGAGGGAAAAGCTGCATGAAGCCCTGTCCATCCAGCTGCAAGCCCGCTACACCGCTGTGGGACCGGGCCACCTCTGGATTAGCTACTGGGGGGGATGGCACTCCTCTTCTGTCCATGCTATCAGGTGATAACCCATGGGGGATTCAGACCCCTACTTCAGAGGTGGCTGGAGACGGTTACCGTGGATGGTAATGGGCTGACGTAGAGCCCATCCTGCCTATGAGGAAAAATACATGTATAGAAAAACCAAAATTGTCATTTGAGTTGTGAATGCAATTTCTGCTGTGAGGAAAAGTGGCACCTGTTCATCCAGATTTACCGCTTAAAACAGGCAAAAAGAACATCAAGAGAACCAGTATCCTGTTTGATCCAAACGGAACTGTTGTATCTGTGCACCAATGTCTCATAGCCGGAAAAGTGGCAACTGGAGTTTAGCACAAAGAAGTGCAAGATCATGCACATAGGGAAGAGAAACCCTGAAGCCACCTTTAGGCTGGGAGGGGAGCTGGTGGCAGTCACAGGGAAAGAAAGAGACTTGGGCATCATCATCACCGATGACTTGAAATCATCCAAGCAGACCACTAAAGCAGTAGGTAAGGCTAGAGGGATGTTGGGGTGTATTAGTAGGGGTATCACAAGTCAGAAGAGGGAGGTAACAATCCCTCTTTACAAGACACTGGTTAGGCCCCATCTGGAGTACTGCGTGCAGTACTGGAGGCCACACCTTCACAAGGACATTAACCAAATTGAGGCAGTCCAGAGAAGGACAACCAAAATGGTGCAGGGACTGCATCAGAAAACATATGAGGACAGATTAACTGAGCTCAATATGTATACCCTAGAGCAAAGGAGGGAGAGAGGTGATATGATCGAAACATTCAAACATCTTAAGGGCATTAACAAGGAGAAAGAGTCTAACATGTTTCAATGTAAGAAAAATAGCAGGACAAGAGGACACAGCATGAGATTAGAGGGAGGCCGATTAAGGGGTAATGTGAGGAAGTTTTTTTTCACAGAAAGGGCGGTGGATGCATGGAATGGCCTACCTCGGGAAGTGGTGGATATGAATACGATGCAGGGCTTCAAACAGGCATGGGATAGGCAAAAGGGATCAATACAGATGAGTATGAATAGATAGGCCATTGACAGAGCAAAGGCCGATGGCACATTCATAAGGCACAAAAAGAAATGGGCAGAATGGATATGCCTTGTGGTCCTTATCTGCCGTCAATTTCTATGTTTCTATAGTCTAGCTTGTGAAACTGACACACTGACCAGGCATGTCTTACCCAATCCCAAAAGCCCTGAATATAGGAGCAGTTGAAAAAGAGGGTGCTTACAGTCTGTAGGTGTTACAAACAGTCTGGTCTAGAACAGAAACACTCATCTAGTTGCTTCTGCTTCTGATTGCTTTTAACACTTATTTTATTGAGTAGCAGAGCCAGACTGCTTCCCACATTTTAGGGGAGTCCTGCTATTTGTTAATTTCCTCGATAGTCCATTACAGAGACTGGACATACATGCTAGAATACTGCGGGCTCAGAAAACTTTGGTTTGTAAAATAAGTTAAACACAAATTTCCAACCGGCCCATCGGTGCAGTAGTTGGATTTCCGCTTGGAACGCCAGTGACCCAGGTTCAGAAACAAGCCTGGGTTGCTGGAGCGCTGGCCGGGGGGAGGAGGATTGAGCATCCCAGGGACAGCTCTCCTTCTCTGGGGGGAGGGTGTGGAGCAGCTCCAGTGCCTGCTGGCTCCTAGCGGAGGCTGGGAGTAATGCAGGACACACGGACTGACTGGCAACAGGGAGGAGGAGCAGACATCAGCGTGCATCTTGATGTCACTATGCTGCCCTCCACAACACAAGGAGGAAAAAAGCCGGATGCTTGCCGGATGATGGCCCTCGAATCCTCTGCATGTCTGCATCCTCCAGGGAGCCGCTCCCAGGGTCTCGGCAGCACCCATGGCCTAGAAGGTGGGTGCTAGTGTCACCCTCCATTGGTGCAATCCCCTGAGGAGGGGTACCACCCGTGAAGGAAATGCCGGATACTATGGGGGAAGGCTGCTTGTGGGATCTATGGGGGACAGGATTCAGAGGGGATGGCATAGGCAGGAGGGATCCTTGGGGTGCCCAAAGGAGTGGCAGCATCCAAGCAAGGAGGGGGGATAGATAAATAACAACTCCCCCACACAAATTTCCTGGTGAGATCCCTTAATTGGGTAGAAGTAACACCCCACACACGGAGTTCAGAAAGCACCTCTTTCATATACAGAGGGGTTATTCTGGAAATCCGCAGGACTCTTAATTTCCAGTTTTCCCAGAGATTCAGCCAAGCTGCAGTACCAGGTAAAACCTAAGGGGGACCATGACTTCCCTATGGGCACTAAAAGGGGATATAGGTTATAATTAGAGAACAAGCCACAAAAAGAGAACGAGACGCAACATTGCCAACGCTCTTCGTTTGTTCAGATAATAAGTAGTATTCCTCATAATGGAGTTAAGCTGACTACCCTATAACGTTGGAAAAGAAACAATTAATATAGAAGTTTCCAGCATTTGGGGTTGGAGGTGGGATGAGACTGATGTATAAAAAATAGGCAGTAAGAAGGTTGTAATAAGTTAGACCCTCTTATTTTTTTTTTTTTTTTTTTTACTTAGTTGTCATCTATTCCAGTTGACAACTTTACATTTAGCAAGATCCAGTTTATGGTCCCAGTTCAGTCTGGTCATATCACCCAAGCCAAACTGGACACCAAGATTAGTCAGAGGGTCAGACTGGTGATGGATGCTTCCTACTACGGGGGTGGTAGGTGGAAGAAAGGCCTCCCAGCTTCCTGCCCATGCATTTCTTTATACTTAAAACCCCACCAAAATAGTCTGAAAAGCCTAAACCACTTCAATACTACAGAAACTTCATCTTGCACTAATAAGCATACTACAGATGCTTCATCTTGCACTAATAGGGGTACAACTGACGCTTCATCTTGCACTAATAGGTGTACAGCTGATGCTTCATCTTGCACTAATAGGTGTACAGATGACGCTTCATCTTGCCTAATAGGTGTACAGCTGACGCTTCATCTCACACTAATAAGTGTACTACAGATGCTTCATCTTGCACTAATAGGTGTACAACTGACACTTCATCTTGCATTAATAAGTGTACTACAGATGTTTCATCTTGCACTAATAGGCATACAACTGACGCTTCATCTTGCACTAATAAGTGTACTGCAGACGTTTCATCTTGCACTAATAGGTGTACAAATGATACTTCATCTTGCACTAATAAGCATACTACAGATGCTTTATCTTGCAATAATAAGCATACAACAGACACTTCATCTTGCACCATACTACAGACGCTTCATCTTGCACTAAGCATACAACAGACGTTTCATCTTGCACTAAGCATACTACAGACGCTTCATCTTGAACTAATAAGCATACAACAGATGTTTCATCTTGCACTAATAAGCGTACTACAGACACTTCATCTTGCACTAATAAGCATACAACAGACGCTTCATCTTGCACTAATAAGCATACAACAGACGTTTCATCTTGCACTACTAAGCATAAGTCATCCGCATAAGCAATTGTTTAACAGTGAACAGTGCCTTCAGGATTCTGTAAGGGGCATATATGGGGATCCCCTGACAAAGAAGCAGTATGCCTCGAAGCACCGGGGCACCTTTTGGATTTCTTTTGATCTAACTTTACACAGTTTGTGAAAAAATTTCACCTTGCAATTTGCAACAGGTGGTGTGCACTTTTTTTTTTTTTTAACTTTTTGGTCTTCTCTGTTCCTGTATGGAGCTGGTTACTCCTGCCTGCCATCAAACTCCCAAGTACTGCCATGCACACTGCTCCTGCATTTGTTCATCTACCACCATACAGGTCCCTGGGTCATTCTAACCTGGAGTATTGCGTGTTTAACCCTCCTGCAAATGGGAGTTCCCAAAAGTCTTCCAGGAGCTGGCTGAGTGCTCCCAGCCTGAATGGTGTTCGGCGTTTAAGCCGTGTATCTGTGAGTGCTTTTAGAGCCTCTGGTACTGTCTGTTTAAGAGCTGTCTGCTTGCAGACACGATTAGTTCGCATGGGGGGACTGTGTGTTTCCCTGCTCGAGTCCCACTCGAGCTGCTGGCGAGTCACTCCGTTTCTGCCATCGCTAAGTGGGCAGAGTGAGCACTTTTCAAAGATGTAACTGTTTGCCACATATCATTTAGGGTATTAGTGGAAATGTAATTTGTCTAACCTGCCTTTCTTGCAGCTGGGACTCTGTGTGTTTTGCCCCTCCATTTTGGATCTGGACTACTGAATAGATCCAATCAGTGCAAGGGGGGTGCCTCTAAGATGGAGTTTATGTGGACTATACAGAATCAGGACTCTCTTGGGAGCCAGCTCGCCATAAGAAATATAGCTAATAATTCTGTGAAGTGAAGTTCTGGACCTTGGCACCTATTTGCACCAACAGGGGGAGTTTTGAGTGATTGACAACTGAGTCCACCAATTGGACCGGGTGGCACCCAAATGGAATACCCTGCCTTGTTTGTGGAGAAGCAGATCCATTGTGACCATGACACGAGAAGGAGCTCCAAGCTTCTGCGCTACACAGTTTCACGTGGGAAGTGCATGGGAGGCCTAAACTTGGGTGGCACATTGCCGTTTTGACTTGGACTAAATCCGCTGTTACCGAAAGGGAAGAGAGGCTGAACGATTGGGAACCAGGCTCACCCTGTAGAGGACTGGAGAAACTGCTTAATCGCGCTCGGTCTGTCAGGAAAGTCAAGCTGCGGTGTGAACTCCCGGGTTAGCAGCAAGTGCGATCGGGATCTGAGAGCAGCTGCCTGGTATAGTAATTTCCTTTACATATAAATGTGTGGAGTGTTTGTGAAGGACAGCTAAATGTGTCCTCTTGCCCCCATGTGGTGTAGACTGAAAGCCAAATGCATGCACGCGGACTGAATCCATTGCTGATCAAAGCTGTGTGCCTGGCTTGTAGAATTTCATCTTCCTGCCATCTGTCCATCTAATTGCAAGTGTTTCATCTGATTTCTTTTCTTTCTTCATGAACTGAGACAACCGGCTCCAGATTACAATCGGGTATTGTGCAAGTGTTTTTTCCATCACAGGGCCCCAACCAGCTGCACCAATCCTGGCTAGACCCTCCCATCCTGGGTACCCAGTGAAAGTGACATTTGGAACTCTGAATATGTGCACAGTACTGTGATTATTAATGTGTCTAACCTAATTAACCTGATTTCCCTGTTCCTTGTTACAGCTCCTTAAATAAATCAGATCTGTTTGTTTCAGCAAAGTAACACTGACTGAGGTATTCATTTATGTTAAAGTATTGTACTGTGGCTATCGTATTGCTCATCTTGTTTTACAGGGGGTCCCCAGAATCAAGCTGACCGAACCAGTCCTGGGGGTAAGTGTAAACAGTGAAGATACTCATGGTGTATTGTGTGGGACACTAGTAGGAATAAAAGGGTGTCCCAGTGTCCAAGAGGGCTGTGACCAAGTTAGTCTAACTACTGCAAACACTGACCTCTGGGTGGAGGCACCCACCATGGAACCTAGGCCCCTCAACCTGTTAGCAGTTAGACAGGCAGGGGTAGTAGCCCTTGAGATAGCGCCACCTGGGGGTTACATCTTGGAGGCACCGCTGGGATTAGCGTCCTCTAGTGGCCGAGTGAAGGAAGTACCCCATTATGTCTAACTTAAAGGAGAAGATGGAGGGGGTACCATGCTCAAGTTAAAACTCGACCCTCTTAAGATAATGGTACACAAATTGATGGGCTGGTGCAAAGCTGAGGAATTGGACTCCCAAAAGGCTGTGTTATTGTTGGATGTCCCATTGGTGTTTAAAAGCGCTGACATTGTCTCTACTGTAGAGTGTGTCAAATGTCTGGGCAAGGTAGAAGTAAAGGGCGATATGCTGACTTGCTCGAACAAACCCTGCAAGTGCTGCTTTCATGCAGTATTCCAATAGACCCTGAGAGGGTGCCCCCTGTGATTTTGCCCGAGGGTACCCAGAAGGGATGGAGGGTTATTCACACATATAGCGGTTTGGCCACCCTGGGTGGGTCCCCTAAGACTAACAGCTTTAAGGATAAACTGCTCAAACTATTAGCCGCAGAAGGGAGAACCGCTCAGGAATTGGTAAAGGTATTAGACATCTCAGGTGACCACACTTCCCTGCTGTCCCCAGGTACATCTCCCAAGCCCTCTAAGAGCTCCATACTAGCCCCACCCCCATGGTTATTCCTCCCATTCAACTAGATTCCTGTCGGAGATTGAGACTCTTCTCCGGTACTGTTCCCGTGCCTTCGAGGGAAGATGATTTGGGGACCTGGATGGACTATGCTACCCCTTTAGTGCAAAAGTGGCAGTGCTCTGAGGGAGAAAAGAGGAAACGGTTGATGGAAAGCTTGAGGGATCCTGCACTGGAAGCTATTCGATTCCTACGGGCCACTAGTCCAGAGGCCACTGCAGCAGAATATCTTTCCACATTAAAAGGGGTGTTTGGTAGCGCTGAAACCGGAAAGGATCTATTATGGAAGTTCAAGTCAGCTAAACAGTGGAGAAATGAGAAATTGTCTACTTTTGTTACTAGAATGGAGAGGGCTTTGCAAAAGGCCCACCGAAAAGGGGGAGTGTCTCCCCAAACGCTAAACCAGGTCCGATTAGACCATATATTGAAGTCAGCCAGATTTTCAAGTGTAATATCGCTGAAACTCAAATTGCAAGACAGGAGGGCCGACCCTCCTGAGTATTGTCAATTGATGAGAGAGATTCTGGAAATTGAAACTGATGAAGAGGGGTGGGAAACTTATGCTGGGGCCGTGAATCCTTGCCAGACCTCTGAGAAGAGTGAGCCAGATGAGACTAAACAGCTGAGAGGGTTGATTAAGGGGTTGGCTGAGACCTACCGGGAACAGGATCTGTATCAAGCTCCTCCTGAGCCTAAAAGTGGAGTGAGAGTGCATGTCATTTCCCCTGATGCCCAGATTGAGAGCAACCTAAGAGCAGAAATTAGAGACTTAAGAGAGATGGTGAGGGAGTTGCAATGGGCTGCTCTCACCTCCAATAGAAGTGGAGAACCAGAGATCCAACAGGGTAAACACCCAGTGCAAGAAGAGCCATGTAGAGCCCCCTTGAGATGCCCTGCCAGATAAGAGATTCCCCCTTCCTCCAAAGACAACAGAGATACTAAGTTCTGCTACCGTTGTGGAGAGGATGGACACTTTCAGACTGACTGTCGCCTGCCAGAGAACTTGAGGAAAGTTACCAGCAGGTTAGTGGCCTGGCATCACAAAACCTATGCCCGGTCACCAGGGGGGGCCAACTGGAAAAGTTTTGCCACCAGGGCCAATGCCCGAGCGACATCCCAAGTAATGCCCCCTGAATGGTCCGAAGTGGTGGGTCCCTCTATGAAGACTACTGTGAAAGTGAATGGGGTATCCACCAGAGCTGTACTAGACAGTGGCTCCCAAGTGACAATCATGTTCCAGGACTGGTATCAGAAGCATTTGTCTAATATACCCCTACAACCCCTGAAAGGGCTACATGTGTGGGGCTTGAGTGAGAAGGCCTACCCCTACTCTGGCTATATCCAAATTTAGTTGTCTTTTCCCACTTCTGTGGCTGGAGTGGCAGAGCAAGTGGAGACCCTAGCCTTAGTGTGTCCCCCTACTGACTGTATGATGGGGTCCAGTTGTTGATTGGAACTAATGCACATATGTTTGGGTGACTGGCGAAGTTGTGTTATGAAAAACAATGGTCCCGGACTGACAGAGCTCTAAGAATTCCGGCCTCGATTAAAAAGGCCTATGAGGCACAGAGAAAGGCTGATAGAATCGAACCAGAGGAACCGGTTGGGGTTGTCTGGAAGAAGGATCCGGAATGTTTGCTTTTAGCACCAAATGCTCAATGTGTTCTACAAGGAGAGGTCCGCATAAAAAAGGATGTCAAGAACAAAATATTAATGCTGGACGCACCAGGAGATGGAAAATTGCCCAAGGGGCTGCTGGTCAAACCAAGTATTCTGCCTGCTAGAGACCATGCTTTTGCCAGAAGAGTGATGGTTCAAGTTCACAATGTGTCTGACAGGGAGATCCGAGTAAACCGAGGCTGCACCCTGGCTACTGTGCACTGTGAGGATACTGCTGTGCTACCCAGTAACAAGAGTTCGGGAAAAAGTGATAGAGTAACGCCTGACTTGTTCGATTTCGGTGACTCCCCGTTGCCGGCAGATTGGAAAGTGAAGATCAGTAAGAAACTTGCCCAAAGGGACCAGGTGTTTTCTTTAAAGGAGTGGGATGTGGGCTGCGTGCAGGTGGCCGAACATCATATCTGGCTGCAGGATGAAAGACCCTTTCATGAGAGGTCTCGATGCCTGGCCCCTGCTGACACAGACGATGTGAGACGACATTTGCAAGAGATGTTGGCTGCGGGTGTAATACAAGAATCCCGAAGCCCATATGCTTCTCCCATTGTGGTAGTGAGGAGAAAGAATGGGACTGTGAGGATGTGCGTCGATTATTGCACCTTAAACCGGCGGACTATTCCTGATCAGTATACAATGCCACACATTCAAGATGCTTTGGACTGCCTGAACAGTAGTAAGTGGTTCTCAGTGTTGGATCTTCGCAGTGGGTACTACCAGATCCCGATGGCTCCAGAAGGCCATGAAAAGACAACCTTTATCTGTCCGCTTGGTTTCTATGAATTCATGAGGATGCCTCAAGGGGTTTCAGGTGCTCTAGCCACTTGATGGAGCATGCAGTGGGGGACATGAACTTGTTAGAGTGCCTGGTATACCTAGATGATGTTACTGTGTTTGGCAGCTCACTGGAGGAACATGAGAGCAGATTGTTCAAGGTGTTGGACCGACTGGAAGACTTTGGCCTTAAACTGTTCATTGATAAGTGTCAATTCTTTCAAACATCAGTAAAGTATGTGGGACACATAGTATCCACCGAGGGAATAGAGACCGACCCAAGTAAAGCTGAGGCCTTGACCACCTGGCCACAGCCCAAAAATCTAAAAGAACTGCAAAGATTCCTGGGTTTCTGCAGTTATTATCGGCGTTTCATCAAGGACTATTCAAGAGTGATCTGCCCTTTGCTTAACCTTACTCAACGGTATCCCCCAATCCACAAAAGATACAAAAAGTCAGCGTCCTTCAAGACTGAAAGAGTGTATTTTTGTCCAAGTGAAGTATTTGGGGCCCGCTGGACTCCTGATTGTGAGACTGCTTTTTATGAGATCATATATCAACTTACCCATGCTCCAGTGTTGGCCTATGCCGATCCAATAAAACCTTATGTCCTGCACACTGATGCTAGCTTGCAAGGGTTGGGGGCTGTGTTTTATCAGGAGCATGAGAATGGCCTGAGACCAGTGGCCTTTGCCAGTAGAAGCCTGACCCCTTCCGACAAGAACTATCCTGTACACAAGTTAGAGTTCCTAGCTTTGAAGTGGGCCATTGTTGACCAATTCCACGAGTACTTGTATGGGGCTAAGATACTAGTAAAAACTGACAATAATCCTTTGACCTATGTGCAGATTTCAGCTAAGTTGGATGCTACTGGCCATAGGTGGCTTTCTGCATTATCCACATACAACTATGCTGTTGAATACAGAGCAGGCCTGAACCACATAGATGCTGATGCTCTCTCCCGGAGGCCTGTTCCCCGGAATAACTGGGTCAGACTGTCAGAACCTGATATTCGAGTACTCTGCCAGAAGTTTGACAGGGAGGAACCAATGTCCACGGACGCAGTGGACTGTATGGTGGATTGTTTGGGACCCTCTGAGAATTGCATACCTGCTGCTTATTGCCACTTTTCTGCCTTGGACACTGGTGCTTTGCCTCAATTCAATAATGACAGTATTCAGCGGGCTCAATCCCGAGATACCCTGATCAAAACAGCTCTAGAAGCCCTACAAGCAGGAAAAGATGTGTCAAGGTTACACTCCCCTGATTTGAGAACTGCATTGCTATATAAAGAAGGCCATAAGTTGAGACTGATCAATGGACTGTTAAATATATAGAGACAGAGAGAGAGACAGTAAGAAAAAATTACTCTCCTTAGTAATGTTGTTTCTTCTAATGGAGTCTTGCTATATTATGACATTTGCAGTATAACCCCAGGTTAGAACTGCTCTGGAGGTGAAAGAGTTAACTTCCATGCAGGGCATGGAATCTTGAGCGCGAGCTCGGTTAAACATTCTGTCTGTTGAAGCTCAAACTTAAACTGTCAGATCTTTACGAGCAAAAACTCACTAAGGTTCTGTGTGGAAGCCGAAAACCTACACTAGCCACTGGCTACTAACTACAAAACACCTTTTGATCTTGATCCCAAAACAAAGACTCAAGTCGGGGATTCAAGAAGACCTTAAGCATAACACTAAGCACCCTAGAAGGGTGAAAAGAAGTGGGCACCAAAGAAGTGCAACATTGCACTGCCCACCCACATCCCAAAAACAGAGGTTCTGAGAGGGCAGGCTGGGGAGGTCATAATATAGCAAGACTCCATTAGAAGAACAACATTACTAAGGTGAGTAATTTTTCTTCAAACAACATGAAGTCTTGCTATATTATGACATATGCAGACTACACAGCAGTACCTCCATGGAGGAGGGACAGAACCTACTTGGGAAATAGGCTCTGAAGCACGGCTTGTGTTGAACGAGCATCACTCCTAGCCTGGATATCCAAGGAGTAATGCTTGGTAAAAGTGTGAACTGTTTTCCAGGTAGCTGCTTCGATGTATCTCTAGGATAGGAATGTCCTGGCAGCAGCCAGAGATGCAGCTATACCCCTGGTAGAGTGAGCCTCAGACCTGAGGAGGAACCTACCCCTGTAAGTAACAGAATTGGATACAAGAGACAATCCACCTGGCAATGGATCTTTTAGTGGCAGGTTTCCTTTACCAACCTCGCCATGGGTGAGGAACAATTGAGGATTCGAACTGTGACCCTTGGTACGCTCTATATAGTAACTAAGGGCTCTTTGACATCTAAACTGTGCAGTCTCCTCTCACCAGAGGAGGAATGGTCAGTGAAGTACACAGGAGAGACATGGATTGATTAAGGTGAAGTCTGAAACCACCTTAGGCAAAACTTCCTGTTAGTCCTGAGGACTACCTTATCTCTATGAAAGGAGATGAAATCAGGCTCCACTGACAAGGCTTGTAGCTCACTTATGCGCCTGGCAGAGGTGATGGCTACCAGAAACACAGTTTTCCAAGTCAAGTACTTCAGCTCTGCTGAAGACAATGGCTCAAAAGGGGGTTGCATAAGCTGAGCGATGCAAATATTAAGATCCCAAGCAGGGGCAGGATCCCTGAATGGGGGATTGGTGTGAAGCAACCCTTTAAAAAACTTGGAGAACACAGGGTGAGCTGATAAAGAAGAGGGCTTATCTGCTGACAAGAAGACAGACACAGCTGCCAGGTGCACTTTTAGGGTAGCTGGTCTCAGCCCCAAGGAATTCAAAAGCACCAAATAATCCAGGATCGTGGGCACACCAGCAGATTCTGGGGGAATATGTTTACCAGCACACCATATGGAAAATCTTTTCCGTTTTGAATTATAAGTAGCCCTGGTGGAAGGCTTCCTAGAGGCCTTCAAGATATCCAATACACCTTGAGAAAGGTGTAGGTCAGCAAACTCTAACTCTTCAAGAGCCAAGCCTTGAGATTGAGAGATTTGAGGTTCGGATACCAAACTCTCCCCTAGGCACAGGTTAACAGATTGTGATTCCTGGGAAGGCATAGGGGAGGGTGGACTGCTAAGGACATGAGGAGTGGGTACCAGGGCTGCCTGGCCCAATCTGGAGCAATCAGTATCATCTTGCAGGACTGTGATCTGATTCTGACTAGCACTTTGAAAAGAAGAAGGAAGGGGGGAAAAGCATAGAGAAACTTCCCTTCCCAACTGAGGAGGAAGGCATCCAGAGGGACTGAGCCCAACACTGGGGGCCTGCAGCAAAAAAGGGGAAGTTGGTGATTGTCTGGGGCTGCAAAGAGATCTATTTGCGGAGTGCCCCATCTGGCAAATATTATCTCCAGTACCAGGGGATCCAGTGCCCATTCATGATGGCCCTGGGAAATCCTGCTGAGAGCATCCTCTGGGACATTGTCCTTGCCTGGGAGGTGAACTGCCGTAAGGGAGGCGTTCAGAGAGTAAGCCAGAGACCATAACTTCATTGCTTCTGTGCACAAGGCCGTAGACCGAGTGGCCCCTTGCTTGTTGATGTACCACATTGCAGTGGTATTATCTGTCCTGACCTGAACTACCTTGTTCTGGACAGATGTGGAGAAAACCTGAAGTGCTAGAAAACTGCTCTGAGCTCCAGCAAATTGATGTGGAGCAGGGATTCTGAGGGGACCACAGCCCTTGGGTGGAAAGGTCGCCCATGGAGCTCCCACCCAGGAGGGATGCATCTGTAGTAAGGGTCAAGGAATGAGACTGGGGATGAAGGGAACCCCTGTCTCAGATTGTTCTGATCCTGCCACCGCTGAAGGGCCTGGATCAGGGTTCAAGTCACTGGAATCAATTTGGTTAGGGGATCCGTCCTTTGAGACCAAAAGGCTCTCAAATGGAACTGAATGTCCCTCATCTGAAATCTCGCTCCCTGCACTACTGCTGTAGAAGCAGCCATGTGCCCCAGGAGCTGTAGGAAATGCCTTGCTGGTCGAGACCTGCAGGGTGAAAGAGGAGGCCAGAGACACCAGGGTCCTTGCTCTCCAGAGGAAGGAAGGCTCTGGCTTCTTTGTGTTCATTTCTGCGCCTATGAAGGTGAGAAGCTGGACAGGCTCCAGAACTGACTTTGAAGATTGAGAAGGAAACCCAGAGATGTAAGCAGCTGCTGGGTTACTTGCAAATGAAGTTTGACTCTGTTCTGGAGACTGGCCTACAATGAGCCAGTCGTCCAGATAAGGGAAGATGGCACCTTTTCTCTTAAATGAGCAACTGCTACTGCCAGGCATTTTGTGAACACCCTTGGAGCCGAGGAGAGGGCAAGGGCATTGTTCTGAACTGGTAATGGCCTGAGGGCAGTTCAATCTGAGGTACTTTCGATGGGAGCTCTCTGATGAGAACATGGAAATAGGCATCCTTGAGGTCCAGGGAGGCTAGCCAGTCCCCTGGCCTTAGAGAGGGTAAAATAATCCCCAGGGTCACCATTTTGAACTTTGGTTTTAAAAGGTGCTTGTTTAGATACCTGAGATCCAGAATGGGCCGCCATTCTCCTGTCTTTTTTGGGGTAAGGAAGTACCTGGAGTACAACCCTTTGCCCTGGTGTATGGGTAGAACCCTTTCCACGGCTCTGAGAGCCAGGAGGGTAGAAACTTCTGCTTCCAGGGCAAGTGCCTCTGATGGGTTTGCAGGTGGAAAGATCTGGTCTCATCTTCGAAATTTTTTGAAGCTGAGAACCAGTCCCTGGCTTACTACTCCAGGACCCACTTGTCTGATGTTAAAGACTTCCAGTCCTGGACAAAGTAAGCCAGCCTGCCCCCTACTGGTGGTGGAGAATCGGCCCTGGCTACCCCATCAGGGAGCCTGTTTTGCAGGGGCTTTGGGTTGAGGGGTAGAAGCAGGCTTACTAGAACCCCTTCTGCCCCTTCCTCTAAAGAACCCCCTCTGGGCATAAGCAGAAGAGGAGGCCTGGGTTTGGTAAAATGGCCTATGAAAAGGCCTGCCCCTGCCCCTGACATGCTGCCTTTGAGGAGTGACTTGCCTTTCTTTGGCCTGTGCACTCCTATAGGTGGTCCTATACTCATCCATTTTCTTCATATAATTCTCTGTCTGCTCCCAAACAGAGAATTTCCACAACAGGAAAATCCATAGCCTTAGACTGGGTATCCTGACAGGGCAGTACATCTGAGCCAGGCCATTCTGCAAAGAGACACAGATGTAGCCATAACTCTAGATGAAACATCATTAGAGTCTACAGCAGCATGAAATTGCGCCTTGGATGCCTCAATACCATCCACAGCCACCTGCTCCAGCTTCCTGGCAAGCTGTTCAGGGACCTGTTTTGCTAGGGCCAGGACAGTATCCCACCTGGATTTCTGGTACCTAGCTGCGTAAGCCATATAATTTGCCTGTCTGAGTCCCAAAGATGCTGCCATGTACTGCTTTTTTGCCATGGCATCCATCCTCCTGGAATCCTTTTCAGGAGGGTGAGAGGCTAGAGGAATATTAGCCTTGTCACAGGCTGCAGCCTGCACTACCCCCACATGGCTGCACTGCTGAGATAGAAACTCCGTATGAGAGCCTGATAAAGCATACGTCTCGTCCATCCTTTTATCCACAGGAGGATAGAATGAGGAGTTTTCAGAATTTTAACTGTCTGTTTCCTAAACGATTTATGCATGGGAATAGACAGTCTCCTAGACTCTGGAATATCCATCATTTCCACAAAATCAGGCTCTTCTTGATCATCCACAGCTTCCTCAACAGGGAGCTGCAGAGTGTCAGCAACTTTCTTGTAAAACAAAAATGAGAAGGGACTCAGATAGCCTGGGAGGATACTCCTGAAGGTCTGTCTGGAGAGATGTCCGGTTCAATGGGCACATCCAGACTGTCAAAATCACACTCACTCTCTCGTACTCTCCTCCCTTCCCCTGGTTCATAAAAATCTTCAAAATCATAATCTTGAACCGAGGAACTGACCGAACTGGGCGCTACCCAATGGTGCCGTTCAGACGGAACTGGGGAAAGAGACTGGACAATCTGAATAGCTTTGGCTATTTCCTCAGCGGTTGGAGAAAGAACTTTGGCCCCAAACTAGCTGACCTTCTAGCCCTTTTAGTTGGAACCGCCTCAGAGCTGGCTCTCGCTTGCCCGAGAAAGCATCGCCTGGTCAGAGGGCACTCTCAGTTCGGTTGAACCGAACCGGCTGGCCATCTGGCAGCTGGACTTTTTGGCCTCCCTTTCCCTGAGCCTACCAACTCTTTTTCCACGGTGGCAGCAGGAAAATTTTTACAATCTGGCAGTCTTCATTGAGGTGGTCAAACCCTAGACAATATACACATATGGTGTGTGGGTCAGCCTTGCAAGGCTTCCCCACAGAGGCCACAGTGCTGAAACCAGTGGGTCAGGTTTTCTTTTTGGTTTCTCAGACATAGTGCCAGCTAACTAAAACTTGCCCGTTAACGGCAATCCACCAACAAGACTCTCTTATCGGTTCCCAACCGTGTCGCGAATTGACTGTGAAAAACGCTATTAAAATCCGTTTTAGAACCGATAAGAACGGAATCGCACTCTAAAGGGCTAGAAAGTAATTTTTAACCCCTCTGATCGGTTCAAACCAAACCCGAAAAAGGCGTTTCAAGTTCCACACGAAGAAAAATAAAAAGTAAGCCTATCTATTACTTACAATACCACAGACTGAGCTTGAACCGCGACGAGTGTGCAGTTCTCGTAAAATAAAATCAGAGAATTACACTTAAAACCAACAACAAACCGAGCAGCAGGAGGAATTCTCCGACGACTGTTCAGTGAGGCGGATGAAAAATCTGACAGTTTAAGTTTGAGCTTCAACAGACAGAGTGTTTAACCGAGCTCACTCTCAAGATTCCATGCCCTGCATGGAAGTTAACTCTTTCACCTCCGGAGCAGCTCTAACCTGGGGTTATACTGCATATCTCATAATATAGCAAGACTTCATGTTGTTTGAAATAAAGGGGGCCAACTGGATAAGCAACAGTTAGTTTTGCCTACTACCTTTCGAGACCTGGTGCTGAGGTCCCTACACAACCACATGGGGCACCTTGGCATAGACAGAACACTTGATTTGGTGAGATCCAGATTTTATTGGCCTAACATGGGGGCTGATGTTGAACAATACATTAGAACTTGTAGTCGCTGCTTACAGAAGAAAGCTTTGCCCCAGAGGGCTGCCCCCCTTGTTAACATCACCACCAGTGCCCCCATGGAATTGTTCTGTATTGACTTTCTGAGTTTGGAGCCAGATCAGAGAAATATCAGTAATGTGCTGGTGGTCATTGACCATTTCACCCGATATGCTCAAGCTTTCCCCACCAAGGACCAGAAGGCTTCCACAGTGGCCAAGGTGCTTATAGAAAACTTTTTTGTTCACTTTGGGACCCCACAAAGAATCCATTCTGATCAAGGGCGGGACTTTGAGAGTCGTCTGATTAAAGAAATGCTTTCTCTGTGGGGAGTGCAAAAGTCCAGAACCACACCTTATCACCCGCCAGGGGGACCCACAGCCTGAACGGTTCAACCGCACTTTGCTCGATATGCTATGCACCATTCAACCAAAGGACAAGCCCAGATGGAGCCAACAGATTAGCACACTGGTACATGCCTACAACTGCACCAAAAGTGATGCCACTGGGTTTTCCCCCATCGCCTGATGTTTGGAAGAGAAGCCCGATTACCAGTAGATGTTTGCTTTGGAGTTTCTCCTGATGGGGTTCAAGTAGCTACTCATTTACAGTATGTGCAAAAGTTAAAGTCCCAGCTAAACCATGCGTACCAACTGGCTCAAACCATGGCTGCCAAAAGAAATCTAGCCAATAAAGAAAGGTATGACAAAAAGGTGAAAGCACTGGAATTCCAGGAGGGAGATCGGGTGTTGCTAAGAAATTTGGGGCTGCATGGAAAACACAAGATTGCTGATAGGTGGCACCATCTCCCTCACATTGTGGTGGGCAAACTAAATGATCTGCCTGTGTACAAAGTAAGGCCCAAAAATAACTCAAAAGATGTAAAGACCATGCTTAGAAATCATCTACTACCTATTGGACAGATCTTGATTGACTCTGAACCCCCAGAAAATGCCCCCTCTGGACCAGTGACTAGAGCTGCAGCTAAGAAAAAGTCAAGGAAGCCTGCACCTGTTGAAGCTGAATTAATATGATCCCCTCCACAAGTCCCAGTTGAACATGACTGTTGGTCCATGTCAGAGGAAAGTGAGTGTGGCCTTGAATACTACCCTTCTTATGAACTGAGTCAACTGTTTCGGGGCAATCCCTTAGTCAATCCTGGAGATGAAGCTGGGCCTTCCGGACTGTCTAAGCCCCCAGCTTTGTCCCTGGAGCCAATGTTCTCAGAAAGTGAAGTGCAAGGCATCAAATCAGATGATATGGAATCATTGTGCATGGTTGAACTGCTCGAGTTTTCAGAGGAAGAGAATAATGGACTGGGACAAACTGGTGATACACCAGAACAAGAACAGTGTGTTGAGTGCTCTGACAGTTTACTGCCAGTATCAGGAGCCTCCTCAGGTGAACCAAGTGTTGTGGACTCAGAGATTGCAAATCCTGCAGCTGAAAGTGCCCAAGTTCTAGCCTCTCTGCCCCAATGAAGACCCCCCCCCGGTGAGTGCAGACTGTGTTGAAAGTGAGTCTATCCGTGCAGAGACTGTGACCATTCCCCCTAGAAGGACTGGTCGAGAGGTGAGGCCTGTAGTACGGTTAAGTTACGAGTCCCTGGGTAGACCTGTGTACCTGCCCCTTAATGTGGTCCATAAGGGAGTGTATGTGACCCCGAGCTCATTGCTCAAACTAAGCCTGGGAAATAACTCCAGATTACTTGTATTGCCCTCTGAGTATGGTGCCCCTCCCCCTCCAGCCCCAACGTAGCTGACAGGGAAGGGCCCCCCTCTATCCAGGTTTCATGTGCAGGAAGTGATGACCTGAGTTAAAATGTTTGTATGTGTACTGTTGTATAATCAGTAGTAGAATGTATAATACAGCGTAAGTGTATATGACAAAGGTTTAATATGCTGATTGCTGTTTAAAAGGCAAACTGTTCTGCCCTAAACTGATATAAGGGTATCTACTTGACGTGGACATCAAGCTTTTTCAGGCCAGGAAGGGTGCAACCTCGCTGCAAATATGGGTTCCCAAAAGTCTTCCAGGAGCTGGCTGAGTGCTCCCAGCCTGAATGGTGTTCGGCGTTTAAGCCGTGTATCTGTGAGTGCTTTTAGAGCCTCTGGTACTGTCTCTTTAAGAGCTGTCTGCTTGCGGATATGATTAGTTCACATGGGGGAACTGTGTGTTTCCCTGCTCGAGTCCCGCTCGAGCTGCTGGCAAGTCGCTCCATTTCTGCCGTCGCTAAGTGGGCAGAGTGAGCACTTTTCAAAGATGTAACTGTTTGCCACATATCATTTATGGTATTAGTGGAAATGTAATTTGTCTAACCTGCCTTTCTTGCAGCTGGGACTCTGTGTGTTTTGCCCCTCCATTTTGGATCTGGATTACTGAATAGATTCAATCAGTGCAAGGGGGGGGCCTCTAAGATGGAATTTATGTGGACCAACCAGAATCAGGACTCTCTTGGGAGCCGGCTCGCCATAAGACATATAGCTAGTTATTCTGGGAAGTGAAGTTTAGCTGCAGAATAAGGGGTGCTAGCTGCACATTTGAGCAGACTTGATAGACCTCTAGGCCTTTATCTGGTGGCAAATTTCGTATGTTCGTAAGTTCTGGACCTTGGCGCCTATTTGCACCAACATGGGGAGTTTTGAGTGATTGACAACTGAGTCCACCAGTTGGACCGGGTGGCGCCCAAATGGAATGCCCTGCCTTGTGTCTGGAGAAGCAGATCCGTTGTGACCGTGACAAGAGAAGGAGCTCTAAGCTTCTCGCTACACAGTTTCACGCAGGAAGTGCGTGGGAGGCCTAAACTCAGGTGGCGCGTTGCCGTTTTGACTTGGACTAAATCTGCGGTTACCGAGAGGAAGAGAAGCTGAATGATTGGGAACCAGGCTCACCCTGTAGAGGACTGGAGAAACTGCTTAATTGCGCTTGGTCTGTCAGGAAAGTGAAGCTGCAGTGTGAACTCCCGGGTTAGCAGTAAGGGCGATCGGCATCTGAGAGCAGCTGCCTGTTATAGTAATTTCCATTACATATAAATGTGTGGAGTGTTTGTGAAGGACAGCTAAATGGGTCTTCTTGCCTCCGTGTGGTGTAGACTGAAAGCCAAATGCATGCATGCGGACTGTATCCATTGCTGATTGAAGCTGTGTGCCTCGCTTGTAGAATTTCATCTCCCTGCCAACTGTCTATCTAATTGCAAGTGTTTCATCTGATTTCTTTTCTTTCTTTCTTCATGAGCTGAGCCAACAAGCTCCGGATTATGATTGGGTATTGTGCAAGTGTTTTTTCCATCACAGGGCCCCAACCAGCTGCACCAATCCTGGCTAGCCCCCCTCCATCCTGGGTACCCAGTGAAAGTGACATTTGGGACTCTGAATATGCGCACAGTACCGTGATGATTAATGTGTCTAACCTAATTAACCTGATTTCCCCGTCCCTTGTTACAACTCCTTAAATAAATCAGATCTGTTTGTTTCAGCAAAGTTACACTGACTGAGGTATTCGTTTATGTTAAGGTATTGTACTGTGGCTATCGTATTGCATCATCTTGTTTTACAGGGGGTCCCCAGAATCAAGCTGACCAAACCAGTCCTGGGGGTAAGTGTAAATAGTGAAGATACTCATGGTGTATTGTGTGGGCCACTAATAGGAATAAAAGGGGGTCTCAGTGTCCCAGAAGGCTGTGACCAAAGTTAGTCTAACTACTGCAAACCCTGACCTCTGGGTGGAGGCACCCACCATGGAACCTAGGCCCCTCAACCTGTTAGCAGTTAGTCAGGCAGGGGTAGTAGCCCTTAGTTGGGATAACGCCACCTGGGGGTTACATCTGTATAAAGTTCAGCCTGTTCAAAATCCCTGTTGTGTGCATTCCAAACTGTTCTGCATAGTTCAAAGGTCATACAAGTCCTTGTCCACAGTACACCAAGCTGCTCACTAACCACTCAGTGACCAGAGCAGTACCTTTTAACTTGTAAAAGTCAGTAAATGTAATTCTGATCATAGAACAGTTCAGGTCAGGTGATGATCCTGCCTTATTAAGTGCTTCCAGCGGTATTTATTTATGTAGCTTTTGTTTACCGGGTAAGTACACTACACAAGTAATATGCCTATTTTCAGGAATGACCCGGGAGAGTACAACATGGTGAATACAGAGTAGTACAGGATAATACAGGAAAACATAGCAGAAATGTCAAATAGGGAAAGAACAATTAACAAGGTGTCACAGTGGTAGAGCAATTAATTACATCCAATTGTTAACAGTGGTAAAGTAACAACAGAGTCACTGGTTATTATGTGAATTCAACAAATTATAACTCAGTCAAGTGCCTAGTGTGAACAAATTATAACTCGTCAAGTGCCAAGAGAAGATTTAGTCGTCGTGTGTCTGTTGTGAAGCACAAAGGCCAAGTTGAGAGAGGACTTTGCTCTAGGGGGGTTTGGGACAGACACACGCAGAGGCCAGCTTCAGGAAACCCCACAGGTGTCTAAGGAAACTCTGGTGGGAGGGGGCCGACTGAACCTGCACTGGAAAGGAGTTCCAGAGTCTAGGCGTGCTTGCAGCAAAGTCCCTGTCCCCCATGAGGGTTCGGGTGGGGGGAACTCTAAGCAACCCTGGGACCTGGGATCTGAGTGAGTAGGAGGAGTAGTCCGCAGGCAATAGTAGCTGTGCCAACCCCAGTGGGGTGCCAGTTCTAATCACTTTGCCCATGAGACATCCCAGCCCAAAGTCCAGGTAGCTCGATGGAGAGAGCCAGCTGAGATTATCATAAAGCTTACAATGGTGGGTAAGACGGGGGGCAGCCAGGGCAAAATGGCAGATGTTATTATAAGTCGTGAACCACCGGGTAAGGTGGGATTTTGCGGAACTAGCAAATAGGTGCAGGCCGTAGGTAAGGGAAGGGAGCAAAACACCTCTCGCAAGAGCCTGATGAGCCGCAGGTGTGAGGTTGTATTTGGCTCTGTAGGCCAGGCCCAATTTGCAGTTCACTGCTCTACAGACATTTAGTATGTGACTCCCCATGTCAAGTTGAGGGTCAAGCGTTACCCCAAGGTATCTGACGGAGTTCACAGTTGGGAGGAGGGTACTGTCCTGGCTTATGATACCCGGGGTGCTGGCACGGCTTTGATTTTGGGTACTGAGCCAAATAGCATAGCCTGTGTTTTTTTCAGGTTGAGAACCAGTTTATTTTTGGTTATCCAAGCCCGGATGTTGTTGAAGTCCTCAGATAGATGCTGATTTAGCGTCATAATGTCCCAGGAGTGGGCCAGGTTGACCAGGTCATTTGCATAAAGGGTGGCACTGCAGTTGGTAACTGCTGCTGGTAAATGATTGACAAAGATGGAGAAGAGGAGAGGCCCCAGAACCGACCCCTGGGGGACGCCTGAGGTGACCGGTAGGGGATCAGAGAGGACTTTATTGAATCTGGTCCTCTGCATTCTACCATGTGGATAGTCAGTGAACCAGTTCATAGCAGAGTGGGACAGACCTAGGGACCACAGCTGGATGCAAAGTAATGCATGATCGACAAGGTCGAAAGCTTTGGACAAGTCGATAAATATTGCTCCAGAGAGTTTACCTTGGTCCATGACCCCTCTGATACTGGAAGAGACTGAGACCAGGGCTGTGGTCGTAGTATACCCCTTCCAAAAGCCATGCTGGGCCGGGATAGCAGTTCTTGAGCCAATATGTAATCAGAGAGTTGCTCTGCCACAACTTTTTCCAGAAGCTTACTGAGGGTGGACAGAATGGCGATCGGACGATAATTGTCCGGGACCTTGGGACTGCCCTGCTTCAGTACAGGGACAATCCTGGCCACCTTCCAAATGTCAGGAATGACCCCCGTCGCAAGTGATAGATTAAAGATGTGGGCTACAGGGGAGGCAATGTGGTGGGCGCCTAGCTTTAGAAGCTTGGGCTCCAGATTGTCAGGCCCAGGGCTTGAGTACTGGGAGAGGCCAGAGAGAAGGTTAAGTGAATCAGTGACTGAAACAGCCCTGAGACAGAAGAACGGTCGGGGAGAGGAGGAAGCCACCGGCCCTGGAGCGGGAGGAGGACCAGTAGAGTTCACTTCAGGCGGGAAGAGTGAGGAGTAGGCCGACAGGTCAGCAAAGTGAGAATTTAGGGCACTGGCAATTGTGTGGGAATTGCTGCAGGAGACCCCACCAATAACCATGTCAGATACCCCTGCACTGGAGGGCCCACTGACAAGCGTTTTGATGTTTCTCCAGAACCGTCTAGGATCATTGGATGAGCTGAGTAGGGCAGACTTACAGAAGTCACTTTTGGCAGCCCTGATGGCCTTTTTGCACTTATTTCTGAGGTTTCTGTATCGTTGGAAAATTGGCTGGTCGAGGGAGCTTTTGTAGCGGGTCCAACACTTGTCTTTGGCCCTCATGAGGGAAATGGGATAACTTAATAATACCTCAGCAGGTTGCCCAAAACTGATGTTTTATAGACAAACACATATTAGAGGGGAATGAATACATTTGAATATTACAGGTACGTGGACAGGAGCACCCATGGGCACACCGCCTTCTCTGCTTCTTACACCTTAGTGTGAACCTTAGTAGTAGAGTAGAACTTAAACTAACAAACATCTACAAGTCAAAAGGCACAACTGTGTGCACAGGGTGGGTAGTGAGCGTAGTGATCAGCTTGGTGTGCAGTACGTTTTTTCATAAACAGAAAAATGACAAGTTTTGTTTTTGTTATATTTGAGGACAGCTCTGTGACTAATGTGTAACAATAATAATAATAATATACTATATAAATAAAATATGGCCAACCACACACATCTCGGTAGATTTTTTATTTTTTCATATCGCGGTTAAGGTGACAGTATCGACCTTTCAAGCTTCAAGCTTTGCTTTCGAGGTGCCTATGCTGCCATCTCTACCCCTCGACAGAGGGACACAGCCTTGCTGTACATGGCTGCCCATACATTATTCTATGTATCTTCAGTTTAGCCATTTATATTCACTTTAGACAGGTCACAATGGAATCCTCAACTAATAGGAGTGCAGCATAAACACTGCCTGATGGCATCACAGTGGCTTCTGTTGCACTCAAAACAGCAGTAAAATCAAACCAAAACAGTTAAAGCTTAATAAAAAAGAAGTAATTTAAAATCTTTACAATTTAAAATACATTGTCTAACTTAGACACACTGGGCTCAATTTTATAAGAAGATGTGGCGGCGCTGCAGACTTGTGGCAGGGTGTTTGACGCAAGTTACAACTGTGTCAAACATTGTAGTAAGTGCGATTTTCAAAGAAGTGTGCCTCAAATGCCCGCTGCAAGTCCAGCACATGGGATGCAGGGAGGTAGACCAGGTACTCCATGGTCTAACTTTGCATCTGGGATCACGGCGCTTGTGCCAAACCTTTGGCACAATGTGCCATAAAGTGAGGAAAGTGTCACAACTGCGCCAGCCCTTCTAAAATCGGACCGACCTACGTCCAAGGGGCTCTGGCACATCTGCGTCAAACTTTGCGGTGGATGCAGGGCTTGACACAAGCTCTGCGTCCACCTTATAAAATCGAGCCCACAATGTCCTGGCTCAGAATACACCACTTATAATCACTTGTGAGGGGGAGGACTTTCATAACTCACTTCTGGCTCTGCCACTTGCGAACTATCATCCTGCACCCTCACCTGTGAAGATAAGTGGCATATTCTGAGTCAGGCCATTGCATTTCCCTTTATGTATGGAGCAATGTTTGTTTTGGATTTGCATACCCATGATGCTTTGGGCTGGGTTTAATGCTTCACGTGTGTGGTTTGGGACATGGGGGAGAACATTTAGAACTGGTGTGATTAAGTACTTGTTCACTGAAAGGGTGATGGATTGTTGGAACAGTCTTCCAGCAGAAGTGGTGGGGGCAAAAACAGTGGTGGGGTTAAAGCATGAAATCTTAGTTAGGAAGCAGGGGTGGGCAGAGGGGGTAAGAGATCAAGTAGTGACTGTGGTAACAGTATAGGTAGGAACAACTGGGCAGACTGGGTGGGCCAAGCGGTCCTTATCTGCTATCAGATTCTATGTTTCTAATATGCGGAAACAGAACCAATGCTACAAACAGCCAACTGTGTATGTATGACAGTGAAGCCATATACAGCCACCTACTGGTGAAAGAACAGAATGCAATGTCCTGATTTTCTAATAGCTGTACCCTGTTTTCAAGTAACTTTTTATTTATTTATTTTTTATTTATTTCAGTTTAGGATTAATACCTTTAAATCCAGGACTCATTTTCAAAGGTTCCAGGTCATTGTTGAACAAACATTACAAATATAACAGTGTTTACGGAGAACAGAAAACAGTTACACAGACATTCAAATACCAAAGAAATCTTTAATATCCAACTAAAGGTTGAAGAGGATAGGGTAAATAGGGGTCAGCCTTGTAGTTCACTATTTAGTTGGTCAGTCTAGCCTTGGGGGGGGTCAGCCAGGGATGGCGTCGTCATGATGGAAGTGGTTTATCAGCCGAAGGGGCCTCATTCGGGATGAAGCGGATGAGATAAAAGGGGGGGATGAAAGGGAGAGGGTTGGGTGTCTGAAATTCTGTCATATTATTGCAGGCAAGCACCATTCTCTTTTGTGTCAAGAAGGGACCTGAGCCCAGATTTGAAGGTACTAATTTTGGGTGATTCTGTAAGTTAGCAGGTAACTCATTGTACCATTTTGGTCCTTGGTAATAAAAAGAATGGAAAGCTAAATAAAGGAATAAATCAAATGGAGGCAGAACAGGGTTTGAATTTTATATTTCAAAATTTGAAAATAACGTTTACAAGAAAAAAATGTTTTCTTGGATTCTGGAAACTAACTTTAAGAAATATGCCTGTCAGTCTAGACTATGAGTTAATGGTCTAGCTGACTTAGGCTCCACATGGCAAATGTATCCACTGTCAGGAACAGGCTGCTGTAAACCATGTCAAATTATTACAGATGCACATGTTTTTTAAAAATGGGGCCACTCCGTCCAAGTGGGTGATGGACGTAATGGTGGGCAAGACGGATACAGGAATGTCCCAGAGAAGCATCCGTGTCTTTTCCTCTAAAAAAAAACAGACATTATCAATAGGAAAAGGATAACTCTGGAACACTTAGGGTTGGGAACATCATTTCGTTTTTAATGAAAGTTTGGGGTCAGGTTGATATGACTTTAAAGATCTTGATGTTGCGATCATCATACTGTTTTACAAACCTAAAAAAATGTCAAAAAAAAATCTTTTTTTGAGCCGTCCCCTGCACCCCCAACCTCCCACTCTTTCTATCAATCAATCAATCAGAATCTTTATTTATCCAGGCGGGCACCATTGAGCAGGGCTCATTTGCAAGATGGACCTGGTTATACAAAAATCATAGTACAGTAACATAGTAAAACATAACGCAATATTATACAAAGAAGAAAAAGATACATATGTACATCAACATTTGAGCAACATTTGAGCAAGAGGGCCTTTACAACAGATAGGTTCATAATTGGGTATAGCCGGAATGTTCAGTTAAAAGGAGAGAGAAAGGCAAGAAGAGGGATACCAGCTTAGGAAGAAATGACGGGGTTGGAATAGTTAACTGGCATACTTCTGGGAAGGGGGTGGAACTTGGCCATGGCTAAAGAGAGGCAGAGAAGAAAAAATTACTCACCTTAGTAATGTTGTTTCTTCTAATGGAGTCTTGCTATATTATGACATATGCAGTGAGTCCCAACCTTCGAACTGCTCCGGAGGTGAAAGAGTTAACTTTCCATGCCAGGCATGGAACGCTGAGCTCGAGCTCGGTTGAAACTCTGTCTGTTGTTCTTCAAACTCAAACCGTCAGATATTTACGAGCTAAACTCACTGAGGTCCTGTGTGGAAGCTGAAAACCTACAGTAGCCAACTGGCTACTAAACATAAGAACACATTTGTTGGTCCCAAAACAAAGACTCAAGTCAGGAGACCCAAAAAATGAAAACACAACACCAAGTCACCCCAAAAAAGGAGGGTGAAAACAACAAGGTGGGCACCTACTAAGTACCAACACTGCACTGCCCACCATCCCAAAAACAGAGGTTCTGAGAGGGGCAGGCGGGGGAGGTCATAATATAGCAAGACTCCATTAGAAGAAACAACATTACTAAGGTGAGTAATTTTTTCTTCAAACAACATGAAGTCTTGCTATATTATGACATATGCAGACTACAAAGCAGTACTCCATGGAGGAGGGACAGAACCTACTTAGGAAATAGGCTCTGAAGCACAGCTGTGCTAAACCGAGCATCACCCCTAGCCTGGATGTCCAGGAGTAATGCTTGGTAAAAGTGTGAACTGTTTTCCAGGTAGCTGCTTGACATATCTCTAGAATAGGATGTCCCTCGGGGCAGCCAGGGAAGCAGCTGTACCTCTGGTAGAGTGAGCCCTCAGGCCTGAGGGAGGAACCTTACCCAGCTTTTCATAACAGAATTGGATACAAGAGACAATCCACCTGGCAATGGATCTTTTAGTGGCAGGTTTCCCTTTATCAGCCTCACCATAAGTGAGGAACAGTTGGAGGGAGTCAAACCTGTGACCCTTGGTACGCTCTATGTAGTAACTAAGGGCTCTCTTCACATCTAGGCTGTGCAGCCTCCTCTCGCCAGAGGAGGAATGGTCAGTGAAGTACACTGGAAGAGATATAGATTGATTAAGGTGGAAATCTGAAACCACCTTAGGCAAGAACTTCCTGTTGGTCCTGAGGACCACCTTATCTCTATGAAAGGAGATAAAATCAGGCTCCACTGACAAAACTTGTAATTCACTTATGCGTCTGGCAGAAGTGATGGCTACCAGAAACACAGTCTTCCAAGTCAAGTACTAAGTCAGTGTCAGTGGCTCAGTAGGTAGCACACTCGCCTCTGAGGCCGGGAGATCAGAGGGCTGTGGGTTCAGTTCCCACATCTGGCACTTGGGTTAATATCCCAGTACTGACACTGCAGTGCAGCATGAGAGGGGTGCTGCACTTCTGAGGTGCCGTCTTTCGGATGAGACGTTAAACCGAGGTCCCATCTGCCTGGATTGGTGGTAGTTCAGATGGATGTTAAAGATCCCATGGCACTTATTGAAAAGAGTAGGGGAAGTTCCCTGTGTCCTGGCCAAATTTCCCTCATTCACTAAAAATACCACCAACAGCTTAATCTGGTTCGAAGTCAGTTGGCATTCATCTGTATCCCCCTCCCACGGGTTGTGCCTGAAAATAGGCAGGATTTGTCTAGTGCACTTACCCGGTCAACAAAAGCTAAATAAATAAATTAATAAATAAATAAAGCTGTGCTGAAGATAAAGGCTCAAAGGGGGCTTGCATAAGCTGAACAATGCAAACATTAAGATCCCAGGCAGGGGCAGGGTCCCTGAAAGAAGGGTTGGTGTGAAGCAATCCCTTGAAAAACTTGGAGAATACTGGATGAGCTGAAAGAGAAGAGGGCTTACCTGCTGAAATAAAAGCAGACACAGCTGCCAGATGCACTTTTAGGGTAGCTGGTCTCAGTCCCAAGGTATTTAAAGGGGACAAGAAATAATTTCTAATTGGCAGTTTATGAAGTCATTATTTTCAGAAATGGTATGCATTCCCCTAAATTATCCATATTTTACTGTGCCTGAATATAAAGTGATAAAAACTATATTGTGCATTGTTTTATTTTTATGGGCAGCATTCTGTTACAGTTCTCTTCATGGAACCAGTCATTTGGAGTTTTAGCTATGTCATGGTTTGTGCACAGAACTCTAAGTATAGTTCCGATAGGTCAACAGCTCATAATTAAGATTCTGTACACAATCCATGGCATAGTAAAAACTCCAAATTAATGGTTCCATGAAGAGAACTGTAACAGAATGCCGCCCATAAAAACAAAACAATGCAAAATACAGTTTTGTGTCACTTTTTATTCAGGCACAGTTAAAGATGGATAATTTAGGGGAATGCACATAATTTCTGAGAATAAGAACTTTATAAACAGCTGCCAATTAGAAATGATTTCCTGTCCCCTTTAAGTGGACCATATAATCCAGGACTGTGATAAATCAGCAGATTCTGGGGAAATATGCTTTCCAGAGCACCATATGGAAAACCTCTTCCATTTGGAATTATAAGTAGCCCTGGTGGAAGATTTCCTAGAAGCCTTCAGGATATCCATTACACCTTGGGAGAGGTGTAGATCAGCAAACTCTAACTCTTCAAGAGCCAGGCCTTGAGATTGAGAGATTTGAGGTTCGGGTACCAAACCCTCCCCTGAGCACAGGTTAACAGGTTGCCATTCCTGGGAAGACACAGGGGAAGATGGACTGCTAAGGACAGTAGGAGTGGATACCAGGGTTGTCTGGCCCAATCTGGAGCAATCAGGATCATCTTGCAGGGTTGAGATCTGATTTTGACTAGCACTTTGAACAGGAGAGGGAAGGGGGAAAAGCATAGAGAAACTTCCCTTCCCAATTGAGAACTAAGGCATCCAGAGGGACTGAGCCCAACACTGGGGGCCTGCAGCAAAAAAGGGGAAGTTGGTGATTGTCTGGGGCTGCAAAAAGATCTATCTGCGGGGTGCCCCATCTGGCAAATATCACCTCCAAGACCAGGGGGTCCAGTGACCATTCGTGATGGCCCTGGGAACTCCTGCTGAGAGCATCTGCCAGGACATTGTCCTTGCCTGGGAGGTGAACTGCCGTAAGGGAGGTGTTCAGGGAGTAAGCCAGAGACCACAACTTCATTGCTTCGGTGCACAAGGCCGTAGACCGAGTGCCCCCTTGCTTGTTGATGTACCACATTGTGGTGGTGTTGTCTGTTCTGACCTGTACAACTTTGTTCTGAACAGATTTGGAAAAAGCTTGAAGTGCTAGAAAAACTGCTCTGAGTTCCAACAGATTGATGTGGAGCAGAGATTCCTGAGGGGACCACAATCCCTGGGTAGTGAGGTCACCCATGTGAGCTCCCCACCCCAAGAGGGATGCATCTGTAGTAAGGATTAAGGAGTGAGACTGAGTGACAAAAGGAACCCCTTGTCTCAGATTGCTCTGATCCTGCCACCACTGTAGGGCCTGGATCAGGGTTCAAGTCACTGGGATCAATTTGGTTAGAGGGTCATTCCTTTGAGACCAAAAGGCTCTAAAATGGAACTAGATGTCCCTCATCTGAAATCTTGCTCCCTGTTCTACTGCTGTAGAAGCAGCCATGTGCCCCAGGAGCTGTAGAAAATGCCTTGCTGGTCGAGAGACCCGCAGGGTGAATGAGGAAGCCAGAGAGACCAGGGTCCTTGTCCTGTCCAAAGGAAGGAAGGCTCTGGCTTTCTCTGTGTTCAGCTCTGCGCCTATGAAGGTGAGGAGCTGGACAGGCTCTAGAACTGACTTTGAAAGATTCAGAAGGAAACCTAGAGAGGTGAGCAGTTGCTGATCTATCTGAAGATGTAACTTGACTTGGTCTGGGGACTGGCCTACTATGAGCCAGTCATCCAGGTAAGGGAAGATGGCAATTTTTTGCCTTCTTAGGGAAGCAACTGCTACTGCCAGGCATTTTGTGAATACCCTTGGGGCAGAGGTGAGGCCAAAGGGCATTGCTCTGAACTGGTAATGGCCTGAGGGCAGCTCGAACCTGAGGTACTTTCGATGGGAGCTTCTGATGAGAATATGGAAGTAGGCATCCTTGAGGTCCAGGGACTAGTCAGTCCCCTGGCCTTAGAGAGGGTAGAATAATTCCCAGAGTCACCATTCTGAATTTTGGTTTTAAAAGGTGCTTGTTTAAGTATCTGAGATCCAGGATGGGCCGCCATTCTCCTGTCTTTTTTGGGGTAAGGAAGTACCTGGAGTACAACCCTTTGCCCTGGTGTAGGGGTGGAACCCTTTCCACAGCTCTGAGAGCCAGGAGGGAAGAGACCTCTGCCTCTAGGGCAAGTGCTCTGGTGGATTTGCAGGTGGAAAGGATCTGGTTCTCATCTTTGGAAATTTTTTGAAGCTGAGAACCAGTCCCTGGCTTACTACTTCCAGGACCCACTTGTCTGATGTCAGAGACTTCCAGTCCTGGACAAAGTAAGCCAGCCTGCCCCCTACACTTAGCTGAGAATCGGCCCTGGCAACCCCAATCAGGGTGCCTGCTTGGCAGGGGCTTTGGGCTGAGGGGTGGAAGCAGGCCTGCTTGCACCCCGTCTGCCTCTCCCTCTGGGCATAAGCAGAAGAGGAGGCCTGGGCTTGGTAAAAAGGCCTATGAAAAGGCCTGCCCCTGCCCCTGGAAAGCTGCCTTTGAGGAGTGGCCTGCCTTTCCTTGTCCTGTGCACTCCTATAGGTGGTCCTATACTCATCCATTTTCTTCATGTAATTCTCTGTCTGCTCCCCAAACAGAGAATTACCCACAACAGGAAAATCCATGGCCTTAGTCTGGGTATCCTGTGACAGGCTAGTACATCTGAGCAAGCCATTCTTCAGTGCCACAGATGTAGTCATGACTCTTGATGACACATCATTAGAGTCCACTGCAGCATGGAATTGCACCTTGGATGCCTCAATACCATCAGCAGCCACCTGCTCCAGCTCCTTGGCAAGCTGGCCAGGGACCTGTTTTGCTAGAGCCAAACAGTATCCCATCTGGATTTCTGATATCTAGCAACATAAGCCATATAATTTGCCTGTCTGAGTCCCAAGGATGCTGCCATGTACTGTTTCTTTGCTATAGCATCAATCCTCCTGGAGTCCTTGTCGGGGGGTGTGTGAAGCCAAGGGAATATTTGCCTTATCACAGGCTGCAGCCTGCACTACCCCAACATGGCTGCATTGTTGTGTAAGGAACTCCGTATCAGAGCCTGACAATGTGTCCATTCTTTTATCCACAGGAGGTATAGTGTGAGGAGTTTTTAGAATTTTAACTGTCTGTTTCCCAAAAGATTTATGCAAAGGAAGAAAAAATTACTCACCTTAGTAATGTTGTTTCTTCTAATGGAGTCTTGCTATATTATGACTATTGCAGTTTGTCCCAGCCTTAGAACTGCTCCGGAGGTGAAAGAGTTAACTTCCATGCAGAGCATGGAGCTTAGAGCGCGAGCTCGGTTCAGAAGCTCTGTTAGGCTAGTTTCAAACCGAAACCGTCAGATCTTTACGAGCAAAAACTCACTAAGGTTCTGTGTGGAAGTTGTAACCTACACTAGCTAACTGGCCACTAATATATTAACACATTTTCCTGGTCCCAACACCAAGACTCAAGTCAGTGGACCAGAAAATAAGATAAAATAACTAAATAAACACAACACCCAAACATGAAAGAGGGCATCAATAAATGCCAACAGAGGACACCCACCCCATACCCAAAGTAGGAGTTCTGAGAGGGCAGGTTGAGGAGGTCATAATATAGCAAGACTCATTAGAAGAAACAACATTACTAAAGTGAGTAATTTTTCTTCAAACAATATGAAGTCTTGCTATATTATGACTATTGCAGACTACACAGCAGTACCTCCATGGAGGAGGACAGAACCTACTTAGGGAATAGGCTCTGAAGCACAGCTGTGCTAAACCTAGCATCCCTCCTGGCCTGAATATCCAGGAGTAATGCTTGGTGAAAGTGTGTACTGTCTTCCAAGTAGCTGCCTTACATATCTCCAAGATAGGGATGTCTCTAGCAGCAGCTAGAGATGCAGCTGTACCTCTGGTAGAGTGAGCCCTCAGGCCTGAGGGGAACCCACCCAGCTTTTGATAGCAAAATTGATACAAGAAATGATCCACCTGGCAATGGATCTCTTAGTGGCAGGTCTCCTTCCCAACCTCACCATAAGTGAGAAACAGTTGAGGAGTCAAACCCAGGACCCTTGGTACGCCTATGTAGTAACTTAGGCCCTTAACATCTGTTGTGCAGCCTCTCACCAGAGGAGGAATGGTCAGTGAAGAACACTGAAGTGAAATAGATTGGTTAAGGTGGAAATCTGAAACCACCTTAGGCAAAACTTCCTGTTAGTCCTGAGGACTACTTTATCCCTGAGAAAGGAAATAAAGTCAGTTTCTACTGATAAAGCCTGTAACTCACTTATACGCCTGGCAGAAGTGATGGCTACCAGAAATACAGTTTTCCAAGTCAATACTTAAGCTCTGCCAAGACAGAGGCTCAAAGGGGGTTGCATTAGCAGAGCAATGCATACATTAAGATCCCAAGCCGGGCAGGGTCCCTGAATGGAGGATTGGTGTGAAGCAATCCCTTAAAAACTTGGAAAATACAGGATGAGCAGAAAGAGAAGAGGGCTTCCTGTGAAATGAAGGCAGAGACAGCAGCCAAGTGCACTTCAGGGTGGCTGGTCTCAGTCCCAAAGAATTAAGAAGGACCATGTAGTCCAATAGTAGGTAGATCAGCAGATTCCTGGGAAACATGCTTCCCAGAACACCATATGGAAAACCTTTCCACTTGGAGTTATAGGTAGTTCTGGTGGAAGGCTTCCTAGCAGCCTTCAGGATTTCGAGAACACTTTGAGAAAGTTGTAAATCAGCAAACTCTAACTGCTCAAGAGCCAAGCCTTGAGGTTGAGGGATTTGAGATTCGGATACCAAACTCTCCCCTGAGCACAGGTTAACAGATTGTGGTTCCTGGGGAGACACAGGGGAAGATGGACTGCTAAGGACAGAAGGAGTGGGTACCAGGGCTGCCTGGCTCCAGTCTGGAGCAATCAGGATCGCTTTGCAGGGCTGAGACCTGATTTTGACTAGTACTTTGAACAGTAGAGGGAAGGGGGAAAGGCATAAAGAAACTTCCCTTCCCAATCGAGGAGAAAGGCATCTAGGGGGACTGAGCCCAACACTGGGGGCCTGCAACAAAACAGTGGAAGTTGATGATTGTCTGGGGCTGCAAAAAGATCTATCTGAGGAGTGCCCCATCTGGCAAACACTATCCCCAGTACTAGGGGATCCAGTGACCATTCGTGATGGCCCTGGGAAATCCTGCTGAGAGCATCTGCCAGGACATTGTCCTGCCTGGGAGGTGAACTGCTATGAGGGAAGTGTTCAGGAATAAGCCAGAGACCACAACTCATCGCCGTGCACAAGGCTGAAGACCGAGTGCCCTTGTTTGTTGATGTACCACATTTAGTGGTGTTGTCTGTTCTGACCTGTACCACCTTGTTCTGAATAGATGCAGAGAAAACCTGAAGTGCTAGAAAACAGCTCTGAGTTCCAGCAGATTGATGGGAGCAGAGATTCCTGAGGGGACCATAACCCTGGGTGGAGAGGTCGCCCATGTGAGCTCCCCATCCCAAGAGGGATGCATCTGTAGTAAGGTCAAGAATGGGACAGAGGGATGAAAGGCACCCTGTCTCAGATTGCTCTGATCCTGCCACCACTGAAGGGCCTGGATCAGAGTTCGAGTCACTGGGATTAACTTGGATAGAGGATCTCTCTTGAGACCAGAAAGCTCTCAAATGGAACTGAATGTCCCTCATCTGAAATCTTGCTCCTTGCATCACAGCTGTGGAGGCAGCCATGTGCCCTAGGAGCTGCAGGAAATGCCTTGCTGGTCGAGAGACCTGCAGAGTGAAGGAGGCGGTCAGGGCCACTAAGGTCCTTACCCTTTCCAAGGGAAGAAAGGCTCTGGCCTGCTTTGTGTCCAGTTCTGTGCCTATAAAGGTGAGTACCTAGACAGGTTCCAAAACTGACTTTGGAAGATTGAGAAGAAATCCCAGAGAGGTAAGCAGCTGCTGGGTAACTAGCAGGTGTGATTTGACCTGGTCTGGAGACTGACCCACAATGAGCCAGTCGTCCAGGTAGGGAAAAATGGCAATCTTTTGCCTTCTTAGATGAGCGACTGCTACTGCCAGACATTTTGTCAACACCCTTGGGGCAGAAGTGAGGCCGAAGGGCATTGCTCTGAACTGATAATGGCCTGAGGGCAGTTCGAATCTGAGGTACTTTTGATGGAAGCTTCTGATAAGAACATGGAAGTAGGCATCTTTGAGGTCCAGGGAGGCTAGCCAGTCCCTTGGCCTTAGGGAGGGTAAAATCATTCCCAGTGTCACCATTTTGAACTTTGGCTTTAAAAGGTGCTTGTTTAGATATCTTAGATCCAGGATAGGCCGCCACCTCCTGTCTTTTTGGGGTAAGGAAGTACCTGGAGTACAGACCCTGCCCTGGTGAAGGGAGAAACCCTTTCTACAGCTCTGAGAGCCAAGAGGGTTGAGACTTCTGTTTCCAAAGCAAGAGTCTCTAAAGGGTTTGTAGGGAAAAGATCTGGCTCTCATCTTTGAAATTTCTTGAAGCTGAGAATCAGACCTGGCTCACTACTTCCAGGACCCACCTGTCTGAAGTTAAAGACTGCCAGTCCTGGACGGAGTGAGCCAACCTGCCCCTACAGGTAGTGGAGAGCCGCACCTGGGCATCCCATCAGGGTGCCTGTTTGGCAGGGGCTTTAGGCTAAGGGGTGGGAGCAGGCCTGCTCAAACCCCGCCTGCCTCTCCCTCTGAAAAACCCCCTCTGTACATAGGCTGAAGAGGAGGAGGCCTGGGCCTGGTAAAAAGGCATGTGAAAAGGCCTACCCCTACCCCTGGGTGGCTGCCTCTGAGGAGTGGCTTGCCGTTCCTTGGCTTGTGCATGCCTGTAAGTGGTTCTATATTCATCCATTTTCTTCATATAATTCTCTGTCTGCTCCCCAAACAGAGAATTTCCCACCACAGGAAAATCCATAGCCTTAGACTGGGTATCCTGTGACAAAGTAGTACACCTGAGCCAGGCCAATTCATGCAAAAGCCACAGATGTAGCCATGACTCTAGAGGATACATCATTAGAATCAACTGCAGCATGGAATTGCACCTTAGATGCCTCAATACCATCAAGAGCTCACTTGTTCCAGCTCCTTTGCGAGCTGGCCAGGGACCTGTTTGCTAAGGCCATGACAGTATCCCATCTAGATTTCTGGTATCTTGCAACATAAGCCATATAGTTTGCTTGTCTGAGTCCCAAGGATGCTGCCATGTATTGTTTTGGCCATGGCATCAATCTTCCTGGAATCCTTGTCAGGAGGATGTGAAGCCAGTGGAATATTAGTTTTATCACAGGCTGCAGCCTGAACTACCCAACATGACTGCATTGCTGTGAAAGAAAATCTGTATCAGGACTCTGATGAAAGTGTACCTCCTGTCCATCTTTTATCCACAGGAGGCACAGAATTAGGAGCTTTTAACATTTTTATTGTTTGTTTTCTAAAGGATTTATGTAAAGGGATGACAACCTCCTGGACTCTGGATATCCATCATCTCCACATAGTCAGGCTCTTTGCTCATCCAAAGCCTCCTCTAAGGGAAGCTGAGGGTCTCAGCAACTTTTTTATAAAACAAAAATGAGAAGGAGACTCAGAAAGCCTAGGGAGACTCCACCTGAAGGTCTGTCTGGGAGATGTCCGTTCAATGGGCACATCCAGACTTTCAAAGTCACATTCACACTGATCATAATCCTCATCCCTCCTCTGGTTCATATAAACTCTTCTATATCATAATCCTGAGCCATTGAACTGGACCGAACCGACCTTTGCTTAGACAGTGGCGGTTTGAGGGAACCGGGACAGGACTGGACAATCTGTAATGCCCTGGTTATCTCAGCAGCAGTTGGAGAAGGAATTTTGGACTCAAACCTGCTGATTTTTTAGATTTCTTTGCTGGAACTGGCCTCAGAGCCAGCTTTTCGCTTGCCCGAGGAAGTCTCGCTCCTGGTCAGAGGGAGGCCTCCGGTTCGGCTGGCACCGAACCGGCTGGCCATCCGGTCAGCGGACTTTTGGCCTCTCGCTCCCTGAGCCTGCACACCTTCTGTCCAGGTGGCTGCAGGGAAATTTTACAAATCTGGCAGTCTGAATTGAGGTGGTCAAACCCCAGACAATAGACACATGTAGTGTGGGTCAGCTTTGGCAAAGGCTTCCCCACAGACACTACAGTGTTGAAACCCAGTGGGCCCGGTTTTTCTTTTGGTTTCTCAGACATAATGCCAGCCTAACCAACAAATCCTGTCTCTTTAATGGCAGTGCCAGGCAAGACACCCTTTATCGGTTCCAAACCGTGTCACTGGTCATGGAAAAACGTAATGAAACTGCTTTTTAGAACCGATAAGAACCGGAAACAAGATTCTAAGAAGCCTTAAAAGGCTTTAAACTTATATTTTAATACAATTCGATCGGTTCAACTGAACCGATAACACTTTACAAGTTCCACACAGAAAAAACCCTATCTATTACTTACGATTACCATAGACAGAGCCTGAACCGATCGGTTTTGCGGTTAAAATAATTAAATTGTGGTTAAATTAAACCGAGAAATAGCGCTTTAAACCGAAGAAATGAACCGAGCAACAGGAGGAATCTCCGGAGCGACTGTTCAGTGAGGCGGAGTAAAGAATCTGACGGTTTCGGTTTGAAACCAGCCTAACAGAGCATCTGAACCGAGCTCGCGCTCTAAGCTCCATGCTCTGCATGGAAGTTAACTCTTTCACCTCCGGAGCAGTTCTAAGGCTGGGACAAACTGCAATAGTCATAATATAGCAAGACTTCATGTTGTTTGAATAGACAGTCTCCTAGACTCTGGGATATCCATCATTTCCACATAGTCAGGCTCCTCTTGATCATCCACAGCTTCCTCCATAGGGAGCTGGAGGGTTTCAGCCACTTTTTTATAAAACATAAAATGAGAAGGGGACTCAGAAAGCCTAGGAGAAGACACTCCTGAAGGTCTGTCTGGGGAGATGTCCAGGTCAATGGGCACATCCAGACTTTCAAATCCACATTCACTCTCCTCATACTCCTCTTCCCCCTCCTCCAGTTCATAATATTCCTCTAAATCGTAATCTTGAACCGGTGGAACCGGCCGAACCGGACGCTTACCTGATGGTGCCGGTTCGGTCGGAACCGGGGAAAGCGACTGGACAATTTTAATCGCTTTGGCTATTTCTTCAGCGGTTGGAGAGGAAAGTTTTGGCTCCACACCAGCTGACTTCCTAGTCCTATTTGCTGGAACCGACTCCTCAGAGTCGGATCTCCTTTTGCCCGAGGAAGTCTCGCCGTGGTCAGAGGGCACTCCTTCCGGTTCGGTTGGAACCGAACCGGGCTGGCCATCCGGTTCAGCGGACTTTTTGGCCTCCCTTTCCCTGAGCCTACCAACTCTCTTTTCCAGGGTAGCTGCAGGGAAATGTTTGCAAATCTGGCAGTCTGAATCGAGGTGGTCAAACCCCAGACAATAAACACAGGTGGTGTGAGGGTCAGCCTTGGCAAAGACTTCCCCACAGACACTGCAGTGTTGAAACCCAGTGGGCTCGGTTTTTCTTTTGGGTTTCTCAGACATAGTGCCAGTCCTAACCAAACTTACCTGTTTATGGCAATCCGCCAGATAAGATCCTCTTATCGGTTCCCAACCGTGTCACAGGTCGTGGAAAAAACCGTAATAAAATCCCTGTTTTTTTAGAACTGATAAGAACCGGTAACCACATTCTAAATGACAGATTAAGATATTTTAAACAACCTGATCAGTTCAAACCGAACCGATAAACCGTTTACAAGTTCCACACAGAATAAAAATTAATGTAAAACCTATCTAGTACTCACAAATACCACAGACAGAGTCTGAACCAACCGGTTGAGGTTTAAATTCGGTCAAAAACCGAGAAAAACAATACTTTAACCGACAAAATGAACCGAGCAGAAGGAGAAATCTCCGGAGCAATTGTTCAGTGAGATGGAGTAAAGAATCTGATGGTTTGAGTTTGAAGAACAACAGACAGAGTTTCAACCGACCTCGAGCTCAGCGTTCCATGCCTGGCATGGAAAGTTAACTCTTTCACCTCCGGAGCAGTTCGAAGGTTGGGACTCACTGCATATGTCATAATATAGCAAGACTTCATGTTGTTTGAAACTGGTATTTTGGTAGGGGGAGAGAGGCGGGGCAGAGGCAGGGTGGGAGGCAGGATGGGCGGAAGGGAAGAAAAAATTACTCACCTTAGTAATGTTGTTTCTTCTAATGGAGTCTTGCTATATTATGACTATTGCAGTTTGCCCCAGCCTTAGAACTGCTCCAGAGGTGAAAGAGTTAACTTCCATGCAGAGCACGGAGCTTAGAGCGCGAGCTCTGTTCAGAAGCTCTGTTTGGCTGGTTTCAAACCGAAACCGTCAGATCTTTACGAGCAAAAACTCACTAAGGTTCTGTATGGAAGCTGTAACCTACACTAGCCAACTGGCCACTAATATATTAACACATTTATGCTGGTCCCAACACAAAGACTCAAGTCAGTGGACCAGAAAATTAAGATAAAATAACTAAATAAACACAACACCCAAACATGAAAGAGGGCATCAATAAATGCCAACAGAGGACTACCCACCCCATACCCAAAGTAGGAGTTCTGAGAGGGGCAGGCTGGGGGGGAGGTCATAATATAGCAAGACTCCATTAGAAGAAACAACATTACTAAAGTGAGTAATTTTTTCTTCAAACAATATGAAGTCTTGCTATATTATGACTATTGCAGACTACACAGCAGTACCTCCATGGAGGAGGGACAGAACCTACTTAGGAATAGGCTCTTGAAGCATGGCTTGTGTAAACTGAGCATCCCTCCTGGCCTGAATATCCAGGGAGTAATGCTTGGTGAAAGTGTGTACTGTCTTCCAAGTAGCTGCCTGACATATCTCCAAGATAGGATGTCTCTAGCAGCAGCTAGAGATGCAGCTGTACCTCTGGTAGAGTGAGCCCTCAGGCCTGAGGGGGAACCTCACCAGCTTTTGATAGCAAAATTGGATACAAGAAACAATCCACCTGGCAATGGATCTCTTAGTGGCAGGTCTCCTTTCCCAACCTCACCATAAGTGAGAAACAGTTGGAGGGAGTCAAACCTGTGACCCTTGGCACGCCTATGTAGTAAACTTAGGGCCTCTTAACATCTAGTTGTGCAGCCTCCTCTCACCAGAGGAGAAATGGTCAGTGAAGAACACTGGAAGTGAAATAGATTGGTTAAGGTGGAAATCTGAAACCACCTTAGGCAAAACTTCCTGTTAGTCCTGAGGATCACTTTATCCCTGTGAAAGGAAACAAAGTCAGTTTCTACTGATAAAGCCTGTAACTCACTTATACGCCTGGCAGAAGTGATGGCTACCAGAAATACAGTTTTCAAGTCAATACTTAAGCTCTGCCAAGACAGAGGCTCAAAGGGGGTTGCATTAGCTGTGCAATGCATACATTAAGATCCCAGCCGGGCAGGGTCCCTGAATGGAGGATTGGTGAAGCAACTTTAAAAAACTTGGAAAATACAGGATGAGCAGAAAGAGAAGAGGGCTTCCCTGTTGAAATGAAGGCAGAGACAGCAGCCAGTGCACTTTCAGGGTGGCTGGTCTCAGACCCAAAGAATTAAGGTGACCATGTAGTCCAATACAGTGGGTAGATCAGCAGATTCTGGGGAAACATGCTTCCCAGAACACCATATGGAAAACCTTTTCCACTTGGAGTTATAGGTAGCTCCTGGTGGAAGGCTTCTAGCAGCCTTCAGGATTTCAAGAACACTTTGAGAAAGTTGCAAGTCAGCAACTCTAACTGCTCAAGAGCCAAGCCTTGAGGTTGAGGGATTTGAGATTCGATACCAAACTCTCCCTGAGCACAGGTTAACAGATTGTGGTTCCTGGGGAGACACAGGGGAAGATGGACTGCTAAGGACAGAAGGAGTGGGTACCAGGGTTGCCTGGCCCAGTCTGGAGCAATCAGGATCATTTTGCAGGGCTGAGACCTGATTTTGACTAGTACTTTGAACAGGAGAGGGAAGGGGGGAAAGGCATAAAGAAACTTCCCTTCCCAATCGAGGAGAAAGGCATCCAGGGGACTGAGCCCAACACTGGGGGCCTGCAACAAAACAGTGGAAGTTGATAATTGTCTGGGGCTGCGAAAAGATCTATCTGAGGAGTGCCCCATCTGGCAAACACTATCCCCAGTACTAGGGGATCCAGTGACCATTCGTGATAGCCCTGGCAAATCCTGCTGAGGGCATCTGCCAGGACGTTGTCCTTGCCTGGGAGGTGAACTGCTATGAGGGAAGTGTTCAGGGAGTAAGCCAGAGACCACAACTTCATCGCCTCGGTGCACAAGGCCGAAGACCGAGTGTCCTCTTGTTTGTTGATGTACCACATTGTAGTGGTGTTGTCTGTTCTGACTTGTACCACCTTGTTCTGAACAGATGCAGAGAAAACCTGAAGTGCTATAAAAACAGCTCTGAGTTCCAACAGATTGATGTGGAGCAGAGATTCCTGAGGGGACCATAATCCCTGGGTGGAGAGGTCGCCCATGTGAGCTCCCCATCCCAAGAGGGATGCATCTGTAGTAAAGGTCAAGGAATGGGACAGAGGGATGAAAGGTACTCCCTGTCTCAGATTGCTCTGATCCTGCCACCACTGAAGGGCCTGGATCAGGGTTAGAGTCACTGGGATTAACTTGGATAGAGGATCTCTCTTGAGACCAGAAAGCTCTCAAATGGAACTGAATGTCCCTCATCTGAAATCTTGCTCCTTGCACCACAGCTGTGGAGGCAGCCATGTGCCCTAGGAGCTGCAGGAAATGCCTTGCTGGTCGAGAGACCTGCAGAGTGAAGGAGGCAGCCAGGGCTAGTAAGGTCTCATTCCTCTGGGCGGGAAGAAGGTTCTGGCCTGCTTTGTATCCAGTTCTGCGCCTATAAAGGTGAGTACCTGGACAGGTTCCAAAACTGACTTTGGAAGATTGAGAAGAAATCTCAGAGAGGCAAGCAGCTGCTGGGTAACTTAGCAGGTGTGTTTTGACCTGGTCTGGAGACTGACCCACAATGAGCCAGTCGTCCAGGTAGGGAAAATGGCAATCTTTTGCCTTCTTAGGTGAGCGACTGCTACTGCCAGACACTTGTGAACACCCTTGGGGCAGAAGTGAGGTCAAGGGCATTGCTCTGAACTGATAATGGCCTGAGGGCAGTTCAATCTGAGGTGCTTTCGATGGGAGCTTTGCTAAGAACATGGAAGTAGGCATCTTTGAGGTCCAGGGAGGCTAGCCAGTCCCCTTGCCTTAGGGAGGGTAAAATCATTCCCAGTGTCAACATTTTGAACTTTGGCTTTAAAAGGTGCTTATTTAGATATCTTAGATCCAGGATAGGCCGCCACTCTCCTGTCTTTTCTGGGGTAAGGAAGTACCTGGAGTACAGACCCTTGCCCTGGTGAAGGAGAGAAACCTTTTCTACAGCTCTGAGAGCCAGGAGGGTTGAGACTTCTGTTTCCAAAACAAGAGTCTCTAAAGGGTTTATAGGTGGAAAAGATCTGGCTCTCATCTTTGGAAATTTCTTGAAGCTGAGAACCAGACCCTGGCTCACTACTTCCAGGACCCACCTGTCTGAAGTTAAAGACTGCAAGTCCTGGACTGAAGTGAGCCAACCTGCCCCTACAGGTAGTGGAGAGCCGACCCTGGGCATCCCATCAGGGTGCCTGTTTGGCAGGACTTTAGGCTGAGGGGTGGAGCAGGCCTGCTCGAACTCGTCTGCCTCTCCTCTGAAGAACCTCTCTGTACATAGGCCGAAGAGGAGGGGGCCTGAGTCTGGTAAAAAGGCCTGTGAAAAGGCCTACCCCTACCCCTGGGGGGCTGCCTCTGAGGAGTGGCTTGCCGTTCCTTGGCTTGTGCACTCCTGTAAGTGGTTCTATATTCAGCCATTTTTTTCATATAATTCTCTGTCTGCTCCCCAAACAGAGAATTTCCCACCACAGGAAAATCCATAGCCTTAGACTGGGTATCCTGAGACAAGTAGTACACCTGAGCCAGGCCAATCTGCGAAAAGCCACAGATGTAGCCATGACTCTAGAGGATACATCGTTAGAATCCACTGCAGCATGGAATTGCACCTTAGATGCCTCAATACCATCAAGAGCCACCTATTCCAGCTCCTTTGAGAGCTGACCAGGGACCTGTTTGGCTAAGTCCATGACAGTATCCCATCTAGATTTATGGTATTTTGGAACATAAGCCATATAGCTAGCTTGTCTGAGTCCCAAGGATGCTGCCATGTATTGTTTTTTGGCCATGGCATCAATCTTCCTGGAATCCTTGTCAGGAGGATGTGAAGCCAGTGGAATATTAGCTTTATCACAGGCTGCAGCCTGATCTACCCCAACATGACTGCATTGCTGTGAAAGAAAATCTGTATCAGGACCTGACAAAGTGTACCTCCTGTCCATCTTTTTATCCACAGGAGGCACAGAATTAGGAGCTTTTAAAATTTTTATTGTTTGTTTTCTAAAAGATTTATGTAAAGGGATGGACAACCTCCTGGACTCTGGGATATCCATCATCTCCACATAGTCAGGCTCCTCTTGCTCATCCAAAGCCTCCTCTAAGGAAGTTGGAGGGTCTCAGCAACTTTTTTATAAAACAAAAAATGAGAAGGGGACTCAGAAAGCCTAGGGGGAGACTCACCTGAAGGTCTGTCTGGGGAGATGTCCGGTTCAATGGGCACATCCAGACTTTCAAAGTCACATTCACACTGATCATAATCCTCATCCCCCTCCTCTGGTTCATAGAACTCTTCTATATCATAATCCTGAACCACTGGAACCGACCGAACCGACCTTTTGCCAGACAGTGGCGGTTCGGAGGGAACCGGGGACAGGGACTGGACAATCTGTATTGCCCTGGCTATCTCAGCAGCAGTTGGAGAAGGAATTTTGGACTCCAAACCTGCTGATTTTTTAGATTTCTTTGCTGGAACTGGCTCCTCAGAGCCAGCTTTTCGTTTGCCCGAGGAAGTCCCACCCTGGTCAGAGGGCACTCCCTTCGGTTCGGTTGGTATAGAACTGGGCTGGCCATCCGGGTCAGCGGACTTTTTGGCCTCTCGTTCCCTGAGCCTGCCCACTCTCTTGTCCAGGGTGGCTGCAGGGAAATTTTTACAAATCTGGCAGTCTGAATTGAGGTGGTCAAACCCCAGGCAATAGACACATGTAGTGTGTGGGTCAGCCTTGGCAAAGGCTTCCCCACAGACACTACAGTGTTGAAACCCAGTGGGCCCGGTTTTTCTTTTGGGTTTCTCAGACATGATGCCAGCCTAACCAACCAACTTGCCCTTTTGATGGCAGTGCCAGGCAAGACACCCTTATCGGTTCCAGACCGTGTCACGGGTCGTGGAAAAACGTAATGAAATCCGTTCTTTTTAGAACCGATAAGAACCGGGAACCGCACTCTAAAAAGCCTTAAAAGGCTTTAAACTTATATTTAAATACAACTCGATCGGTTCAACCAAACCGATAATACTTTACAAGTTCCACACAGAAAAAACCCTATCTATTACTTACGATTACCTTAGACAGAGCCTGAACCGATCGGTTTTGCGGTTAAAATAATGAAATCGCGGTTAAAATGAACCGAGAAATAGCGCTTTAAACCGAAGAAATGAACCGAGCAGCAGGAGGAATCTCCGGAGCGACTGTTCAGTGAGGCGGAGTAAAGAATCTGATGGTTTCGGTTTGAAATCAGCCAAACAGAGCTTCTGAACCGAGCTCGCGTTCTAAGCTCCATGCTCTGCATGGAAGTTAACTCTTTCACCTCCGGAGCAGTTCTAAGGCTGGGGCAAACTGCAATAGTCATAATATAGCAAGACTTCATGTTGTTTGAAACTGGAAAATAGGTAAGCTAGCAATGTGGGAAACATTTGCAGGATTCATTCATGGAGCGGTCATAGAGCAACTTGAAAATATTCAGGCTAACAGGACAGGACAGCTCAGCTTCAAGTTTTTTTGCATATTGTTCCTCAGGGAAGGCAATGAGAAACTTATGGCAGCTCTGCCGAAACGAGATTTGACCTTACGTAATTGCAAGGCAATTAGGGAATAGCTTCTTAGAGCATAGGCACCTATTACACTCAGGGGAACACAATCAGAGAAGTATAGGGGGAGCTTGTTGGTAACCACTCTGAAAGCCCATACAGCGGCATTTCTATTTTCTCCTATAATGAAGGGAAGTCCAGCCCACCGCAGTGTACAAGGAGCAATGGTGTGTGGAAAGTGGAAGGCCCGTTATGAACCTGATTGCTCTGTGGTATAGGGTGTCCAACTTAGCCAGGGCAGAGGCAGTACAATGGCGATAGAGAAGGTCCGCGTAATCTATTAATGAAAGGAACGTGGCTTGAACCAACCACTGCTTGGCATCCCTAGTAAGGAAGTGGTTAATTCTGTAGAATAGTCCTAGTCTTTGTCTTGGTTTCTTCTGTAGTTCTTCGAGATGTCCAGAGAAGGAGAGTTTGTGATCGAGCCATACGCCCAGATATTTGAATTTTGGCACATACTCTAGATTTCCTCCAAGTACTGTGGTAATCTGAGGGATAGCCCCAACGTAAGCGGGGTTCGCCACATAGGAGGAAGGGGAAAAGAGCATTGCTTTTGTTTTTTCACACTGAGCAGAAGCTGTTTGCTTATGAGCTGGTATTGCAATAGGTTAAATTCAGCTTGGAGGTCTTCATAGGCTGCTTCCGGCGTAGGACAACTGAAAGTACTGCGTCAGCGAACAAGTGGATATTGACCTTATTGATGCTGTCATCGATGTTGTTAATGTAAACCGCAAACAGGGGACCAAGGATAGACCCCTGAGGCACACCTCTCTACAGGGGTTTAAAGTGGCGAAAGATCACCTTCAGCCTTAACCTGCTGTTTCTGTTCCGCAAGGTAGTCGGCAAACCAGCACATAGAGTTAGAGTCCAGAACTGAGTTACATAGGGAAGAAAGAAGCAGGCTATGGTTGACTGTGTCGAAGGCCTTACTTGGATCCAACAAAAACCGACATAGACAAAAATCCTATTGTCAAGGTCAAGGAGCCAATCATTAGTCACTTTTGCTAGGGCAGTTATGGTGCTGTGCTTTGCTCTGAATCCAGACTGCACTGGGTTTAACAGACTCCTGGATTCAAGGTACACCCTCAGCTGACCACTCACTATCTTTTCCAATAATTTGGACAGAATGGGGAAGTGGGAGATCGGTCTATAATTATTAAGGTCACAAGGGTCACCTGATTTGAGCAGAGGGATGACATGGGCTACTTTCCATTGCGAGGGGAGGTTCCCCCATGGATAGTGACAAGTTGAAGAGGTGCGTGATTGGCACTGCCAACACATGGAATGCACATTTCAGAAAGTAAGGCTCTATAGAGTCCGAACCTACACCCTTCTTGATATCCAACTACAGCAATAGATCTTCAACCTCTTTTAGAGAGGTAGGCATGAAGTAGAAGGCCTCTTTGGTAGCAGGAGACTTGTGAAACAATAATCCCTGCTGAGTGTGGATAGCATTAGCAGGGGATGTGTCAAATGCTAGCCCAGCAGTTGCGAAATTATTATTGAGCGTTTCCAGTATCTCCTCTCGGTCTGAAATGGTGTTACTACTGGATATAATTTTTGATGGGAGGGAATTTCCAGGTAAATGACCAGACATGTCCTTTATTATTTTCCAAAATTTTGAAGGATTCCTTGAGGCAGAGTCTATCTCAGTGCGATAGAAAATGGCCTTGGCTGCGCTGACCAACTTGGTGCACTTATTGCGTGCCCTCCTAAACTGACACCAGTCCAAGTCATTCTTGCTTCTGCATGCTTTTTTTCAAAGCGTATCCCTGTCTAGCATGGAAGCTATGAGTTCTGGTGAAAACCAGCGGCAAGTGTTGCTACTTACACGTGCCTTTACCATGGGGGCATGCCTATTTAAGGCCACAGTTAGTATTTCGTGAAAGATAGTATATGCCTCATTAACCGTTTTGGCTAAGTAGAAATCCTGCCATCGCAAGGAATGTTTCAATTCATCGAGGTAGGCAAACAAGTCTAAGTTGTGTTTACCTCTTGATAGAGAACTTTACTACAAACTGTGGATTATGCACAGATCTGATGCTGGCTCTTCATCATCCCTGACTGCCCACCAGTCTCACCCTTCACTTCTGCTTCTTGCCACCTGGCTCCCCAGGCTGTTCCTGCATCCTCAGAGGTCCAGCTTATCCCTGCCAATGGTTCCCCTTCCTGGGGGTGTGGAGAGGAGTAGCATTCTTGGGGTTCCTTCAAGGTATGCAGTGTTGGAGGGAGAAGCAGTGCTCTAGGGGAAGGGATTGTGGCGTGAGGGGACTAGGCAGCCCTCATCCAGCAGGCTGAGACAGGTGCTGGTTTCTATTGTCTGGGCCCCTTCCCACACCCCAGCAGCATACACCACAGTGACAGCCTGGTGGCAGAGCCACCTGACATGTGGTCACCCACACTGGCAAAGCTCCACACATCGCCACTTGTCACTCTCTGAGTGGTGCTCTGCAGCACCCTCCCCCAGGAGCACAGCATCCGCGTGGATCCTCTGTGCCCCCCCCGCCAGCCTCCACTCCTGACATCCTGGCTTGGGGCTCGAACCCAGGTCACCAGCGTACCAAGCAGGTGCTCTACCACTCGGCACCATGGAGTCAGCTAAAAAAAAAAAATTTTCAAGCATTTTCTGATTTCAGATAAATATACAGAAAAAACAGGTTTACTTGTAAATTAACATTTTATTGCTTTTTGTTACAAAATAAATGGCATAGTACAAAAAATTATAATTGAAATTATAGAAAAGAGTCAGGCCAAGTATCATTATATATGGAGGCTGCTGAGCGTAATATTGTTGAATAAAGGTAGTTTACATCATTTATTTATACTGTTTGACTGGGAAAGGCACACTTAGCCAAAGCTTGTTTCCAGGAGTGAGCTGGGAGCACATGGAGGTGATGTGCCTTGCTTGGCGGCACACAGTATGCATGTGGAGGTTGTGGGAATCACACCCAAGTCTGTTTACCATCCAGGTTTGCATCTCAGTGCTCTAACCTCTAGGCCCTGATGCATTCCCAGTAGCCATGTGGTGTAGTAATAGGTATGCAGTGGCCCACTGAGCTGCATGGTCAAAGTCCCAAAAATAGATTTAATGGCTCTTGAAGATTTTAGAGGCAAAATGCTGGAATAACTGGGGAACACATGTAAAAAAGAGCAAAGAATGAATTTTAAAGCAAAATAAATGTTTTAAAGATGTTTGATCCGCTCTCCTGCAGCAGGATATGGGGATGCACCCTGAAGCTCGGAAATGGAAAATTTGAGAGTAATGTTAGGAGGCATTTTTCTCCTGGAGGGTGGTAAACCAATGAACCGGTCTATAAGCAGAAACAGTGGGCATGAAGACAGTACAGGCCTTCAAAATATGCCTGGAAGAATGTCTGTATTCCAGTGGAATCAGCGCTACCCTGAGCTGTAGAGCAGCTGGAGAATCCCTATAAATTGATATGTGTCTACACAGCATACTTGTTAATCCCTGTTTATGAAGGGGGGGGGGTGCAGACATGATAAACCTAGAGTCTCTGCTGACCTGAAATTCATCAAAATGTATTTTCAAAGAGCTGGCCCAGTGGCATGGAGGGCTGAGGCACTGAAGCTTTACCTCCTGCCACACCAGCCACCCGTGTTCGTGCTTGAGTGTGGTTTGCTGGGGGTCAGTCGGGGGTAGGGATGGGTGAGGATTGAGCATCTCCCAGGGAGCTCTCCTCTCCTGGATTTGGGAGGTTAGCTTTCCCAGCCTTTGATTTCCACCATGTGGAGGTTAGGTGGTAGTGCAGGCATCTGGGGAGGGGGCGGGCATTAGGCCGGGTGGAGGGATCAGGGCCATTCAAGCCAACATGTATGTGCATGCCTACACACACACACACACACACACACACACTCACACAAACACACACACACACACACACACACCACACACGTCCTGCATGGGGGCTCCAGGGATGTAAGGAAAGAAAATTAGGTGGAAAAAACAGAGGTTGGGTTCAGTGAAGCCCTCCCTGAGCACCAATGGCTTGCCCAGTCTCGGAGCCAGTGGGACTCTCAGGACAGCCAGTGACTGTGGAATGGGCTGATGCAGCCGCTCAGCCTGCCAGGGAGTAAAAGCATCTATATATAAAAAGAAAGTATTTCCAAAATAGTGTACTTGTGCCGGCACAACGGTAGCGTTACCACTTGTGATACCAATGACCCTGGTTTGGGAGCAAACCCAGGATTGTTGGAGGGCTGGCTGAGGGGAGAAGGCTGAGCATTCGTCAGACTGCTAGCCTCCTCCAGGGAGGGGGATCTGGCTACTGGCAACATATCGAACCCTAGTGATGGCTAGGGGTAGATGAGCCCAGGATCAATATTAAGGCTAGATTGGTGGAGGCGGCAGATGTCTGCATGTTGGGGACAGAAGTGCATCTGACCATGTGCTGAGGTCATTGCATGTTCATCTCCATCAAGGGAGGTGCTACGGAGGCACCCCACAGCAGAAAAAAACCTTGACAACAAGCAGCATGAAGTCTGGGATCCTTTCGGAGACCCAGCTGAACAATGTGGGGCATATCTCTTAGCTGAAGCCAAGGAGATTAAACAGATGCATAAAAAAAGTAGTGTAATTGTGTTCTAAAGAAAGCCAACACTTTTATTTATCCTTAGTTACTACTTATCTTTCTTGTTAATGGAAAGCATGTTTTCAGTTGTCACTGCATGTCACCTTTAACTAAACAATTTAAATTGTTACCAAGAGCAAAAACACAAAAGAAACACCACTGTTACTTAAAAGGAAACGGACCGTCCTGCCAGGTGCACTGAAGCGTGGAGTCTGTTTTGTTATCATGCATGCAGATTGATCTCTGGTTTAAAAATATCATTAAAAACAGAGAAGTTCTGAACACACACACCAGTGAGGGCTGCGTGGCTTCGATAAACACGTCCCTTGACTCAAGCACCTGGGTGCCAGCAAAATCAAACCATCTTCGAGCCGAAGACTTCAGAGACTCTTCTTTCAGGCAGTTTGGAGCCAGAGATCACTAAAAGGATGTCTCCTCCAAGTTGGCTCGGACTCCTTCCCCACTTGCTCGCCTTGTTGCTGCACTTTCCAGGTAGGCCAAGAAGTTGTGGAGTGAACGAAACTGAATTCAGACTTGAGAATGTCCACACAGACTGGAGGAGTAAGAGTTAAAAAGGCAGACTTTGTCTGTGTGTGTGTGTGTGTGTGTGTGTTTGTAAATCTGTGTGTGTCAGTCTGTCTGTCTCTTTACGGACAGTATCTCTCTATCTATAGATATACACACATGGAAATGCTAGGTAAGTAAAGACTAGCGTTCTGTCGTGTTTGCAACATTCAGTAGTATGAGAAACTGATGTAGTTCTTGAACAGTCAGCGTGGTATAACAGTTGGAGTACAAGTTTAGTAACCTGGAGACCCAGGTTCAAATCCCACTACTGAGGCTTGTTTGCTGCATGACCCGAAGCAAGTTATTTAACCTCTTAGTGCCTCAGACCATCAAGCAGTAAGAATATATATAAAGCTGGCCTCCCTCTCCCAAATGTTGTATCTCAGCTATGCTATACTGGGTAAATAAAGTATTACACAAATGGGAAGAGTCTTCCCTAGATGTCAGAGACCACAGTCCCGTTGGTGGAAACCTCTGGGTATATGTGCGTTAGTCTTTGTTTCATGTCCTTGGCCTTTGCTGGGAAGGTTACGAAGTCCTCACAGATGTGGTATGGATGGTGCCTGTGAAAAAACCCTTTCGCCTCTTGGGATGCACTCACTCTTGTGGGTCCATACTCTGTGATATATGTAAGCAGTAACATACAACAGGGTGTGCATTAAACTAATAAACCTATAGAGGCATGAGGCATTGCTGAGTACCTTAAGCACCTAGGAAGAGCACTAACTTAACATAATTCACATCTCGGAGTGTGTTATTGTGCTTATAAAATGGTTCTTTATGAAGATTTAGGTTTATTAGCTATTTGAAAACTGCACAGTGCATTAAGTGCATTATCATACGCTCATATGACTGGATTACTCCAGTCACTTTGCAGGCTTTCTCTTATCCATTTTCCTTAAATCCCTTAGAACAACAGGATTCTGTAGTAGAACACAGATGCATAGTGAAAATGTAGATACATAGAATTTGTCTACAGAAAGAGACCAATCAGCCATCAAGTCTGACAATTTAGACTGCCTCACCTCCAGATCTAGTGTCCTGGGGGATTGTCCCCTTCCTCCCTGAATCCTCCTGGTGGGACTATGAGGCTTCTTGCGCTTTTGCAGTGGTGTTTGAAGCCATTTAGGGTACATGCCCCCACCACTTCCACTGGAAATCTGTTCCATGGCTCCACCACCCTGTCAATGAAGTAGAATGGCATTGCATTAACCTCCAGTTGTTCCCCTTCTGTGACCGTGTCCCTATTTCTCACAAACAGCTCATCCCTTTTCACCTTGTTTATACCCCCTCAGAAATGTGCATACCTCTATCATGTTTCTTCCTCTCGTGTCTGGCCTCCAGTGAGTACATGTTCATGGCCACTAGCTGTCCCTCACAGACTGTGCCTTGTTGTCCCTGGATCATTTTGGTGACTCTCCTCTGTACTGATGCCAGCCTATCTATGTCCCTTCTCAGGTAAGAGCTCCAGAACTAGGAACAGTATTCCAAGTGAGGCTTCTCCAGAGATCTGTATTGGGGCAGTATCACTTCCCTTCTCCTGCTATCAACCCCCTCCCGGTACACCCCAGCATCCTCAATACTTTACAGCATGCCATCTATAGCATTGGCTGACTCACTTGAGGGAATTACTGATGATGACAGATTTATTTTTAGGACTGGTCTGTACAGCAGACCTGTTCTTTTGGGCTCAAAGTCAGGAAGTATTTTGCAACTGTCTCATCGAAATGCATTGGTGGGGCTAAGATATGCCTTTTAGTGGCTGTCGGTGAGCGAGTGTGATAACGCTATTGCTCCTTAGAGTTGTCTGTAACACTTTGCTAATTTTCTGTTGGCTTCAAGGAAGGAGTGCATGAATACCTGTTGAGCAAGGGGTGCTGCTCTCGTGAATGTGCAGCTAACCTAGGTGATACATTGAAGAAGTCCTTGGGTTGTTTAATCTAGCCCCCAAAAAAAAAAAAAACAACTGTGGTGACAAGAATGACAATGAAAGAGCCCAGAAAAGAAGTACTGTACTTATAAAATGTCTACACAACTTTGTGAATGGAAAGCTAACTTTTAATTTTTTCTGAAACCAAATATAAATGAAATTCCCGATATAAAACTGAGTGTTTTCATGCTATTAAATGATTGCAGTGCAAAAGGACAAAGGATAGCATAGCTTAAGGCACTCTTTGATGCTTGTAGTAGCTAGGGAATATCTGTCCCAACCTCTCTGTGTAATTAAAAAAAAACAAACAGCTGAGCTTGCAGTCTGTCTGAGCAGCCTGCCAATGGACTAGAACATGAGTAAGTGTGTGTGAGGGGGGGGGGGATCAGTTATTGGAGCAAGGGGGGTGGGGCAGGGTGAGGCAGTTGGCAAAACAAAACTTAGCCAACATGACTTTCATACACACCATATCTCAAAGTGTTTTACAAGGTACAGGAGTTCCCCCCGGTAGCGTGTGGAATGTAGAATAGACTACAATTTCTGATGCCCCATGTGGCTGAACTCTCCCACCTAGCTGATGAGTCCAGTAAGAAGCCCAGAACATCAGGGAATAAAAAATGTGTCCCCTTCCCCTAACTGCCTGACAGATCCCATGCCTAATCCAACCCATCAGGGAATAAAATAGAGTTGTACCCCTCCCCCAGTGACCTGACAGATCCAGTGCCCTGTCCTGGAACAAAAACACCTGTCCCTGTCGCCCAAACTGCATGACAATCCAGTGCCCCCCCAAATGATCTCCCTCCCTCAACAACATGAGAGGTTTGATCTCAACTTAGCCCGATCAAAGAATGAAAACAAAATACTCCCCCACCCTCCCACCCACACAACCTACACCCCACAACTTGACAGGTCTAGTGTTCAACCAGGCCCATAAGGGAATAAAAAAAATTGACCCTCCCCCAACAACCTGACAGGTCAGGTGCCCAACCCCACCTGGCAAGGAATTAAAAAAAAATATCTGGACCCCACCCCCACACACACAGACACATAAACATTTCACCAGTCTGGTGCCTGACCTCGCCAATCAAGGAATAAACCAAATCTGTCCCCTTCCTCGAACTACCTGAGGAATACCGCACCCAACCTGGCCCATGTCTTAAGCCTACCAAGCGGAGATAAGGAAGAGAGGAGCAGCAGAAAGTGCTGAGTGGAAGGTGGAATAGCAAATAATAAAAAATTATCTATTCCCCCCCTCTACTCAATAACCTGACGTGTCCCTATCAGGGAATTAAAAAAAAAAAATCTCCCGCCCCAAAGTACCTGATGGGGTCCTATGCCCACAGTGGCCCATCAGGGAATAAGAAAAATTCTGACCCTGCTCCCCCCCCCAAATCTACCTGACAGGTGCGGTGCATAACCTGGCTCATTAGAGAATAAAAAAAAGGTGGTATAGAGGGAGGGTGGGAGGACTATAAATGAGTTTGGTGCTGAGAGTTGAAACTAATTGCCTGGTGTTGGGTGAGACATGAACCACTGTGTACACTGTAGGGAGCACCACTGAAAAGCAGTGCCGTTGCATCAAAGCCCTCTCTGTGGGCACAGTATACAAAAGAACTCTGTAACACTGACGCTGGATGCGGTACTCAGATAAGTACAATTATAACAGTGAGACTGGTGAGACACTAAGGCCTGCTATAAAAATAAACAAAGATAACACTATTACAAAAAAAGGCAAGACCAGCCTTGTTGGCACCAGCCAAATCTTGTTCATTTTCTTTGCTTATTGCCAGTCAGCCACTGAGTAAGCCCTGCTACTGGGACTTATAACCATTTCTCTGCAGGATCTCTGCTGTTAGACATACCTTATCATGCTGCTCAGCTCGACAGCCTTTCTTTCACGTAAGAACAGTGTAAGAGTGTAACAGGGACATAAATAACATCATACATTGAGTGCTACAGTGGTCCTCACAATTAGTTTGTAAATCAGGAACCACACTAAAAGGTCAGTGGAAAAAAAAAAGATTGCACAATAACAGAATGCGAGTTAGTAGGCCAGTTTTCATGGCCACATTTGCATCAAAGCAATCCAAGTGCTCAGATTGCTGCAGTGCAAATGCAGCCGTGTGGACACTTACCCAATCATGGTAAGTTGGTCCTCTCGCCTCTCCCCAGATGCTGCAGAGCTGAGGATGTGTTCAGGAACAAGCGGTGTAAGTAGCCATGTGGACAGGCCGCACCACTTGCTCAGACGTGCACGTATGCTCCCAGCATCCTCTTGGTTCACGTCTCCAAGCAACTGCTGTCCCAAACTCACAGCCCCTCTCCAGTGTAGCCTACATTGGCACCGAGAGGGAGCCATATAAAGGCAACACAGATCAATGCAGGAGGTCGGGGCAGCACCAGAGTGGACTGCACTTTGTGTCGGAGCAGACGTGTAACATTGCGTAATATTGGAAAAGCACCTTTTGCAGAAAATACTGGCTGGTGGGCAGAAGGCAGTTCTGGAGTTGGGAACCAGTACTTTAAACACAGAGAGCCAGTGGTTGATCCCCACCAGTGCTGGAATGCAAACTATAGCATGTCAGTTGCTCAGGAGGTTAATACTTCGATTTTAGGACAACAAAAGGCCAAGGCCCATAAGGGTTGTCCCTACTACTCAGTGGTGATAACCTGAGTTTTCATCATTTATGAACTGATCTAGTCTAGTCTTAAAATTTTAAAAAATTTGGTGCATCTACAACTGTTCGAGGTAGCTGATTCCATAGCCTTATCGCTCTAGGGACAAATGCGAATTTCTGTAAATCGCTTTTTGATATCCTTTCTGTCAACTGCCTCTTATGCTCTCTTATTTCACATATAATGTCCTTATACACCAGACCAAGCCTGTTCATCATACATGGATCCTCTAATAATTTGTACCGGAGTAGAATATCACCCCTTTTTCTTCACACACCTCTGGCTCTGTAAGACTGCAAGGTCATAGGTTCAAGTCCCGCACCAGGAATTTGGGACAGTTCCCAGTATTGACACTGTAGTGTGGTACTAAGGTGCTGCAGAGTTAGGGTGCTGTCATAAAGGGAAGGGGCACCTCTGTTTGCTGTCCAGGTAGAAGTTAAAGAGCCCATTGCACTTATTGTCAGACACAGTGATTCTCCCTGTTGCCAGGCCAAACATTCCTGCTGTCAGTAAAATAAGGTTATGCCCCCCACACACACACATATATACATTTGGAGACAAGGTGTCACGACTCAATGTGCCATTTCTGGTCACAAATTACAAATATATATTTATGCATGTGTCTGAATGTCTTCCATGAATTAAATATGTTTGTACATTTCTGTGCATGTGACAATATACTTATGTAACATTTTTGTGTGTTTATTTTTTTGTATGTTACCGCTGCATGGAACAATATATTTTGCCCATGTGTGATAATGTTTTGTGTGTTGAAATATTTGATGTACTGAAATGCAAGTGATCTGTTTTTGTTAAAATGTTTTGTCGTGTGTTTGGATATTTTGTGTGACTAGAGTAAATACTGTGCTTTCAAATGTTGTGCCAAGCGTTTATTTTGTATGGAATTGCTGTGTCTTGTCAAGCTTAGCTATATGTCAGTTTGTGTGGCTATTTCTGTGTGTTAAACATGTTTTGTGAATAAATATTATAGGCATATGTTTGCAGGTTTGTGCATCGGTTTCATGTATTATTCTTTCTAGCCACGCTACATTAGTGATGAAGATTCCTCCGTGAATTATATGCTGAGACACTGTTATATTTATTTATTTAATTTTGGTAACCTGGTAGGCTCCCTGAGACCAGGTGGTCCCTTTTTCAGGGGTGACCCAGGGTTAATTACAGAGAGACATGAGGCAGAGACATACACATTATACAATTACGAGTAGTAATGGACATCTACTACAAGGAGTACTGCAATATTAGTCAACATTTTCACAGCATCTCATTAGTTGAGTGGTGGCTTTCATTTTTTATCAAATGTTGCTTAAAGTGCTGTAAAAACGTTTTAAAAACTAGCCCCATAGACTTGTATGGGTGCATCCCCACGTTCTCCCTGGTGCCACATCACAAAACGGGGGATTGCGGGGGCAGAGCATGCAGACTAGGAAGTGGGAAGGGATCGGCTGGCTCGCAGTTCAGCAAGAATTACGATCCCTTCCCAAATGTTATACAGTGAGTAAAAATGTATAATTTTTACACAGAGGGGCTATTGCAACCCCAGGGTAGCGGGCAGTGAAGCCCACAGTGTGTTTTAAAAACATCACACATTTACTTTAAGAGTTTCTAAGAAGTTTGTTTTATATTTTTTTAAATAAGAAAATATCGTTTTCTTTATGAAACAGGAGTAGAAGACAAAAACATAATTCCAGTTTAGGTATACTGATACTGTACTGAAACATATCACATACGTTGCAAAGTGCAGTGTACTACAAGTTGTGTAGAAGGTATTGTGTAGGAAAGTGCTGTGTGTTATTTAACAAAATAGCCAAGTCGGGCATGTTGTGTAGCAAAGTTCTGAACGTCAGCTAGGCAGAGTCCAGCTGGTTGTGTGTCAGAAATCAAACAGGGAACAGTTAAACAAAAAACCTTTTTTGACAGTGGTGCTGGTGACAACTTTCGGCACAAGCTGGGCAATGACTAAGTCAAAACGGACTGCATTTCTATACATTGGTGCTCTATAAGCTGCAAAATAGAAGCAAACTCAGGTCTCTGTTCTCAAAGTGTGTGCAGTGGGACCCAAATTGTGTATGTGGGTGTGTGTGTGTGTGTGTGTGTGGGGGGGAGCTGTTTTGAGGATACTGCTTTGTTAACTGAAAAAGTGAGGAAAGTCAAGGCCAGAAGACGCTAGCTGTTCTCCTCTCTCTGAACTGAAACCCATCTCAAGACTCACTCGGGTTATGAGACATAGCACCAGCATTGATGGTCATTGCCTCTGACCTCAGCACTTCAACCCTGCTGCCTCCCCCACAAATAAAAACAGAAGGCTGATACTGATTATGTGTCCTGCTGCAACTTTTGGCAGCAGTGGTGGCAGCTGCAGTAACAATATGTAGAATAACATATGGGCTGGTGTGTAGAACGAGAGTTTTATACACACCCGAGGTGTGGGATGCTACATAAACCCCGTGAGTGAAGCTTGAGCATCACACACCAAGGGTGTTTATAAAATTTGAGTTACACACAGCCCCATGTATTGTTTTATATGCTTGCTTCATGCTGGTTTTTCACCTTGGGGATTTCATTTTGTGTGTAGAAAATCTATGGCCACTAGGTGGCGATGCTGTATAAAGCACACTGTTAGCCGAAAAGAAAACATTCTTTTCTCTTTCTGTGTTCTTATTAATTTATTTAGATTTTTTTTTGAAATATAGTATTCATTACAGTGTTCCAGTACTAAGAGTGGTTAGGTAGGCGAGGGCAGAGTGGTGCGATGGGGTCAAGGTGTGGCTTCATACAGATGCAATTTTCAGAGAATGCTTTTCTTTTTTTGTGGTCTGGGATCATGTGACAGCTAATGAAAAGGCAGATACCATCTTTTGTAGCAGGCTGCACTGGAGGTGCACTTACAAGGAGCGTGACGAGATTCGGCGTTGTGTACATGCCTGCAGTTGGGGAAACCAGCACGTGTTCACTGCTATAACCAGCTGGTTTTAAGGGCAAATTGTGACTAGGTTTCCCTATGGAGAACAAACAGCACCCAGTTATTATAATTCATTAATGTAGTAGTGTGATGATGGAGCAGACTTTGGGTCCATCTTGTCGTCTGCCACTCCTGCTACATGGCAGTGTCTATACATAGTAACATAATATTGTGATGACAGTGGGGACTTTGGGTCCAACTTGTCCACCCCTCCTGCTGCGCGGCAGTGACTATTTTATTTTATTTTATTTAGTTTTTGTTTACTGGGTAAGTACACAAGCCAGAAAGACTATTTTCAAGCACGACCCGGGAGAGTACAGAGACAAACTTCAAGAGAACAATCATGAATGCATAACACAAGTTACATGTAGATATTAGAGCATAACAGTGGTAATTTTGACAAAGAGTTTTAGGTAGCAAAACCAAAATACAATATTTAGATTACATAAGGCAATACAATCAGGCAAATTAAACCATCCAGACACTGATTTAACAAAGTGGGATAAAGTACTAAGAAAGCGAGACCAGTTTGGCAGAAATACATGAAGGGGGAGCAAGAGAGAGAGAGAGAGAGAGAGAGAGGTGGGAGGAGTAGGGAGGCAGCAGTGCCAAGGGTATAGACGATGAGAGATATAGAGTTTGAGAGGAGGGAGTAGCTATGTTTATGCTGGAAAGGGAAGGGGAAAATAGAGGATGAGAAAGTAAGAGATAAGGAAGTGAAGCTGAGAGGAAGTGCGCCATGTGGGATAGACCCCAGCACCCATGGTGACAACTGAGAGGGGGGTGGAGTTAGAGAGTAAGGGCTAGGGTGGTTTAAAGCAGGAGCATATGTGGGAGATGAGATAGTGTTCAAGTTACTATACATAGTAACATAGTATTGTGATGACAGATGGGACTCGGGGTCCATCTTGTCTATCCCTTCTGCTGCACAGCAGTGGCTATACACAGTAACACAGTATTGTGATGACAGAGGGGACTTTCTGCCCCTCCTGCTGCACCGCAGTGACTATACACAGTAACATAACATTGTGGTGATGGAAGGGACTAAGGGTCCTGCTTGTCTGCCCCTCCTGCCTGGTAGTGACTATACTCTAATTTGAGTCTAGAGGGGCCCACATCTAAGCTTATCAGCTAAAATATTACCCTTTGTCATACTGTGTCCCTCAGTTCTTTCTCATAAATGTCTAATACTAAAAAGCCTGAACAGTCCAAGCTTCCACAGCATCACTGTATAGGCTGTTCCCCATGTTAACCACCTTCTGTGTACAGTAATGCTTTTTGATAGGTCCCGTTAACTGGCCCTTCCACTCATTTTAAGGGCTAACCTCTAGTTCTCCTTGCACGCTCCAGAGCAAACATCTGTGTATACTCCCCCATGTCCATTGCCCTTAGGATTCGGACAGCTGTGAACATATCCCATCTCAGTCGTCTGTATCTGTGTATACTCTTACCTTTCCATTTCCTTTGGCATTTAGACGTATGTAATCATGTCCCACCCTAGCTTCTGTAACTGAGTATACACCCCATTCTTTTCTTTTAGCATTTAGACAGCAGTGATCATGTCTCATATCAGCCTTCTGTATCTTTGTACACTCCTTCCAGTCCATTCTGTTTAGTATTTAGATAGCTGTGATCCCATCTCAGCCTTCTATATCTATGTATACTCTCCCTGTCTATCTTCTGATTCCCCTTTAGTATTCAGAACATCATGATCAGGTCCCATCTCAGTCTTCTGTATTTGTGTGTATTTCCTCCTGTCCATTCCCTTTATTTTTTTTGGCCGCCAGTCACCTGGAGATCCGCCCGGTCACGGACTCCTTGCTCCCACTTCCAGATCAGGTGCACCACACACCTTGGGACCCCCTGACTTGCTCCCCCAGGGCGGGGCCAAGGAACCGATCCCTCTCAAACGGCTCCGTGGACAATGGGAGAGGGCAAGATGGGGCCACCCTGGAAGCTAATCGGAGTGAAGGGCTGGCATCATGGAAGGTGGTCAGGAGCTCTGTAGTCTCTTTATATGCCCCACTCCCCGGTAATCTGTAAATGGTCAAATAAAGCCCCAAAGGCACCATCCAGGACTATTACTGCTAGACTTTGGAAGAAAGACAAGTTGGGAGCTCTAAGAGCACACCACAGCCTCCAAGATTGGTGCTCTAGTGACCACAAAACAAATGTCAACACTGCCCTAGAATGCTTTATAAGCAAATTCAATGAAGTGTGCAATGTCTATGCCCCCTACACCAAAAGAAAGATCCGTGACTATGACAGCCCCTGGATCATGGCACAGCTACTAGCTCTCATGAAAAATAGAGATGACTTGTGGTACAAAGCAAGAAATTCCGGTACCCAGTCAGACTACCAGAACGATAGAGCTACATGGAATAAATGCACCTGGGCTATTCGCAAGGCCAAAAACACTCACTTTAAAACTGAGCTGACAAACTCATGGGGTGACAGTAGACGGTTCTGGGAGAACATCAAGTCCCTAACCGGTAAACCTAATGAAACTCCCCCCACCTTCCTGAACATTGAGGGACAACCTATGCAGGATCACAGTCACATAGCAAATGTCTTCAACAAAGCTTTTACTGACCTCAGTGGAGTGTTGCCCCCTAGCTTCCTTCAACACCAATCAGATACTTGCACCAAACGAAACCTGGGGACCCAATCAAACTCCCATCCGCCTCTCTACTTCAGAGCTATCACCTTTATGGAAGCAAAAAAGTACATCCTAAAAGCGCTAGGTAATTCTAGAACTAGCTCTGATCAACTGGACCTAAAACTAGTTAGGCTCACCCTGGACATAACTTTCAAATCCCTCACCAAAATCTTAAATCTCTCCTTGGTATCAGGCGAATTCCCATGGATCTGGTAGGTGGAGGTGGTTACCCCTGTTTACAAAAGTGGTGACAGGGCTAGCTCTACAAATTACCACCCAATATCTATCCTTCCTCCACTCTTCAAGGCCCCGGAGCGAATCGTGAGTGACCAACTGACGGAATATCTAGACAAGTATCATTTATAATGTCAACAACAACATGGATTTCGAAAAACAATACAGTACCACAACCGCTCTAGTGGAGTTTACCAGCTTTATCCATAATGCTCTAGACAGAGGGCTCTTTGTGGGGGCAACATATATTGATCTCACCAAGGCCTTCAACACCGTCAATCACAATCTGCTCCTGGATCAACTCTCCAATACTCTCCCCTGCAACAGTAGCATGGTTCAGAAGCTACCTCTCTTTGAGGGTCCAAAAAGTGAAAATCCTGGACACATTCTCCGACATCCTTAGTGTTAACACATGGGTTCCTCAAGGCTCTTATCCTTGGTCCTCTACTGTTCAGCCTGTTCTTAAACAACCTCCCTCAATCGGTAAATGACCAGCTACTACTGTATGCAGACGATGCGGTGCTATATTCATGTAATTCTGACCCTTACAAACTGGAAAAGCAAATGCAGGCTAATTTCACTGCAGCTGAGCACTGGTTCCTTCAATCAAAACTGCTCCTCAATTATAAAAAACTAAGACTATGTTATTTGCATTATCACATAACAAACACCACACTCATCAACTTTGCATTCATAACAATCAGAATACTTTCCTGGAGGTGGTTCAAACATTTAAATACCTAGGATTGACACTGGACCACACCCTCTCATTTAACCAACACATAGACGCAGTCGCAAAGTCATCAAATGCAAAACTAGGATTACTGTACAGACACCAAAAAGGCCTGACTTCTGAGGCACTCAACACTGCTGTAACTAGCTCAGTCCTCTCAGTGATAGACTATGGTTTAGCAGTATATGGGTCGGCCTCCCAAAATGTTTTGAAATGTATCAAAATAACACTAAAGAAAGCGTGTCATTTAGTCCTAGGTGTACCCCATCTCACTCACACCTGCGAGTTGTACACTCAAACAAAATGGCTCAACCTTGACAGTCACCTCCAGTATCAAGTATGCATGCTCGCCAAGAAGTCTATGCTAGGACTTACCACCCCAGGCCTGCAAAGCCTCCTTAGCTGACTTAATTCCATCAGATGTACTAAGGGTACAAACAACTCAACTCTCTGCACCCCTTTCTGTAGAACCACACAAGGCCAATGGTCCTACGAATACCGGGCACCACTTTGGCTTAATGCACTTGACCTAGGCATCACAAAAGAGGACAAAATAGGCCCCTCTAAAGATAAACTCCGAGTGGCCCTCGCCACAAACAGGAACTGTGACTGTGAGACCTGCACTCCCCCACACTTTTCCCTTCTCTTTCCTGCTACCCTCATTTTAACCTGCACTCTTGCCCCTACTCTCTTCTTGCTAACTAACACTCCCCTAGTAGGCTCCAGGTCCCCTCCTCAGTATCCCCCCCCCCCAGTGAGTCTAGCCCTCCTTTATGACTACACTATTTAGCACTTAAGACAAAAGAACTGCTGCCCATCAAGTTGTCGCCTCCTTGCGTTTAGTATTAGTTAATTATTTTGCAGACTATATCATACTCGGTTCCCTACCTGATTCACTCTATATCCTGTAGATCCTCAAGTTGTTCACTTAACAACCTGTTAACCTAGCCTGCTTTAAATTGTGTCTGTATATTTTTACTTATGTACTCCCTGTTACTGTAATTATGTAACTTCTGTAACCTGATGCACTCATGTGTTTCTAGGCATGGAACCTCCTTGTATCTGCTTATGTACTTGTAACCATTGTAAATGATGTAATGTCTATGTATTACTACGATGTGGAACCTCAGTAAAAGAGTCTTTGGTTCAAAGGTACTTCCTAGAAATAAATAAATAAAAATGAATGCCCGCACCCTGCCGAACACCCAGCCTCCGCTGGGTGTCACTGCAGCACGGTGCATATCCCTCACCCACCCCGAAGGAAGGAGTGCTGTCGCAGGACGCTCAATCCTTCCTTCCCTGGCCAGCCCCCGGTGGCCCAAGTCTGTTCCCTAACTCGGGTCGCCGGCTGGGTGTGAGGTGTGGCATCCAGCGCCTCAACCCTCAGTGCCACTGGACTGGCCTGTCCATTCCCTTTAGTATTCGGACATCTGTTATCAGGTCCCATCCCGCTTTCTGTATCTGTGTATAGTACCCCTGTCTACTCCCTTTAACATTTGGACAGCTGTGGCCTCACATCACTGCCTGCAGCACATCCAGAACTCACGTCACTGCCTGCAGTACATCCAGGCCTCACATCACTGCCTGCAGTACATCCAGGCCCTGCACCTCTGTCTGCAGTAGTTCCAGGTCCCATACCTCCTTCTGCAGTATATCCAGGCCCCACACTTCCGCTTGCTGTATATCCAGTCCCCACACTGGTGCCAACAGTACATCCAGGTCCCACACCACTGTCTGCAGTGCTTCCGGGCTGCACACCACTGTCTGCAGTACTTACAGGCCCCATACCTCCTCCTGCAGTAAATCCAGTCCCCACACCTCCCCCTGCAGTACATCCAGGCCCCACACCTCCCCCTGCAGTACATCCAGGCCCCACATCTCTGTCCGCAGTACATCCAGACCTTACACCTTCCCTGCAGTACATCCAGGCCCCATACCTCCATCTGCAGTACAACCAGGCCCTGCATCTCCACTTTCAGTACATCCAGTCCCCACACTGCTGTCTACAGTACATCCAGGACCCCATACCACTGCCTACAGTACATCCAGTCTCCACACTGCTGCCTACAGTACATCCAGGCCCCACACCTCCACCTGCAGTACATCTAGGCCCCATACCTCCCCCTGTAGTACATTCAGGCCCCACACCTCCCCCTGCAGTACATCCAGACTCCATACCTCCTCTTGCAGTACATCCAGGCCCTATACTTCTCCCTGCAGTACATCCAGGCCCCATACCTCCCCCTGCAGTACATCCAGACCCCATACCTCCTCCTGCAGTGCATCCAGTCCCCATACCTCCCCCAGCAGTACATCCAGGTCCTATACCTCCCCCTGCAGTACATCCAGGCCCCATACCTCCTCCTGCAGTACATCCAGGCCCTATACCTCTCCCTGCAATACATCCAGACCCCATACCTCCTCCTGCAGTACATCCAGGCCCCATGTCTCCTCCTGCAGTGCATCCAGTCCCCATACCTCCCCTGCAGTACATCCAGGCCCCATACCTCCTCCTGCAGTACATCCAGTCCCCACACCTCCCCTGCAGTACATCCAGGCCCCACACCACCCCCTGCAGTACATCCAGGCCCCACACCTCCCCCTGCAGTACATCCAAGCCCCACACCACCCCTGCAGTACATCCAGGCCCCACACCGCCTCCTGCAGTACATCCAGGCCCCACACCTCCCCTGCAGTACATCCAGGCCCCACACCACCCCCTGCAGTACATCCAGGCCCCACACCTCCCCTGCAGTACATCCAGGCTCCACACCTCCCCCTGCAGTACATCCAGGCCCTATACCTCTCCCTGCAATACATCCAGACCCCATACCTCCTCCTGCAGTACATCCAGGCCCCATACCTCCTCCTGCAGTACATCCAGGCCCCACACCGCCTCCTGCAGTACATCCAGGCCCCACACCTCCTCCTGCAGTACATCCAGGCCCCACACCACCCCCTGCAGTACATCCAGGCCCCACACCCCTGCAGTACATCCAGGCCCCACACCTCCCTGCAGTACATCCAGGCCCCATACCTCTCCCTGCAATACATCCAGACCCATACCTCCCCCAGTACATCCAGGCCCCATACCTCCTCCTGCAGTACATCCAGGCCCCACACCACCCCCTGCAGTACATCCAGGCCCCACACCTCCTCCTGCAGTACATCCAGGCCCCACACCTCCCCTGCTGTACATCCAGGCCCCACACCTCTGTCCGCAGCACATCCAGACCCTACACCTCCCCTGCAGTACATCCAGTCCCCATACCGCTGCCTGCAATACATTCAGGCCCCATACCTCCCCGTGCAGTACATCCAGGCCCCATACCTCCCCCTGCAGTACATCCAGTCCCCATGCCTCCTCCTGCAGTACATCCAGTCCCTATACCCCCTCCTGCAGTACATCCAGGTCCTATACCTCCACCTGCAGTGCATCCAGGCCACACACCTCCCCTGCAGTACATCCAGGCTCCATACCTCCCCTGCAGTACATCCAGGCCCCATACCTCCCCCTGCAGTACATCCAGGCCCCATACCTCCCCCTGCAGTACATCCAGGCCCCATACCTCCCCCTGCAGTACATCCAGTCCCCATGCCTCCTGCAGTACATCCAGTCCCTATACCCCCTCCTGCAGTACATCCAGGTCCTATACCTCCACCTGCAGTGCATCCAGGCCACACACCTCCCCTGCAGTACATCCAGGCTCCATACCTCCCCCTGCAGTACATCCAGGCCCCATACTTCCTCCTGCAGTACATCCAGTCCTCACACCTCTGCCTACAGTACATCCAGTCCCCACACCTCACTGCCTACAGTACATGCAGGACCCCATGCCGCTGCCTACAGTACATCCTGGACCCCACACCGCTGCGTACAGTACCTCCAGTCCCCATTCCGCTGCCTACAGTACATCCAATCCCAACACCACTGCCTACAGTACATCCAGTCCCCACAACGCTGCCTGCAGTACATCCAGTCACCATACCACGCTGCCTACAGTACATCCAGTCCCCATACCGTGCTGCCTACGGTACATCCAGTCCCCACACTGCTTCCTACAGTACATCTAGTCCCCATACCGCTGCCTACAGTACATCCAGTCCCCACACCACTGTCTGCAGTGCTTCCAGGCTGCACGCCACTGTCTGCAGTACTTCAAGGCCCCATACCTCCTCCTGCAGTACATCCAGGCCCCATACCTCCTCCTGCAGTACATCCAGGCCCCATACCTCCTCCTGCAGTACATCCAGTCCCCACACCTCCCCTGCAGTACATCCAGGCCCCATACCTCCCCCTGTAGTACATCCAGTCCCCACACCTCCCCTGCAGTACATCCAGGCCCCATACCTCCTCCTGAAGTACATCCAGGCCCCATACCTCCCTCTGCAGTACATCCAGGCCCCACACCTCTGTCTGCAGCACATCCAGACCCTACACCTCCCCTGCAGTACATCCAGTCCCCATACCGCTGCCTGCAATACATTCAGGCCCCATACCTCCCCGTGCAGTACATCCAAGCCCCATACTTCCTCCTGCAGTACATCCATTCCCCACACCTCCCCCTGCAGTACTTCCAGGCCCCATACCTCCCCTGCAGTACATGCAGACCCCACACCTCCCCTGCAGTACATCCAGGCCCTATACCTCCCCCTGCAGTACATCCAGGCCCCACACCTCTTCCTGCAGTACATCCAGGCCCCACACCTCTCCTGTAGTACATCCAGGCCCCATACCTCCCCCTGAAGTGCATCCAGGCCCCACACCTCTCCTGCAGTACATCCAGGCTCCATACCTCCTCCTGCAGTACATCCAGTCCCTATACCCCCTCCTGCAGTACATCCAGGTCCTATACCTCCACCTGCAGTGCATCCAGGCCCCACACCTCCCCTGCAGTACATCCAGGCTCCATACCTCCCCCTGCAGTACATCCAGGCCCCATACCTCCTCCTGCAGTACATCCAGTCCTCACACCTCTGCCTACAGTACATCCAGTCCCACACCTCACTGCCTACAGTACATGCAGGACCCCATCGCCTACAGTACATCCTGGACCCCACACCGCGCGTACAGTACCTCCAGTCCCCATTCCGCTGCCTACAGTACATCCAATCCCAACACCACTGCCTACAGTACATCCAGTCCCCACAACGCTGCCTGCAGTACATCCAGTCCCCATACCACGCTGCCTACAGTACATCCAGTCCCCATACCGCTGCCTATGGTACATCCAGTCCCCACACTGCTTCCTACAGTACATCTAGTCCCCATACCGCTGCCTACAGTACATCCAGTCTCCACACCACTGCCTACAGTACATCCAGTCCCCACACCACTGCCTACAGTAAATCCAGTCCCCACACTGCTGCCTGCAGTACATCCAGTCCCCACACCACTGTCTGCAGTACTTCAAGGCCCCATACCTCCTCCTGCAGTACATCCAGGCCCCATACCTCCTCCTGCAGTACATCCAGGCCCCATACCTCCTCCTGCAGTACATCCAGTCCCCACACCTCCCCTGCAGTACATCCAGGCCCCATACCTCCCCCTGCAGTACATCCAGGCCCCATACCTCCCCCTGAAGTACATCCAGGCCCCATACCTCCCCCTGAAGTACATCCAGGCCCCATACCTCCCCCTGCAGTACATCCAGTCCCTATACCTCCCCCTGCAGTACATCCAGGCTCCATACCTCCTCCTGCAGTACATCCAGTCCCTATACCTCCTCCTGCAGTACATCCAGTCACCATACCTCCCCCTGCAGTACCTCCAGTCCCCACACCGCTGCCTACAGAACATCCAGTCCCCACACTGCTGCCTACAGTACATCCAGTCCCCACACCGCTGCCTACAGTACATCCAGGACCCCATATCGCTACCTACAGTACATCCAGTCCCCACACCACTGCCTACAGTACATCCAGTCCCCATACTGCTGCCTACAGTACATCCAGTCCCCACACCAGCTGCCTGCAGTACATCCAGTCCCCACACCGCTGCCTGCAGTACATCCAGTCCCCACACCGCTGCCTGCAGTACATCCAGTCCCCACACCGCTGCCTACAGTACATCCAGTCCCCACACCACTGCCTACAGTACCTCGAGTCCCCACACCGCTGCCTACAGTACATCCAGGACCCACACCGCTGCCTACAGTACATCCAGTCCCCACACCACTGCCTACAGTACATCCAGTCCCCACACCGCTACCTACAGTACATCCAGTCCCCACACCGCTGCCTACAGTACATCCAGTCCCCACACAGCTGCCTACAGTACATCCAGTCCCCACACCGCTGCCTACAGTACATCCAGTCCCCACACCGCTGCCTACAGTACATCCAGTCCCCACACCACTGCCTACAGTACATCTAGTCTCCACACAGCTGCTTGCAGTACATCCAGGCCCCACACCACTACCTGCAGTACATCCAGGCCCCATGCCACTGTCTGCAGTGCTTCCAGGCCACACACTGCTGTCTGCAGAGCTTCCAGGCCCCATACTTCCTCCTGCAGTACATCCAGGCCCCACACCACTGCCTGCAGTACATCCAGGCCCCACGCCGCTGTCTGCAGTACTTCCAGGCCACACACTGCTGTCTGCGGAGCTTCCAGACCCCATACTTCCTCCTGCAGTATATCCAGTCCCCACACATCCTGCTGCAGCACATCCAGGCCCCAAACCTCCCCTTGCAGTACATCCAGGCCCTACACCTCTGCCTGCAGTACATCTAGGCCCTGCACCTCTGCCTGTAGTACATCCAAGTGATCTTTAAATGAGGTGACACGTGTTTATAAATTCTATACTTATCAGAACCTGTTAACAAAGGAATACTATACTACTAAGTATATAGCAGCATTCTAAATCCTTAAGTAGTGGCCAGTTGCAAAAATGGACCCCATATATTCAGAAAACTATCCAGTTTATCCAGTAGCGTATAAGATATTCTTTCATTGTTGGCAGTGTAATTCATCATGTTATATCATTCTAGCAATGTGGGTACACTAGAGCTCTTCCAGTACTTAAGTACTAGACGTTTTGCACATACTGATGCTATAGAAAGCCATAATCTCTGCTGACAATTAAGAGTAGAATTGGGTGGGAAGATGCCCAAAATCTATATTAATGATGTACAGGGTATATTGATTAACAATGCTCGACTACAGACTTTTTGTATCTCACCCCAGAATGCTTTAGCAGAGGGCAGCTCCACAACATTTGAGAGATATTGGCATTTGGACTCTGGCACCTCCAACAGTTAGTACTAGGAGATAAACCTAACTCCTGTAGTCTCATAGGTGACATATAAAACTGATGAATAATTTTGTATTGAATAAGCTTACCTTTCGTAACCCTATATCCATAACATGCATGCTCCCATGCTGAGCTCCAATCTTGTTCTGACATGGAGACATCCAGTTCTAATTCCCATTTCTGTGTAGTGGAGGAGGTCAGAGATGGAGTTGGAGATGTAATAGAGTTCATTATTACTTTATATACAAAACCAGCTCCTTTCTTTAGTGACCCTAACTTTATCAGTTGTTCCCACTCAGGGGACTAGGGTAGGGATAGAGTGTCCAACAAAATATTTTCTTTCAGTACCTTACGGAGTTGCAAATAATAATGAAAGTGGAACCATGGCAAATTATATTTTGCCTTTATCTCAGAAAAATACATTATTATTAAAGAATTCCCCTGGGAGATCATCTAACCCTGAGGTTTTCCCGCTAGGGAGAGAATTGATTATTGATATTATTTCCTCTGTACTTAGATTTTTATTAAGTTGTTTCAAATCTATCTTAGATAATTCCATCCCAGAATCCGATTTTAGAAAGTAGGATGCTTTCTGTAGACTGATATTTTTGTGTGTATAGCTCTGAGTATAGAAATCTGCAAATGCTTTATTAATATCTTTATTACCCCTTAGAATTGCATTTGCCTTTTGTATACCTGGAATTATATTTTGGTCCTGTATTTTCCCAAGTCTGTGCACAAGTAGTTTCCCGGCTTTTTCACCAGATTTCCAATATTTCTGTTTTGTATGGAAAAGGACATATTTTGTTTTTGCTGAGATCATAGCATTAATTTCAAATTTTTTGAATGCCATCTCATATAACCAATTCTGATCAGCATTTTTAGAATTTTTAATTTGCCTCTCCATTGCAACCAGGTCTGCCCATTTCTCTAGGATACCCTGCTTTTTCTCCTTTTTCCTAGCTGCAGAAAAACTAATTATTCTGCCTCTGATGTAGGCCTTATATGCTTCCCAAAGATTTGCCACCGTAATTTCCCCATTATCATTACCCCTAAAATATTCATAATTTTCATTCGATACCTATTCAATGAATTTTTCATCTTTTAACAGAGGGGTGTTAAATCTCCATCGCATTTCTTCAGGCTTCCCTTCTCCTAAAATAATGCACATACCTATAAGGGCATGATCAGATAGAATAATAGAATCTATCCTGGCATCCAACACACAGCTCACCAGGTCAGAAGATATAAACAAATAATCTATTCGACAGTATGTTGAATGACAATTAGAGTAAAAAGTGTAATCTTTCTCTTTTGGATTAACAATTCTCCAAATATCAGTTAGTGATAAGGTCCTAATCATGTTATGCAAAGGATACCAAGCTTTAGATACAATAAGGGCACCATGGAAAAGATTCCTGTCAATAACATGATCCACTACTTCATTAAAGTCACCACCTGTTATGAATTTATATTCGGAATAACAAATAAGTTGTGCTGTGACCTTGTCAAAACATGCATGTTGACCTGAATTATGGGCATATATATTACACAGTAATACCTTCAAACCATCTAATGTACCCAATAAAATCTGATATCTACCCTCCAGATCCGACACATGACCAGATTTAATGAAGTTGATACCTTTTCTAATAAGGATTGCAACACCTCTTTGTTTGGAGTTAAAAGCACTAAATTCAACTTGTCCCACTCAAGACCTACAAAGCTTAACTGATTCATCATCATCTAAGTGGGTCTCTTGCAAAAAAGCTATATCTACTTTTCCCTTATTTAAATCCATCAATTTTTTTTCTTTTTTATGGGCGTTCCTAAGCCATTAACATTCTATGACACAATTTTATATGGATCCATACTGAAACATACGTCGCTTCAGTCAATACCAAGAGTACTACAGAATGCTGCTAATAAAAACTAAACTTGTTATAACACAAAAAAAAGAAATAGAATGAGCAACTGCTATTTAAAACTAGAATGAATAAATTAAATAACACTGTTAGTAACAGGTAAATCAAAAACATATAGATATTTCTAACAGAATTTTCTTAACTATCTTTAAGAAATGTATTATATCTATATACTTTAAAATAAATAAAAATTTGAGTAATATCAGTAGGATGTACTATATTACATTGCCAAGAAAAGGCCTACTAATCTACAGTCTAAGGCCTAAATGTCTACTATAGGAAATACGAACGACTATTATCCAGCTGTTATATTTGGGTATTAAACCTTAAATAGCAATACACTTATCCAGCAATTGAATAATTAGGAAGTAGTACAAAATTAGCTGCAGCTGTTGATTCATTTATCCAGTTGTAAGGCAGTCAAAAGAAAACAGTACCAGTAGGGTGTAGTCTACTATATTGCCAATGAGTCCACCAAATAAAGATCCAAGGTTGCGTTGGCAAGAGTAATTGACTCGATAGTAGTTGAACGAGTGTTGCGATAAAAGCCATCCCAAGTAATGAAATATCATCGCTCTCTATGTGATATTAAGTAGATCATGAGCCGGGAATAGATAGCACTAATTCAGCAAAGAAGAAATAGTTAAAAACTTATTCAGAGAAAGGGGGAATCCGCAGCCAGATGTCACAACTATGTATGGGGGGGGGTGAACATATACATGAGCACTGACCATACAGTCATAAACATGAAGATGAAATCAAACAGACAAACATTTGAGGACATAAATAATCAGAACTGTGGCCTTCAGTGCATTCCAGATGACCTAAATTAAGCATTCAATATGCAAAAATAGAACCAGCATACCTCCTATAGTCATATAACCACTGCTTAAAGCGGGTTTCTAACGGATAATTTTTATTCTTAATACACTATAAGTGTGTTTATTTTTCCAACCATACTTACCCCACTATATCTTAAAGTTCCTTTGCATGTATTGCTGAAGGATATAGTTCACATTCCTTAATCAGACATACTTACCTTCTATTTCTTAATATTTTAGAACAGGAAGAGTGAAATTCTAGATTAATCTTCACCTCAAGCACATATATAATTACTATACTACGGGGGGGGGAATAAGAGGGCATCATGTACAGTATATCATATCCAAGGACAGCAAGAGGGACAATAAAGATGATGAGACATAAAATCAACATTGGCAACACCCCCTTATAGTATCCAAACATGCTGCCTGTATCCTCCCGAAAAACGAGCAAGTACTGTATCCTCCCGAAAAACGAGCAAGTAACAAACACAAACATCGCGCAAACAATTTGTTTCCCTTACCAAACTATTGCCATCTATGCACATCCTAAAAATTGCAGATAAAATATTTGTGACATGAATTTCTTCTAATGGAGTCTTGCTGTATTCTGACTATTTGCAGTGATCTCCAACCTTTGAACTGACCCGGAGAGGAAGGAGTTAACTTTCCATGCAAGGCATGGAACGCTGAGCTCGAGCTCGGTTGAAGCCTCTGTCTGCTGTTGTTTGAACCCCAACCGCCAGATCTTTACGAGCTATACTCACTGGGCGTTCTGTGTGGAAACCGTAAACTAACACTAGCCAACTGGCAACTAAATGTAATAAAGAGGGGTTTTTTTTGGTTTCAAAGCAAAGACTCAAGTCAAGAAACCTAAAAAACAAAACACAACACACACCCAAAATAAAGGAGGGTGAGAAAAAGGGGGCACCTCTAGGTGCCAACACTGCTCCTGCCCACCCACATTCCAAAAACCAGGTTCTGAGAGGGGAGGCAGGGGGAGGTCAGAATACAGCAAGACTCCATTAGAAGAAACAACATTACTAAGGTGAGTAATTTTTTTCTTCAAACAACATGGTCTTGCTGTATTCTGAATATTTGCAGACTACCAAGCAGTATCTCCATGGAGGATGGACAGAACCTACTTTGGGAATAGGCTCTGAAGTACTGCTGTGCCAAACTGAGCATCACTGCTAGCCTGGATATCCAGAGAGTAATGCTTGGTAAAAGTATGGACTGTTTTCCAGGTGGCTGCTTGACATGTCTCTAAGATAGGAATATCCCTGGCAGCAGCCAGGGAAGCAGCTGTACCTCTAGTAGAGTGAGCCCTCAGGCCTGAGGGTGGAGTATTACCCAATTTTTCATAGCAGAATTGTATACAAGAGACAATCCACTTGGCAATAGATCTTTTAGTGGCAGGTTTTCCCTTACCGACCTCACCATAAGTGAGGAACAATTGGAGGGAATCAAACCTGTGACCCTTGGTTCGCTCTATGAAGTAGCTAAGGGCCCTTTTCACGTCCAGGCTGTGCAGTCTCCTCTCTCCAGAGGAGGAATGGTCAGTGAAGAAAACAGGAAGAGACATAGACTGGTTAAGGTGGAAATCTGAGACCACCTTAGGCAAAAACTTCCTATTAGTTCTGAGGACCACCTTATCTCTTTGAAAAGAGATAAAATCAGGCTCCACTGCCAGGGCCTGTAACTCACTGATGAGTCTGGCAGAGGTAATGGCTACCAAAAACACAGTTTTCCAAGTCAAGTACTTAAGTTCTGCAGAGGACAAAGGCTCAAAAGGGGGTTGCATAAGCTAAGCAATGCAAACATTTAGGTCCCAAGCAGGAGCAGGGTCCCTGAATGGAGAATTGGTGTGCAACAATCCCTTGAAGAATTTACAAAATACAGGATGAGCTGAAAGACAAGAGGGCTTACCTAGTGACAAAAAAGCAGAAACAGCTGCTAAATGTACTTTGAGTGTAGCTGGTCTGAGTCCCAAGCTATTGAGATGAACCATATAGTCCAGGACTGTAGGCAACCCAGCAGACTCTGGAGAAATATGCTTACCAGAGCACCAAATAGTGAACCTTTTCCATTTGGAGTTGTAAGTCTTTCTGGTGGAAGGCTTTCGAGAAGCCTTTAGAATATCCAAAACACCTTGAGAGAGATGCAGATCAGCAAACTCTAACTCTTCAAGAGCCAGGCATTGAGATTGAGAGATTTGAGATTCGGATACCAAACTCTCCCCTGACAGGATGTCAACAGATTGTAATTCCTGGGAAGAGACAGGGGGAGGTGGATTGCTAAGGACAGCAACAGTGGGTACCAGGGCTGTCTGGCCCAGTCTGGAGCAATCAGAATCACTTTGCAGGGTTGAGACCTGATTTTGACTAGTACCTTGAACAGGAGAGGGAAGGGGGGAAAAGCAGAAAAAACTTCCCTTTCCAATTGAGAACTAGAGCATCCAGGGGGACTGAGCCCAATACTGGGGGTCTGCTGTAAAAAAGGGGAGTTGGTGATTGTCTGGGGCTGCAAAAAGATCTATCTCTAGAGTGCCCCATCTGGAGAAAATCACCTTCAAAACTAGGGGATCTAGGGACCATTCGTGATGGCCCTGAGATATCCTGCTGAGAGCATCTGCCAGGACATTGTCCTTCCCTGGGAGGTGCACTGCTGTCAGAGATGTTTGCAGGTAATAGGCCAGAGACCACAACTTCATTGCTTCTGTGCACAAGGCCGTAGACCAAGTGCCCCCTTGCTTGTTGATGTACCACATTGTGCTGGTGGTGTCTGTTCTGATCTGGACTACTTTGTTCTGAACAGACTTGGAAAAAGCTTGCAGTGCTCGAAACACTGCTCTGAGTTCCAAGAGACTGATGTGAAGCAGAGATTCTTGAGGTGACCACAGCCCTTGGGTAGTCAGATCCCCCAAGTGGGCTCCCCAGCCCAAGAGGGAGGCATCTGTGGTAAGGATCAGAGAATGAGGTTGAGTGACAAAAGGAACTCCTTGCCTTAGATTGTCCTGATCCTGCCACCACTGGAGAGCCTGGATCAGGGTTCAAGTTACTGGGACTAGTTTGGTCAGGGGATCCTTTCTCTGGAACCAGAAGGTTCTCAAGTGGAACTGGATGTCCCTCATCTGAAACCTTGCCCCCTGGACCAGTGCTGTAGAGGCTGCCATGTGGCTCAGGAGCTGCAAGAAGTGCCTTGCTGGTCGAGACACCTGAAAGGTGAAAGAAGAAGCTAGTTTTACTAGTGTCCTTGCCCTGTCCAGGGGAAGGAAGGCCCTTGCTCTTATTGTATCGAGCTCCGCCCCTATAAAGGTGAGGAGCTGCACTGGTTCCAGAACTGACTTTGGAAGATTTAGGAGGAATCCTAAGGAGGTGAGCAGTTGCTGAGTTATCTGCAAATGTGACTTGACTTGGTCTGGGGACTGACCCACTATGAGCCAGTCATCCAGGTATGGGAAGATGGAGATCTTTTTTCTCCTTAGGGAAACAACAACTACTGCCAGGCACTTTGTGAACAACCTTGGGGCTGATGTTAGACCAAAGGGCATTGCTCTGAATTGATAGTGGCCTGAGGGCAACTCGAACCTGAGGTACTTTCTGTGGGAGCACCTGATGGGAATGTGAAAATAGGCATCTTTGAGGTCCAGGGAGGCTAGCCAGTCCCCTGGCCTTAGAGAGGGCAGAATTATTCCCAGAGTCACCATTTTGAATTTTGGCTTTAAAAGGTGCTTGTTTAAATATCTCAGATCCAGGATGGGCCACCATTCTCCTGTCTTTTTGGGGGTTAGGAAGTACCTGGAGAACAAACCTTTTCCCCTGTGTAGGGCTGGAACCCTTTCTATGGCTTTGAGAGCCTCTAGGGCAAGTGCCTCTGAGGGATTTGCAGGTGGAAAGGATCTGGCTCTCAGCTTTGGAAATTTTTTGAAGCTGAGAACCAGTCCCTGGCTTACTACTTCCAGGACCCACTTGTCTGATGTTAGAGACTCCCAGTCCTGGACAAAGTAAGCCAGCCTGCCCCCTACAGGTAGTGGACAATCAGCCCTGGCTAACCCATCAGGGTGCCTGTTTGGCAGGGGTTTTGGCTGAGGTGGAAGCAGGTCTGCTTGTCCCCTTCTGCCTCCCTCTAAAGAACCCCTCTGAGCATAGGCAGAAGAGGAGGCCTGGGCTTGGTAGAAAGGCCTATGAAAGGCCTGCCCTGCCCTGAGGTGCTGCCTCTGAGGAGTGGCCTGCCTTTCCTTGGCCTGTGCACTCTATAGGTGGTCCTATATTCATCCATTTTCTTCATGTAATTCTCTGTCTGCTCCCCAAACAGAGAATTACCCACAACAGGAAAATCCATGGCCTTAGTCTGGGTATCCTGTCACAGGCTAGTACATCTGAGCCAAGCCATTCTACGAAGTGCCACAGATGTAGCCATGACTCTAGATGACACATCACTGGAGTCCAATGCAGCATGGAATTGCACCTTGGATGCCTCAACACCATCAGCAGCCACCTGCTCCAGCTCCTTGGCAAGCTGGCCAGGGACCTGTTTTGCTAAAGCCATGACAGTGTCCCATCTGGATTTCTGATACCTAGCAGTATAAGCCATATAATTGGCCTGTCTGAGTCCCAAGGATGCTGCCATGTACTGTTTCTTTGCCATGGCATCAATTCTCCTGGAGTCCTTGTTTGGGGGGTGTGATGCCAAGGGAATATTTGCCTTATCACAGGCTGCAGCCTGCACTACCCCAACATGGCTGCATTGTTGTGTAAGGAACTCCGTGTCTGAGCCTGACAATGTATACCTCTTGTCCATTCTCTTATCCACAGGAGGTATGGTGTTAGGAGTCTTTAAAATCTTAAATGTCTGTTTCCCAAAAGATTTGTGTAAGGGAATAGACAGCCTCCTAGACTCTGGGATATCCATCATTTCCACATAGTCAGGCTCCTCCTGGTCATCCACAGCTTCTTCCATAGGAAGCTGGAGGTTTCAACCACTTTTATAAAACATGAAATGGGAGGGACTCAAAAGCCTGGAGGAGACACTACTGAAGGTCTGTCTGGGGAGATGTCCGGGTCAATGGGCACATCCAGACTTTCAAATCCACATTCACTTTCCTCATACTCCTCTTCCTCCTCCTCCGGTTCATAAATTCCTCTAAATCATAATCTTGAACCGGTGGAACCGGCGAACCAGCGCCTCCCCTGATGGTGCCGGTTCGGTCGAACTGGGAAAGCGACTGCACAATTTTATCGCTTACTATTTCTTCAGGCGGTTGGAGAGGAAAGTTTTGGCTCCACACCAGCTGATTTTTCCTTTCTAGTTCTCTTAGCTGGAACCGACTCCTCAGAATCGGCTCTCCTTTTGCCCGAAGAAGTCTCGCCCTGATCAGAGGGCACTCCTTCTGGTTCGGTTTGAACCGAACTGGGCTGGCCATCCTGTTCAGCGGACTTTTTGGCTTCCCTTTCCCTGAGCCTACCAACTCTCTTTTCTAGGGTAGCTGCAGGAAAATGTTTACAAATCTGGCAGTCTGCATTGAGGTGGTCAAACCCCAGACAATAAACACAGGTGGTGTGGGGGTCAGCCTTAGCAGACTTTTCCACACACACTACAGTGTTGAAACCCAGTGGGCCCGGTTTTTCTTTTGGGTTTCTCAGACATTGTGCCAGTCCTAACCAAACTTACCCTTTTAATGGCATTCCGCCAGGCAAGACCTTCTTATTGGTTCCTGACCGTGTCACGGGTCGTGGAAAAAAACGTAATAAAATCCGTTTTTTTTAGAACCGATAAGAACCGGTAACCACACACTAAAAGTACAAGTAAAGATTTTTTTTTTTAACAGCTTGATCGGTTCAAACCGAACCAATGAACAGTTTACAAGTTCCACACAGAATAGAAATAAATATAACCTATCTAGCACTCACATATACCACAGACAGAGACTGAACCGACAGGTTACGGTTTAAATTCGGTCGAAAACCGAGAAAAGCGGTACTTTAACCGACAAATTGAACCGAGCAGAAGGAGAAATCTCCGGAGCGACTGTTCAGTGAGGCGGAGTAAAGAATCTGATGGTTTGAGTTTAAACAGCAACAGACAGAGTCTCAACCGAGCTCGAGCTCAGCGTTCCATGCCTGGCATGGAAAGTTAACTCTTTCATCTCCGGGGCAGTTCAAAGGTTGGGACTCACTGCTATTGTCAGAATACAGCAAGACTTCATGTTGTTTGAAGGGGGCCACAGGTAAAGATAAAATCATGGGGGGGGACAGGAGTCCAAGTAAAGAGCAAACCATGGGGGAATGGGGCCCCAGGTAAAGGAAAAAAAGCATAGCAAAATGTGAGCCCAAACAAAACCATGGTGGAAATAGGGCTTCAGGTAAAGAGCAAACAATGGGAGAAACTGGGGCCCCAGATAAAGAGCAACCCCTGTGAGAAACAGAAGCCCAGGTAAAGAGAAAACCATGGGGAAACAGGGGCCCAAGTAGAGAACAAATCATGGGAGAAATGGGGGCCCAGGTAAAGAGCAAACCATGGGAGAAATGGGGCCACAGGTAAAGAAAACACCATGGTGGAAACCGGGGCCCCAGGTAAAAAGCAAACCATGGGGGAATGGGGCCCCAGGTAAAGAGCAAACCATGAGAGAAATGGGTACCCAGGTAAACAGCAAATTATGGGGATATTGGGCCCCAGGTAAACAGCAAACCATGGTAGAAACGGGCTCAAGTAAAGAGCAAACCATGGAAGAAGTAGCAGCCCCAGGTAAAGAGCAAACTATGGAGAAAACAGGGGCCCAGGTAAAGAGGAAATCATGGGGAAATGAGGGCCCAAGTAAATAGCAAACCAGGAGGGAATGGGGCTCTAGATAAAGAGAAAAATATAGAAAAAACATGGGCCCAAGCAAAGAGAAAATCATGATGGAAACAGGACCTTAGGTAAAAAGCAAACCATGAGAGAAACTGAGGCCTCAGCAAGGAGCATACTGGGGGAGACATAGGGGCCCAGGTAAAGAGCAAACCAGTGGAGAAATGGGGACCCAGGTAAAGTGCAAACCATAGGGGCAAATGTGCTCCATGTAAAGAGCAAACCATGAAAGAAATGGGGACCCAGTTAAAGAACAAACCATGGGAGAAATTGGGGCCTTAGATAAAGAGCAAACTGGGAGGAAGGGGCCCCAGGTAAATAATAAAATATGAGGGAAATGAGACCCCAGGTAAAGCGCAAACCATAGGATAAATGGGGTCCCAGGTACAGAGCAAACCATGGGAGAAATGGTGGTACCAGGTAAAAAGCAAACCATGGAGGAACGAGGGCCCAGGTAAAGAGCAAACCATGGCAGAACTGGGGCCCCAGCTACAAAGCAAATCATAGAGAAATGGGGCCCTAAGTAAAGAGCAAACCATGTGGGAATGGGGCCCAGGTAAAAACCAAACCATGAGAGAAACAGACCCAGGTAAAGGGCAAACTATGGGAGAAATTGGGGCTCCAGATAAAGAGCAAATTGGGAGAAATGGGGCCTCAGGTGAAGAGCAATCTATGGGGGAAATGAGGCTCCCGGTAAAGTACAAACGATAGCAGAAACTGGTACCCAGGTAAAAAACCTTGGGAGAAATGAGAGCCCAAAGCAAAGAACAAACAATGAGGGAAACAGGGGCACAGGTAAAGAGCAAACCATGGGGGAAATGGGGCCCCAGGTAAACAGCAAGCCATGGGAGAAATTGGGCCCCAGCTAAAGAACAAACCATGGGAGAATGGTTCCCCAGGTAAAAAAAAAAACAAACCATAGGAAAAATAGGGGTTCAGGTAAAGAGCAAACCATAGGGGCAAATGGGCTCCATGTAATGAGCAAACCATGAAAGAAATGGGGGCCCAGGTAAACAGCAAACCATGGAGGAATGAGGGCCTAGGTAAAAAGCAAACCATGGCAGAACTGGGGCCCCAGGTAAAGAGCAAATCATGGTGAAATGGGGCCCCAAGTAAAGAGCAAACCATGGGGGAATGGGGGAATGGGGCCCAGGTAAAAACCAAACCATGGGAGAAATGGGCTCAGGTAAAGGGCAAACTATGGGAGAAATTGGGGCCTCAGGTAAAGAGCAAACTGGGGGAAATAGGGCCCCAGGTAAAGAGTAAATAAACTATGGGGGAAATGAGGCTCCCGGTAAAGTACAAATGATAGGAGAAACTGGTGCCCAGGTAAAAAACAAACCATGGGAGAAATGAGAGCCCAAAGCAAAGAGCAAACAACGGGTGAATCAGGGGCTCAGGTAAAGAGTAAACCATGGGGGAAATGGGGCCCCAGCTAAAGAACAAACCATGGGAGAATGGGTCCCCAGGTAAAAAAACAAACCATAGGAGAAATGGGGGCCCAGGTAAAGAGCAAATCATGGGAGACATGGGACTCCAGGTAAAAAGCAAACCATAGGGGCAGTGGGGCTCCAGTTAAAGAGCAAACAATGAAAGAAATTAGGCCCAGGTAAACAGCAAACCAAGGGGGAAAGGGGCTCCACGTAAAAAGTAGAGTATGGGGTTAATGAGACTCTATGTAAAGAGCAAACCACAGGAGAAATTGGTGCCTAGGTACAGAGCAAACCATGGGAGAAATGGCCCCAGGTAAAGAGCAAACCATGGGATAATGGATCCTCATGTAAAAAAAAAAACAAACCATAGGAGAAATGGCCCAGGTAAAGAGCAAATCATGGGAGACATGGGACTCCAGGTGAAAAACAAACCATAGGGGCAGTGGGGGTCCAGTTAAAGAGCAACCAATGAAAGAAATTGGGCCCAGGTAAAAAGCAAATGGGGGGAGGGGCCCCAGATAAAGAGTAAAGTATGGGGTTAATGAGACCCCATGTAAAGAGCAAACTATAGGAGAAATGGGTGCCTAGGTACAGAACAAACCATGGGAGAAATGGCCCCAGGTAAAGAGCAAACCATGGAGGAATGGGAGCCTAGATAAAGAGCAAACCATGGCTGAACTGGGGCCCCAAGTAAAGAGCAAACCATGGAGGAATGGGGCCCCAGGCAAAAACCAAACAATAGAAGAAATGGGACCAGGTAAAGAACAAACTATGGGAGAAATTGAGGCTTCAGATAAAGAGCAAACTGGAGGAAATGATGCCCCAGGTAAAGAGTAAACTATGGGGGGAATGAGGCTTCTAGTGAAATACAAACAATAAGAGAAACTGATGCCCAAGTAAGCAATAAGACACGACAGGGTGTGCATGGAACAGATTTTACTGCACGGCTAGGGGCGTAATGAGGCACAAGGCCTTGGCCGAGTGCCTTTAGCCCCTGGCGTGCAGTAAAATCTGTTCCATGCACTCACCTGGAGTTTTTTATTGCGCTTATAAAATGGGCTCCTGTTTTAAAAACTTTTTACATTTGGGAAAAGCATGTTTATATGTAGAAACAATAGATTTACTTGTGTGCATTTATGATCAAATAGTCCTTCCATTCACAACAAATGATGTCACTGATGATGTCATTGTATTGTTGCCTACCTTCTTCTTCCTGTTTTTTCTCTGTTTTCCCACATTCAAGATATGGAATGTTTATCACGGAATGTTTAGCATGGAATACATGGATTCAAAATTCTGCTCAGTTCCACTGCTAGAATGTTCCTTTCTAACATACTATACACACACACACACACACACACACACACACACACACACACAACAAAAAGGCCTCTGTTACAGCCAGAGACTCAATTATCTCACTGTGAGGGCAAGGAGAAATGATTTCCCTGATGAGCAGGTAAAGATAGTAGGGGGATTTTTCATGTCAGCAAAGAAACAGTTGTAATGAAAACTATAAACAATACCTAATGTTTCTATTTTTTTATGTGTGTAAGGAGAATGTGTTGATGAGGAAAGCAACATTTAATTAATCTGTTTTATTTTGTATTTAAGGTACTTTTATTTTTAGGGCCCAGTGCAAGTGAATGTGATGCTTCCAGTTACAGGGCAAAAAACAATGGTTGCCAGTTGAGTTTTTAACATTCTATTAGCTTAATGATTCCAGTAGTGATCAGTCCACATTTGGCAGCACTTTTTATTTTCCATGCATGGAACATAATTGCTACATGAACAACAGCCAATCAGATTTCAGGATTTTCTCTTACCATTTTATAAGTAAAGAGTAAACCATGGGAGAAATGAGAACCCAAGGCAAAGAGCAAACAATGGTGGAAATCGGGGCTCGGGTAAAGAGCAAACCATGGAAGAAATGGGACCCAAGGTGAAGTTCAAATCATGGGGGGATACAGGGCCCAAGGTGAAGAACAAACCATGGGGAACTTGGGGCCCCAGCTAAAGAGTCAACCATGGGGGAAATGGGGCCCAGGTAAAGAGCAAATCATGGGGGAAATGGAGGACCAGGTAAAGAGCAAACCATGGGGAAGCAGGGGCCCCAGGAATGAGTAAACCATGAGGGAAATGAGGCCCCAGCTAAAGAGCAAACCATGGAAGAAATGGGGACCAAGGTAAAGAGCAAACTGTGGAAGAAATGGGACCCTAGGTAAAGAGAAAACAGTGGTGGAAGTGAGGGTCCAGGTAAAGAACAAACCATGGGGGAAATGAAGCCCCAGGTTAAGAGCCCATGCGAGAAATAGGCCCAGGTAAAAAGCACACCATGGGGAAATGGGCCCAAGCAAAGAGCAAACCATGGGGGAACAGGGGCCCCAAATAAAGAGTAAACCATGGGGGAATGGGACCCAGGTAAGGAGAAAACCATTGGGAAAATGGTGGCCCAGGTAAGGAGCAAAACATGGCAGAAATGGAGGCCCCAGTGAAAGAGCAAACCATGAGGTAACGGGGACCCAGGGTAAGAGCAAACTGTGGAAGAAATTGGGCCCTAGGTAAAGAGCAAACCATGGGAGAAATGGGTCCAGTTAAAGAGCAAACCATGGGAGAAATGGGGGCCCTAGTAAAGTGCAAACTATGGGAGAAACAGGGGCCAGGTAAAGAGCAAACCATTGGGAGAAATGGGGGCCCAAGTAAATAGCAAACCATGGGGGATACATGGGTTAAAAGTTACAATCAGTGCAAAAAGTAGAATGTTATAATAGGACAGGTAAGGGAATTTGGTTTCGCACTATGTAGGAGTTTCAACTAAACTGTGTCCAAAAGTACTTTACAATCTAAAAGAGGAAGAAGAGAAAATGATGCTGTGGCCACTGCTATGGAGCCCAGATGCAGATTTCAACAGCTTACGGATAGTTTGAGGCGCACTTATACTATGTTCTGGATTCTGACATGGCTCTCCAGGTTCGCGGCTCTGTGATCTAAGCCCTAGGGCAAAGTGCCAAGTGAGCAAAATATTTTTCTTTTAAGGTCACAGAATGCAGCACTACTTTTCTCATAAATGTTTCTGCTTATGTGGCAGAGCAGAGGCATCATGTCTCGCTGATCTTCCTTTCCGTCAGCTTCTTTTGTGCAGAAGGGAGAAGTGAAAGGTCTGGCTAATGCAATTTTATCTTAAAACTGCAGGGAACGACATGACCACAGACCAGATTACTCGCTCTGCATCCCTGCCGTTACAACCCCAAGGGCCGAATGCAAATGTAAATAAAATCAATTGTTTTTTTTAAAATGTGTTCCATTGTTTCGTCCCAGAAGAGCCTCTTTCAGGTCAATACCGTGGGGCTCAATTCTCAGCCGTAGTTTGGCGGCCCAAATTCGGAGTGCAAACAAGCTTGTCATTGTGTTGTTGCAAATTCCTGCCATACGAAGATGTCTGACTTAGCTGCTGGGGTCTGGAGTTTCAACAATGACTAAGCTGCAAAGCAATCAGTTAGCCAGGTGTTAATGGGCACATACCAGATTATCAGGTGATAGGCCATGGTTAGAACCTGTGGGAGGCAGTGCTACTGCCATGATGTCGCCTCTCATTGACCCAACCCTGATGTTACTGCTGTGGTGTGCTCCCCTCTCATACTCAACCCTAACCTTTAGATGATGTTACTGCTGTAGTGTGCTCCCCCCACAAACCCAATCCTAACCTTTGAGTGACATTACTGCCATAGTGTACTTCCCCAAGCCTAAGCTTTTGGCAATGTTATTACCACAGTAGTATACTCCCACCACTGACCCAACCCTAAACCGATGTTACTGCAGTAGTGTGCTGCTCCCGCCTACTCAACCCTAACCATTAGGTGATATTACTGTAGTGTGCTCCCCCCACAAACCCAATCCTAACCTTTGAGTGACATTACTGCCATAGTGTACTTCCCCAAGCCTAAGCTTTTGGCAATGTTATTACCACAGTAGTATACTCCCACCACTGACCCAACCCTAAACCGATGTTACTGCAGCAGTGTGCTGTTCCCGCTACTCAACCCTAACCATTAGGTGATATTACTGTAGTGTGCTCCCCCCACAAACACAATCCTAACCTTTGAGTGACATTACTGTCATAGTGTACTTCCCCCACATTCCCACGCCTAAGCTTTTGGCAATGTTATTACTACAGTAGTATACTCCCACCACTGACCCAACCCTAAACTGACGTTACTGCAGCAGTGTGCTGCTCCCGCCTACTCAACCCTAACCATTAGGTGACATTACCACAGTAGTGTACACCTCCCATGTACACAATCCTAACCAATAGGTGACATTACCACTGTAGTGTACTCCTCCCACCAACCCATCCCTAACCATACTGTAAGTACATTACCACATTAGTGCATCCCCCCACCACCCTACCCAACTGCAACCATTAGGTGAGATTACCATCACAATGTACAGTACTTCCCCCACCAAACCCAGCCCTAACCATTAGGTGATGTGACCATAGCAGAGTGCTCCCCACCCACCCAACCCTAACCATTAGGTGCTGTTACTAATGTAGCATACTCTCCCAACATAAAGGTACCTAAATGTAGCGTGCTCTTAAATGTAGCATGCTTCCCAATGTAGTGTGCTCCATATGTAGTGTGCACTCAATGTAACAAGCTTCCCAACATAGTGTGCTCTCCAATGTAGCATGCTCTGAATTGTACTGTGCTCCCCAATGTAGTAAGCTCCCAATTGTAGTGTGCTCTCCAATGTAGTATGCTCCCAATTGTTGTGTGCTCCTGAATGTAGTGTGCTCCCTATGTAGTGTGCTCCTGATGTAGTGTGCACTCAATGTAGCGAGTTTCCCAACATAGCTTCCTCCCCAACACAGCATACTCCCCAACATAGTGTGCTCCCCAATGTAGCATGCTCCCAGTTGTAGTGTGCTCCCCAATGTAGCATGCTCCCAGTTGTAGTGTGCTCCCCAGTGTGGCATGCTCCCAGTTGTAGTGTGCTCCCCAATGTGGCATGCTCCCAGTTGTAGTGTGCTCTTCGATGTAGCATGCTCCCAGTTGTAGTGTGCTCTTCGATGTAGCATGCTCCCAGTTGTAGTGTGCTCACAACATAGCGTGCTCCCCAATATAGCATGCTCCCAGTTGTAGTGTGCTCCCCAATGTAGCATGCTCCCAGTTGTAGTGTGCTCTTCGATGTAGCATGCTCCCAGTTGTAGTGTGCTCACAACATAGCGTGCTCCCCAATGTAGTGTGCTCACAACATAGCATGCTCCCCAGTGTAGCGTGCTCACAACATAGCGTGCTCCCCAATGTAGCATGCTTCACAGCATAACATGCTCCCCAATGTAGTATGCTGCAGAACGTAGTGCGCTCCCAAATGCAGTGTGCTACCCAATATAGCATGCTCTCCAACGTAGCGTGCTCCTCAATGCAGTACTCTCCCCCAGCATAGCATGCTCCCCAATGTAGCATGCACCCAAATGCAGTGTGCTCCCCAATGTAGCAAGCTCCCCAACACAACGTGCTTCCCAATGTAGCATGCCTCCAGCATAGCGTGGTCCCAACATAGCATGCTCTGCAGTGTAGTGTGTTTCACAGTATAGGCTACTCCCCAACATAGCATGTTGCCCAACGTAGCATGATCTCCAGTGTAGCTTGCTCCCCAATGTACTGTGCTGCCCAAAATAGCATGCTCCCGAATGTAGCGTGCTCTCCAATGTAGCATGCTCCCCAATGTAGTGTGCTCCCAATGTACCATGCTCCCCAACGTAGTGTGCTTGCAATGTAAAGTGCTCCCCAACATACCATGCTTGCAACGTAGCATGCTCCCCAACATAGTGTGCTCCCAATGTATCATGCTCCCCAACGTAGTGTGCTTGCAATGTAATGTGCTTCCCAACATACCATGCTCGCAATGAAGCATGCTTCCCAATATAGCGTGCTCCCCAACATAGTGTGCTCCACAACGTGGCGTGCTTCCCAATGTAGTTTTCTCCCCAACGTAGCATGCTGTTGAATGTAGCATTCTCCAGAAGTATTGTGCTCCCCAATGTAGTGTGCTTCCCAACATAGCTTGCTTCACAACATAGCGTGCTTCCCAACGTAGCATGCTTCACAACATAGCGTGCTTCCCAACGTAGCATGCTCCCAAACATAGCATGCACCCCACTGTAGCATGCTCCCCAGTGTAGCCTGCTTTGCAATGTAGCATGCTGCCCACCATAGCATGCTCCCAGTGTAGGGTGCTCCCAAATATAGCGTGCTCCCCAATCTAGTGCGATCCCCAATGTAGTGTACTGTCCAACATAGCATGCTGTCCAACGTAGCATGCTCCCCAATGTAGCGCGTTTCCCAACAGTGTTCCCCAATGTGGCATGCTTCCCAACATAGTATGCTCCCCAGGCTAGTGCGCTCCCCAACATAGCATGCTCCTAAATGTAGCATTCTCCCAGTGTATTGTGCTCCCCAGTGTAGCATGTTTCCCAACATAGCATGGGTCCCAACATAGCGTGCTCACAAACATAGTGTGCTCCCCAATGTAGTGTGCTCCCCAACATAGCATGCTTCACAATATAGCATGTTCCCCAATGTATCATGTAGCATGCTCCCAGCCTAGAGTGCTCCTGAATGTAGCATGCCGATCAATATAGCTTGCCCCCAGTGTAGGGAGCTCCTGAATATAATGTGCTCCCCAATACAGTATGCTCCCCAGTGTGGCATGCTCCCAACTTAGCATGCTCCCAATGTAGTGTGCTCCCAAACGTAGCATGCCCCCGAATATAGTATGCTCCCCAGTGTAGCATGCTCTGCAATGTAGCGTGCTCCCCAATGTAGCGTGCTCCCCAACGTAGCGTGCTCCCCAATGTAGCGTGCTCCCAACATTGCATGCTTTCCCAACCCTCTGAACAGTAGCAGGCAAGAGGTAAGAGGTCAAGTGCATCACATTCTTGGTGCGCAGAAGCCTCTAAGGAGGCATCTTTGTAATGTTTAAAATGCACCATCCATCAAAATGTGCCCCGCACCAGTGTGTCAGTCTCCAACTAAGCTTTTCATCTAAAATGTAAAATGTTACCTTAGTGCACAGTCTATACTTAGTGTCAGTATGGCACCAGGATCAGGAAAAGTCAAACTGGAGCTATTAGTAGCTGCTACTATTAATATCGTACATACTGTCTCCCGTGGCTGACTCCTGCTCTAACATCAGACGCGGGAGGTTTTGTGATGCTTTCCTAGTGGTTATCTTTACAATATGTGGGCATGAAAGATAGCAGGATCAACCAGCATAAAGAAAAATTACCAAAGCACACAATAAGGTAAAAATTTACATTTCACATGAAAAGCTTAACTGTAGACTGACCCACACTAATACGCAGGGCACCATGTGAATTCCATTTGACTTTAAGGCATCTGCTAGTAATTATCATTATTCCCCTGCCCACAAGCAAAATATAGATGTGTTCAGTCACTATAATGAGCTTTTAAAATAAGCACTGTGATTAGTACTTAATGTTAGCCATTAATGTTGTAACAGTCATCTAACAGATGGTATAGTCACACAAAGTGACCACCATAAAAAGGATGCAGTAGCTCATGTGGTCCACAAGGTGGAGTTTGTACCTCTGATTAGCTGTACTGAAAATCTCTGTTCAGGAAGGCACTGTGTGAGGAGAAAGCGTGCCACTTCCTGTGAGTGGCAGTAGTCAGAAGCCAGTGTAGGAGACAGGCAGTACAATCTATCAGACTGAATCTACTCTATTGTCCTCTCAGTGTATCCAAGGCAAATGAAGGTATTCATACCCAAGCCACCCCCAACAGCCCAGTGGTAATGTAGCGTGTCCCGCTACTGTGCAGATAACCCAGGTTCAGGCACAAGCCCAGGGAGTCCTGTCAGGAGGCAGGCCAGGCTCAGACAGCTGCTGCCCTGCAGTGCGTCCCAATTGGGAAAGGCTGGTGGCAGGTTTTGCCACCACAGCATTCTCTGCGGCTGGGCCAGGTCGCCTGATCCTGTTGCCAGGAAAGCTGTGGGTGCGCGAGGCCAACGCAGGCGTCACCCATGTCAGGGGACAAGGAAGGGAGAAAACCAAGGGAGAAAAACCCGGCTGCCATCTAAATGATGACCGGGTACAGCATGGTCAGGGTATATAACAGTGATAAGTGTATGCCCCTGCACTGACACACTACCGGCTGAGGAGAAAAATCTATATAAATTAAAAACATTTTTCCACAAGAATCTTATGTTAAGGGGTGAATTCAGTTTCCTGTACTCGTGTTTCTTGGGTATCCTCAACAGTATTTTAGGGGGGCAGACTTTAGGCACATGGGGGAAATTCTCAAAGGACATCTGGGGGAGTTAGAACCAGGAATGGAAGTTGAAGGCCGGTTGGGGGTCATAAAGAGGGGGGCTGTGTGAGGCTACCAGAGCCTGTGCAAAAGGGAGGCGTAAGGGAGGGAGGTCTCGAAAACCATGCTGGTGGAACAAGGAGGTCCAGGACGCGATGAGGGAAAAGAAGGCAGCCTACAATAGATACAAAAGATTGCGAGGGGAGAGGGATAGGGAGGGCTATCGTCTGGCAGCCAGGTAGGTCACCAGAGCAGTGAGGGGGGCAAAGGCTAGGAAGGAACTGAGACTAGCGCAGGGGATTCGGCGTGGGGAAAAAGGGTTCTATAGGTATATTGGAAAGGTGAGGAAAGTCAAGGGCCAGCTCACTAGGCTGTGGACAGGGGAGGGGTGGGCGGAAGGGGCTGGGGAGCAGGCGAAGGTATTCAATGAGTACGTTGCCTCGGTATTCACTAAGGAGGAGGCTAGGGATACTCCATATATGGAGCTGCAGGGGACAGATGGGGCAGCAGATCTGCCTGTTAGAGTACCTGCTGGTGAGTGAGTCGTTGGGGGAGAAGGTCTGGGGGCAGAAGACAGAATGGATCTGCTGAAGGGGGGGGAACAGATGCTGATATCTCTATCGGCCATGTGTGGGAAGCCCTCAAGTCCCTAAAGAAGGACAAATCCACGGGTCCTGATGCTATCCATCCCAGACTACTGTGGGAGTTGGCTGATGTCTTGGCTGCACCACTGGCGGATCTATTTAACTTGTCACTGCAGATGGGGAGGGTGCCCAGGGACTGGACGCAGGCACATGTGCCCATCCATAAAGAGGTTTGAGGGAAAAGCCAAGGAACTATAGACCCATCAGTTTGACGTCAGTGGTGGGAAAGCTAATGGAGGGCGTACTTAGGGAGAGGCTGGGGGGTTCTTAAAGGTGAAGGGATACGTAGATGACCGGCAGCATGGGTTTGTACCAGGTAGGTCGTGTCAGACTAACCTTGTGGAGTTCTACCAGTGGGTGACATCAGTACTCGACCAGGGGAAACCAGTGGATGTACTGTTCCTGGACTTTAGCAGGGACATTTGATTCAGTCCCCCACAGGGGTCTGTTGGAGAAGCTGATGAAAATGGGGGTAGGACTGCTGCTGGTTAGGTGGATTGGAAACTGGCTGTCCGAGCGTACCAAGACGGTACTGGTGGGGGGGGGAGGTCTCATCTCCAAGAAAAGTCATTAGTAGAGTCCCACAGGGGTCGGTCATTTTTAATGCCTACATCTCTGATATCAGGGTAGATATCAGCTGCGATATGTCTCTGCGGACGACTCTAAACTGGGAACAGTAGTGGACGGAGAGGAAGGGAGGGTGGCCCTGCAAAGGGATCTGGAAAGAGGGTCACACACCTGGAGATTGCAATTTAACCCCACCAAGTGCAAGGTGCTACACCTAGGGAGAGGGAACCCGAATATATGTACACCCTGGAGAGGAGGAGCTGCAGGCTTCACAAGGTGGTAAAGACTTGGGAATCCTGATTGATGTCAACATGAATAATTCAGAGCAGTGCAGGAGGTCCACGGTCAGGGCAAATCGGATGCTGGGATGCATCGCCAGGGAGATTACCTCGAGAAGCAGGGAGGTGATTTTGCCACTGTGCACTAGCCTGGTTAGACTGCACCTGAAGTACTGTGTGCACTTCTGGAGGCTGCACCTTAGGAGGGACATCCAGCTTCTGGAGAGGGTTCAGAGGACAGCAACTAGAATGATCCGGGGACTGGGAGATACAACGTATGAGGAGCATCTGGAGGAGCTCAACCTGTTCTCACTGGAGGAGAGGAGGGACAGGGAGGAAATGATTGAGGTCTTCAAGTACCTCAAAGGAGTAAATAAAGTTGGCCTAGATGGGATCCTTGACTGAAGGAGGAGGAGTCACAAGGGCACAGTTGGAGGATTGAGGGTGGAAGGCTAAGGGGGGGGGAGGGAGGAGGAGGTACTTCACTGAGAGAGTGGTGGAACCATGGAATGCACTGCCTGAGGAGCTGGTACAGGTAGCTACTGTGGATGGGTTCAAGAGAGGATGGGACAGGTATATGCAAGGTGTTAAGAGGGGAAGGGCCTGCCGGGGGCTAGTGGAGGGGGTGGGGCAGGCAGGAAGGGAGCAAGGTGGATGGCTACAGTAATCAATCAGGGTACTGAAGCCCGAGCAGACTCAATAGACTATGAGGCCTACTCTGCTGGCGTTTTAGTATGTTAGTACCTCTACAGATCTGTCAATGTTACACAGGTGGTAGCAGAGAGAGATTTGAACCCACGCTTCAAAGCTGAGTTACTGCAGCCTGATTATGCAAGTAATAAGCCACAATGGGGTGTGCCTTAAGTAGGCAATGACACATGACAGGGTGTGGGGTAATGCTTAATTATCACACACCCCAGGTGGGTTGTGAGGCATGAGGTGCAGCAGAGTGCCTTCGACCACCTGGGAAGTGCAGTAATTTATGGCATTGCCGCACACCCTAGAGTGTATTATTGCGCTTATAAAATGGTTTTGAAAGTTTAAAAAGCACAAAAAAAATAAAGTAAACTTTCAGCTGTGTGGTAATTGAAATTATACAATGGCAAGAAAAAATCCTGGACTCCGATTGGTCAGTCTTGGGCTGGACCCGTGATGTTAATCAGTACAACATCACGGGCCTCCAGAACTGGACACAGTATTAGAGGTGGGGTCTCACTAGTAATCTAAAAAGGGGCATTACCTCCCTCTTCCTGCTGGTGATACCCCTGCCTATGCATCCAAGCATCTAGCTAGCCTTTCCCACTGCCTTGTCACACTGTTTAGCTACCTTCAGGTCAACAGAATTGATTAACCCCCGGTCCCTTTTCTGGTTTATGACTGGTAGTACTTCTCCTAGTTGATACCTTGTCCGGGTTTCTGTGCCTCAAGTGCACAGTTTTACACTTTTATGCATTGAAGCCCAGCTGCCGAACCCATGACCATTCTTCCAGCTTTTTTAGAGTTTCTCTCATTCTTTCCATGCCCTGGTGTGCCTACTATGTTGCAGATTTTTGTGTCATCTGTGAACAGGCATACCTTCCCTTCCAGTCCTTCTGCAACATTGCTTATAAAGACATTGACGAGGACTGGACCTAGTACTGACCCTTGTAGCACCCCACTGCTTACTTTGCCCTCTCCAGAGTGGATGCCATTTAGCACCACCCACTGACTCCTACTGTCCAGCCAGCTCTCTGCCCATCTTACGACTTTAGGATCCACTCCCAGGCTTCTCAGCTTGCTCACCAGTCTTCTTCTTCTTCTTCTTCTTTTTGTTTAATTTTCTCTTTATACTCCCCCTACCCGCAACACCCCCACTCTTTGGGAGACACTTATGGCCTTATCAGTCCCCACCCTCTTACCTGGAGCCTGGCGTGGTCCATCCTCCATGTAGTCCTGATTATGCCCCCCAGGTGAGGTATGAGGTGGGGGTCCTTACCCCCCAAGGTCCTTCCTGTTCTCATCGGGATGCCGTCACCAGGACAGGTAGGGGCATTGGGGATCGGGCCGTGGTGCTCCGTCTACCGGGAGCACTGCAGGGTGTTTTTCCATATTTCTTGGCATGCTGTGTGCTCTGACATCAAGGTGCTGAGCGCTGACATCCAGCATGCCACCCTTCTCGCTGGCTTGGGCTTGCTGTACCTCAGATCTCCACCCGAGATCAGACATGCGCCAAGCTCTGGATCCCCCCCTTCCCCAGAGAAGGTGAGCTGTTCTTGGGATGCTCAGGCCTCCTCCCCCAGCTGGCTCTCCAGCTCCCGGGCTCATTCCCCAACCCAGGTTGCTGGCTCATCAGTCTTCTATGTGGAATGGTGTCAAAGACCTTATGGAAGTCTAAGTAGGCTATGTCAACTGCTGCTCTCTGGTCCACTTCCTTGGTTACCCAGTCAAAGAACTCGATCAGGTTTGTCTTGCAAGACCTCCATCCTGTGAACTCATGTTGCCTTGGATCCTGAAGGCCAATGGAAACAAGGTATTCCCCAATCCTTTCCTTCAGTAGTGATTCCATTACTTTGCCCACTGCCAAAATTAAGCTGACCGATCTGTAATTTCCAACCTCTTCTCTGTTTCCATTTTCGTAGAGTGGGACTACATCATCCCTCCTCCAGTCTCCCAGGACCTCTTCTGTTTCTAGTGACAGGTTGAATAGGGCTGTCAGAGGTGCAGCCAACTCCTCCTTGAGCTCCCTCAGTAACCTGGGGTGCACCCTGTCTGATTCTATTGCCTTGTCTACTTTTAACCATGACAATTCCCTTAGGACTCATTCCACTGCAAAAGGGCTAGTGTTCACCTCCCTTCCCTTAATGCCCTTGCCTTTTAACATTGGCCCAATACCTGCCCCCTCCTCTGTAAATACTGAACAGAAGTATTTGTTCAATATGTCTGCTTTTTGGTGGTCCTCTTCCACACACACACACACCCCCCTCCTCCCCTTTCAGCCTTACTGTCCCTCCCTTGGTCTTTCTCTTTTCACTTATGTATCTAAAAAATGTCTTGTCCCCTTGTTTTACTGATTTGGCAGTATTCTCCAGTGATCGCACTTTTGTGCTCTTAACTATCTTCCCTGCCTCCCTGTGTTTCTCCTGATAAGCCTTCCTAGCCTCCTTTCTGTGTTTTTTTTATACTTTCTAAAAGCCCTTTTTTTGCACTTAATTTTTCCACTACCTCTAGAGAACAGAGTGGTCTCTATTTTTCTCTTACCCTTGCTAGTCTGTCTGGCAGAGACATTTGTAGCTTGTTTTAAATGCCCTCTTTTATTTTTGCCCACTTGTCCCCAACTGCCCCTAGTTTCCCTATCGTAGCTAGGGCATCTACAAGGGAGAGGGGGGACATGATAGAAACTTTCAAATACCTCAAGGGAATCAATAAAGTCCAAGAGGGTAGCATCTTTCAGAAAAAGAGATGTACAAGAACAAGGGGGCACAATTTGAAGATAGAGGGGGGACGGCTCAGAGGTAATGTGAGGAAGTATTTTTCATGGAGAAGGTTGTGGATGCATGGAACAGCCTTCCTGAGGAGGTCATGGAGTCAAGAACAGTGGGGAATTCAAGAATGCACGGACAGACATAACGGGGTGAATACTGACAACAAAATGGAAAGGGACCCGGGGTAGTCATATCAGATGACCTAAAGGTGGGCCAGCAATGTGAGAAGGCAGTAAGGAGGGCTGGGGGATACTGGGATGCATAGGGAGAGGCATCACCAGTAGAAAACAGGAAGTTGTTGGCCCTCTGTACAGACAGTTGGTAAGACCACATCTGGAGTACTGTGTACAGTTCTGGAGACCCCATCTCCACAAAGACATAGACAGGGTGGAGGCTGTCCAGAGGAGGGCAATCAAAATAATGCAGGGTCTGCATCAGAAAACATATGAAGAAAGACTAAAGGAACTAAAGATGTATAGCTTCGAGGAAAGGAGGAAAAGGGGGGACATGATAGAAACTTTCAAATACCTCAAGGGAGTCAATGAAGTCCAAGAGGGTAGCATCTTTCAGAAAAAGAGATGTGCAAAAACAAGGGGGCACAATTTGAAGATAGAGGGGGGATGGCTCAGAGGTAATGTGAGGAAGTATTTCTTCACAGAGAGGGTTGTGGATACATGGAACAGCCTTCCTGAGGAGGTCGTAGAGTAAAAAACAGTGGGGGAATTCAAGAATGCATGGGACAGACATAAGGCAATTCTAGTGGGGAGTAGGAGGAAGTAGGCTGTTGGTGAACTAGGATCTGCAGCTTATCCGTTAGGTAGGGAAATGGGCAGACTAGGTGGCCATGCGGTCCTTATCTGCCATCAAATTCTATGTTTCTATGGCAGTCCTAGTGGGGGGTAGGACGAAGTAGGCTGTTGGTTAAGTAGGATCTGCAGCTTATCCGTTAGGTAGGAAAATGGGCAGACTAGGTGGGCCAAGCGGTCCTTATCTGCCGTCAAATTCTACATTTCTATTCTCCCATTTCATTAAAATCAGCCTTCCTGAAGTCCATGATGCTCGTTGTGGGCACTATGGCAAGGATTGATGCAAACAGGCATGAACTGCTTAGTTTGTAATATTCTCCCACATGGGAGGCGGAGGGAATGCAGTGGACCGTGTGTATGTAATACACACTGACTTGAATAAAGCTGAGTTTCAAAATAAATATAAACTGGAAAAATGTTTTATTTTGTAATTAAAAAGTCCCTGTTTTGTACTGCAGTTTTGAATTAAAGTATTGTAGTGAGCCAATTTCAAAGCCAGCAGGTGGCACTGTGAGTATGCCCTTTTTGTGGTCAGTTTAGCATTGTAAGTTCTTTTACACTGTGAGTTCTTTTACACTGCGAGTTGTTTTACATTTGCAGCTGCTGATCCCCCTCTCACCCATGCTGCCTCAGCACCATCCCCCAGCAGGAGTGGGAAAATATGTTTGAAATTAGTTTACAGCCTGGCTCCCACTTATGTACAGTACAGTCTCCATTATCCGAACTGCTTGGGAGACATGACATTTATTCAGATAATTGGGAGTTCATAAAACTGGGATTAAAATGTTCAGAGTGTATTCACTTGAAGACATGCTATCAGTTCATTAGCTAGGGATGTCTGTATAATGGGAGTTTGTTAGATCAAGCCTATATTTTATCTGCTTCTGCTCCCTCTTTGAAATTGCGACTTCAGCTGCTTGACTTCCAGCTGGTAACGTAGCTATCCATGCCCACCTCCCCAAATGCACAGAGGAAGATGAGCTGCCTACTTGAGACAAATGGCAGCTGTTTGTTTTAAGATACCCTTCTATTTGTCACCAGAACATAGAGGTAAACATGGCCAGTGTTTATGAATTTTAGTCAGGTGGGACTGTATTTCGGGTCTGAACAAAGAAAGTGATCATATGCAGCATGGGTTACTGCAGCGTTGGTTAGCGGGGCACGGAGCTGAAACTGTCATTTTCAGCAAAGGCCACAAGGTTAATTTTGAGCCCTTGAGATATAAAATTTGTTTTTATGTTGGGAGAAATGTTTAAGAATATGTTGTGACTCCAGCAGTGTAGTGTGTTATTTTCAAGAATATGGACAGTTTATTAAAAATTGTTTTAAATGTCAGTACAGCAAAGTGAGAGATTTCCACAATGGTGGCTAAAACATTTTTGTCTTTCATTTTTGGAGCACAGTGGTCTCTTCAGGTATGTCATTTTTTGGAGGGAGGGAAAATGATATGCGGTCCCTGACCATGGGTTTATAGAGCTTTAATGCATGGTCAGGTGACGTCTCTCAGCCAATTAAATTACTAGATTTTTCTTGCCATTTTGTGAAGTGGTTTATCTGAGAAGAAGCATTATCTCTGTTAAGTTATTGTGTTACAATGTGATGTTTGTCATTTCTAGGCACGTCCTGCTCCGATCTAAAGATAAACTCAGTGAAACCCTCTATGACTGCTATTGTAGGGGGAAAAGCCAAGCTGCCCTGCAGCTTTTCACCCAGTCAGGGAGCAAACGTCTCATGGCAGAGAATCCAGAGAAGGAACAATATCAAGGTCGATACGTACTTCAATGAGACTAGCAACGACCGAATTGTCCTGCATGATCATGCCCTCATTATCTCCAATGTCGAGAAGAATGATTCAGGGATCTACATTTGTATAGTCAGTGCGGGTTCCAGCAGAGCAATGTCATGTGGAACTTACCTCAGGGTAATAGGTGAGTATCCACTATGCATCCATTTCTTATTGGTTTTTCTCCCTATGGCAGCCTACCAGTGCATCAAGCACTTACCCCAAACTTCCCAGCTCCCTCGATACTGCACCAGCACCTATGGTTCACCCACAGCTTACCATACATGGTGGGGAGGGGACTTCCCTCCTCTCCACACCAGAGTGGAATACAATCCGTTTTTCTGGTGCCTGAGAGCTGGATGCTGTAATTTCTTCTTGTTGTTTTCTCCCTTGCCTCCTTCTGCCCGGTGTTGACCACCAGACAGCACACCTGTGCATACTGCTTGCCCCACTGCATAAGAGCAAGCTTCCTGATCCAGTGCCGAGGGTCACTGGTTCACTGGAGCTCAGCGCTAACCCACCCCAGCCAAGATGCACTTTCAGCAGCAGTGTGAGCTTAGCTTGGGCCCCAATAGATCCCTTCACCTGAGCTCATTACTGAAATCAGGTTGCTGGCTTAGTAACACATTATGGCACCTCTGGCCCATCTGGCACCCTCCTTCCCAACCAAGGTTCATAAAGGACCTCTTTGATTTCATTGTCAGTGGCTACAGAGAGTATTCCCATTTCCTGCAAAGACAGTGATTGCCGGCCTCAGCAGAAGCAAAGCTCATAATTCTGCAAAAAAACAAATATCTGAATTTCAGGACATGCCATCCTTCATTATTTAAAACTGATTTCTTCCAATAGCCCTTTTAGAAGTCCAAACATTTCATTGTTTAAAGGGCAATTTTGAAGAAAATCTTTTTGTAGATTCACAGACTATGACAGGTACGGTTTGTGCATGTTTCCCTTTGACCTTGATACAAAATGGCCACCTCTGAGAAATTATGGTAAAGTGAGGGTACAAGGCTTGACAAGGATGTCAGGCTTTTGGGCAGGGAACAGTGTACCCCCCAAGCAGTTTATGCGAGCTTACACCTTTAGTTCTGGAAATGTCAGACTACCCACACTTCTAGTCATTAATGGGCTATGAACAATGGCTAAATAAGAAATATTTGGGTGGGAGATTCTTCTATCTAGATTTCTAGGTGGTGGAACTCTTCTATAGTAATCAGTGGAGAAAGATCCCCTGGGACCTCACTTGCCTCCACTGGCGTTCACTCCAGCTTGTCCCCTTCTTACCCTTCCAAGCAGTGCCACATCATTAGTCCATCAGTTGCTGGAATCCTTGGGTTAGGCTTCATGCGGGGGTTTTGGCAATCAGCCTCTGTGTCCATTTTGTTCCCCTCTGTGGTGGGAGGTGTAGCTTGCAATGATGTAGGGGCGCATATGCCCACATCTGGCACACCTCCCAGAACTACTAAGCCTTGCCTGCGCTGACCCCCAGCCTCTGCTAGGAGTTGGTCGCAGACTAAGTGCTTCCCCACCCTGTCCCCCTGAGGAAGAGAGCAGTCTGTCGGACGTTTGATCCTCCTCCCCCTGGCCAGCCATCTGACTCTCTAAGCTCACATCCGAACTTGGGTCATTGGCATCGCAAGCGGAAATCCAGCCACTACGCCGGCAGGCCAGCTGTCATACTGTTTTTTAAGAAGTAGTATAACTGAATTTCTATGGGCTCCTACCCAGTTTAACCCCTGGTTACAAAGCTGCCTAAAACAGATTCTTTGCCCCTTAGACGTCATCTTTCCTGGCTGCTTTTCCTGCCACATAGAGAATAAAACATATGTAGGTGGTTGATATGAGGTGTTTTTACACACCCAAGATATGTGATAATATCTAAACCTCGAGAGCGAAGCACGAGAGGTTTAAATATTATCACACATCGAGGGTTTGTAAAAAAACTCATATCAACCACCTACATATGTTTTATTTTATATAATAACTGGTGAAAGAAAAAAAAACTAGTTTTCATTTGTACATAGCAGAAATCACTCCACATGCAGCATCTACATACATTTTATTTCTTGTAATAGAAAGCAGACAAAGCAGATTTTACTACATATTTTACATCCAGAGGAGTAAACAGAATGCAGTAACAAATTAATGATACCTTTTTATACTGTATGTTCCTTTCATGGAAAAGTTTAAAAGGCAGTTTAGTGAAATTCCTGTAAAACATTATTTTTGTCTCTGTCCCTGTCAGTGCCGGAGACAGCAAGAAAATGCTTCTCCATTTGGACTGCTGCAGGCTTCTCAGCGCGCTACTGTAAAAGTCGTATCAACCTGCGGGTTGATACGAGTTTTTTCGTATCAACCTGCGGGTTGATACGACTTTTTAAAGTACTCAAAAATGGGTTGATAATGGGGGTCACCAGTTATTATATATGGGATACATGATGGGCGACTGTAGAACGTGGGAAATATTAGCACGAGTGTAGAGTGAGCTATGATATCACGAGTGGCGAAGCCACAAGTGATATTATCGCAGCTCACTCTGCACGAGTGTTAATATTGTCCATATTCTACAAGTCGCTCATCATGTGTGTGATTTATGCAGTAGGGCTCATAGTTTTTACATTTTCTTCTTTTGTATTTATTCTGTTGGTATTGTTCCGCTTCTTCACTTTGATTTGTGAATGGTGTCTGTGATGAATGGGATGTGTGCGGTTTGTTCTTGATTGATACAGTTGAGTGGGTATGCTGTGTGCTTTGTCATTGGTTGGTTTTGTTTCTGTTTCATCAGGCGTGCGCTGTGATTGGCTGCTTTTGGTTTATGAGGCATGGTCTAGTACAGAAGTGTGTGTAACCCCTAGATGGCGCTATCCCAGGGGCTACTACCCCTGCCTGATTTGCCACTAACAGGTTGAGGGGCCTGGATCCAATGGCGGGTGCCTCCACCCAGAGGTCAGGGTTTGCAATAGTTAAACTAACTTGGTCACAGCCCTCTGGGACACTGCAACCCCCCTTTCTTCCCACTAGTGGCCCACACAATATATCAAATTACCTTCACAGTATACACTTACCCCAGGTCTGGTTCCGGCACTGGGACCTCCTGTGAAATGAGATACAGTGCAACAATCACAGTACAGTACTTTAACATAGACAAATACCTCAGGCAGTATAACTTTGCTGAAACAAGCAGCTCTGATTTATTTAGGGGATATAACAAGGACAGGGGAAATCAGGTTAATTAGCTTATCACTCTAATAATCTACCTATGGCTCTGTGCACAGGCCTATCCCTATCAGTTACTGTCCCTGGGTACCCAAGCCCTAGTGGCTAGTCCAAACCGTGGCAGCTGGTAGGGGCCCTTTCACACAGAGAAAGGAGAATTAAACAGTCAAGCAGTACAGTAATTCCATTTGGATTTAATGTGGCAATTCAACAGGGAGCGACCCTGAATTAGTACTCACGACCTCCAAATAAGATAGGGTCCTTCAATGTCAGCAGGGCTCACTTGAGGTACACAAACCTCTTCACACATCCATATAAAAGAAAGCACTATACCAGGCAGGCTGCATCTGTATCGATCGAATTACTGCACAATACCGGGAGAACACACAGCAGATTCAGTTCCTGACAGACAGAGTGCAATTTTCAGCAATTCCTCCAGTCTTCTACAGGGTGAGCCTGGTTTCTACTCTTCAGAGATCCTTTGATTCTTTTCACAGGACAGATTCAGTCCTAACAAGCTGTTACACAAGCTGCAGACCGAACTCTGGGCCTTCACACGTTTTTGACTAAAACTGCACACTGAAAAGCACAGGGCTCCTTCCTTCTTCACTGCCCAAGCTCAACTGAAACTCCAACCGACAAAACCGGGCACTTCCTTTGAGTTCCTCCCAGTTCTTGACTGGATTGGCTGTCACTCACAATAGACTGCTGCTGTTGGTCCAAAAGGCACTGAAGTCTAAACTACATCTCCCAGAGTCACTGCCCATACAATCCTCTTGTGGCTGGCTCAGATTATGAGTCAAGTTCTGATTCGTTCAAGGCACCATTTTAGAGCTAGCTTACCCCACACTGATTGGTCCAGTTCAGTTCAAAACTAGAATGGGAACTAGCAGACACAGTTCTGACTGCAAAGAAAGCAGGTTAGACAAACTGTAATTTCATTATTACTCTAAATAATTTCTGGCAAACAGTTACATCTTTCAGATAGGTTCCCTTTGCACTCCTAGTGACTGCAAAAATGAAGTGAATTGGCAGCAGCTTGAGTGGTTCTCAATCAAAGAACACACAGTCCCCCATACAAACTAATTATGTCTGCAAGCAGACAGCTCTTAAAGAGACAGTACCAGAGGTTCTAAAAACACTCACTGATAAATGGCTTAAATGCCAAACACCATTCAGGCTTGGAGCATTCAAGCAAGCTCCTGGAAGTCTTTTGGGAACCCCCATTTGCAGGGGGGTTACATGTGGAACGGAGCTCTGTGTGTTTTTTCATGCTTTTAGAGTGTTTGGGGAGGTAACGTGTCATTTCTTTTCATTTTGCACTTGTGGTTCTCTATATTTTGTGGCCTATGTTGTGTTTGTTACGTGCCTGGTGCTTTCAGTTTTCAGACTTCAGTATAGCAGTTTGTAGTCCGTGTGTTACAATTGCAGCATCTGCGGGTAGAAGGCAATGACGGAGTTCCTGCAGTTTTAAGACGTTCACAGGTGAACAGTATTTTGTATCAATGGGCTTTTCTAAAATAAGTTCTGTCTGTTGTGGTAACTGTGTGGTGCTTTGCTGATGTAATGAGTGTTGGAATATCAGAAGCTGACGAAGCCACTGTGGAATATCTGCTAAGATATTCCACAGTGTCTACGTCAGCTCCCTGATATTCAGTAGTGGTGAAAATAACAATATTTATTCAGAGTGTTATTCCTTCACCCCTATTGTATAAAGTGTAATACATATTTGTATGGAGATGGAACATATACAAGAAATCTTAAACTGTTTTTTTTTCATTATTTTGTACAACATAACATACAGTTATATATTACAAGTGTAGGATATTTCAGACGTCAGGATAAAACTACTGAGGGTGCCACTCCTCTTAATAATCACATTTTGTACATCCTAGACTTCATGATACGTCAATGGAGGGAAACCGTTTAGATTTACACACAAATAAAATTCCACTGAAGTTGTATACCGAGACCATGAGCTGCATGGTTTAGAAAGCTGATAAAGTCACAAAAATTTATACTCCCGAAACTTGCCACCTACAAAGGAGGTGGGGAAAATAGCATGCATTCCCTTAGTCATGCACATAGTGCGCCAATCTGTATTTGTATACCACTTTATAACAACACACATATTTAAATTGAAAACTGCGCTAACCTAACGGCGCTTTAACCATGTCAAACCTTGATTTGTGAAGGGGTCCTGTTCTGAACAACAATCAAAACTCAGAGCCCCTTGAAACTTTAGGCTAGGTAGTATTAAGAATATTTAACTTGCAAATTTGAGTTAAATGTCCAACAGTAGAATATTTAATAAGGCAACAGTAAAACTGTAAAACAGGAGGTCTCATGTCCCATCGAGGCTTCTGAGAATCTACTGTGGGGATGCCTCGCAGCTCCAAGTTGATGAGGTAAATGGCCAGAAGTATTAACAGCAAAGCGTCCTTAAAGTAAGGAAAAACTGACCAGTCTTACTTGGGAGTAATAGATAATTCAGTTATAGGTCTGTACCTCAAATTATACGAAACATACAAAATTTGCCAGCAGATAAAGGCCTAGAGGTCTATCAAGTCTGCTCGAATGTGCAGCTAGCACCCTTATTCTGCAGCTGCCCTCCCTCCCACCCTTCCCTCCACTGACCAGCCAGCCCCTTGCCCTGTTCCAGACCCTTTGGAAGCAGTCCACTGTTCTACTGGATGCCATTTTGCTGGTAACTCATTTCACCCAGCTACCACCCGCTCTGTAAAAAAGTGTCTCCTCATCTCCCTCCTGAACCTTCCTCCCTCCAGCCTCATATCATTGTCCCAGGGGCCCCTCCCCTCCCATACTTTGAACAACCATTAAATTAATCCACCAGGTCTTCAGGTCTCATCATCTTCATCCGAGGTACGATCATTTTTTGCGGTTGTTTGAGTCTCTGTGTGGGCATGTTTTTGGGACCACTTCAGAGCATCAGCAGGGTCCGTGAACAGAAATACCCTGCCCTCATGTGTGATCCTTAAACGAGCTGGAAAAAGAATCTTATGTGGGATGTGGGCCTCTCATAGTACAGCGTGGACTCCCATTGAATTTCTTGCACGTTTGCTGAGTTGCATAAGTAATATTGTGGTATAAACTAATTTGTTGACTGTCACACAATAAAGGACCCTTTTGTCTCTCAACAGCCAGGAGCAAGTCCCGAGTTCCCACATCATCTCTAACTAGCACAATAGTACATGGGGTGTCCAAATCATCCTTCTGGCACCGTGGTCTAATTCTGTTGGCCTTTTGCAGGGCATAAACTTTATGAGACACTTCATCTCCCACTTGCTGAGTAAGCCAATCTTGAAGAAATAGCAGAATGTGATCCCCTTCAATGCCTTCCGGCATACCCAGCAGATGAATGTTTGCTGCTCTAATCTGATTTTTCAAGTGTCTCAAGCCTTGATTTTCGGTGATTATCCTCTCGAATCACTGTGGAGACTGCCCCCATTGCTGTGTCTGCCCTAGATGTTTCAGCTGATGTGGATCGCATGCCATCTACCGTTGTTTCCAGGATAGCTACCAGATTTGTTAAGCCATCAGATTTATCTGATAGTGCTGCAACCGTGCTTATAAGACAATTTATTTTTGCTCCCAGTGTTTATAATGTTTCTTCTCCCGCTTTTGGCTGCAGTTCTTTGGCGCGTCCCTGCACAGACGTCATGGTAGGAGCTGCAGAGATATTTTTCGGCCTGGCTCCTGTACCCTGGTGTTGCTCCTTACGAGGATTCACCATTTCATTCCTGGAACCTTCCAACACCTCTGTATGTAATTTACAAGCTGAATGCCTTATAAGACTTATACACTTTAACCAAAATTGTAGTTCTTATTACCGTGTGTTGTCAATAGGTGGCCATATTACTTGGGCTCCACAGTGCCCCCCCTTAAATTGTTCTTAATAGTGCAAACTTACAAATCTAATGCTATCAAAAACTCAGTGTTTCCCAGTTCACCACTTAATGCTCTGTCAGCAGCCTTGCTATTCCTAAGTACATGTACAACCCAGGTCACATTCTGTAGTGCGGGCATCCTTCCATTACCAGACTCTCTAATTTAATGACAGCCATTTTAAAGAGGGGCCCATGTGGCATCATATTTGTCCACTGTACTTGTGTTTAAGTAGCTAATTCGTTAATTGAGGACAAGGTTAGCCAAGTGTTTGGACCAGTCCTCTAGACTGGGAGGATATCTATCTTTCTAGTGCCTCAGAACTAAGCATTTGAAACCTAAGGCTGCCAATAGAAGCCATTTCTTTTTTGTATAGGTAAGTTTCTTGTGTTCCCTAATATGAAAATTCCTGGCTTGAAGGGTATCGTTACTCCAAGGACTTGTTTACAAACCTTCCAAATAATTACCCAAGATGCCTTGACTAGAGGACAACCCCATAGCATCTGAATTAGTTCTGCTTGTGGCGATCCAAACCTCCAACAATTACTGTTTGAATGGCTGGAGAGCAAGAATGTCATGTGGATTCTCAGGAATATCTGCCTGACCTGCTGTAGTTTGGATCCGGACCATACTCGCCTTTTAATAGGCTGTATTGATGTGATCGGCCCGGTCCTTGTGGAGATAGTCTGATCGCTGGAGACAGGTGAGTTTCCTTGCTCCATGAAGGAAGCAGCGGTGACTCCCCTTCTCAAGAAATCTTCTCTTGACCGAGACTGACCCACTAACTACTGAACAATCTCTAATCTTCCCTTTGTGGGGAAGGTTACTGAGAAGGTTGTGGCAATACAGTTGGAGAGCCATCTTACTATCCATGACATCTACGATCCTCTCCAGCCCAGTTTTCATAAGAGGCATAGCACTGAGACTGCTCTGGTTCAGGTGCTCAATGATCTCATGATTGCGAGAGACCAGAAATCCCATACAATCTTGGTATTTCTGGATCTCTTCTCAGCTTTTGACACCGTGGACCATGGGGTGCTGCTGGAACGCCTGCATGTCATCTGTGGCCTGTCTGGTATGGTCCTCAGATGGTTCCATTCCTTCCTCACTGGCAGATCACAGAGATTGGTCTCAGGGATTTATTCCTCTGAGGCATTCTTTCTGCCATGTGGGGTGCCACAGGACTCCGTGCTGTCCCCCATGTTGTTCGCGCTGTATATGCTGCTGTTAGGAGACACTGTGAGGTGGTAGTATGGGCTGAGGTTTCACTGTTATGCAGATGATACACAGTGCTACCTGTCCTTCGCACCCGACCAGGATAGTGCTTTCATGGTTTAACAACTGCCTGGCAGAAATCCAGGATTGGATGGATACCAGCTGGTTGAAACTGAATTCCGATAAGACTGAGATGTTGGTGATGGATCCCGGTCACCTGATAAAGGGATCAGGGATGGGTTATCTCTCAGGGCTTTGGCTAGGAGGGTCCCAGTTACCGACCTCTGAATGGGTGCAAAATCTAGGGAAATTACTTGATGACGGTCTGACGCTTCATTCCCAGGTGTCAGCAGTGGTCAAGTCCTCCTTCTACCATCTGAGGAATATTGCCCAGATTAAACACCTAGTTCCGTCTGGTAACCTTTCAACTTTGATCCATGCTTTTGTGACTTTGCGCCTGGACTATTGTAACTCCCTTTACCTAGGGCTTCCAGGGGTTTATATCCACCACTTGCAGCTGGTGCAGAATGCTGCAGCCAGGATGCTGTCTGGATCATCTGGATCCAGTCATATTATGCCTGTGCTGCGTGAACTGCACTGGCTGCCAGTTCAGTGGTGGATCACCTTCAAGGTCAGTTTACTGACCTTTAAAGCCCTCCATCGACAGGCACCAAAGTACCTGCAAGAGCTCCTGCATCGATATTGCCCCCTCCGACTGCTCTGCTCAACCAACGAGGGATTACTGGAGATTCCCAGGGTACTATTAAAAACATCTGGTTCGCAGGCATTTTCATTTGCAGCCCCAGCCCAGGTGGAATTCTCAGCTTGTTGGATATGTGAGTGCCTGACAGTGGAGAGCTTTAAGGCCCCCTTAAAAATGTATTTATTTGAACTTGCTTTTAGTGCTGTCTTGTAATTGGATTTCTATTATTGAATAGTATTTATATATTTAAACTGTATTTTAGTATTTTATGGTTTTAATTGTAATTTATTGTACAGCGCTCTGGTACTCAGTGAAGAGCGCTATATAAATAAAGGTTATTATTCTTATTATAAGGCCTAGCATATGCAACTTAGCTGGAGTGAAATACCAGTCAGGTAATATTTGAAATTGTAATAATCAGCCCTGCAAGTCCTTGCTAACTTAATTTTTTTTTTTTATCACACCATTATTTATGTTCCTGCAGACCAACCTGCCTACCTCCAGCCACCGCCTTCATCCCTGATCAGCCCACAAGCTCACTCATATACCGGCTAGCACAGTGCTGTACCTGCAGATGGGACCGCCCCCATGTCCCCTGTGCCGGGTTAGGAACCATTACCGCAGTGTAATTCCACGACAGGACCCCTGGTTGCTGAAGTGTGGCCATCAAGCTGCCTCGGTCGTCTGCCATTTTTCCTTCTGTATTTTTCCCAGAGAAGTGTGGACGTGCAATGATGTCGAGGCACAGTGTGCCGACGTCTGCCGCACTTCTCCCCACATGTATCCCCACTCCTGTAGTGCCCCTGAATTCCATTGGGGGCCATTGCAGCGCGATGGATGCCCCAGTCCCTCCATAGAGAAAGGAGAGCAGTCCACAAATACACTCAATCCTTTCCCTACCCGGCCGACCCCCGATGGCCCGGGCATGTTCCTGAACTCACTGGTCACTGGTATGGAGCGAGGTGTGGTGTCCAGTGCCTCAACCCTCAGTGCCACTGGGCCGGCATTGTCTTTGCTAACTTTATAAGCATTGTACCACATTCGATCCCATGAGGCCTGAGAAATCCTGTAACCCATTCTGTCTTCCCAAATTTCCCTAGTACTCCCATTTAGATCCGGACCTGCATTCACATACAATTCGTACAGTTTACCCACCCCCCTCCTCTTGCCCTTCATCAGGGTGAATAAGTTGGCTAATCCTCTGGAAGGTTGAATAGCAAAATTAGAGTCTGAGATGTTCTGTGATGCATCTCTGACTTGCAGATATGTATGGAATTCTGTGCAAGGTAACTTGTATAAGCTCCTCAAATCAGAAAATGACCTGAGAATCCCATCCATAGGGTTGATTTATATCTCAAATGATTACAATGCCTTGTTTTTCCCATAGTGGGTTAACCATAACATTTCTCCCCACTGTGATCTCTGGATTCCTCCATAAGGGAGTGTACTCCTTGGGGAATAAGGGTGTCTTTATATATCTACTAAACCACCTGCTGGGCCTTGATTCAGTTCTCAGATATGGGTGTGAAGCTTTGTTAGGTGGGAGTAAGCCCAGAATTATATGATATAAGTTGTAGGGACTGACAGTTGCTGTCTCATACTCGGCCCAAAGAGGGAAGATCCTGTTCTTTAGTAACTGATGACCGGTCTGTCTGATTAAAAAGGCCCGATAGTAGCATTTGAAGTCAGGAAGAGCCGGACCTCCTTTTGCCATGTCTTCTTGAGTTTTTCTAAACTAAGCCTGGCTTTTTTCCCCCTCCCATAGGAACCTTCTAACGGAAGAATCTGTTTTCTTTAACCAACTAGCTTCTATGTCCATAGGAATATTTTATTAAAAATATAGGCTTTTGGGCACTACCATCATTTTTAGAATATTAACTGTACTCCATAATGAAAGATTAATTTTCCCCACCTGTCTAAGTTGATGTGGATATCTTCCGGCAAGGGTTTATGTTACTATCTACTAGGTTCTCCATCCTGTACGGTATTTTGTATACCTAGGTAAGTAATGAACTCCCCACCCCATTTTAAGTTATACTGAGTTGAGTAATTTAAGATTCTCTATATTACCTTTCATTAGGAGGACTTCAGACTTGGAACGGTTTATGGACAGCCCTGAAATAAGTTTAAAATCTTCCAGTAAACTCATAGTGTGCCCCAGGGATATGAGGGTTAGATAGGGACAGTAGCATACCATCTGTGTATGCCACGATCTTATGTTCCAGTTTTTTAAATTTGATATCAGAAATTAGACTATCTTGTCTCATGAGACATAACAAGGGTTCCAATGCCAAAATAGATAATAAGGTGGAGAGTGAACAGCCTTGCCTAGTGCCCCGTTCAAGTGAGAATTTCTCAGAAAGAATTTTATTAGTGCATAGCCTGGCAGTAGGAGCTTGATACAGTAAGGGAACTCATGAAATAAAACCAACCTCCAAACCAAAGGCCTGCAGAACCTTATATAGATAGTGCCATTCAATGCAAACAAATGCTTTACAGGTGTCCAAGGACAACAAAATAGATGTCCCTGCAAGTTTCAAGCCATCCATATAGTGGAAAGTACTCTTCTGATATTCTCAAAACCCAAGTGCCCCTTAATGAATCCTACCTGGTCACTGTGAATATACCAACTTAGTATCCTTTGTAATCTTGTGGCTAGAATTTTGACCAAATTTAATAGTCTACATTCAGCAGGGATATTGGGTGGTAACTATCTGGGTCTAATGGGTCTTTTGCCTTTTTTCAGCAGTACTGTGGTAACGGATTCAGGCATAGTTGGAGGCATTATATTTTCCCTTCCGTTTCTGCGAATGCTTTCTGTAATATTGGGGCTATTTCATCACTTTAATAAAGATTATAATTTAGCTGGGAGACCATCCGACCCAGGAGCTTTGGCATTTGAAAAGTTATGTATAGACTCTCTACTCTCCTCTATTGTAACAGACTTACACAGGTTCTGTATCTCTAACTCCGAAATTTTGGACAACTTAGCCTTGGACAAAAAAAGCTCAACTTCATCTGAGCTTGCCTTACACTTACTTGTCTATAGATCCTTGTAGAAATGTAGAAAAACCTTGTTAATATCTTTGTTGTTATTTAGAATAGCATGTGCACTGCCCCTTATGTCCTGAGTAAAGTCCCTGTTCTGGATATGCTTAAGCTTACTGGACCATTAGGATACTCTTTTTTTGCATCTCCTCTTAAGAAACAAAAATATTTTTCCACACTAATAAAAACATTTTTTTAAATAATTTTTTAAATTTTATATATAACAACAAGCCATTGTATAATAGGAATAATGCACTACAGGGTGTGTGTTGTGCTGGGATAACGCCATGCCTGGGACATTGGACGCACTCGGCCTGCTGCCCAACCCCCCTAGTGTTGCGTTATACCAGCACGACACACACCCTGTCATGCATTATTCCTTTAGTGAACACACCTTTTTCCTTTTGATTGGTGTGCCCAACCCCTTAACATTCCACAAAACCCATTTGACTTCGGGCTGTTGTTCATTGTACCTAGTGATAGACAGAATTCCTGTTGGGATATTATTACCATTGGGCTGCAGATTACTTAAATATGGCAAGATAACCATGAATTGAACTTCTTGATAATCTTGAGCTGCATTTACACAAATTAGAACACATAAATTTGCAAGCACAAAACTGGATGACCTGTAGCCATATGACAAACCAGTAGATTTACTATGTACCCTGACCTTTTGTAGTTAGACTGAAACACTATGCGTATCCTTATTAAGAGAAGGTGCCTTTAGGGTGAACAAAAAGAAAAAATTACTCACCTTAGTAATGTTGTTTCTTCTAATGGAGTCTTGCTATATTATGACAATTGCAGTTTGTCCCACCATTAGAACTGCTCCGGAGGTGAAAGAGTTAACTTTCATGCCAGGCATGGAACTTAGAGCACGAGCTTGGTTAGAAAAGCTCTGTCTGGAATATTTCAAACTGAAACTGTCAGATCTTTACGAGCAAAACTCACTAAGGTTCTGTGGGAAGCTGTAACCTACACTAGCCAACTGGCTACTTAAATATTAACACATTTTCCTGGTCCCAACACCAAGACTCAAGTCAGGGACCAGAAAATAAGATAAGATAAGATAAAATAAAACACAACACCCAAACACCCCAAAAAGAAGGGTAGAAAACATAAATGGGCATCAACAAGTGCTAACACTGGACTGCCCACCCATACCCAAAGTAGAAGTTCTGAGAGGGGCAGGTTGGGGTATTACAATATAGCAAGACTCCATTAGAAGAAACAACATTACTAAGGTGAGTAATTTTTTCCTCAAACAACATGAAGTCTTGCTATATTATGACAATTGCAGACTACACAGCAGTACCTCCATGGAGGAGGGACAGAACCTACTTAGGGAATAGGCTCTGAAGCACGGCTGTGCCAAACCGAGCATCCCTCCTGGCCTAGATATCCAGGGAGTAATGCTTGGTGAAAGTGTGTACTGTTTTCCAAGTAGCTGCTTGACATATCTCTAAGATAGGGATGTCTCTGGCAGCAGCTAGAGACGCAGCTGTACCTCTGGTAGAGTGAGCCCTCAGGCCTGAAGGGGGAACCTTACCCAGTTTTTGATAGCAAAATTGGATACAAGAGACAATCCACCTGGCAATGGATCTCTTAGTGGCAGGTTTCCCTTTCCCAACTTCACCATAAGTGAGAAATAGTTGGAGGGAGTCAAACCTGTGACCCTTGGTATGCTCTATGTAGTAACTTAGGGCCCTCTTAACATCTAAGCTGTGCAACCTCCTCTCACCAGAGGAGGAATGGTCAGTGAAGAACACTGGAAGAGAAATAGATTGATTAAGGTGCAAATCTGAAACCACCTTAGGCAAAAACTTCCTGTTAGTCCTGAGGACTACCTTATCCCTGTGAAAGGAAATAAAGTCAGTCTCCACTGACAAAGCTTGTAACTCACTTATGCGCCTGGCAGAAGTGATGGCTACTAGAAACACAGTTTTCCAAGTCAAGTACTTAAGCTCTGCCGAAGACAGAGGTTCAAAGGGGGGTTGCATCAGCTGAGCAATGCAAACATTAAGATCCCAGGCAGGGGCAGGGTCCCTGAATGGTGGATTAGTATAAAGCAATCCCTTGAAAAACTTGGAAAATACAGGGTGAGCAGAAAGAGAAGAGGGCTTCCCTGCTGAAATAAAAGCAGAGACAGCTGCCAAATGCACTTTCAGGGTAGCTGGTCTCAGTCCCAAAGAATTAAGATGGACCATGTAGTCCAAAACAGCGGGCAAATCAGCAGATTCTGGGGAAATATGCTTCCCAGAACACCATATGGAAAACCTTTTCCATTTAGAGTTATAAGTAGCCCTACTGGAAGGCTTCCTAGAAGCTTTCAAGATTTCGAGAACACCTTGAGAAAGGTGTAGGTCAGCAAACTCTAACTCCTCAAGAGCCAGGCCTTGAGGTTGAGGGAATTGAGATTCGGATACCAAACTCTCCCCTGGGCACAGGTTAACAGATTGTGGTTCCTGGGGAGACACAGGGGAAGATGGACTGCTAAGGACAGAAGGAGTGGGTACCAGAGCTGCCTGGCCCAGTCTGGAGCAATCAGAATCATCATGCAGGGCTGAGATCTGATTTTGACTAGCACCTTGAACAGGACAGGGAAGGGGGGAAAGGCATAGAGAAACTTCCCTTCCCAATTGAGGAGAAAGGCATCCAGGGGGTCTGAGCCCAACACTGGGGGCCTGCAACAAAACAGTGGAAGGTGATGATTGTCTGGGGCTGCAAAAAGATCTATCTGAGGGGTGTCCCATCTGGCAAAAACTATCCCCAGTACTCGGGGATCCAGTGACCATTCGTGATGGCCCTGGGAAATCCTGCTGAGAGCATTTGCCAGGACATTGTCCTTGCCTGGGAGGTGAACTGCTGTGAGGGAAGTGTTCAGGGAATAAGCCAGAGACCACAACTTCATTGCCTCGGTGCACAAGGCCGAAGACCGAGTGCCCCCTTGTTTGTTGATGTACCACATTGTAGTGGTGTTGTCTGTTCTGACCTGTACCACTTTGTTCTGAACAGATGCAGAAAAAACCTGAAGTGCTAGAAAAATAGTTCTGAGTTCCAACAGATTGATGTGGAGCAGAGATTCCTGAGGGGACCACAATCCCTGGGTGGAGAGGTCGCCCATGTGAGCTCCCCATCCCAAAAGGGACGCATCTGTAGTAAGGGTCAAGGAGTGAGATAGAGGGATGAAGGGAACCCCTTGTCTCAGATTGCTCTGATCCTGCCACCACTGAAGGGCCTGGATCAGGGTTCGAGTCACTGGGATCAACTTGGATAGGGGATCTCTTCTTTGAGACCAAAAGGCTCTCAAATGGAACTGAATGTCTCTCATCTGAAATCTTGCTCCTTGCACTACAGCTGTGGAAGCAGCCATGTGTCCTAGGAGCTATAGGAAATGCCTTGCTGGTCGAGAGACCTGCAGAGTAAAGGAGGAGGCCAGGGCCACCAGGGTCCTTACCCTTTCTAGGGGAAGGAAGGCTCTGGCCTGCTTTGTGTCCAGTTCTTCACCTATAAAGGTGAGTACCTGGACAGGTTCCAGAACTGACTTTGGAAGATTGAGAAGAAAGCCCAGAGAGGTAAGCAGCTGCTGGGTAACTTGCAGGTGTGATTTGACCTGGTCTGAGACTGACCCACAATGAGCCAGTCGTCTGGTAGGGAAGGCGGCAATCTTTTGCCTTCTTAAATGAGCAACCATGCTGCCAGGCATTTTGTGAATACCCTTGGGGCAGAGGTAAGGCGAAGGGCATTGCTCTGAACTGGTAATGGCCTGAGGGCAGTTCGAATCTGAGGTACTTTCGGTGGGAGCTTCTGATAAGAACATGGAAGTGGGCATCCTTGAGGTCCAGGGAAGCTAGCCAGTCCTGGCCTTAGGGAGGGTAAAATCATTCCCAGAGTCACCATTTTGAATTTTGGTTTTAAAAAGTGCTTGTTCAGATATCTTAGGTCCAGAATGGGCCGCCATTCTCCTGTCTTTTTTGGGGTAAGGAAGTGCCTGGAGTACAGACCCTTGCCCTGGTGTAGGGGAGAAACCCTTTCTACAGCTCTGAGAGCCAGGAGGGTTGAGACTTCTGTTTCCAAAGCAAAAGTCTCTAGAGGATTTGCAGGTGGAAAAGATCTGATTCTCATCTTTGGAAATTTTTTGAAGCTGAGAACCAGACCCTGGCTTACTACTTCCAGGACCCACTTGTCTGATGTTAAAGACTCCCAGTCCTGGACGAAGTAAGCCAGCCTGCCCCCTACAGGTAATGGAGAACCGGCCCTGGGCATCCCATCAGGGTGCCTGTTTGGCAGGGGCTTTAGGCTGAGGGGTGGGAGCAGGCCTGCTTGTACCCCGTCTGCCTCTCCCTCTGAAGAACCCCCTCTGAGCATAAGCCGAAGAGGAGGCCTGGGTTTGGTAAAAAGGCCTGTGAAAAGGCCTGCCTCTACCCCTGGGGGGCTGCCTCTGAGGAGTGGCTTGCCGTTCCTTGGCTTGTGCACTCCTATAAGTGGTTCTATATTCATCCATTTTCTTCATATAATTCTCTGTCTGCTCCCCAAACAGAGAATTTCCCACCACAGGAAAATCCATAGCCTTAGCCTTATTATCCTGTGACAAACTAGTACACCTGAGCCAAGCCAATCTACGAAAAGCCACAGATGTAACCATGACTCTAGAGGATACATCATTAGAATCCACTGCAGCATGGAATTGCACCTTAGATGCCTCAATACCATCAGCAGCCACCTGCTCCAGCTCCTTGGCAAGCTGGCCAGGGGCCTGTTTGGCTAAAGCCATGACAGTAGCCCATCTAGATTTCTGTATCTTGCCACATAAGCCATATAATTTGCTTGTCTGAGTCCCAAGGACGCTGCCATGTATTGTTTTTAGCCATGGCATCAATCTTCCTGGAGTCCTTGTCAGGAGGATGTGAAGCCAGGGAATATTAGCTTTATCACAGGCTGCAGCCTGAACTACTAACATAGCTGCATTGCTGTGAAAAAATTCTGTATCAGAACCTGACAAAGTGTACCTTCTGTCCATCTTTTTGTCCAAGGAGGTACAGAATTAGGAAGCTTTTAAAGTTTTTATTGTTTGTTTCCTAAATGATTTATGTAAAGGAATAGACAATCTCCTGGACTCTGGGATATCCATCATCTCTACAAAGTCAGGCTCCTCTTGCTCATCCACAGCTTCCTCCAATGGAAGCTGGAGGGTTTCAGCAACTTTTTTATAAAACAGAAAATGAGAAGGGGATTCAGAAAGCCTAGGGGGAGATTCTCCTAAAGGTCTGTCTGGGGAGATGTCCGGTTCAATGGGCACATCCAGACTTTCAAAGTCACATTCACACTGTTCATAATCATCCTCCCCCTCCTCTGGTTCATAAAACTCCTCTATATCATATTCTTGAACTGGTGGAACCGGCCGAACTGACCTTTTGCCAGATAGTGGCGGTTCAGACGGAACCGGAGAAAGTGACTGGACAATTTGGATTGCTTTGGCTATCTCTGCAGCAGTTGGAGAAGGAATTTTTGACTCCACACCTGCTGATTTTCTAGTTCTCTTTGCTGGAACTGGCTCCTCTAAGTCAGCTTTACGTTTGCCCGAGAAAGTCTCGCCGTGGTCAGAGGGCACTCCCTCCGGTTCAGTTGGCACCGAACCGGGCTGGCCATCTGGGTCAGCGGACTTTTTGGCCTCTCGTTCCCTGAGCCTACCAACTCTCTTATCTAGGGTAGCTGCAGGGAAATTCTTGCAAATCTGGCAGTCTGCATTGAGGTGGTCAAACCCCAGACAATAAACACATGTGGTGTGTGGGTCAGCCTTGGCAAAGGCTTCCCCACAGACACTGCAGTGCTGAAACCCAGTGGGCCCGGTTTTTCTTTTGAGTTTCTCAGACATAATGCCAGCCCTAACCAAAACTTGCCCTTTTTCGGCAGTACCAGGCAAGACAACCTTATCGGTTCCCCAACCGTGTCATGGGTAGTGGAAAAAACCGTAATGAAATCCGTTTTTTAGAACCGATAAGAACGGGAACCACACTCTAAAAGCTTTTAAATGCTTCAGAATAAAGTTTTAAAACAACCTGATCGGTTCAAACTGAACCGATAAACATTTAAGTTCCACACAGAAATAAACCCTTCTATTACTTACAATACCACAGACAGAGCTTGAACGATCGGTTTGCGGTTAAAATAATAATAATAGGGTTGAATTTAACCGAAAAAACTCTTAAACGAGAAATGAACCGAGCAGTAGGAGGAATCTCGGAGCGACTGTTCAGTGGGAAGAGTAAAGAATCTGACAGTTTCAGTTTGAAATATTCCAGACAGAGCTTTTCTAACCGAGCTCGTGCTCTAAGTTCCATGCCTGGCATGGAAGTTAACTCTTTCACCTCCGGAGCAGTTCTAATGGTGGGACAAACTGCAATTGTCATAATATAGCAAGACTTCATGTTGTTTGAAACGAAGTTATTTAGAATAATAACAATGAGATGACCATATGGCCTATAATCTAGGGCAGATATATATCAAACCTGTAACAAACAGATCGCAGTAAGAAAGGTGCATTGAATTAGGTGCTGTTTGGAAATAGTTTGCATGACCTCAGAAATTTGAAGGGCTTGCAACTCCTCCACATGAGTTGTCAACCAAGATCTACACGAACAGGGACCCGGTTATCTGCAAGGCCTCCTTGTATCCTACTGCCCCATCCGTCCCCTCCGATCCACCGATGAGGGATTGCTGGAGATTCCCAGGGTTCACCTGAAGACATCTGGCACTCGTGCCTTTTCTTTTTCTATACCAGCCCTATGGAATTCTCTACCTCATCGGTTGAGAGAGTGCCTGACCGTTGACAGTTTTAAAACTGAATTAACAAGCATTTGTCAATGCCGAATGTTGCTTGCTTGTATGTGCTGTGTAGGTATCTGGAAGTCAGAGGAGTGCAAATATTGAAAATTTGCAAACTTACAAGCGTGCGTAGGAACTGCGCAACGCATGCTCATGAAACAGTCATTTTTAGGAAGTTTGTGACCAAATTTTCAACATAGCCATTTTAAGACCTCTGCTCATGAACAGTGTCACAGTGATTTTCTTAATGTGTCCCATACAGTGATTTTGCACACCGACTACGCCATTGTGCGCTACATGGGCGGAAACACGTTTGGGCGAGATGTGAAAATGACAGCTATACTGCTCATAAGGAGGTGTGGTAAAATGACAATGTTAAAATCTGGAGTGAAAATATTGAAATTCGCGAACTTCACGCGTGCATGGGAACTCATAGCGCCGCGCGCGTAAAACAGTCATTTTTAGGAATTTTTCCTCCAAATTTTCAACATAGGCTTTTTGAGAGCCAACCATATGAACACTGGCAGTGTTGTTTTGTTAGTCGGTGCCAAAAGGTGATTTTGCGCAGTGACTGCGAAATCGCCGCCGAACAATTAACGTATACAGTGAGCATTCATGAGAAGGGGTCCCAAAACCCCATGTTGAAAATTTGGTGCAAAATTCCAAAAAATGCCTGAGATATGCAACAAAGTTGAAAAAACCCTATTTATTACATTATACAGCTTACGGCATTTCCTCAGTTGGCGGTCGGCTTTGAAGAGTGCAGGCGTGTTCCTGGTCCACGAAGATGCATCACGCCGAGGTCCGCGGGTAAGTATGGGGTGGGGAGGGTGGGGGAGGTGGGGTGTGCAGTGGGTGGGTGTGGGTGGGGGCCCAGACAGCGAGGACCCGTTTTTGTTGCAGGTTTTTTAAAAAAAAACAGGAGGACAACGGAGCGTTTGCCACGGGGTGGGCTCCCAGCGTGCCTGGGGCGGCTGTTTGGGGGCCGTGGAGCCCGGCGAAGTTGGGCACCCCGTTGGTGATAGCATCTGTTGCCACGTTAGGTGGGCTCCCAGCGTGGCACCGTGCTATTTGGGGGACAGCGAGCCGACGGGGATTGGGCACCCCTGGCTATACAGTGTGTGGGGGGGCGAGCACACAGTATGCGTGCATGTGTATGTGTGTGTAGGGGGAGAGCGCATGAGCAGGCGATATCTTATCACTGCCCACTGAAGCGTAGCTCCCCCTTTCAACTGTACACCACTGCATTTTAGACTGCTGTCATAGACAGCTCCAGCAGTGATTGGAGAACTGCGGCCGCGCCTGCAAACACACTGACTGAATTGGAAGAGGGCTGCCACACCTCTGAAAACTCGGATGGTGGCACTATGTTTCTTGCACATGCGTGCAAGCAACATAAAAACGTATTTATTTGACTTGGCCTTCCCTAAGTTTGACTAATTTTACTGTAATTTTATTGTATTACTCTGTTTTAACTTTGTTTATTTGATATTTGTTTATTGTCTGTACAGTGTTTTGGCTATGAAAAGCACTTTAAAAATAAAATTGATTTGATCTGTGAAACCCATAGGTAAGGACGCCCCCAATGCACTTTGTCTCCAGAGCCCTGTCATGCATCCTGTATCTTTTAATGTTTCCTACTGCAGCCCCCACAACTTATTTAAAGAAAAGTACTGGCTGAGCAAATCCTTACACATGAAACAAGATGGGTAACCCTTTATTCGTACCCATGCTAGCTTGCTAACTTTTACCTGTGCTGAAATATATTGGAGAATGGGTATAACAGGGCCCTATTAGTTTGAACAAGGATGTTAATTAGTACAAAGTATATAAGGGAATGAGGAAAAAAGGGAAAAGATGGGAAAGGGAGGATTCATCACATTTTAAGTGTAACCCCTCACCCCTGCCGTTTTACCAAAACGACAGGTGGCATGCTGTTGAAGCTGACAGCAGTACCTGGTGGGGACTGGGTTCGGGGAGGATGAGGTTACTCAGCACAGGGGGCCTAGGTTTGGCTACTCTGCACAGGGGCACCCAAGTAAATCCGAACACAGGAAGCAATAACTGTAATGTCCAGAACCAGGATGGGATTCTACAGTGTGGCTTTTATTCACATCCATGCTGAACAAACAAAGCATAGATGGACCCCCATGGGGCTACATTCCTGGTAATGCAGATTAGAGACAACAAAACACTTCTTCACATTTCCAGCCCTCAGGATCTGAACCCACCAGGCACACAGCCCGGACTTGCACGCAGCTTTGGGTACACAGTCCGACTTGTACACTACTTGGGTTTTCCCCACTGGCCTGGCTCCCCCGCCGGCCACTTGATCCACGGTCCATTTTGGGAAATGAACCAGTTTTCCTGTTGTGGCTCCCCAAACCACCTTAGAGCCTTTGACTCCTAAAGGGAATTTTCCTTCCAATCCCACGTCTGGGTACTTCCCTCATCACTGGCCAAGTGCATGAGGCAAAGTAGAAATTCACAGAGCAAATCCGTAGAGGTGGACCTGGTCACTAAAGATGGGGGGTCTCCCACCTCCAGCTCCCACAGTCCATACCCGGCCATTTCTCTAGATACTAAACAACTCTTTATCTGAAAGCTTGGCAATATAGATTACTGGGTAGACGTATGTCACATCTCCTCTACATGTCTTGACTTCTACTATGTGCTGAACTTGAACATACTTTTACTTTTGGCTAAGCCTATTACTCTAGGCCTCCCACTACTTCAGTAGTCCAATCCCCACAAGTCCCAGGGTGAAAACATAGGCTCTTTAGGAAGAGCAGAAACTCACCCTCTGGTTGCAGGTGCCCCACAGGCGATTCACAAATCTTCTTGTTTCCCAAAACTCTTGAACAAATAGGCAGCTTCTCCACTAGTAGAAAAACCAGGGGGTTGCCCCTGGAATATGCAGGACAACCTTTCCTGCCCCATCCCCTGAGGGTTGGGGCACTGAGACCCGAATCAGCGGCCTCCACCACTTCAAAACTATCTTCTGTGTCTCTCTTAAGGTGGAAACACACACCTTTTTTCCAGAATGTAGCCCTATGTCAGGGCTGAGGTTCCAAGAGCCTAACCAGAGCTGCTGTGCTGCTCTCTCAGCAAGCTCCAAACTCCAACTGACCACAGACTACTGTTCAAACCTCCCAACATTCTATTCCAACTCCCTGCTGCAGATTCCATTGTGGCTCATGCAGCTGCGACAGTTCTATGGTGATGTCATCCCTCAGTCTCAGCTGAGACTGAGAACAGAGTGAGACAGTGTGAAATCCATTTAACTGGAGTTTCACAAGCTGCCTTCCCTGCCTACCACTAGGTCTTACTGGGATTCTAGTAACCCCGGGTAACAAGGGGGTTACATAAGACTGTAAGCAAACCAGAATAGTGGCCAAGAAGATAAAAAAAAATGGCCGCCTATATAATTGTGCAGGGTGACATATTCAGAGTAAGAATGCTGTAGCTGTACTACTGAAAACCTGTGGCACATTGTCAGCGTTTACAGTACATTGCCCAGATTTGTTCAGTGATTGTTACTTTAAGGTGAACTTTAAAAACCCTAACACTCAGATGAAGTTCAGCACATATACTTTATAAAAACGACAAGAAAAAATCTACAAATTTCATTGGCCGAGAGATGTCACCTGACTGCATTAAATATAGAATAATGCATGGGGAAGTGTGGTTAATGAGGATTTTATGCACACCCGAGGTGTGTGATACCTCATAACCCCCAAGGGCGAAGCCCGAGGGGTTTATCTGGACATCACACACCAAGGATGTGCATAAAATCTGAATTTTTCCACAGTTCCCCATGTTTTATTTTTTATATTTACTGGTTTTTGGGAATTGCTGTTTTCTGCATGGATTTTGTCGGTCAGAAACGGTGCCCACTGTGAAACGGGAGGATGCTGCCATTTTTTCAGTTTTTTAATTTTTTGAGGCTTAGAATTTATTTGTAGTACCTTTTGCGGTTTGTTTTCAACTCCAAGGAGAAAGTTGGTGTCTGAGGAGGAAGCTGTTTGCTATGTGGTGGTTTTTCATAGCGCGAGTGGACAGCGTCAGGGAAGGGAGCCACAGAGCTTGTCAGCTTGTATCTCGCAGCTTCGGACAAGCTTTGTGGTTTTAATTTTGAGTATTGCTTCCCATTTTGTTTTTGTGGCTTGGAATCTGGTTTGGGTTACTACGGGAAGGAGAGAGGTTTTATTTTGAGTATTTTTACCCATTTTGTTTTTCCAGCTCAGAATCAGCCTGTTCTTTTTTTTTTGTTGTTGCTTTGGCTAGCATGTGGCAAGCAGAGAGAGCAAGGTAAGGGAGTTGGAGAGCTCGTCATTTGGCAAGAGATGTGTTGGAGCAGGATTAGTATTTTAGGAAGAAGTTTTTTCTGGAGGATATTGATTTGGTGCCTGGATTTGAGGGTTTGTGATACGCAATGCCAGAGCACAACCGAAGGCAGCTAAGGAGCTCATTAGGTGGCATGTCCCAGGTAGAGAGAAGGGTTGTGGGGGGTGCTTGGACAAACTTCATTATTAACGGATCATTAGTCACATGTGTGGATAACGGGGGTTTGCCAGTCACTGCCCACAGGTCATAATCTTAGGCAACCTGTAAATATACCTCTACAAATGCACGGTCAGGTGCTGAATCTCACCCCCGTCCCAAAAAAAAACTATTTAGAGCCATTTTATAACTGTAATAAGCCCCTCCAGGGTGTGCATCATAGGATTTGAATGCACCTTCCTGGGACATAAGGACACTCAATCTTTGGCCTTGCGCCTTACTACACCCCTTGGGTGCACATTACAATCCTTTAATGCACACCCTGTTGTGGCTTATTACATATATAAATATATATATGTATTTTTTTTTTTATAATTCTTTATGCTCCTGGGGGTGGGTCATAAGGTGTTAATCTGGGTAAGAAACTGGTTATTGGATAGGACACAGAGGGTAGTGGTAAACAGAGTTCACTCTGTGGAAGGGAGGATGACCAGGGATCAGTGCTGAGACCAGTCCACTTTAATGTCTTTATAAGTGACATAGCAGAGGAACTGGAAGGGAAGGTTGGCCTCTTTGTGGATGACACACAGATCTGCAACAGAATGGACAGTCTTGGAGGGTAGAAAGGATGGGTAGGGATCTGTAAAAACTGGAAGAGTGGTCAAAGGTATGGCAGCTGGGTTTTAATGCAAAAAAGTGCAAAAATGGGCAGAGTGATACTGACAAAGACCAAGCAGGAAAGAGATCTAGGGGTAATCATATCAGATGGCTGAAAGGTGGCCAGGCAGTGCGCCAAGGCAATCAGAAGGGCCAGTGGTAAGCTAGGGTACATATGAAGGGGTATTACCCAGCAGGAAGTGGGAGGTGGTGCTGCCCCTATATAGATCACTAGAAAAAACCCACCTCGAGTGCTGTGTCCAGTTCTGGAGACCACATCTCAGGAAGGACATAGACAGAGTGGAGGTGTCCAGAGGAGGGCTACCAAAATAGTGCAGGGTCTGCATCAAAAGCCCTGTGAGGAAAAGATAAAGGAGCTAAATATGTACACCCTTGAGGAAAGGAGGGAGAGTGGGGATATGACAGAGACCTTTCAGTACCTCACACGGGTTAATAAGGTACAGGAGGGGGAAATTTCTCAGAGAGAAAAGTGCAGTAGAACAAGGGGGCATGTTATGAAGCTGGGAGGGGGTAAATTCAAGAGGGATATGAGGAAGTACTTCTTCACAGAAGGGGTGGTGAATTCCTGGAACAGTCTTCCAGCAGAGGTAGTGGGGGCCAAAACATTGGTGGGGAATGCCTGGGACAGGCACAAGGGAATCATAGGGTTAAGTAAAGGGGCAGGAGGACAGTGTACTGTAGATCAAGTACAGTCTGCAGCAAAAAGTAAAGGGTAAAAAAAAAAAGGGCAAACTGGGTGGGCCCAGCGGTCCTTATGTGCTGGCACATCCTGGCTTGACCTCTGCACTCCCAGGTCAGGCACAGCCGTCTCTCCCAGACAGCTCTGACTCTTACTTACCCACTTTGAACTCAAATGGGCTTAGCCTCGATGTGGGCCTGGCCAGACCAGGCTGAAACCTCCCTCCCGCTGTAGGTCATGGAGACAGAAGAACTCTGTCTGCGGGAACAGGCCAGTGTCAGGAAGCAGGGCCAAAATGCATCTGAGGTCACCCTGCTCGCCCAGGTTTTTCATTTTTTTTTTTTTTTTTGTTGTTGCTCCTGTCTCCCCTCAGGAAGTCAGCAAACTGGGGTTCTATACCCAGCTATGCTATGCATGCTGGAGCAGAACTCAGCTGACTCTCCCCCCTCCCTTGCGGTCTCCCAAGTGGCGGTGTTGCAGAACAAGTAGCAATCCCCCCCCATCCCAGAGGTAGGATTGTCCTCCCCTGGCCTGCTCCCGCAATCGAGGCCCGCTTTTGAACCAGGGTCACTGGCATCACAGACGGTAGTACTGCTGCTGTACCGATGGGATGGTCTTATTCAGTTTATTTATATATATATACACACACACACACACACATTTTTTTTCAGTGTTTGTTTATGCCCTTTGCTTGCCAGACAGCCCCCATTTGCTCAACCTGTCCCACCCCCGTCACTCTGGCATCCCACAGGACTTATCTGGAGTCTCTACATGTTCCCCCCACAGCGCTCCTTCTCTGGCGGGGGCAGTGGGGTCACCCTTACCTCTGCCACAGATGGATCCAGTTTAGGAGGTGGCAGCTAGGTAGTCAGGTGTGGGGCCTGCGAGCAAATTGGCTTCATCAAGCTGTTTGGGGTATTTCTGCATTTCCTTCCAAGTTCCCAAGGACACCAGCGCCAAGCATGTATACACACACACTCACACACACACACACACACACACACACACGTGTGCGTGGTGCGGCACCTGCTGGTGTCCTCCCACCCACTGTCTGCTCTAGCGGCACTGCCCCCCTGTGGTCACCCCAGGTGGCAGCATAGCAGTGGAACTGCCCACTGTCCCCTCCCCCCAGAGGAGAGTGTCCTCTGAGACATTCGATCTTCCTCCCTCCAACTGGCCCCGGCGGCCCAGGCTTATTCCACAACTTGGGTCATGGTGTCACAAGTGGTAGCCCTACAGCTGCGCTGACAGGCTGGCACTTTATGCAACTTACATTTTAGAGATTTTCTATATTTCTGTTCCTTTTATTAGTCATAAATGGGATAATTGGCATGGAAACATGATCCTTACTCTGTACCGTTGATCTATTTCTGGTATTTTTTCCTTCCTGAAATCGCAGTCCTCTGTAGCTGCATCCACTAACAAGATGCAGTATCAGTAACTGAGGATTATGACTTTTGCAAAGGATTATGCAGCAGAAGCAACATAACTCTAGAGACAATGAGCCCGTTTTCATGCAGATTAGCCCGGTAATACACGTTAATAGGGCCTTCGCAGGCATTCATTTACGGTATGAGACTCTGGGCGTGAGATTTGGGTGAGAAGATCGCAAAGTGAAGCTGAGTTGTTCTGTCTGCCCAAAACCTCACGAGAGGAATATCTTATACTGTAACCTACACTCTGGGGAGGCCTTATTAACTTATTATAAATTGTTTGAGTTAGAGTGATTTACAATAAGTTTAAAGTATGTTTTTATAGTTTCAAACCTCAAATGAAGCACCCCTTCAAATGTTCTTGTACAAGAGAGACCACTTTTCACAGGATAAGAGTAGAGATGTTAAAAGTTTTACTTTGCTGGTGACATTCCAGCAAAGTTACGTAATTCACCGCCATGAAAAGTTTGCAAAGCTGCCAATTTCATTGCTTCGCAATGAGTTTTCCTGGCAAAGTGGCATTTTTTTTTTCAAGCTGAGTCAGGCGAAGTCAAGCGAAGCTTCAACTTCTCTGGTGAATCCGCATGACTTTGCTTGATGAAAGTTTCACTTTGTCCACTGAAAATATCTCAAAATTGGCACTTCATGAATTTGACAAATGTGGCAAAATGATTCACAAAGTGAAGTCTAGCATCTTTGCACATCTTTAGATAAGCGGTACAGTAGCTCAATGCACTGATTGGCTGAAACCATATAAGTGATTTATAGTGAAGAACCAAGGGGAGTACAATGCATAGAATCTACCAAAAATCAGCAGAACTATATCCAAATACTGTGTTTTTGAAAGTTTTTTTCTCAAGTAACAGGAGATGAAGGAAGGTTTGATACTTTTCTTGGACCCCTTATCTCCTACTGACCTGTTCCTATTTAGTACCCCCCCACCTCCATTTCTTCTCACACATTTTTTTTTACTATTTTTACTTTGCTACTTTTATATACTTTTATCCCTAGTCCCCTTTTATCACTTTCTTACTTCACTTCCTGGTATTTTTTAAATTGCTCCACAGTGGTTATAAATACTGCTTATGTTGCTCAGTTGTGCTGTTCACCTGAAGAAGGGACCTGTGAGGCCCCGAAAGCTTGTGTACAATTCCATATTTGTACAAGACACTTGTTGGTCCAATAAAAGGTATCAAACCTTCCATCATCTCCTGTTTTCCAAGGACCAATATGGCTAGAATCTCTTTTCACATTGCTCAAGTGACAAAATCACTAAAACAGTCTATCAGCGAAGTTTGCACAACAGACTGCATCAGTTTGTCTGCATTTTCATGGATATGGCCGTATCACTACACTGTTTGGCAAATGCAATGACAGTGCTCACCGTACAAATCTGAAGAGAGACTGCGAGATGGTTGGTCCCAGCACTGCTTTAGTGACCAGTTCATACAAAAGGTTCATGAACACACCCTTGGGATAACATTCATTGTTTGGTAACATTGCGTTCCTCTCTTATTTAGCTGCCAATACCACAAAGAACCTTCTGAACCTAAGCGAGTCGGTGAAGAACAACATTATGACGGCAGAAGGCATCCTGCTGCTGGTGTTAGTCGTCGTTCCTGGGACAGTGCTGCTCTGTAAGGTGAGGCTAGCTGAGGTCTAACAAATCACTTGGGGGACTGCCAGGCCTCTGTAACCAAGAAGGGGAAAATAACCTTAAAAGAACACTGTTAAGGGGCCACATAACAATACACAGTGATCACTGAGGGGCCATATACCTGTACAGAATGACAACTGCTGGGTCACATAACTGTACACTGACTAGCATTACTGGGGGGGGGCATATGACTGTACACAGTGAGCAATGAGGGGCCACATAACTGTACACATTGATAACTGTGGGGCCACATAACTGTACACATTGATAACTGAGGGGCCACATAATTGTACAAGTGAAAACTGAGGGGCCACATAACTGTACACATTATTAGCTGAGGAACCACATACCTGTACACAGTGATCATTAAGGGGCCACATAACTATACACATTTATAACTGAGGAACCATACAACTGTATGCATTGATAACTGAGGAGACACTTAACTGTATACACATAACTGTACCAGTGAAAGCTGAGGGGGCCACATAACTGCACACAGTACTGAGGAGCCACATAACTGCACACAGTGACAACTGAGGGGCCACATAACTGTACACATTGATAACTGATGGATCACATAGCTGTGCACAGTGATAACTAAGGAGTCACATAACTGTACCAGTGAAAACTGAGGGGCCATAACTGTACACAATGTTAAGGAGCCGCATAACTGTACACAGTAATAATTAAGAGGCCACATAACTGTACACAGTGATAACTGAGGGGCCACATAACTATACACAGTGAAAAATGAGGAGCCACATAATTGTACACAGTAAAAAGCAAGGGGCCACATAACTGTACATATTGATAACTGAGGAGCCACATAACTGTATCAGTGAAAACTGAGAAGCCACATAACTGTGCACATTGATAACTAAGGGGTCACATAACCGTACACAGTGATAACTGAAGGGCCACATAACTGTGCGCAGTGAAAACTGAGGGCCACATAACTGTGCACAATGATAACTGAGGAGCCACATAACTGTATCAGTGAAAACTGATGAGCCATATAACTGTACACAGTGATAACAGAGAAGCCACACAACTGTACACAGTAAAAACTGAGGGGCCACGTAACTGTACACAGTGATAACTGAGGAGCCACATAACTGTACACAGTGATATCTGAGGGGCCACATAATTGTACACAGTAAAAACTAAGGAACCACTTAACTGTACACAGTGATAAATGAGGGACCACATAAATGTACATACTGATAACTGAGGAGCCACATAACTGTATACAGTGATAATTGAAGGGCCACATAACTGTACACAGTGAAAACTGAGGAACCACATAACTGTACACATTGATAACTGAGGAAGCACTTAACTGTACACATTGATAACTGAGTAGCCACATAACTGTACCCATTGATAACTGAAGAGCCGCATAACTGTACACAGTGATAATTGAGGGGCCACATAACTGTACATAGTAAAAACTGAGGAGCCACGTAACTGTACACAGTGATAACTGAGGTGCCACATAACTGTACACAGTGATAATTGAGAGGCCACATAACTGTACATATTGATAACTGAGGAGCCACATAACTGTATCAGTGAAAACTGGGGAGCTACATAACTGTACACAGTGATAACTGAAGGGCCACATATGTGAAAACAGAGGGGCCACATAACTGTACACAGTGATAACTGAAGGGCCACATAACTGTACACAGTGAAAACTGAGGAGCCACATAACTGTACACAATAAAATATGAGGGGCTACATAAATGTACACAGTGAAAACTGAGGTGCCACATAACTGTACACAGTGATAATTGAGGAGCCACATAACTATATCAATGAAAACTGAGGAGCCACATAACTGCACACAGTGAAAACTGAGGGCCACATAACTGTGCACAATGATAACTGAGGAACCACATAACTGTATCAGTGAAAACTGAGGAGCCACATAACTGTACACAATAAAATATGAGGGGCTACATAAATGTACACAGTGAAAACTGAGGTGCCACATAACTGTACACAGTGATAATTGAGGAGCCACATAACTGTATCAGTGAAAACTGAGGAGCCATATAACTGTACAAATTGATAACAGAGAAGCCACACAACTGTACACAGTAAAAACTGAGGGGCCACGTAACTGTACACAGTGATAACTGAGGGGCCACATAATTGTACACAGTGAAAACTAAGGAACCACTTAACTGTACACAGTGATAACTGAGGGGCCACATAATTGTACATATTGATAACTGAGGAGCCACATAACTGTATACAGTGATAATTGAGGGGCCACATAACTGTTCACAGTGAAAACTGAGGAACCACATAACTGTACACATTGATAACTGAGGAACCACATAACTGTACACATTGATAACTGAGGAGCTGCATAACTATATCAGTGAAAACTGAGAAGCCACATAACTGTACACATTGATAACTGAGGAACCACACAACTGTGTCAGTGAAAACTGAGGAGCCACATAATTGTACACAGTGATAACAGAGGAGCCACACAACTGTACCCATTGATAACTGAAGAGCCACATAACTGTACACAGTGATAATTGAGGGGCCACATAACTGTACACAGTGATAATTGAGGGGCCACATAACTGTACACAGTAAAAACTGAGGAGCCACGTAACTGTACACAGTGATAACTGAGATGCCACATAACTATACACAGTGATAATTGAGGGGCCACATAACTGTACACAGTGATAACCGAAGAGTCACATAACTGTATACATTAATAACTGAGGAGTCACATAGCTGTACACAATGGTAACTGAGGGACCACATAACTCTGCACAGTGATCTCTGAGGAGCCAGATAACTGGAACCAGTGACCCTCTGAGGGTTACATAACTATCCATTTATCACTGAGGGTCACATAACTGTACACGGTTACCTCTGAGAGTCACATAACTGGTGGCAGCTAAGGGAAAAATTCCTTATTCATGCAGCATTACAGCTCTGGACAGTTGCAGACCCCTGACCTGTGAACCCACGGCAGCGCCTCCACCTCCATCTTGTTCCTGAAGGACTGGGCATGTCCTGAGGGAGTAAGCCATGGAGCTCTGGAGAGGTCCGTAAGTCCTGGAAGATGAGGGGGTGACAGGGCTGGGTTAGTTTAGGAGGGTAAGGAGGGTTATCCAACGTATGGGGAGAAGAAACAGAGTTTACAAAAAAAAAAAAAAAGACAGTGTTGCCACCTGCTTATGTTACTCAGGGAGTTTGTTCCAGTCTGCTAGAGCTGAGTTGGCAAAGGCGGTCATTTGCCATAGAGTCCCACCGCACTGGGGATTTAGCAATTCATGGACCAGTGATCGTAACTCATTTCTCTCTTGTCCTGCTTTGTCTTGATTTTGCAGAAGAAATCTGACAGCCAGAGTTCCCTTCATAGGAAGTGCAACAAGGATGATGGAGAAAACATATATGAGGTAAGAAATGGAAACTGTAAACGGTAGAAGGGGATCTCCCTCTTCAGAGCACTGCAACACATATTGAGAATGGAGGGTTCCTCTGTTACTTACCGTACTGTTTACAAGAACATTATATATTTGTAATATATGGATGTTCATAATAATACTATCAGAAACCATACTAAACATTTCCCGTAATGCCGTCGTTGGAATCCATCAATAGAATTACAAGGTGTTGTCATACTATCAGTGCAGCTCCAGCGACAGTATTACGTGAAAGAACAGTGGGCTCGTGCCACACACACTTCTCTCCACTGAGCACAAGTCGGCTTTTACTGTAACCATTGTGTACAATAAAAGTCAGCTGACTCATCTGCTGACGGGAAACTATAACTGAAAAATGGAAGAAAATGAACAAGAACACATAAACGAGGATGGATTAAACTCATTGAAGTTTAAGAAAATAAAAATGCTATTAAAAAAGTTTGATCCAGTGGGGAAGTGGTAAATAAAATGTTTAAAATGAAAAATCTATTCTGCATCCACATATTACAAAACAATAAACAGGGAAATGTTATTACTCAGCTAGGATACCATCTCAAGGTTTTGACAACATGTTGGAACTGCTCAAGCTTCACTGTCGAGGTTCACATGTCCCCAGAACCTCTCAATGATCTTATTGCCTCATAATACACATTCCCCTATTGATTATTCTATATATTACTCAAGGTTCACATGTCCCAGAACCTCTTGATGGTACTACAGACTCATAATACACAGTCCCCTATAAATCTACACGTTACTCAAGCTTTATTCTCGAGTTTGACATGTCACCAGAACCTCTCAATGGTGTTATAGCATTGTAACAGACAGTCCCTATCTGTTATTCTATTTATAAATAATTATGCATGGCGCTGAGTGAGAAAGGACCACTCTGGCATGTTCGTGATGGGGGTTCATGCACTGAGCCTTGGAAACCAGGAGTGGTAGCCAACAGAGAGGCCTCAGAGTGTCTGACTAGATGTTCTCCTCCTGGGGTGGGTGGGTGGTTGCACTGCTTCAGTCTTGGACAGACACCTGGAGGCAGCATGGTGTAACGCCGTTAGCAACATGAGTCACCACATGTTGCTGGGCATTTCCAACCCAGGGCCATTGTGCGAGAGCACACTCACAAAAGTGAGGTGGGGGGACACAGGCCAAAATAGGGGAAATATTCCTCCTTCATTGGTGGCAGCATGACGAGACTTGCCTATAGCTTCCCATGCCCTCACAGCATGTGACTGGGTTGTCCCGTCTCCTCCACCCCCCACACTGGACCAGCCACTGTGATCCATTCTTGCTCACCAAGTTCACTGTTGCCTATCCAGAGCATCAAGTATGCCAGAGGATGCTCTCCTTCTTCAAGGAGGGAGGCTGTATGCTCCACACCACCACTACTGGTACCTGGGAGGTACCGTATGACAGTGCAGTTGGAGGCACTATGAAAGGGAAGGAGATACTACCTAACGATGGTACTGCTGCATGTAGATGTTGCATGTGTCCTGATGCCCTTGTCGGTGGCATCCATGGAATGAAAGAGAATCGGGAAGCCCCCTGACTACCACAGGATGATGGTCAGCTCCCCTGAAGGCCCTGCACCATCACCAACAAGGTGCCCTTCTCTATGGAAGCCCTTAGGCTCCAAAGGAGTGTGGTCACCCTCGATGGCCTCACCAATGGGAGAACACCTTGTGAGCTCAGCGGTAGTGTAGGTCCTGGAGAAGGTGGGGCATGGGACCGAAGGGGCTGGCTAGATGGAGGAAAGTGAGGTGAGCAAGAGAGAAAAACCTTGATTGAACAAAATGACATACATGAATAACATTTAATAAATATTTAAAAAGTAGGTCAACCGACCATTGTACTAGGATAGCTAATATATCTAATGCAATGCTTACCCGAATTCAAAGATCGTTTGTGTCAAGGACTCAGGAATGTATTATTCTTTTGTTTAGATCATATGTGAGACCATACTCTGATTACGGTTCTCAGTTCTGGAGTCCTTATTTGAGGCAAGATATTAATAGATTGGAAAAAATCCAGACGAGAGCGACTAAAATGGTTCCATATTTGTCCAAGATGGACTATTGGAGTAGATTGCAAAAAACTGGGTGACATTCACTCGAATTTAGACGTACTAGAGGTGATCTACTTCTACTATGTAAAATTCACAACTCCCAGGATTTAATGCATCAATGTCGATTAAAATTTTTCAGCAGAAGGATATCCCCTCGTTTCCATAATAAACAAATTGATGTGGCTAAATCCATATTGAACAAAAGATTAAATTACTTCACGGTGAGAACCTCCAGATTTTGGAACATACTTCCGCAACATTTGCTGGAAAGTAGTTTGACTTTATCATTTAAAAAAGGTTTGGATTTTTGGATGGAGTCTTAATTACTCCAGGGTATATCTTTTCCCACCATAGTGGTGAGGGACAATCTCGATGGGCAATAGCCTTCTTTTGTCCTTTTAAACCAAGTAGGTTTTCATTTTTTATTGCTTGTCAACTTTAACTGGGTCTCCTTTGGTATCACTGACAAACTGGGCTAGGTCTAGGTGAGTCAGTTTTCAAACCCTGGCATTCTTCAGTTGTAGTAAACCATTGGTTTGACTGCCAGTGAGTCTCTGCTGGACGTGGATCTTCCTCATGCTTGCCGTGTTCCTGCCTCATATCCTGACTCCAGACCATCCTAAATGCAGTGAAATAGCCAGCTGCAGATTAGTCCAATACACCGCTAACTGTCCACATTAGGAGGGAAGGCCCTTATTTTACCCCTCAGAACCCCTCTGTCCCATACCTCCCAACCATCCCACATTAGGTGGACATCCCTCATTTTACCCCTCAGAACCACTCTGTCCCATACCTCCCAACCATCCCACATTAGGTGGACATCCCCCATTTTACCTCTCAGAACCACTCTATCCATACCTCTAAAGTGTTCCATATCAAGAGGGATGTCCCACATTTTATTCTCAGAGCCCCTCTGCCCATTCCCTCAACTGCCAATATTAGGAGGGACATCCCTCATTTTACCATTCATGACCCCTTTGTTCATACCGCTCAACTGTTCCACATTAGGACAGACGTCCCTCATTTTACCACTCAAAACCCCTTTGTCCAGACCTCTTGGCTGTCCTACATTAGAGAGATATCCCCCATTTATCCTCCAGAACTGCTCTGTCCACACCTCTCAACTGTCCCACATTCAAGGGAAGTCCCTCATTCACCCCTCAGACTTGCTCCATCCCACATGAAAAAGGTGCTGTCTCAAAACTGTAAACCCAGACTTTAAATCAGAATTCATAATAATGATGCTCAGTCAAAATTCAGTTTTGCACAAAGTCAGCAGTTTCCACACTGTTCTCTGAGCTCTTATCTTTGTCTAATGAGTCCCACATTATGATGGCAAATCTCCAATATTTTCCCACATTTTGAGTGTCAGTGTCCCACTTGTCGGTGCCAAAAGGTTGAGAGGCATGCAGTATGATTTTACATCCGTTTCCTCATTAAGATCCTTTTCGTCTAGTTGACTTTGAAGAATAGGTCTGGTTAGGACAGTAGCCCTGGCCTGTGTAACACTGTTTGGTGATATAACTTCATGATAATTTTACATCTGCTGTTTTTTCACCTATAGGGTCTGAATTTAGATGAACGATCCATGTACGAAGACATCTCCAGGGGGCTTCAGAGTACATACCAAGATGTAGCTAACATCAGAGTTTCAGAAATCCAGCTGGAGAAACCTTGAAAAAGTATCCAGAATATGTGTGATTAGAAACAGAAAGGACTCATACCTTTTGTTCTCATACCTTCCCCTATCTACCCTTGGGTAACCGCACCCAACACCTCTCTGCCTTGGGTAACATTATCCACCCCTATCTACCTTTGGGTAACATCACCCAGCCCCTCTCTGCCCTAGGGTAATATTATCCACCCCTCTCTACCCTTGGATAATATCGCTCTTTCTCTCTCTGCTCATCTACCCTTGGCTGATATCATTCTTTCTCTCTCTCTCTCTCTGTCTGCTTTTTGGTAACATTTCCCACCCATTTTCTACTTTTGGGTAGTGTCATTGAGGCACAGGTGAGGAAGCATAGGAACATCAGGAGCAGTTTCAAAATTCACAAATAGCATTTTATTATTAATAACAGCAAAATAAACAAAAAATTGTTCAGTATAACTATTTACAATGGCAATACAAACATAGAAACAGAGTCCTTCTTCTGAGATTTTCTTCTTAATTTCCAATCTCAAGTCTCTCAGTCTCCTTCTCTCCCTCTTGCAAAGCTTTGCAGCTCTTTTTATAACAAGTCTTTGCAGGGAGCTTGTTAAGATAACATTCTGCTTCTCACACAGTGTTCTTGTCAGTTTCAGCAGGTGCAGCAAAAAGAACATTGTGACCCAGAACTGACCTCTTGTTGACAGCTATGGAAATATTTTTCAAACCAGCATCTCAGGCTAACCCCTTGAATTCCAGTTTTTGCAGTCATTTCAACACTATAACTATATACAGTTTTAAACAAAGGGATCCCAGTATCAGTGACATGTCCACATAAAGATTCACATATATTTTTATACCCACAGATATGCAAGGGGGAGAAAAGACAGAACAGCAAGGGAAGGCAGAGAGATAGCAACAGATGGAGAACTGCGAAACCATCAGAGAGATCAGTTCCTAGGTCCCACAAGAAAATCTGGTTGCGCAACTGGACAGACAGGAGACAGAAAAGGAGAGGATAGAACAGACCCTTGCCTTTAACTCTTTCTGCATAACAAATGGGACAGGGCCTTATTCAACCCTGTCACAGGTAGCATCGCCCATCTCCTCTCTGTCTTGGGTAACAGCACGCATCTCCTCTGTGCCTTTAGGTAACATTATCTATTCTCTCTCTGCCCCCCCCGAGTTGTGTCATCCATCCTCCCCTCCCCTTCCCTTGAGTAACATCACTCATCTCCTCTTTGCCCCTGAGTAATATCTTTGATCCCCTCTCTACCCTTAGGCAACATTACCCATCAGCCCTCCACCCTTAGGTAACAATGCCCATCCCCTCTGTGCTCTTTGGTGAAATGGCTCTTCCTTCTGTGCCCTTGGGTAACATTTCTCATCTCCTCTTTACACTTGAATAATATCGCCATCCCTGCTGTCCACTTGAGTAACGTCACCCATCCCCTCTCTGCCCTTGGAGTAATATCACCAATCCTCATCTCCCCATGCATAACATTACCTGTCCCTTCTCTGTTCTTGGGTAACATTGACCATCTGTTCCCTGTGCTCCAGAGTCCTGACCCCTTCAGCTCAATCCCTTCCCTCAGCCTTCATAGCTCTTAACATGTGTATACTTCAAGTTGATTTGTTTCCTCAGGCACTTCTGTTTTGTAACTTACTGTTATGTTATTAACTACTCATGTTCTACTGTACAGCCCCAAAACTGTATAATATATCCTATTGTTCTGATGTTTTCCTTGGATGTGTTCTGTATATCTTCTATTGTTCTGCTGTTTTTCTTGGATGTGTTGGATATTCATTGTCCTGCTGTCTTTTTTCCCAGCCTAATACTTATTGTAAATAATACTTATTGTAAATGTTTTTGAGATCATGTTACTCCAATTGTTCCCCCTTCCCCAGGACGCACCGGGAGATGAGCAATTTTAAATTGTTCACTGCCCTTCCTGGTGAAACATTTCAATAAATAAAAGTAAATAAATGCTTAGGTAGAATTTCCCATGTTCTCTCTGCCATTGGGTAATAATACCCATCCTCTCTCTACCTTTGGGTAACATAACCTATCCCCCTCACTTTCCTTGGGTAACATCACCCATATCCTCTCTACCAATGGGTAATATCACTCATTCTTTCTCTGCCCCTGGGTAACATCCCCATCATAGGCTTCAGCCCTTGGGTAACATCACTTATCCCCTCTCTATCCCTGGGTAACACTGCCCACCCTCTCTGCCCTTGGGTTACATTACCCATCTCATCTCTGCCCTTGAGTAACATTAACCATCCCCTCTCCATCCTTGGTAACATAACCCATCCCCTCTTTTCCTTTGAATAACATTGTGTATCCCCTCTCTACCACTGGGTAACAACCCATCCACTCTACACCCTTGAGTAACATTACCTATCCTCTTTCCATGCTAGACATCACCACCCATTCTCTCTCCAGTGCTGGGTAGCATACAGTACGTTACCCATAATCTCTCAATACACTTTGACAAAATTACCCTCATTTGCCCTTAAGAAACATGACCCAGTATCCTTGATTATTAAACAATGGCTGGAAATACAGAATTCAGATTAGCTTGTAAACTTTAAATAGTTATTGTGTCAATGATTTGAAATCTTCATAAATAATAAAACAGAATTCAAACTATAAAAACTTTCTTTTTTTCAGTGAATGTAGTTTAATAAGAGCATTAATGCACTTCAGGGTTGGGTTGCTTTTATTAATCCTAGGTGCATAAGGCACTCTGCATCACCCCATACCTCATAAGCCTCTCTAAGTTTACACGAACTGATGTTATAACACGAGTGACCTTTTTGCAACTGTTATAAATGTGGCAAGCCACTTCACGTGTACATCAGTGCTGTAGTATCCTCACTTTTGGATTATGTTGAAGACCCTCAACTAAGCATCATGCCTCACACCCCACCCAGGGTGTTCAGTTATTGCAATATTGCCGCACAGCTGACCATGGATTATTCCTTACATAGCTCAATCCCTCGTTAAGCCTTAATGCTTAAGTGTTTCCTCTCCCTTCCCTACCCTTGAGTAACGTTAACTCTCCTTATTGTTTCTTCCCTTAGGTAATGTTGTTCCTCCTTGATTACAGTTACACCATCTCTTCTTTGTCCTTGAGTAAAGTTACCCCTACCCTCTTGTCCATTGTGTAATGTCACCCCTCCCTTATTTGCCCTTGAGTAACATTACCCCCCAATCTTTACACATAAATAACATACCCCTCCATCATTTGCACTTGAGAAATTGTAACATCCCTTCTTTACGCTGGAGTAGTATTATTCCCACATTACCCATCTATCCTCTACCTCTGAGTAACATTACCCATCTATCCTCTGCCTCTGAGTAACATTACCCATCTATCCTCTACCTCTGAGTAACATTACCCCTCCTTTTTTTACACTTGTAGAGTGCTAACCATCCCTTCTGTACTCTTCAGTAACATTACCTATCAATTCTTTACACTTGAGTAACATTACCCCTCCCTTCTTTATCCTTGAGTAAAGTTACTCACCCATTCTTTACACTAGAGTAACATTACCCAGCCATTCTATAACCTTGATTAACATTACCTCCTTCGCTACCATTGAATAACATTAACCTTTCCTTCTTTACCCTTCATAACATTATCCATCGCTTATTTAATACTGAGTAACATTAGCCCTTCCTTCTTTATCGTTGAGTAACATTGTCTCTCCCTTTATTACACTTCAGTAACTTTATCCATCCCATTCTTTACAGCTGACTAACATTACTCTTCCATACTGTATACTTGTGTAACATTACCCCTCTCTTTATTATCCTTGAGTAACATTACCCTCCATTCTTTAGCCTTGAGTAACATTACCCCTCCAGTCTTTAGCGTTGAGTAACATTACTTTTCCTTACCATTAAGTAATGTTACCCATCTCTGCCTTACACTTGGGGCACATTACCCCTCTCTTCTTTATCCTTTGAATAAATTACAAAAAAAAATTCTTAACACGTGGGCAATGTTACTGTGGTAATCACATAAGTCATAAATTGCTGTGGAATGTGGCAGCAGGTGAGGTATGCATGCCGCTAAAATTCCTAGCTGGTGGTGCACAAAAGGTGACTTTTTCATGTCTAACACTTTATGCGTTTAAGGGATTTTTGTGTTTTTTTTGTGGCTACTAAAAAGGTCAGAAACTGTTTATCAGACTATTCCCTTGGCTAAAAGGACCCCCTCTGTATTTAAAGGGCCCTACTGTACTTTGTAGATTTCAAATTCTTTCTTCCTGCTTGCACCTGTCTATTTGCAGCTAAGAAATTATAGCGTGTCTTTATTAGAATGATTTGAGATGCAGCCATGCAGTTCTCTGTACATAGTTCACTTGATTTATAAACATAATAAATGTTTTTGTGTTTTATGAGGATGGAATGCAGCTCTGCTTTTTATTCAACATGTAAAATGACCTGTGGTAGAAATGGGGAGGGGCACATGCAGGAAGCAGGTAACAGTCTGACTCAGTTCTGTGAGCACAATGGGGGTAGGGCTCCTGCTGTGTACAGTGCAGCCTCTAGAGATGTACAGGGCACAAAATAAGGTGTAGAAATTGAAAAAAAGAAGTAAGAGTTGGCTGTAGCCTGCAATGGCTGCTTTTACATTTTCTTGTACCCTTGGCAACAGTAATGGAGAGGAAAGGAGCTACCGAGGGAAGAATCCACTGGATGTCAAAGACATGGACAACCAATTCACAGGACTGCAGGACCACCAGGGATGGAGAGGAATGGTACATATATAGGCAGACTAGGTGGGCCAAGTGGCCCTTATCTGCTATCAAATTCTATATTTCTGTGTTTCTATATATACATATTGGTGTGGCTATCAAGGTACAGGGTGAAGGGAATATCTTTGGTGGTAGTGCCATGTACCCGGGGTACAGTATATGCTATGAGCCAGCCCCTGCGGCTGTCACAGTCCAGCATGCTAGTAGATGCACAGCCTATATGCGGTCACTAACATCGGGACAGACACACAAGAGGAGACTGACACAGTATAAAAATAACTAGATAACATATCTAGGCTGAGACACAGGGAATGAGTTTTAATGCTGAAAAGTGTTGTGTGTTGCACTTGGGGTGTCACAGTAAGGAAAACATATATCACCTTAAAGGCCACCCCTTGAGGAAAACGACAGAGGAAAAAGGCCCGAGCATAGCAATAACTGGGAAATTAACTTATGACACATTTTGTAACACACAAATAAATAAGGCAAAAAGATTACTTTGGTCAGTCAAAAGAATCTTCAAAAGTAGAGATGAGGGAGTGAAAATGCCATTGTATAGATCGTATGTGAGGCCAATCTTGGATTATGGCAGCCAAGCATGACGTGATATTACAAAGGGGACAGCTGATGGTCTAGAAACAATTCAAAGGCAAGCAACAAAAGTGATCCATAATATACAGACCCTGTCACATAGGGAGCGCCTTCAAATACTAAATCTTATGCCTCTGGAAACAAGAAGAATACAAGGTGACAACATTATGTTTTGATATGGTGCAGGATAGGTATCTGATGAATGAACTAAACCTTGAATTCAGAAATGATAACCAGGGCACCAGGAGTCACCCACTCCAGCTTAGACCAAAAAGATTCTTCACAAACAGGAGGAAAGCATTTTTCACACAGAGAGTGATAAATCCATGGAGTAACTGAACACTAGAGGTAATAGTAAAGACAAAAAGCTGCTTAAAAAATAGACTTGATGCTTATATAGTAGCAGGAAATACTTTGTGCAGTTACGGGTGAATGGTAGGAGCACACATGGGCATACCACCTCCTTGGCTCCTTTACCCTTAGTATGGACCTTAGTATTTTTATTTATTTATTTACTGAGATCTTGGATTAACACCTGTGAGCAGAAAGCTCTTTCATAGGTTCCACGTCAAGTATGACACAAACAAGAACACAGATATGTTCCACAGATACAGCAAGAAACAATTCAAAACTGTCTCCAGGCATAAGTTCTGACAATAGTTACACAATCTAAGCATGTACAGGGTGCAGAGTCATAACAAAGGCTAATGTTTCACTAGGTAACAGTAACATAACATGAGGATGCTTGTTTAAAAAGGAGAACTGTACAACTAACAACATGGGCAGATAATTGGATTGTGCCTGAGTCAAATAAAGAAGGAAGAAAGGTCTCGTACCAGGAGAGGGACGGGGAGGGAGTAGGAAAGTGCGGGGAGGGAGAAGAAAAGCAGAGGTCAGGGGGGTAGGATGGGGATAGATAGGAGGGAAAGGGAAGAATAGCTATGTAGTGAAAATGGAATGAAGGGGAGGAGGGTGGAGGGGAAAGGAGGGGTGGAGGAGAGTAGGGAGGAAGAGGTGGTATAGGTAGTGGGATGATGATGAAGATGTAATTAAGGTGGTAGGGAGAAAAGAGGTATGGAATGACAGGTGACAGTATGACAGGTGATTTCCATTAGTGAATGCACTGCTGTCACAGGACAGAATATTCACCCCATACAAACATCAACAAGCCTTTATGTATGGCAGTTTTGGTTGGTGGTCATACAGGAACCTCTGTGCATCCCCTCAGTAGCACCGTCCATCACTACCCAGGCTGGCGAGGAACAGTATATACACCTTAGCATGGCCAACAAGCAGCCAGGAAGGTATGGTACAAAAGGGTAACGGGGACAACTTCAGCAGCTGCTCCATGCACTGAGTGCCATGCCAACTCCTGTGCTGCACAGTGCAGTGTATTTATATTGATGTAGCCTATCTGTGACCATTGATATCTGGACAACAAAGTTGAATAAGTAAAGTTGTGCCACTATCACATGGGAAGGATACACCTCCAACACACACAGCAAACCCCATATACATGTAGCAGTTTTGGTAAATGGCTATAAAGGAACCTATTTGGTTACCCCAACACCACAACTGCATATGGATCTCCTGTTATCTCAGGGATAGGGAAAAGAAGGAACCTACCTAGTGATGTCATTTATTTGGGTCATGGTAATCACAAAGTAGAAAAACAATTTACAAGTAAAGCACTTCAGTCCAGAAGTACTAAAGCAAGTTTTGCCCTGAAGTGGCACTGGTCACAAAGCCTGGTTTAAAAAAAATACTGAATTCCACATATCTCACTAACGTAAAGCATCATGGGAAGTACATGTGTGGTGATTTGCATATACTTCCCATGATGCTTTAATTAGTGGGGACATGTAATTTGGTATACCATACAAGTTATAATATTGAATCCCTATGGGGACATTATCCTAGGGCAAGCAAGGTTAGGTGGAGACACACAAGGGTAGTCTATGAGTACAGGGTAAATTGGTATCCACTTTGCAGTACATGTTTGCCATTTCACCCATTTGCATACGTCTTTACTTGATCACAGGTCTGTGTGATAGCACCTGGAAAGGGGTTGGGGGTACTCTGACTTATTAAGACACTGGCATGCACTAAGGTGACTTATGCATAGTGACTCCGCGGCACCCCACCCCTCAGGTGCAAGATGCAGTGACCCATTTCCATGCCAGGGGATCACAGCCTTGTGAGCTGGAACATCAAATTGTATTGGTATCTGTGAAGCATTTTGGGATACTTACATGGTGTTAATATGGGTAAATCAGCTAATCTGCAACAGATGGAAGCATAGTACAAATTTTCACACGGGTTGTACATGCTCCCAGAAACGGCAAATTCAAAGTGGGGATCTTGTCCATATGAGGAAGTTGTCAGTTGGCTAGGGGAACATTTGTTCACTGTTACCGGGAATGCAGCCAGTGTAGACACTTCTGGTCGAAGGTAGTGTAGAAGATTTCACAGGTTAGCAAAATACAGATCAGAAGGGATCCAGTCTCCATGCTAATTGGGGTGGAAGACCAGTTTGGGGATGACTGGAACTGATACCTGAGAATAGTAAGCATTACATTGCTCATGGCAAGGAAATGTGTGCAAAACACGTCGGTGTCTCACACAGCACTGACAATAAATATGTGGCAGGAACTGATGATGGAGGTTTTCCCTCTCAAGCACATGAGATATGAGCTCAGGGGATGGGTGGGCAAATTTGAACGACAATGGGGCCCTACACAGAGATACTTTAACCACTGCAGGCTGCCATGCTACACCTTTAGCAGAAAGATGCAGCTATGTGGCTATGGGCACAAAGAAAAAATTACTCACCTTTGTAATGTTGTTTCTTCTAATGGAGTCTTGCTATATTATGACATATGCAGTTTGTCCCAACCTTAGAACTGCTCCTGAGGTGAAAGAGTTAAAGTCCATGTCAGGCATGGAACTTAGAGCTTGAGCTCGGTTGAAAATTCTATCTGTTGTTCTTCAAACTTAAACTGTCAGATCTTTACGAGCAAAAACTCACTAAGACTCTGTGTGGAAGATGTAAACCTACACTAGCCAACTGGCTACTTAATTAAATAAACACATTTTTTGGTGCCACAATGAAGACTCAAGTCAGGAGACCCAAAAAATGACAAACACAACAAAGATCACCCCAAAAAGAGGGGTGAAAAACAAGGTGGGCATCTAAAAAGTGCCAACACTGCCCTGCCCACCCACATGTCCAAGAGTAAGGTTCTGAGAGGGGCAGGCAGGGAGGGAGGTCATAATATAGCAAGACTCCATTAGAAGAAACATTACTAAGGTGAGTAATTTTTTCTTCAAACAACATGAAGTCTTGCTATATTATGACATATGCAGACTACACAGCAGTACCTCCATGGAGGAGGGACAGAACCTACTTAGGGAATAGGCTCTGAAGCACAGCTGTACCAAAACGAGCATCACTCCTAGCCTGGATGTCCAGGGAGTAATGCTTGGTAAAAGTGTGAACTGTTTTCCAGGTAGCTGCTTGACATATCTCTAGGATAGGGATGTCCCTGGCAGCAGTCAGAGACGCAGCTGTACCTCTGGTGGAGTGAGTCCTCAGGCCTGAGGGAGGAACTTTACCCAGTTTTTCATAGCAGAATTGGATACAAGAGACGATCCACCTGGCAATGGATCTCTTAGTGGCAGGTTTCCCTTTGCCAACCTCACCATAAGTGAGGAACAGTTGGAGGGAGTTAAACCTGTAACCTTTGGCACGATCTATGTAGTAGCTAAGTGATCTTTGACATCTAAACTGTGCAACCTCCTCTCACCAGAAGAAGAATGGTCAGTGAAGTACACAGGGAGAGATATAGATTGATTAAGGTGGAAATCTGAGACCACCTTAGGCAAGAACTTTCGGTTAGTCCTGAGGACTACCTTATCTCTGTGAAAGGAGATAAAATCAGGCTCCACTGACAATGCTTGTAACTCACTTATGCGCCCGGCAGAAGTGATGGCTACCAAAAACAGTTTTCCAAGTCAAGTACTTGAGCTCTGCTGAAGACAAGGGCCCAAAAGGGGGTTGCATAAGCTGGGCAATGCAAATATTAAGATCCCAGGCAGGGGAAGGATCCCTGAATGGGGGGTTGGTGTGAAGCAACCCTTTGAAAAACTTGGAGAATACAGGATGAGCTGAAAGAGAAGAGGGCTTACCTGCTGACAAGAAAGCAGACATGGCTGCCAGGTGCACTTTTAGGGTAGCTGGTCTCAGCCCTAAAGTATTAAATGAACCATATAATCCAGGACTGTGGGTAAGTCAGCAGATTCTGTGGAAATATGCTTCCCAGAGCACCATATGGAAAACCTCTTCCATTTGGAATTATAAGTAGCCCTGGTGGAAGGCTTTCTAGAAGCCTTCAGAATATCCAGTACACCTTGGGAAAGGTGTAGGTCAGCAAACTCTAACTCTTCAAGAGCCAGGCCTTGAGATTGAGAGATTTGAGGTTCGGGTACCAAACCCTCCCCTGAGCACAGGATAACAGATTGTGATTCCTGGGAAGACACAGGGGAAGGTGGACTGCTAAGGACATAAGGAGTGGGTACCAGGGCTGTCTGGCCCAGTCTGGAGCAATCAGAATCATCTTGCAGGATTGAGACCTGATTTTGACTAGCACTTTGAACAGGAGAGGGAAGGGTGGAAAGGCATAGAGAAACTTCCCTTCCCAACTGAGAAGGAAGGCATCCAGGGGGACTGAGCCCAACACTGGGGGCCTGCAACAAAAAAGGGGAAGTTGGTGATTGTCTGGGGCTGCAAAAAGATCTATCTGAGGTGTGCCCCATCTGGCAAATACCACCTCCAGAACTAGGGGATCCAGAGCCCACTTGTGATGGCCTTGGGAAATCCTGCTGAGAGCATCTGCCAGGACATTGTCCTTGCCTGGGAGGTGAACTGCTACCAGAGAGGTGTTCAGGGAGTAAGCCAGAGACCACAACTTCATTGCTTTGGTGCACAAGGCCGTAGACCGAGTGCCCCCTTGCTTGTTGATGTACCACATTGTGGTGGTATTGTCTGTTCTGACCTGGATAACCTTGTTCTGAACAGATTTGGAAAAAGCTTGAAGTGCTAGAAAAACTGCTCTGAGTTCCAACAGATTGATGTGGAGCAGAGATTCCTGAGGGGACCACAATCCCTGGGTGGTGAGGTCGCCCATGTGAGCTCCCCGCCCCAATAGGGATGCATCTGTAGTAAGGATTAAGGAGTGAGACTGAGGGGTAAAGGGGACCCCCTGTCTCAAATTGTCCTGGATCAGGGTTCGAGTCACTGGAATTAATTTGGCTAGAGGGTCCTTTCTTTGAGACCAAAAGGCTCTCAAATGGAACTGAATGTCCCTCATCTGAAATCTGGCTCCCTGCACTACTGCTGTTGAAGCAACCATGTGTCCCAGGAGCTGTCGAAAGTGCCTTGCTGGTCGAGAGGCCTGCAGGGTAAAGGAGGAAGCCAGAGAAATCAGGGTCCTTGCCCTTTCCAGAGGAAGGAAGGCTCTGGCTTCTTTTGTGTTCAGTTCTGCACCTATGAAGGTGAGAAGCTGGACAGGCTCTAGGACTGACTTTGGAAGATTGAGGAGGAAACCTAGAGAAGTAAGCAGTTGCTGAGTTACTTGAAGGTGTAACCTGACTTGGTCTGGGGACTGGCCTACTATGAGCCAGTCGTCCAAGTAAGGAAAGATGGCAATTTTGCCTTCTTAAGTGGGCAACTGCTTGTCGCCAGGCATTTTGTGAATACCCTTGGGGCAGATGTAAGGCCGAGGCATTGTTTGAACTGGTAATGACCTGAGGGCAGTTCGAATCTGAGGTACTTTCATGGGAGCTTCTGATGAGAACATGAAAATAGGCATCCTTGAGGTCCAGGGACACTAGCCAGTCCCTGGCCTTAAAGAGGGTAAAATAATTCCCAGAGTCACCATTTTGAATTTTGGTTTTAAAAGGTGCTTGTTTAGATACCTGAGATCCAAGTTGGGCCGCCATTCTCCTGTCTTTTTGGGGTAAGGAAGTACCTGGAGTACAACCTTTGCCTTGGTGTAGGGGTGGAACCCTTTCCACAGCTCTGAGAGCCAGGAGGGTAGAGACTTCTGCCTCCAGGGCAATAGCCTCTGAAGGATTTGCAGGTGGAAAGGATCTGATTCTCATCTTTGGAAATTTTTTGAAGCTGAGAACCAGTCCCTGGCTTACTACTTCCAGGACCCACTTGTCTGATGTTAGAGACTCCCAGTCCTGGACAAAGTAAGCCAGCCTGCCCCCTACAGGTAGTGGAGAATCGTCCCTGGGCTCCCCATCAGGGTGCCTGTTTGGCAGGGGCTTTAGGCTGAGGGGTGGAAGCAGGCCTGCCTGCACCCCGTCTGCCTCTCCCTCTAAAGAGCCCCTTCTGTGCAAAAGCTGAAGAGGAAGCCTGGGCTTGGTAAAAAGGCCTATGAAAAGGCCTACCCCTGCCCCTGGGAGGCTGCCTTTGGGGAGTGACTTGCCTTTTCTTGGCCTGTGCACCCTATAGGTGGTCCTATATTCATCCATTTTCTTCATGTAATTCTCTGTTTGCTCCCCAAACAGAGAGTTGCCCACAACAGGGAAATCCATGGCCTTAGTCTGGGTATCCTGTGACAGGCTAGTACATCTGAGCCAAGCCATTCTACGGAGAGCCACAGATGTAGCCATGACTCTGGGTGATACATCATTAGAGGCCACTGCAGCACGGAATTGCACCTTGGATGCCTCAATACCATCAGCGGCCACCTGCTCCAGCTCTTTTGCCAGCTGGCCAGGAACCTGCTTTGCTAGAGCTAAAACAGTATCCCATCTGGATTTTTGATATCTAGCAACATAAGCCATATAATTTGCCTGTCTGAGTCCTAAGGAAGCTGCCATGTACTGTTTCTTTGCCATGGCATCTAACCTTCTGGAGTCCTTGTCAGGTGGGTGAGAGGCTAGGGGAACATTTGCCTTGTCACAGGCTGCAGCCTGCACCACCCCCACGTGGCTGCATTGTTGTGTAAGGAACTCCATATCAGAGCCTGATAATGCATACCTTTTGTCCATTCTTTTATCAACAGGAGGTATGGTGTGAGGAGCTTTTAAAATCTTTACTGTCTGTTTCCAAAAAGATTTATGCAGAGGAATAGACAGTCTCCTAGACTCTGGGATATCCATCATTTCTACAAAATCAGGCTCCTCCTGATCATCCACAGCTTCCTCCATAGGGAGCTGGAGAGATTCAGCCACTTTTTTATAAAACATAAAATGAGAAGGGGACTCAGAAAGCCTAGGGGGAGACACCCCTGGAGGTCTGTCTGGAGAGATGTCCGGTTCAATGAGCACATCCAGACTTTCAAAATCACATTCACTCTCCTCATACTCCCTCTTCCTCCTCTGGTTCATAAAATTCTCTAAATAATACTTTGAAACGGGGAACTGAATCAACTGAAAGGCCATTTGATGATGCCGGTCTGGTCGGAACCGGGAGAGTGATTGGACAATTTTATTGTTTTTAGCTATTTCTTCAGCGGTTGGAGAGGGAAGTTTTGACTCACACCAGCTGATTTTCTAGATTCTTTGTTGGAACCGACTCTCAGAGTCGGCTCTTCTTTGCCCGAGGAAGTATCGCCTGGTCAGAGGGAAAGACTCCTCGGGTTCGCTAAACCGAACCGGGCTGGCCATCTGGGTCAGCGGACTTTTTGGCCTCTCGTTCCCTGAGTCTACCAACTCTCTTATCCAGGGTAGCTGCAGGAAAAACCCTTGCAAATCTGGCAGTCTGTATCGAGGTGGTCAAACCCCAGACAATAAACACATGTGGTGTGGGGGTCAGCCTTGGCAAAGGCTTCCCCGCATACAACACAGTGCTGAAACCCAGTGGGCCCGTTTTTTCTTTTGGGTTTCTCAGACATAGTGCCAGCCTAACCAAAAACTTGCCCGTTTATGGCAATCTGCCAAGCAAGACTCCCTAATTGGTTCCCAACCGTGTCACGGGTCGTGGAAAAAAACGTAATTAAATCCGTTTTTTTTAGAACCGATAAGAACCAGGAACTGCACTTCTAAAAGTACTGTAATGTAATAGAAGTAACTTGATCGGTTCAAACCGAACCGATGGAAATGTTTACAAGTTCCACACAGAAAATAAATGTAAAACCTATCTAGTACTTACAATACCACAGATAGAACTTGAACCGACCGGTTGCGGTTTAATTTCGGTTTAAAAACCGAAAACTTTATATTTTAACCGACAAAATGAACCGAGCAGAAGGAGGAATCTCCGGAGCGACTGTTCAGTGAGGCGGAGTAAAGAATCTGACAGTTTAAGTTTGAAGAACAACAGATAGAATTTTCAACTGAGCTCGAGCTCTAAGTTCCATGCCTGGCATGGACATTAACTCTTTCACCTCTGGAGCAGTTCTAAGGTTGGGACAAACTGCATATGTCATAATATAGCAAGACTTCATGTTGTTTGAAGGGAGGAGTATAACCAATAGGGCTGTGTAAAATGAACCTTCTGCTGGTGGAGTTTTGCAGAAGTCAGAATTTTGCTTTTGCAAAATTTTTCAGAATGCGCTTTGGCAACTTAAACAGAAATTTTGATGAATGGCAGAATAAATGTAGAATTGTGGATTAATGTATTAAACTGCAGGAAGAAATTCCATAGAACTGATCACTGTCAGTGGTCAGCTCTTTCTTTCTGCAGTTTAATGCATTAATCCACAATTCACACATTCATTCCTCGGTTCAATGAGTCACTTTCAGAATAAATGCATGAATTATTGATTAATATATTAAATTGTAGAAAGAAATTCCACAGAACTGATCACTGAACTGCAGAATAATTAAATGTATTGTGGATGAATACTGTATATTAATCTGTGAAATGGAATTCATCAGAACTCTCAAAACTGACATTACGCAGTTCATGTATATTATTCCACAATTCAGCCAGAAAATTCCACAGAAAAGGGCAAAAATTTGCCAGACACATTCAGAAAATTCTGATTTTGCCAAACGCGAAAGTTCAGAAAATTCTGTCAGATTTACAAAATTTCACAAAATTTCTGTGAAAGCAGAATTCTTAATTCTCACTCAGCTCTAGTGAGCAGGTTATAATATGTGTTTAGGCACATCAAACTCAAATAGGAGAGCACAGGATCAAGTGTATGTCAAAGTTACTTGTACTTAATGTTAAGTGCACATTCTTTTGTCTTGAGTCTGTTGCCAAGCAACATATGTCATGTATACAACACACAGAGGGTGTAGAGAAGGACAAGTTGTAATCAGTTGCTACTCTGATATATATGTATGTAATTTAAGATGTTTGACATATGATAACATGCGAGTATATGACATGCGAGTTATGATGTATGTTGAATGTTCTTATGAAAAATCGTCTTACCCACACCTGTGACCTCTACGCCCAAACTGGCTGGCTACAACTATCAAACCATCTAAAATACCAAACCTGCATTATGGCAAAGAAGATAACCTTGGGCCTTGCTCGCCCTGGTGTCCAAACCCTCCTCAGCCCATGTAGTAACCCCACCATATTAGGGGAACTGATTCTCAACTCCCGTTGATCCCTCACTGCCGAACATCAATGGGACAACGTTCCTTTGCCTACAGGGCCCCAAGCTGGTTGAATAGTCTCAACAGTGAGATCTCCTCCATTCATAAGCTTGGCCCCTTCAAATCAAGGCTCCGCCTCTCTCTCTCTCTGCCTCCAGTACCTACGACTGCCTCATCTAGCCAGCCCTCCTGGCTATCCTTCAGTACTGCCTCAGCTCCCCAATCTAGCACTTACTCCTTTTCCCTTGTCTGTCCTCCTCCCTCCCCTCCCCTCCTCACCCTCTCCTCCCAACCCCACTACCTGCACTTCTCTATGTGATGTGACAATGCCTCTGGCAGCTCTTACCTCCCTGTGTCCTACCCAAGTCTTATAATGCTGTTGTACACCCTCAATTGCCCTTGCCCTGTCTTCTCCAAAATGTATGCTTTTATCTCAGGTAACTGATTGTAAACCTGTTTAACCTGTTTATCCCACCTATAGTTCCTTGACTTCTTGTATTGCCATGCATTGTTGTAGTTCATTGTACTGTCCTTGAATTTACGTGGAACCTTAGTAAAAGAGCCTTGGCTCAAAGGTACTTGTAATCCTATATTTAAATAAATAAAATGTTTCAATAAAAAGAAGTTTTAAAAAACTATGTGGGAAGATTGCCAAGCAATAATAATACAAGGCAGTAAGGGGCATGCAGCAACATTAAGGCTTCGACTGTACAGAGGTGTGTTTCAATTGAGTATTACAAATCACTGACACTGTCACTGTGATAATGGGGGGGGAAATGTACGCTGGGCAGAGCCTGTTCTTTCAGACATGGCTAGACCCATCCCTGTGGTTTGACTAAACATACTGAGAAAGGACAGAGAATGTCACATATCAATGGATACGAAGAAGAGTGTTGCCAGCACTGGCTACTTACAGTTCCTACGTTTCAGTACTTCAGCAAAAGTATATCCAAAGCCCATAAATGGAAGCAGGAGCAAAAAAACTTAAGGTGCAAAACCAGGGCTATTTTTATTTCAAAGTGCACATTCACAGCACTCAAACAGCTTCCATGTGACTCCCCCTCTCTTACAAGGAGCTTCCTTACATGTAGGAACTGTAAGTAAGCCAGTGCTGGCAACACTCTTCTTCGTATTTACTTGCTAATTCAGCCGGGCACGGCAACCCAGGTGCAGGCCCACCAACATTTTTCCAACATTTACATATCAATGGATACTGGGACAAAGGGAGAGCACAGAGATGAGACAGGGTAATTATGCCTCTTAGTAAAATACTGTGTTCAGAGGTTGGCTACACAAAGACCAGCTGGATACTAGGGTCCCGGACATAGAGAGGGACATTGCCAACAGCTTGGAAGATGAGGGGCAAATACAAGAAGTCTGAACTAGTACAGAAGGCCCGATCCTAGAACCATATATATTATGATCCTTGGATCAGTGAAATGACTGTAACTGAACCTATGCAGTTCACTCAACAGTAATGGAACAAGTGCTAGAAGCTTTTGTGTCCTTGATTTGAATGACTCCAACCCTCTTCAAGAGTCTTGGTGTGTCCCTAGGAACTCCGGGCCTTGGCATGCGTGTATTCACTGAGATTTAATGGAATGCCAGGTGAGCACAAGATATACCGCCTAAACAGGGGTGGTTTTCTTTTTTTTGTTTGTTTAACTTTCATAACTTTATTAAACATTTTTCCAAATACAAAGTCACAAAGATACCAAAACCAAAACAGTAATCTACAACAAACAAAATAAAAAAAAACAAATAAGTCCATCTCTGGAGTTACAACCGTGTTGTTAGTAATTATGATCTAGTAATAAAAATAGTAAAAGACAGGCGGAGGAGCTGGAGGAGAGTCTGGTGGCAGATGTTGGGAGACACTGCAGATTGGGCAGGGGAAGAGTGGTGGTGTTGGGGGACTTAACCATGCCAGGAACAGGCTGGGAGACTATGACATCCTCAGTGGCCAGGGAACAGAGGCTGTTGGATGTCTTTCAGGACGCGTTCCTAACTCAGCAGGTGGGGGAACTGACTATGGAGGCATGGATACTGGATGTGGTCCTGGCAGACAGTGGCCAGATTGGGGGCCTGGAGGTAAGGGACCTGTTGGCAGGGAGCGACCATGCTACGGTCTGGTTCTGCTTGGACCTAGGAGGGGTAGAAGGCTGCACAAAGACAGAAGTAACTGACTTCGAGGGGCAGATTTCAAGGAAATGGGAAGGATCCTTAAGGAGCATTTGGATGGGATTGGGCCAGACATGGATGCTGACAGTAGGTGGGAAATCATCAGGAGGGGGTGCAAGAGGCTACCAGCACCTGTGCAAGAGTAAGACAAAAATGTGGTAGGGCCCGAAAACCCTGCTGGTGGACCAGGGAGGTTCAGGAGGTGGTGAGGGAAAAGAAGGCAGCCTATAGGCTATTCAAGTGCTCAAGGAGTGAAAGGGATCGAGGGGAGTATGAGCTGATGGCCAGAAGGGCCACTAGGGTGGTGAGGGTGGCTAAGGCAAGGAAGGAGCAGAAGCTGGCCAGGGAAATTAGGAGAGGGAACAAGGGGTTCTTTAGATACATTGGGGAAAAACAAAGGGTGAAGGGGCAGATTAGCAGGATTAAAACAGGGGAAGGATGGGCATAAGACCCGGGGGAGCAGACTGAGGTACTAAATGAGTACTTCACCTCAGTTTTCACCAAGGAAAATGGGGGGGGGTTGCATCATACTGGGAGAAGACGGTGAAACTGATGAGAGAGGACCCTACCGATTGGTGGGTCGGGGGGCAGCACTGGCAGGAGGGGGGAAGGCTAAGCAGGGGGATGAGGTAGCGGAGGTGGAAATCACAGCAGAGAGAGTGAGGGAAGCCCTCAGGTCCCTTAAAATAGAGAAAGCACCAGGGCTGGATAAATTACATCCCAGAGTGCTGAAGAAACTAGCGGATGTCTTGGCGAAACCCCTGGCGGAGCTTTTCAGCATCTCTCTGAGGACAGGGTGGGTGCCCCAGGACTGGAAGGTGGCGCATATAGTGTCTATCCACAAGGGGGGATCAAGGGAGGTGACAGGGAACTATAGGCCCATCAGTCTGACATTGGTGGTGGGCAAGGTGATGGAGGGCATTGTCAAGGAGAGGCTGGGGGGGACCTGGAAAAGTCAGGGTGCCTGGATGATAGACAGCATGGATTCTTCCCAGGGAAATTGTGTCAGACAAACCTTGTGGAGTTCTATGACTGGGTGATGAGTGCCTTGGACCTGGGTAGACTGGTGGACGTCCTCTTTCTTGACTTCAGCAAGGCGTTTGACTCTGTTCCTCACGGGGGTCTGTTGGATAAGCTGGGAGAAATAGGGGTGGGGAACCAGAGGATCAGATGGATAAGCAATTGGCTCCAGGACCAGACCCAGAGGGTCATGGTTGGCGAGATAGTCTCATCCCCAAGGAGGGTCATTAGTGGGGTCCCACAGGGATCGGTCCTTGGGGCCCCTCTATTCGATGCCTACGTCTCTGACACAAGGACGGGTATCAGAAGTGAGATGAGTCTCTTTGCGGATGACTCAAAACTGGGGGTGGTGGTGGACGGGGAGGAGGGGAGGGTGGCTCTACAGGGGGACCTGGAGGCTCTGGAAAGGTGGTCTGAAAAGTGGAAGCTGAGGTTCAATGCAGTGAAATGTAAGGTACTGCATCTGGGAGCCAGAAATCCAGGTCAAGTGTACACCCTGGTGGGGGGGGGGGATGCTACAAGTCTCGATGGCTGAGAGGGACCTGGGGGTGGTGGATGTCAAGATGAACAACTCAGAGACTCTGTTGGAGGGCAGCGGCCAAGGCCAACAGGATGCTGGGATGCATCGCTGGGGGGATCACCTCCAGAAGGAAGGAAGTGATACTCCCTCTGTATAACTGCTTGGTGAGGCTGCACTTCGAGTACTGCGTGCAGTTTTGGAGGCCACACTTAAAGAGGGACATTGAACTCCTGGTGAGGGTCCAGAGGATGGCAACCAAAATGATTTGGGGTTTGGGGGACAGGACCTATGGGAAGAGGCTCAAAGAGCTAAATATGTACACGTTGGAAGAGAGAAGGGACCGGGGGACATGATAGAGGTCTCTCAGGTACATGAAGGAGGTAAATAGGGAGGAGCAGTCAGGATGCTTGAAGGAGGGGGGCAACTAGAGGGCATGGGTGGAAACTGGAGGGGGAGATTCAGGGAGAAAGGAGGAGGTGCTACTTCACTGAGAGGGTGGTGGAGCCATGGAATGCACTGCCTAGGGGCTAGTGGAGGCAGAGACAGTGGAGGGGTTCAAGAGGGGTGGGACAGGTACAGGGAAGGGTTCTGGAAGCAAAATCCAATGCAGCAAGAATATCCGGAACTGGGAAGGGAGAAGCCAGAGAAGGCGAGAGGGACAGCAAGGTCAGCACCCAGGGTGGGGGCTGACCAAACGAGCAGACACGAAAGACCGTTAGGCCTATTCTGCTGGCAATTTACTATGTTAGTATGTTAAAAGACAGACCCTAAAGCCCCTATCCCCCCACACTATTACCCTACAAACCCATACTGGGAAAGCAGAATATAATTTAATTACATAGTTGGTGGGGTGATCTAAATATTCAACAGTGAAGTGGGAGTTCTGACAACCCAGTAATACATCCATGTTGTACACTAGTAGATAAGAGCAAACCAAACCTATGGGAAGTGCACCGCCCAAAGAAAAAAAAAGTTAAAGTTTAGAAATTGTGGTATGCCATCCCCATGTTTGAAAAGAGTGATGTTGTTTGTTGTAGAAAGAGCTTATTAACCTAATTAATAACAATCTGGTTCTGATACTGGCTAACCATTCCTTAAAGGAGGGGGGTGCGTTATTGACCCAATGTTTTAAAATGATTTGCTTAGTTGAGATGCCTATCAAAACTATCACCGCTTTTTGTGAAGTAGAGAACAAGCCCTCAAGGTGACCCAAGATACATGATTCAAAATCAAAAGAAAGCTGACCTTGTAAACAACCTTCTCTTTAATCTCAAACCAAAGGTTCTTCACACATTGACAAGACCACAACATGTGAGAGACAGAACCCGTGTCAGAGTTACATCTCAGGCAAGCCTTTGAGTTCCTAAAACCCATCTTATGCATTCTTTGGGGGGTCATATAGGCGTTATGTAATGTTTTGAACTGGATCAGCCTTAAATCATCCAAGGGAATAAACCTGTAAATATTTTGCCATAGATTGGACCAATTCAGTAAGGGTGGTTTTCTTGGCCATGCCCACCCCTCTCCTACAGCAACGAGGAGTTATACATGAAGAGTTGCTAGAAGTATTTGTAATTTCTGCCGGGGCCCTCAGGATCTTCCTCTCACGACTCTCCGATGGGGCTGGTCAGGGTTACTGAGGCTGTGCTACACTGGGCATTCAAATATTCTATTGATGTGGCGCCTCCACCTTGGAAACCAATAAAAAAGGTACCCGACTGCTGACAAGGGGATAGTTAGGATAATGAGAGCAACTGGGCTGTAGCCAATGACTTATAAGCAACTGATCAACTCCCAGTGGTCTCACAATCCCTAAAATCAGGTGCACTTGGCTTTCATCCCCAACAGGCCTTGGGAAATGCTGTCTATGTGTACAGTGGGTGCCTCACTGAGGATGTATAGCAGGACAGGTTGTTCATTAGCACACTTGCTGAATCATCTCATAATTAACCTAACAAATGAAAGTAAGGGACTCCAATTTGAGTCCCACCCCGGATTCACCCTCCCCCCATCCTGTGGCACTGGGCAATCACCCAGTTGCAGACCTGAAACACCAGTTGCACTGATTCTGTAAGGTCTGGGATACTTCTGTGTCCTCAGACTGCAGAGCAGATGAAATGTAGGCCATTGTTCCTGGCTGAAACGGCTATCTTCCATGGGGTTGTCTGGACTCACTCACCCTTTTTCCTCCTCTTCTCTGGTCATCTCTCTGCTGCTTCAGCAGGGGGTCCTCAGAATCCTGGTTAGCTGGCAGAAGCGCACGTCAGTCAGTACATGCTGAAGTGTATTTCCCAATGGGGAAAAGGTCTTTCCGGGTACACAGAAACATAGACTTTTGACAGCAGATAAGGACCGCCCACCTAGTCTACCCATTTCCCTGCCTATTGGATAAGCTGTAGATCCTAGTTAACCAATAGCCTAGTTCTTCCTACCCCCCCCCCAGAATTGCCTTATGCCTGTCCCATGCATTCTTGAATTCCCTCACTGTTATTGATGCTACAACCTCCTCAGGAAGGCCGTTCCATGCGTCCACCACCCTCTCTGTTAAAAATACTTCCTCACATTGCTCCTGAGCCATCCCCTCTCTATCTTCAAATTGTGCCCCCTTGTTCTTGCACCTCTTTTTCTTTTTCATCATTTAACACTTTTTATGCCCCCTGGACAGCCCCCATCTGACCAACCCTCCCAGCCCTGTTACCTGGAATTACTGGGGCTTACCTTATGCCTGGCCTGGGAGCGGAGCCTGTGGGGAGTCGGTCACCATCCTGCCTCCGGTGATTTTCTTTCCTCCACTTACACCCAGGGGCCCCAGGAGTGGGTACGCATGCATGTGGAGGCATGCATTAGTCCTGTGGCCCTGGTAATGGTCCTTTTCCTCCCATCCCAGGCCTAGCACCTGTCTTCTCCTGGTCTGTGCTGTCCCCAGCCTCTACCAGGTGGCAGCCATCAGCCAGAGGAAGCCCCTTACACCTCCCCAGAGAGAAGAGCTTGCCTGTCAGCAGTGCCATCCAGCTCCCCCCTCCCCCCACCATTGCTGACCTCTGACGGCCAGGGCTTGTTCCCGAACTCGGGTCGCCAGTGTGCCACGAGGTAAGGTGTCCAACGCCTCAGCGCCATGAGGCCAGCACCACATCTCTTTTTCTGAAAGATGATACCCACTGGGACTCTGTTGATTCTCTTGAGGTACTTGAAAGTGTCTATCATGTCCCCCCTCTCCCTCCTTTCCTCAAGGGTATACATATTAAGCTCCTTTAGTTTTTCCTCATTTGGCTTCTCTTACAGACCCTATACTATTTTACTTGCCCTCCTCTGGACTTCCTTCATCCTGTCTATGTCCTTGTGGAGATAGGGTCTCCAGAACTGCATTCAGTACTGCAGATGGGGTCTCACCAACTGTCTGTACAGAGGGATAACAACTTCCTGTTTTCTGCTGGTGATGCCTCTCCCTATACATCCCAGTATCCCCCCAGCCATCCTTACTGCCTTCTCATATTGCTTGCTTACCTTTAGGTCATTTGATATGACTACCGCCAGGTCCCTTTCCATTTTTGTTGTTGTTGATACCTCCCCCCCATTGTGTACTCTTCCTCTGGATTTTTGTTTCCCAGGTGCATTACTTTACACTTCTTTGCATTGAATCTAAGCTGCCATATTTTTGACCATTCTTCCAACCCTGCCAAGTCCCTTCTCATCCTTTTCACCCCACCTTGTGAATCAATCCTGTTGCAGATCTTTGTGTCATCTGCAAAGAGGCATACTTTTCCTTCCAATCCCTCTGCAATGTCACTTATTAAGACATTAAAAAGGACCGAACCCAGTACTGAACCCTGCAGTACCCTGCTAGGAACCTCCCTTTCTTCGGAGTGGACTCCGTTTACTATTACCTTCTGTGTGCTGTTGTCCAGCCAATTTTTTACTCAGGCTACCACCCTGGGACCCGCACTCAGGCTGGCTAATTTGTTTATTAATCTTTTGTGTGGGACTGTGTCAAATGCCTTGCTAAAGTCTAAGTAGGCCATGTCCACAGCCTCTCCCTGGTCTACTACTTTGGTCACCCAGTCAAAGAAATCTATTAGTTTTGTCTGACATGATCTTCCAGGTGTGAATCCATTCAGCGTTGGGTCCTGTGCCCTCTGGCTTCTAGGTACTCAGCAATTCTTTCGAGTCACTAACCTCCACTTCAGCGCCTTTCTTCTCAGTTCTGGCTAGAACTCCTTTCTTCAGTCAACCTCTAAAGTGTGTGCATCCTCCTTGATAACTTTCCACGTCTATAGCCCCTAGCAACCAGTGTCTCTCTAGCTCACAGCTTCCTTGATCATACAGACAAACTAATCCCAGAGCCTTGGTTTTGGTCACTTTTATAGGTTTCTGAACTTAGCGTAGTCACATTGGTCACACAGTTCCTTGGAAAGGAATACTGTGGAGCATCGTTCCAACCAAGCTGGGCTTGTATACATGCTTTAAAGCAAATCCGAGCTCCTGCCCAAATTTGCAGGCACATCTTTCTGTGTGCTTCCAACCCCTTTTCAGCAGCTATAGTGAGGTAGAAGGCTGTAGCCTTGCATGAACGCAGCCTTGTTTCTTTACAGATTTCCCCAGTCTTTTCTTTCAGCCTCTGGCTGCTTCATGACTGCCCCTCAGTGGGATAACGTATGTGTTATCCATGTCCAGGTGGGTGTCCATGGCCCAGGAAGGGCCTGAGTCCTGGTGGTGAGGATTGCTTTTCTAGGGATGTCTGCAGTGCACCTGAATAGTGCATTCACCCATCTGGATCTGCCCAACTAGTCATCCAACAGCATCGGTCCAGTCCCTGGGGGGCTGGTGGGTGGTGGGGACCCTAAGAGCTTATTCAGGTGAGCCCCGAAATGTATGTGGATGTGGGTGTGGGTGGGGCTTATATATTAATAATCAATAACTTGTTTTTTATAGCTCATGAAATGAAGTTTTTAAAGAGCTCTATCCCCCCCAAAAAACTGAAGGGATATGCTTAGAACAGTGATATGTGCACCAGATTGTTCACAAAATGCATAGAAAAAATAGAAAACAGAAACCTAGTTCTGCAGAATGGAGTTTGAGCCATTTTTCCATCTGGTGGCAGGATATGAGGTACTCATGTTGGATGGCCTGTGTACGGCAAGCCACAATATCGCAATAACAAAGTAATTTTAAGATCGGAAGGGACTCCAGGTTCATCTTGCCTCCTCCCCCCCCATCTCCTTAGAAGCAGACATAAATACATATGCTTTGCAGGAGCATACAGAACAGTGTCAATTCTGATTGTCCCTGTTTTTGCCATCAATCCCTGGTCCTTCATTGGCCCACTGCCTCCTCCCCAGTCTCTCTGTATCCCTGACTTTCAGTGGAACCCCCTCCTGCCTCCTTAGCACTGTCCCCCTCCCACCAAGAGCCTTCATTGTCAGATTCCAGTCACAATCTGCACTGAATTCATAGTACGAGCCCTGGAATTCTGCAATTCTGTGGCCATGGAATTTCCCATTAGAATGCACATCCCACCACAGAATATATATAGTGCCACAGAACCTGTATCACTTAGGCATGTCCCCTGCTACTGGCTCCTCCTGTGCCCCAACACCTGCCTTCCCAAGCTATTTATTTCTTTATTTATTTATTTAAATTTGATGACTGGGAAAGGCACACTGAGCTAGAATTGGAAGGGTTAAGGGAGTGGAGTGCTTTGTAAACCTCATGGGGTGTGATGAGTGGGAAAAGGAAACCGAGATCAGAGGCAGATTGATGACCCAGGTTGGGGAAGGGGGGAGGGGTGGAGTTGGGTAGGGCACAGGAGATAAAAAACTTGTTGAATAGCTTCCAGCCATGGAGGCAGCATCCCAGACGGTTTTACCATCTATAGCAAGGGTCTGGCAAGCCTGTTTAGTGGGGGTGTCTAGTGGGAGTTGATCAATTTCCAGAAAGAAGTGCTGGGGTTCTGGGTATGAGAGAACCGCGCCTTAAAATAGGAAGATTTTTGACTGCCGGGTGGCCTTAGTGCATTTATTTCTGAGGAATTTATAAGACTGGAGATCCTTTGCTGTATGGGAGGCTTTATATGTTTGCCACGCTTTGTTCCTGGAGCAACACAATGCGATGAGGTCAGCAGCAATCCAGGGAAAGTGGCGGCATTTTACCCTTGCTTTCCTTAGGGGAGCATGCATGTCCCAGATTCTTTGGAATGTACTGCAGAACTGCGATAGGGCAGCATCCACATTGGACGCGGACAGGACAGCTAGCCAGTCTGCATGAGCAAGGTCCTGGAGTAAGGCAGGCATGTTGAGGTTGTGAAGGCAGTGGGACCAGATGAATTTGGAAGGGGAGAGTGGCGAGTGGATGTTGCGGATGCAGTAAGTGATACAGTGGTCACTGAGGGTGTCGGGGAAAATACCTGAGGCAGAGATACAGTGGGGATGGGAAGATAGAATCCAATCCAGGAGGGTATGGTTTTGGGACCGGTGATTTAGGTGAGTGGGTTCACGAATTAACTGGGAGAGATTTAGGGATTCGAGCCTTAGGATGTAGGGTTTGGCAGAGGGGTAGAGCCAATCCGTATTGAAATCTCCAAGTAGCATGAGCTCACCGTTGGATATCTTGGTGGAGATTGAGGGGATGGCCTTGATGACCGAGTCAGGAGAGGACTTTGGTGGGGCATTTAGGACCCCAATGTAGATGTGGGCAGAGGAGGGGAGGGAGAGGTGCGCCACAATCGATTCATGGGAAGAGGGGCAGGATTCATTGAAGATGATGGAACATGAGAGAGAGTTCCTAGCATATAGTGCCATGCCCCCGCCTTGCTTGCCTCGGTCCTGACGGAATAAGTTGTAGTCAGGAATGGCGAGGGAGGAGATTGGGAATTTGGAGGTTAGCCAGGATTCCATAATGCAGAGTATGTCAGGTTTGTACTGGGTGACCCAGACTGCTAGGACATCCATATTTACCCCAACCTCCTAAATCCCATGACTTACCCCCCCCATGGCAGAGTTGTAGGACTTCTCACTAGTCCCTTAGGGCATCTGTGCATGGCATAGCTGGGTGCCAAGGTTGGCAGAGTGGGACCTACTGGAGAAACACACCTATATCCCATTTCAGCCAGGGCCATGTTTCCACTCTTTCTTCCCCATCCCTCAGGGTCGCTGCTGGTGAGGCCATGCAGTGCATGTGTGAATGTCAAGCAACATCCTTGCCCTCCCCTGAGTGGCCCAAGCTTGTACCACCCCCCGATGGTCAACAGGCCAGCCAGCTTATAGTGTTTTTCATAGTGCCTGACTCCTTTCCCCTGTATGTTTATCTCAAAGTCTCATCTCAAAGTCCCTCCTCCATGCTCAGTATATGATATCATCGATGACATCACATATTTTAGCCAATGGCAGAACTGCATTTTACCAAAGAAATGAATTAACAACACCAGAGAAATGAGGAACTAAAATCCTCAGAAGCCCAGGGGGTCTCACCAGACAAATTTGGGCTGAAGTGCCACAAAGAACTAGGACCTCAGGTGCAGAAATCAGGGCTAAATTAATGTGGAGTACATGAGTCCCTGCTGTATGAATTAGGTTAATATTGCCGCATACAAACAGAGGCCCACCACAGAAATGAAGACTGATGTGCTGCAGGAACCAGGACTGAAGTGCCACAAAGATCCAGGAGCCCCACCACAGAAATAGAGCAGTAGTGCCGCAGACAACCAGAGGCTCTGCCACAGGAATTAGGATAAGTGACTCAGAGAAACAGGAGCCCCTCTGCAGCAACTAAGACTGAAGTGCGGCAGAGAGTCAGGGTCTCTACCACAGGAATTAGGTTAGAAATACCACAGAAAACCAGGAACCCCACCACAGAGATTAGGACTAAAGTACTGCAGGAACCAGGACCAAAGCACCACAGGGAGCCAGGGGCCCCACTGCAGAAGAAAAGCTGTAGTGCTGTAGAGAACCAGAGGCTGTGTCATAGGCATTAGGTAGATGTATCGCAGAGAACCAGGGGTCTCACTGCAGGAATAGAGCTGTAGTACTGCAGAGAACCAGGGGCTCCACCACAGGAATTAGGTTACAAGTACTGCAGAGAACTAAGGGCTCCACCACAGGAATTAGGTTACAAGTACTACAGAGAACCAGGGGCTCCACCACAGGAATTAGGTCACAAGTACTGCAGAGAACCAGGGGCTCCACCACAGGAATTAGGTTACAAGTACTGCAGAGAACCAGGGGCTCCACCACAGGAATTAGGTTACAAGTACTGCAGAGAACTAAGGGCTCCACCACAGGAATTAGGTTACAAGTACCACAGAGAACTAAGGGCTCCACCACAGGAATTAGGTTACAAGTACTGCAGAGAACTAAGGGCTCCACCACAGGAATTAGGTTACAAGTACTGCAGAGAACCAGGGGCTCCACCACAGGAATTAGGTTACAAGTACTGCATAGAACCAGGGGCTCCACCACAGGAATTAGGCTACAAGTACTGCAGAGAACTAGGGGCTCCACCACAGGAATTAGGTTACAAGTACTGCAGAGAACCAGGGTCTCCACCACAGAAATTAGCTTACAAGTACTTCAGAGAACCAGGGGCTCCACCACAGGAATTAGGTTACAAGTACTGCAGAGAACCAGGGGCTCCACCACGGGAATTAGGTCACAAGTACTGCAGAGAACCAGGGTCTCCACCACAGGAATTAGGTCACAAGTACTGCAGAGAACCAGGGTCTCCACCACAGGAATTAGGTCACAAATACTGCAGAGAACTAGGGACTTCACCACAGGAATTAGGTTACAAGTACTGCAGAGAACCAAGGGCTCCACCACAGGAATTAGGTTACAGGTACTGCAGAGAATTTAGGGCTCCACCACAGGAATTAGGCTACAAGTACTGCAGAGAACTAGGGGCTCCACCACAGGAATTAGGTTACAAGTACTGCAGAGAACTAAGGGGCTCCACCACAGGAATTAGGTTACAAGTACTGCAGAGAACTAAGGGCTCCACCACAGGAATCAGGTTACAAGTACTGCAGAGAACTAGGGGCTCCACTGCAGGAATTAGGTTACAAGTACTGCAGAGAACCAGCGGCTCCACCACAGGAATTAGGTTATAAGTACTGCAGAGAACCAGTGGCTCCACCACAGGAATTAGGCTACAGGTACTGCAGAGAACCAGGGGCTCCGACACAGGAATTAGGTTACAAGTACGGCAGAGAACCAGGGGATCAACTGCAATTATTAGGACAGAAGTGCTGTAGATAACTAAGGACTCTGGCTATGAGTAGTCAAAGCATTGCAATACCCCAAACTGCCAGCCTATAGTAGCTCTACAGGCAGGAGGTATTGGAAAACTCTTTAATCGCCTGTGCATGGGTCACCATGATAGCCTCGTGAGCCATTTAAATGGAAAGCTTTGCCCATTTCCCTGCACGGTCACAATGTCATTACTGACTGCAGGGTGAAAGCTTGCAACCCAGAGCACACCACAACAGGGTCATCCAAGAGGGACTGGTGCTAAATGGTAACTAGGATCACTTCGTAATAGTACTTTTCACTAATTTCCAAATGGGTCCCAGGGGCTAAAAAAAAAAAGCAGCACATGTTAAATACTGTACATAAAGTCACACAGGACTGTGTATGTCATTAATTGATTTAGTTTGTTAATACTGTAGTAGTTTTGCATGCTAGCATAGCCACTTTTAGGTGCAATAACTATTTTTAGTTTTTTTGCAGTTAGTGATTTTCCTCCCTTTTGGCCCCAAGCCACCCTCCAGATACCAGCTACCCCATCCCTATTCCCCTGACTTTCTTCTAGAACTTGTCATCACGCGAGGGCTGCGTGGCCAGGGTGCTCATCGGGGTGTAGGGCTACCTAGTGGTCAGGGTCAGCAGCAGCTAAGGAAACCGTTTTTCCCATTTTCTTCCTGAGGGGAAGCATACAAAGCCACCCAGACATCTCCATGCATGCTTCTTTGTGTGAAGCATCAGCAGCCGTCACTCCCTCCACGCTACGCCGACAGTCCCTAACTACCTTTCCCCCAGCCAACACTAAGGGGCTAAGAGAATGCTGAGCACTGAAACCTCCCTTCCCAGAGAAGAGAGCAGTCCTCTGGACTCCCAATCATCTCCCTCCCCAGCTGACCACCAGCAAATCGAGTCCGTTTCAGAACGTGGGCTGCTGGCACGAGGTGTGGCATCCAACCCCTGAACCCTGAGTGTCACTGGGATGGCTCAACAATTGTTTTTAATATGTTTATTATCACTCGTGTATTATTGATACACATCCTGTATGTGTATTATCACTCATGTATTATGAGATTTCAAAGTGTTCAAAATCAGGGCAATAAACATAGCAACTAGTAATTATATTCAGGCAAGTTATGGTCTATAGCTGGGGAGGAGGGCAGACTCAAGGTATTTTAGTGAGAGAGGATGGGGTTGTGATTTCATTGCCAATATTACAATATGCTCTCAAAAATGTTAAAACAGCAGCCTATATTACAAGCCAACATTTTACAGACTACTCAGATTGGGAGCCTGCATCCTCGCTGCCCCAGTAACCACTCTATTCAACATGTTCCTACTGCATAGCATGTTTCCAAGCAGTTGGAAGATTGTCCAAGTAGTCTCCATGCACAAAGGTGGTACTAGGGAAACATTTGAAAACTACTGCCCCATCACCATACTATGTACCTTATTCAAAATACTCGAATGATTGATCTACAACCAGATCCAAGAGCAGTCTGAACTACACACTCTGACTACCATTGTCCAACATGGCTTTTGCAAGAACCATGGGATCAACACTGTCCTAGTCCATCTGACAACTGACATATTCAAGGCCTTGGCGTCCAAAAGGACAACTGGAGCAGTTTTCATAGCTTGACCAAGGCTTTCGACCTGGTCGATCACATGATGCTCCTCCTCAAATGTTTTTTTTTTTTTAACTTTCTTTATGCCTCCTACGCCGGCAAACTGACCTTTCTTTGGCAGGGCACTCGGTTCAGTCTTGTCCCACCCACCAGAAGCCCCCAGACTCCGCCTCCCTTACCACACCACCTGGCCACCCGACCCCCTGGCTCTGAGCCCCCCCGGGGCAGGAACACCGACTCCTATGGTGCTCTATCTATATTCTAGTGGGGCAACCAGGGAGCAGAGGGAGTGCCCAGGTGGAGCTGGGAGGCCCGGCTTTGGACATGGGGACCGACCACTGGACCTGCCATCACCAATCAGGTGCGCCGGGGATTTTTTTCTTGTTCTGTCCCCACCCCCTGCAGAGCTCAGATATGCAACGACGACCAGCATCCACAGAGCTCCATCCCCCCAGTGCCATATGGCAGCATCACGTATTTCCTGGCTACCCCAGCCATCGCCAGAGGTCGCTCAGGAGCAATGCAATCCCTGCACCCCTCCCCGGGAAGGGAGAGCCGTCTCTCAGATGCTCAATCCCTCCCCGGCCCTGCCAACCCCTGACGTCCCGGGTTCATTCCTGAACCCGGGTTGCCGGCATGGTGTGAGGTGAGACATCTAGAGCCTTAACCCTCAGCGCCACGGGGCCTGCTCCTCCTCAAATTTTGAAGACTTGGGCTTGATAACCTGTCCTGCTCTTGGTTTACCAGTTACCTAACTGGCCATAAGCAATTGGTAAACTAAAGAGGGTGTCTCTCCTCTCTATGGCATATCAGGGATGTGGTCCACCAGGGGTCCCTCCTCGGCCCCCAAACAACACCATTGTAAGTTGTTGATTGTATTACGAGTAGCTGTGGCTTACTTCAGAGCTGGGGGAGATGCACCCATAATCCAAAGGCTGTTTCTAGTGACTCTGTCTCATTTGGAGAATTTTTTTTTTTTTTTACTATTGTATTTATGCTCCTCCTAATTGCCCCCTTCTCTCCACTCTTTCAGACTACCTCAACCTGTGTGCGATCCTTCTCCTTGTCAGAGTCTGCCCCTAGAGTACACAGTGCACTAACCTAGGTGCCCGGATGACTCCGGGGTAGGGTGAGGAGGCATTCTCCCGCTTTTACCCCCTTCAAACCATACATGTTGTGACATGGACTGGTACAGCGGAGTCCGCCCGAAGAGCCTGATGCCCCACACACACAGAGGAGTCGTCACCTAGGGAGACCAGGGTGTTTTTCCTTGTTCGTTCCCCGACATTGGTGTGCAATGAGGGCTAAGGAGCATGAAGTCATGCTGAGATGTTCCTCTTGCTCCGCCCCTCTGCCAACGTCTGCCCTATACCGATGCTGCTTCTCCCTCCTACTGCACCTTCCACCTGGGCTCCCCTATGTGGCGGTACTGCGGCGGAAGCATGCAGGTAACCCCGGAGAAGGAGGCGGCCATTGTTCGATCATTCTCCTCCCTGCCAAGCCCCAGTGGCTCGTGCTCTGCCTCGAACATGGGTCGCCGGCATGGTGCGAAGTAAGGTGTCCAGCGCCTCAGCCCTCAGCGCCACCGGGCTGGCTTCATTTGGGGAATTTTGACCTCAGTTTTAGGCATTAATTGGCACTACAGGGAGTGTAAGTCTTGGACATATGCCACATGACTTATTTGAAGAGGCAGCATGGCCTAACGGTTAGAGCACCATCCTGGGACCAAGGTAATCACATGTTATAGATGACAAGGAGGATAAATCCAGAGACCTCACTAGATGACAGCTGTCACATGACCGTGCATCCCACGGGCATAAGGACACTCTGCCTTCAGCTCTATGCTTTACTACGCCCCTGGGGTGTGCATCGTTAATCCTTTAATGCACACTCTGTCGTGGCTTACTGCATACCTCAAACCTCATGAAAGCCATAAACACCCTGTGTGACGTTGGTCAAGTCACGCAGTGCTGCAAGTCACTCAGCTGTGGGAATAGGTAGAGCCAGGACTCCGGGGAAAACAAGATGCTGGATCTCAGCTGGGCTATCCTGGGAAAATAAGCTGCGAAATGAAAATCTGTATCAATTTCACTCATACTGCTTAGTGTAATTTCAGACAGTAGGGTGTAGTGTCAGCAGAGAACCACATGAGGGTGCACTCTGCATATCTAATTGAATATTTTACTTTGGCTACTTTGGACAAAGCAGGCCATTTGGCCCATTTAATTGCCTCCCACTATTTATTTATTTATTTGCTTTTGATAACCGGGTAAGTGCACTAGGCACAACAATGTCTATTTTCAGGCACGACCCGGGATTGTTAGTGGGTATAGTATATAGTGCCAGCCATAAGGAAGGCATTCAACCTATTTTTAAAACTTTAAAATGTTGGAGCAGACAGTAAGTAATTAGGTAGCCTGTTCCAGCTTCTACATGCTCTCACTGTGGAATAATTATTTCTCTTGATGGCGAACGCTCTTGGTATTAGTAATTGTCTGCTATGTAATCTCAGATGATTATTTCTTGTTTTAAACATTAAACCACATTGTGCCAATGAATCCTGATCATGTAAAATCGTGTAGAGGAGTAACTTCTGCTATGAGATCTGGCTCTCAGAGTGGGGGACATACAACAAGGTCTGGGTGAGCAGGGGGAGGGGCGGTACTGGAGGGCACACTGAGTCACCGAGTGAGGTCTAGGCAAAAAAACACAGAAACATAGAATATGGTGGCAGATAAGGAGTACTTGGTCCATCCATTCTGCCCATTCCTCAGTACCTACTACACTATTACCACAGACCATACCCGATCTACAGCTCTTTCTCCCTCCCCCCTTCCTTTCCACTATGACTCCCTTTTGCCTGTCCCATGGACTGTTGAACTCCATCACTGTTTTCGCTCCCACTACCTTCGCTGGAAGGCTGGTCTAGGAATCCACCACTCTTTCTGTGAAGAAGTATTTCCTCACATCTCTCCTGAATCGACCTCCTCCAGCTTCATAGTGTGTCCCCTTGCTCTTGAGCACCTTTCATTCTGAAAAATACTTCCCTCCTGTACCTTATTTCCCCCATGAGGTATTTAAAGGTCTCTATCATATCCACCCTCTCCCTCCTCTCTTTCAGGGTGTACAAGCTGAGGTCCTTTAATCTCTCCTCATAGGGCTTTTGATGCAGACCCAGAACCATTTTACTTGCCCTCCTCTGGACCACCTCCACTCTGTCTATGTCCTTCTGGAGATGTGGTCTCCAGAACTAGACATAGTGCTCAAAGTGGGGTCTTAATCAGCGATCTATACAGAGGCAACACCACCCTCCCTCTTTATGCCGGTGATACCCCTTCCTATGCACCCCAGCATCCCACTAACCCTTCTGACTGTCTTGTAGCACTGCCTGGCCAGCTTTAGGTCATCTGGAATGATTATGCACAGGTCTCTTTCCTGCTTGGTTGTAGTCAGTACCACTCCACCCATTTTGTACTCTGTGCCCAGGTTTCTGTGCCCTAAGTGCATTATTTTGTACTTTTTATGTTGCATGCACGCATGTGCAAGAAACATAGTGCCATCACCCGAGTTTTTGGAGGTGTGGCACCCACTCTTCCAATTCAGACAGTGAGTTTGCAGGCACAGCCGCAGTTCTCCAATGACTGCTGCAGCTGTCTATGACAGCAGTCAAAATGCAGTGGCATATAGTTGAAAGGGAGAGCTCCGCTTCAGTGAGCAGAGCTCTCCCCCCCCCTTCACACACACGCACGCACGCATATTGTGTGCTGATGTGCTCCCACCCACACGCACACACTGTATGGCCGGCGGGGGTGCCCAATCCCGTCGGCTCCATGCCCCAACAAAGCTGCTTAGGTGCCATGCTGAGCCCACCCCAGTGTGGCAAAATGTTATAGCCAGCGGGGGTTGCCCAATCCCGTTGGCTACCGCGAGCTTCTACGCCCCAAAACATTTCCAGGTGCCACGCTGGGAGCCCACCCCAGCTGGCAAATCTGTTATAGCCGACGGGGTGCCCAATCCCTGTCAGCTCCAGCCCCCAAACAGCTTTTTCCAGCTGCCATGCTGGGAGCCCACCCCAGCGTGGCAAACGTCCCGCATCATCTTAATTAAAACCCAAAAAAACCTGTAAATAAAAACGGTCCCTCGCAGTCTCACTGCCCCCACCCACCGTGCACCCTGCCTCCCCACACCCCCCATACTTACCTCCGGACTCGGGCGCTGATGATCTTCGTGGACCGGGAACACGTCTGCACTCTTCAAAGCCGACCGCAAACCGAGGAAATGCCGGCAAGCTGTATAATGGAATAAATACGGTGTTTTCAACTTTGTTGCATATCTCAGGCATTTTTGGGAATTTTGGGCCCAAATTTTCAACATGAGGTTTTTGGGACCCCTCCTCATGAATTCTTGCACTGTCATGGCATTAATCGGGCACGAGGGGTGATTTTGCCATCACTGTGCGAAATCACCTTTCGGGGCTGATTAACGAAATGACACTGCCAGTGTTCATAATGTGGGTTCTCAAAAAATCTATGTTGAAAATTATTGAAAAAATTCCTAACAATGACTGTTTTACGAGCGCGTGTTGTGCAGTTCCTACGCACGCTCGTAAATTCACGAATTTTCAATATTTTCACTCCAGATTTTCAACATCGCCATTTTACCTCACCTCCTTATGAGCAGTATAGCTGTCATTTTTCACATCCTGCCCAAAGCGTGTTTCCGCCCATGTAGCGCACAATGGCGCCCAGTCGGTGTCGAAATCAATGTATGGGACACATTGAAAATCACGTGACGCTTTCGCGAGCAGAAGGTCTTAAAATGGCTATGTTGAAAAATTAATGACAAATTCCCTAAAATGACTGTTTCTGGCGTGCGTTGCACAGTTCCTACGCATGCTCCTAAGTTCGCAAATTTTCAATCTTTGCACTCCAATGACTTCCAAATACCTAAACAGCACATACAAGCAAGCAACATTCGGCATTGACAAATGCTTGTTTACACTGAAACCCACATGCCATACTCTTGACCACTTCTCAAGTTTTCTCAGGTCTCTGCTCATATTTTCCATCCCCCTAGAGCGTCCACCCTGTTGCAGATCTTGCTGACATCTGCAAAGAAGCTGATCTTCCCTCCCTAGCTCCTCTACAATGTCTCTTATAAAGACATTAAGGAGGACCACTTCCAGCACTGATCCCTGAGATACACTGCTGGTCACCCTCCCTTCCTCAGAGCAAACTTCATTTACCACTACCCTCTGTCGCCTATCCCTGAACCAATTTCTTATCCAATTTACCACCGTTTTACCCACCCCTAAGCTACCCCAGCTTGCTTGCTAGTCTCCTATGTAGAACTTTGTCCAAAGCCTGACTGTATCTAAGCAGGCCATGCCCACTGCTACTCGCTGATCTAATTCCTTGGTCACCCAGTAAAAGAAATCTATCAGATATGTTTGACGTGACCTCCCCACTGTGAATCCATGCTGCCTTGGGTCTTGTAACCTGCTGGATTCAAGATATTCCACAATCCTTTCTTTCAGCAGTGTTTCTACTAACTTTCCAACCAATAGTGTCAGGCTGACTGGACTATAATTACCAGCCTCTTCCCTGCTACCATTTTTGTGAAGTGGAACTACAACTGCCCTCGTCCAGTCCTCTGGAATCACTCCAGTTTCCAGTGAGCAGTTAAAGAAAAGCTGTCATTAACAGAACGTCCACACCCTCCAAAGCCTTACCCTCCAGTTAGGCTTTTCACAATGAAAATATAATTTTTCCTGCGGTTTAACTTACTTTACTTTATTGTTAAAAAGTCCAGGATTCTGCAATGTGGTGGACACTGCGCAGTTTTATTTCAGGTGAAAGTGTGGTGCCGCACTGCTTGCTTCAATACAAGTGTACTGAAGTGAGCAGTGCGGTGCCGCACTTTCACCTGAAATGGAACCGTGCAGTGACTGCCATGTTGCAGAATCCCAGACTTTTCAACAATAAAAACAAAGTTAAACCACAGGAAACATTTTTTTCACAGAAAGCCAATTGAGGGGGTAAGTTTCGGGTGGGGACGCTCTGTAAATGACAACTTTCCTTTAAACAGGACTGTCAGAGGTGCAGCCAGTATCTCCCCGAGCTCCCTCAGCACCCTTGGATGTACTCCATCTGGCCCCACTGCTTTGTTCACTTTCAGATTAGTGAGTGCCTTTAGGATTCTCTCCACTGAAAAAGGACTAGGGTCCACTCCCCCCCCAAAGCTCCTGTTACTTTTTTACGGTCCCTCCCCTTCCCTCCCCCTTTCTCTGTGAACACTGAACAGAAGTATTTGTTCAAGATGTCTGCCTTTTCCTGGTCCCCCTCTGTACAGTCCTCCCTTCCTTTTTTAACCTTACAATCCCTCCCTTGGTCTTTCTCTTTTTGCTTACATAACTAAACAAGCATTTGTCAATGCCGAATGTTTGCTTGCTGGCATTGGCAGTGGTAGTGTAGGAGATACAGAGCTGCGTAATAGGAATGGCAGTGAAGTACTGAACTGAAGCCAACCCCACCACCACCCTGCAGAGAGTGACAGGCATTGGGGTGTGCATTTGGGTCATCAGGCATAACGGCCTCGCCATTTCACCACACCCCACCCTGCAGACACTGACAAGTGTCACGGTGTTCCTTGGGGTCTTTGGCCCTTATGCGCACCCCATTTCATTAGGAAATGCAGTGAGATGGGTGCGATATAGGAGAATGGGGTGAACTTTGGGGCTGAAGAGTCCAAGGCATACCTCGATGCCTCTCACTGGCTGCAGGGTGTGGAATGGTATGAGCATTACAGGCAAGAATCCCAAGTCACACCCCTGATGCCTGTCATTCTCTACAGGGTTGGGCGTTATGGTTGGAAACCCTAATACCTCAGGCATTCGTTGGTATTTTCACTCCAAATTTTCAACATGTTTTTTTGTGACCCCACCTCATGAACAGGGGAATATCAGTTTTAGTCGAAAGCTGCTTATGCACAGCTATGCGGCATTTAGCACCACAGGTGCAAAAACATTCGAACAGGATGTAAAAATGACAGCTGTACTGTTCATGGGGAGGTGTAAAATGGCAATGTTGCACATCTGCAGTAAAATATTTAAAAAATGGTGAAGTCATGAGCGTACATAGAAACTGTGCAACGCACTCGTATATAATTAGGTTGGGGATATTTTACAACAGATTGTCAACTCAGGCATTTTGGTGCCTCCGATCATGAACAGTGTCACTGTGATTTTCTTTATCTGTGCCGAACAATGATTTCCCACAGCGACCATGCATCTCAGCGCTGAAAGTGTGAAAACACACTTCAGCCATGTTGTGAAAAATGACAGCTGTACTGTTCATAAGGAAGTGTGAAAAAATGCCACTGGTGAAAATCTGGACTGAAAATATTACAAAGTCATGAACTTACGAGGGTGTGTGGAAACTGCGCATTGCTCACTCGTAACACAGTCATTTTATGGACTTTTGTCACCAAATTTTCAACATAGCCATTTTAAGACCTCTGCTCATGAACAGTGTAACTGTGATTTTCTTAATCTGTCCTAAACATTGCTTTCGCACACCAACAGCACCATTGTGCGCTACATGTGCGAAAACACATTTTGGGCGACATATGAAAAATGGCAGCTGTACTGTTCATAAGGAAGTGTAATAAAATGGCAATGTTGAAAATCTGGAGTGAAAATATTAAATTTGCAAACTTACGAGCATGCATAGGAACTGCGCAACGCACGCTCGTAAAACAGTCATTTTTAGGAATTTTTTCACCAAATTTTCAACATAGCCATTTTAAGACCTCTGCTCATGAACAGTGTCACTGTGATTTTCTTAATGTGTCCCATACATTGATTTTGCACATACTGCGCCATTGTGCACTACATGGGTGGAAACACATTTTGGGCAAGATGTGAAAAATGACAGCTATACTGCTCATAAGGAGGTGTGGTAAAATGGTAATGTTGAAAATCTGGAGTGAAAATATTGAAAATTCGCGAACTTACGAGTGTGCGTAGGAACTGCGCAATGCACCCTTGTAAAACAGTCATTTTTAGGAATTTTTTCACCAAATTTTCAACATAGCCATTTTAAGACCTTTGCTCATGAACAGTGTCACTGTGACTTTCTTAATTTGTCCCGTACATTGATTTCGCACACCGACTGTGCCATTGTGCGCTACATGGGCGGAAACATGTTTTGGGTGAGATGTGAAAAATGACAGCTACATTACTCATAAGAAGGTGTGGTAAAATGGCAATGTTGGAAATCGGGAGTGAAAATATTGAAAATTCGTGAACTTAGGAGCGTGCATAGGAGCTGTGCAACGCACGCTCGTAAAACAGTCATTTTTAGGAATTTTTTCACCAAATTTTCAACATAGCCATTTTAACACCTGAGCTCATGAACAGTGTCACTGTGATTTTCTTAATTTGTCCCACACATTGATCTCGTACACCGACTGCGCCATTGTGTGCTACATGGGCAGAAACACGTTTTGGGTGACATGTGAAAAATGACAGCTGTACTGCTCATAAGAAGGTGTGATAAAATGGCAGTGTTGGAAATCTGGAGTGAAAATATTGAAAATTCACGACCTTACAAGTGTGCGTAGGAACTGCGCAATGCACCCTCATAAAACAGTCATTTTTAGGAATTTTTTCACCAAATTTTCAACATAGCCATTTTAAGACCTCTGCTCATGAACAGTGTCACTGTGATTTTCTTAATTTGTCCCGTACATTGATTTCGCACACCTACTGCGCCATTCTGCACTACATGGGTGGAAACACATTTTGGGTGAGATGTGAAAAATGACAGCTATACTACTCATAAGAAGGTGTGGTAAAATGGCAATGTTGAAAATCTGGAGTGAAAATATTGAAATTTCGCGAACTTACGAGCCTGTGTAGGAACTGCGCAACGCACCTGAAAACAGTCATTTGTTGGAATTTTGGCACCAAATTTTCAACATGGGGTTTTTGGGACCTCTTCTCATGAATGATGTCACTGTCATGGTGGTATTCAGGCCCAAAGTGTGATTTCACAGTCACTGCGCAGTCACTGCGCGAAATCACCCTTCGGGCCCGAATAACGCCATGACAGTGACATAATTCATGAGAAGGGGTCCCAAAAACCCCATGTTGAAAATTTGGTGCAAAAATTCCCAAAAATGCCTGAGATATGCAATAAAGTTGAAACCCCCCCATGTAACCCATTATACAGCTTACCGGCATTTCCTCAGTTCGCGGTCGGCTTTGAAGAGTGCAGACGTGTTCCCGGTCCACCGAAGATCGTCGCGCTGGAGTCCGGAGGTAAGTATGGGGTGGGGGGGGTGGGGAGGCTGGGTGCGCAGTGGGGGATGCGGTTGTGGGAGGGGGTTTGGGAGACGCGCCGCAGGACAGTTTTTATTTTACAGGTTTAAAAACAAAAAAGACATCGTGGGACGTTTGCCACGCTGGGGTGGGCTCCCAGCATGGCACAAGGACTTGGGGGGCGTTCAGCCGACGGGGGATTGGGCACCCCGTCGGCAAAATAAAAAAATCGCGGCACCATTTGCCCGCGCTGGGGTAGCGCCCAGCGTGGCACAAGGACTTGGGGGCGCCCAGCCGGATGGGGATTGGGCACCCCGCCGCCAAAGGATTACAGTGCTTGCTACGCCAGGGTGGGCTCCCAGCATGGCACCTACAACTGGGGGTGGGGGGCAGCTCAGCCGGCCGGATTAGCCACCCGTCGGCTATACAGATGTGAGCGCCACGTCTGTCTGTCGCGATGGGGGAGCTGCGCGGAGCAGCTGATATCTTATCGGTGCTCACTCAAGCGTAGCTCCCTTTCAATCAGATGCCACTGCATTTTGGAGCGTGTCATAGACAGCTCCAAAATGCATTGGCTTACAGGGGCCACGCCTGCCAGCCCACTGACTGAATTGGAGGAGGAGGTGACACACCTCCGAAATCTCTGATGAAGGCACTATGTTTCTTGCACATGCGTGCAAGCAAACATAAAAATGTCTTGTCCCCTTTTTATACTGCCTGGGCTACTCTCTCTTTAGTTTGCACCTTTGCACTCCTTACTGCTTTCCCTGCTTCCCTTTGTCTATCCTCTTCCCTCTGTAGCGCCTTGTACTTTCTGAATGCAACCCTTTTAGCCTTTACGTTTTCCACCACCTCTCTCAAGAACCATAGCAGTTTCTTATTCCTCTTACTTTTGCTCACTTGCTTGACGCAAAGGTTTGTTGCTTTCACTATGCCCCCTTCAGCTTGGCCCACTGTTTCTCCACCCCCAGGTCCTCCCCTTCCCCACTAGATCATCCCTGAGGCATTCACCTATCTTTATAAAATCTGCCCTTCTGAAGTCCAGGACTCTCGCCTGTGTGTGGTTTGATTCTGCAGCTGTCCTAATATTGGACCACACCATATAGTGATCACTGGTCCCCAGGTGGCCTACCACCTTGACGTCTGCAACACTGTCCCTGTTAATGAGAACCAGGTCCAGTATTGCCCTATCATGAGCGGGTTCACTGACTAGTTGACTGAGGAATGCTCCCTGCAGGGAGTCCAGAATGTCCCTGCTTCTAGCTGAAGCCGCAGTTGGGAGGCTTCAATCTACATTCGGCAGATTAAAGTCCCCCACCAACAGCACCTCCTCCTTTTCTGTCATTTTGCCAGTGACTCCCAACAATGCCTTATTTAACTCCTCCCCCTGCACCGGAGGTCTGTAGATCATGCCGATGCAAACAGTGGCTCCTTTCCCTGACTCCAGTACCCGCAGTACCTCTGCACCTCCTCTAAATTCCCTGTATTTCCATTGCTTTTATGCTTTCCTTCACGTAAAGCACCACACCCCTTCCTTCCTTCCCACCCTGTCCTTCCTGAACAGAGTGTAGCCTGGTATGGCAATGTCGAATGACTCAGTAATGGCCACTATACACAGGTCAGCCTTTGCCATGATGGCCTCTAGGTCTGGAATTGTATTTCCTAGATATCGAGCATTGGCACACATGGCCTTCCAGATTTTGTTAGCACTCTGCTTGTTACCCCTTTTTCCTTTTTATCCCCTCCTTCCCCCCTCTCTTTTTAATGTCTCTGTTCCCCTCTTTCTCTGTTACTATCACCCTGCTTCCTTTATTAATTTGCACCCAGGAGGGGTTCCTTTCCCCTTGGGATCTCCCGACTCTCTACTTCAGCCTTTAAGGGGAGCAGTTTCTGCCTCCAAAATTCCTTCCATCACTCCCTTCAGCTAGTTTAAATGTTCATTGAAGTAACATTTAAACTGTCCACTGAGGACTGTGATTCCCCTCCCGGATAAATGCAGGTCATCACCCCTGTAGAGGCCCTCATCCTGCCAGGTGGATCAGAATGCATGAATAGGACAAAGAGTTTGACAGCATGACTGTGACCAAAACTTGCCCCTTGGGCTGTCCCAGCTTACAGGGCAGTTTTGTCGGGGACTTCTAATTCACTTCCACCACTTGATTTTATCAGGAAACTGCTTTTGTCCTGCTGGGAGTCAGGAAGGTCAACACAATAATTATTGGTAGAGTGCACTTCGGAGACAGACTGCAGATGGGGTCCAGCAGAAATAATAAAAATTATCTTGTCAATAATGAGGAAGTCATTGGTTCTGTCAAAATAAATTCTTCACTAGAAGATGTTAACGGTTATTTACAAACAGGATATATTTACAGTACAACAAAAGGTTTACACGTTTACTGAAAATAGAAAATAAAGTAAGTTAGACAGATGATTTGTCAGAAAAAAATCAAACTTTAGCCTCACCTAAAGTCTCTTTACCTGCTGCTAGCTACAGAAGACATCCCCCCTAGGCTGTGCTTCCTTACCCAGCTAACTTCCAGCATGGCTCTCCCTTCTTCAGATGTTGGATGTCCAAGACAGAGAAAGAGAGTTTCCTGCTCCTTCCACTTTTATGTACTCTAGGCTATGGGGAAGTGACTGCTTCCTGGAGTGACAGCCCCCCCCCCAAGTATTCCCACCAATGTGAGTGCGTGTGTGTGTGTGATCTCATCTCCTTAGCCCTTCCTATCTTTTGAAGTTTTACGACATGCACCTGGATCCATTGCCTGACATAGGAACGTATCCCAGGAAAGACTCCCCACTGGGATTATGCCTTAACTGTCTCCTCCATGCTCATCTTATCAGCAATTATGGCACATCTTCCCACAAGCGGAGAACGTCGGCACCTGCACAGTGGGTGACCAGCTCTTGTTAGCTGCTTGTACATGTGACCTGGCAGCAATCGTATGTCCATTCCAAACAGAACCTGTAACAGATGAATATTTAAACTAACAAAAATGAATCAAAGAATCTGGTCACATTTCCTGTCACAGTGACATATTTGAAAGTGATAACATTCTTTTCTATGGACGCTGAGTTTTGAAAAGCGATGGCATTCTTTTTTATAAACATTTGGTTTTGAAAAGCAATGTTTTTATAGACATTGGGTTTTGAATGCAATTGAAAAAGCTTCATGGCAGATTTGTAGATACCTCCCAGAGTGGTTTTGACAGCCTGCCAAAAGCCGATCTGAAAGAATTCCTTCAATCATTCAGCTGCTGTTGTAATACGTCCCTTCCTATCTTGGCCACCATCCTTCTTGTAGTTTTTTTAATTTTGTTTTAGCTTTGCATGTCTGACCTGGCCCAATTCACAGTATGAGCCCCTTTTGACTTGGTCAGAGCCCAGATCAGACTGCCCAAACTGCCCGAAGTTCTTGGGGTTTCACACAAAAATCCCAGCTTCTGATTGGTTAGTTCCTGCTGTCAATCATAAATAGTAATGAACATTAACCTGGTTCGATCACTGAGTTTGTAAAAGGGTTTTGCCACCTGGAATACAGTTCACACCTCTCCCATAAGTCACTTCAGCAGTCTTTAGATGCCCAAGCTATTGATTAGCTGGACCAAGGGGTCCGAGTAGCAAAGAACACTGCCAGTGCACACAGTCCCATAGAGTTTATAGCAGTCCCAACTTTATATTGTCCCTGGAGCCAAAATATACAGTTTTCATTGCTTTTATTTATTTAGGCCCAACTGAGACAAGAGAGTCCCTTTTTAAGTGGGAACCCAGTGAACCTAAGCATTCCACAAGTATTGGTCATTAAACAATGTAGCGACAGTGGTACCATCAGTAGTAACAATAATAAGTAGGGATATTAGCAATATGATACAAAGTAGAAAATAAGATAGGTAACAAACATACATTCTATGATATAACCTCTTTCCATCTCATATCTATACAGGGTACAGAGACTAGAACATAAGATAGGTAGCAGACAGGTAACATCATACATTCTAGGACAATAACAGCTTTCCGTCTCATATTTCACAGTGTGCATAAAATGAGAGCAAGACATAGGATTATCCCCTGCCTGTTAGGCCAAGGGTAACGTGCAGTTGCAAATGCCGGGGGAAAAGAATAGGACCTTGTACTGTTTTTTAAATTGTGAGAGGGTTGTACAGAAGAGAAGTCCTGGTGGAAGGTTGTTCCATTAATATGCAGCAGCAAATAAGAATGACCTTGTTCCAACTGCTAAGCGAGTTATAGGTATAATTAGTAATGGTTGGTGAGATGATAGAAGGGACCTGGTAAAAATGGTTTCCAAGTCAGCAGGTTAGAGAGACTGGGTGGGGAGATGTACTAGTTTGAAGTTGGTACAATGCAAAGGGAAGTCCAGTTTAGCCTCAAAACTTGGCCAGTTTAAGGTAGAGAGCACAGAACAGTGGTGAGTCAAGGTTGGAGCTGGGGCAGCAAATCTGGCTATCCGGTGATATGCTCGCCTTGTATGCTTGGACTGTAACTCAGCAGAAATGATAAGTCAAGAACTTTAAACCCAGCCTTTTGCAATCACCAAAACATTAAAGAGAAAACTGTTTCTAACTTTTGAAAGCATGGTGAGGTAGAATTCATGGAGATGCACTTGTGATTTTCAGGGTGTAATCTTATTCAGGGCTGAGCTAGCTTCCAAGATGCTGTGGTGCAACATGCACTAATTCAGTGCAGAGTCACATCATTTTAGCTGCCCTGACTTCTAGAACTCAAAGAGTGAAGCTGTCTCTCCAGTTTGCTCTGCCCATGAGGCACAACACTGCTCAGGAATTGCCATTTCAGTGGAGCCCACCTACGCATTAAAATAATCCGCCTCCTATGGTACCTTCACTAGCATCATTATAAGATAGTCATTTTCATAACCTTGCACCTTATGACATCATACATTATCAGTAACCCCTGCTACACAGCTGTCCACATGAAACACTATGCTCTTTTTTTTTCAATTTAAAAGTTTTATTGTGTTTTTTTTTTCCCCATACAAACTTTATCCTCCTTGAGACTCCTGGCAGACGGTTTCGGCCCTCCTGATGGAGGGACTCTCTCTCCAGACCTGCTGCACCCACATTCGCCGACCCTAGTATTCCACCATGGATTGCCCCCTGTAGCGGGGCCAGGGAGGAGGTGGCATGCTACACCTCCACCCCCAGATCCAATCCAGAAGCCGGGGTCAGCCCTCGGGTGCAGCGGCCATTATTGAGAGCTGCCAGAGCTCTCCTTTTTCCTCTGCTTTTTCTCCTGTTTCCCCTCCCTCCCTACCAATGCAGGCACATTGGAACATGCCGCCCGATCCATACTGCCCTCTGGCCATCGCCAGAATGCAGTCAGCAAGTGGGACGACAAGTCTCCATCTCCCCAAGAGACAGGAGTGCAGTTCTCAGGATGCTTGATCCTCTCTCCCCCTCCCAACCCCTGGCACCCTGGGCTTGTTCCCAAAATCGGGTCGCCAGCGTGTTGCGAGGTGTGGCGTCAAGTTCTGTTGTTTTAAAAAAAATAAACAACTACATACATTTCATCACTGAACTTTAAAAATATATTACGTAATCTGTCAATCCAATACATGAACATTGCATCTTATACAAAGAAAAAAATATTTCTTATATCATCTGTCAGGTTTCAGGTAAGACAGAAGAGTCATTCAAACATTTGAGAAGTTAAGAAAGGGTTCCCGAATTTCATTAAAGCAATCTAATTTATTACACATAAGGTAACTGATCCTCTCACTTATAACTATATTACCTATGGAATCAATTAACTCTCTCACCCCAGGGATTCTTTGCGATTTCCAGTTCTGCAGAAGTAATCTTTTGTAGGCCAAAGCCACTGAAAAGATCCACAACTGAAATGATCTGGGAATATGTGAGGGTAAAACTGCACCTCCCAAAATGAAAATGAGGGGAGAGAATGGAAATTGCATCTTCAGTATGTTTTGACAAAACATATGAATTTCATTCTATTTTGTGACTATTACTGGACAAAACCAGAACATATGTCCCAGAGAAGCATTTTGCTTACCACATTTCCAACAAACATGCTTCTGCGTGCTTGTAATGTTATTTAGTCTAGCTGGGGAATAGCAACACCTGTGAAGAATTCTGAATTGTGTCACCCTCCCATTGACCACCCTGCTACATTTACATGCATTTTTCCACGTAACTTCCCAAGTCTGGTCTGATATATTTGCCTTAAGGTCATGCTCCCAGGCATTTTTTGCTGATATTGTGATGTTTATCCCACAGTCTGAAATAAACCTGTATAAAAAAACTAGCTCCTCTTCTCAAAGTGGCCAAAGTCACCATCTACTTCCATTTGGAATCTCTCAGGAATATAACTGAAGACTGAAGAACTGAAGGCAAGCTGGAAGTGAAACACTGTACACCACTCCATCCTCCTTTAACTTTGCTGCCTCCCCCTTGAGGGCTATACGTTGGACTCTAGTGGCATACGAGTAATCAGGGAAGAAAAGGATTTTTGTCTTCACCCATCAGAACTGGTGCTTGCTCCCAGGCTGCTAGGAGGATCTGATCCTACATAACTAATGTTGAGGTGGTAAACAAATTAGTATGGCACCTTTCACTTTTTCCAGTAGCTCATCTGGGGTTAATGCGGAAAGCACGGATTGCACGGGCGGCATACCCAAGACCCACCACCTCTGGTAGCCATCACTCTAGGAAATTTCCTAGGTTTCCCTCCTCTGAGCCCTCTGGAACACTTAGGAGCCTAATGTTTACTGATCAAGCCTGGTTTTTGAGTTGTTCCAAGTGGCTGTTTACTGTGCTCTGCTCCCGAATCAGAGAGGTGGTAGCAGCCAACGCCTTTCCCACTGCCTTGTTGGTTTCCTCAACAGAACTCACCATGCTTTGCATTTGTTGTTGTAGAACAACCAGATGTTTGCCATGTTGGTCCATTTTTTTGTCCATTCACCGAATAGTTTGAATTAATATATTTATGGCCTTTTGCAGTGACTTCAGAGTGGTCAGTTGATCAATCCTCTGCTCAAAGGACTGCTGTCCTGCATTTTGCTTAGCAGGCCCCACACCCGAACCAGATGCCTGCATTTACTTGCTTCTTTTGCTCTCACCATTGCAATTTATCCCATGCAAAGTAAAAAAGAAATTAATTCCGATTGGAAAAACTTTTGCTAAAGTAGCTGCACAAAACAGGTAGTTTAAATTGTTTCATTTAAACTGCAAGGACCCCGTTTTTATGCTAAAGTCCTTAATGATAAAATGGGTAAGAGAAACCAAGACCTGTGATTGGTCAGGTGATAACATGATTGTTCATTATTCCAGCAGGAACCATTTCATAACTGCAGTAATGCACTCCATGGTGTGCATAATAGTGTGATAATGGTCTCCTTGGCTGCCTGACTTCCCAAGGCATGCCCTAATCACACAGTAACACACACTCCATAATGTCTTATTGTTTAAAGAGCTGCTGACATGCTCCAGCCAGGCAACTCATACTGTGGAGTTGCTTGATTTAGGAGCTATTTTAGCCAGAAATTGAGTTTTTTACCACAGTGGATAAAAAGTCATTTAACTTGTAAGGCCCTCCTCGCCACTTCTTGATTTGAGCTGAGAGGCCATCGAGCACTGCAGCCCTCCCAAACAAATAGCAGAATGATGGTACAAAGTAGGGAACAGGGTTGCAGGTGCTATATGGAGCTAGTAATAGGATTGGGGGGGGGGGTTGTCTAAATGTACTGTGGTTATTGGTGGCATGTATACATGTATGGGGCTAACATATAATATACAGTATATTACTGTATATATACTGCCTCCCCCCGGGGGCTCTTCGACTCGCAGTCACCTCCTCTATCCTGTCCCTAGTGGACTATGGACTGCCGGTGTATGGTGCTGCTGATCAGACCGCACTCCATAAAATTCGCACTACTCTGAATAAGGCCTGCAGGTTAATTACTGGAGCACCTAGGATGACACACACCTGTCTACTGTATGCTAAAGCGCTGGTACTTGATCTCGACGAGCGCCTCAAATATCTTACCTGTACCCTTACAAAAAAGACCCTCCTTGGGCTTTCCCCACCAGGATTGACCACCACCATACGCGCTCTGTCCCACTAGTTCATACTCGGACCTCTGGGAAAACCTCTCTTGTTATCCCTAGAGCTAGGACCTCTCACGGCCAAAGAGCCTTCAGCTTTAGGGCCCCCTCCTGGTTCAACACACTGCCCCCCTCCATCTCCGAAGCTCCAACTATATCGTGCTTCAAAACTTCCTTACGTAACCACCTTATTAACACCCGATGCTGTAACTGCCGCTAGTCAAAGCCATACTCAGTACTTATGACAAAGCTTATTACTAAGCTGCTAAGGATGACATAACTCTGGTATTGTTTGCATCCATCCTACCTGTACCAGCTTGTTTGTATCTATGTCTTAATTTACTGTTATACTTATGTGTTGTACTGCTATACTGTGTATTTTGGTTTGTCTTACTGTGACAAGGTACCTTTGTAAATGAGCCTATGGCTCAAAGGTTTTCCAAACTGCTGTTTAAATAAAATAAAAAATAAAAATAAAATATTACAGCCTCATACATGTACAGTATACATTGCCAGTGAGAATAATCAAAGTGCATTTAGGCAGCTCCCCCCCCAATCTAGTTATTAGCTTCATAGAGTGCCTGTAACCCCATTCCTTACTTTAAGTAATCCTTCTGCTAATTTTAGAGAGAGGGCTGCAGCATTCGACAGCCACTTGGCTCATATGAGGAAGTTACAAGCCAGGATTTATGAGTTAAATTACTTCTCATTCACTGGTGCAAAAAGCTCAGTTTCCGGCTACAATAGCTCCTAGGGCAGCCAGCTCCACGGTATGGGTTGCATGCCGGGAGACAACATACATGTCAGCTGCTCTTTAAAGAAAATGTTATGGGAATGATTTTTAAACTATGTATGGCACTCACACACCACAGTTTTGGCCAAATCCCGCAAATTGCACATGAACGTTAGATCTCCTGAAAGGTCAAACTTTTGAGCACAATTGCCACGTGTTGCGTCATTTTGAGTCCCGATTAAGTCAAAGAAGTAACACGTGCATCATTTATTTGCCATAAAGCCTGTACAACTGTTGTAAATGTGTTCTAATGTTTGAAAATAGTATTCTAACATTTTGGAGCATTTGGGATAATACAGACGCTGCCCAAAACTGGGAATTGTGCCTGCGGCATCCCCTTTCAAAATCTTGCCCTTTGTTTCGCAAACTTTTCCTAGAAAAGTCTGTTGCTCTTAAACACTTTCCACTGGGAGAAGGATGCTGAGCTGGGCCTGTCTTAAACCAACTCAGAATCACAACCTCAAGAGATGGCAGAGTCCACGACTATTATAAGCAAAAAACATTTATTGCACAAATAATGAAACGCAAGAGTTGCATTTCTAGGAGTCCAAACACTATGGAGACACCACCAATTCAGGGCTAGCCCAAAGCAGTCCCCGGCAGTTTTCCATTTGTAGGGCCCTGCAGTGACATCAACACCAACACTTTACCTCAGTTCCCAGAGTTGGCTCGTAACCTCATACAGCAACAGGGTAGTGGTATATACTGTATAAACACACATTTCTGAGTCAGGGTGTGTGCCCTGCTGAGTAAATAATGCACAAGAGAATGTGCTTGCTTCATTGTATTTCTGTGGGAAACATTTCAAGGATAGCCACTTTGTTTGAATGGATGGCTATCAGGGCATTGTAAAAACTGACATCCAGGTAAATATTGTTACATGTTAAACTGATTAGATTTGGCAGGGTTTCTGCTATGTAGTTCGACAGCATTATACCTGTCAGGGGCACCAAATGTAAATTTGCAACACGCTCTAGTTGGTAGAAAGAGTGTTCCACCTCACCTCACCACCTTTTTTTCCTCCCTAATATTTTTCCCTCTGGTTACGACTCATGGAACCTCTCTCCGGCATCCTGTCTGGTTTCTGCCTGCCTGAGGCACCTCTGTACTGTGCCTCCTCTCTCTCCCACCTTTCTGCAGCCATCACCTCCAGTTTAACCCACCCAGGGTGGGTTGCCCCTCCTCATGGGTGCTCTTGCACATCAGACTCTGACTTACAGGTAAGGGCCTGGGTGGAGGACCTGGAAGGCCAGTCAGAGACAGCATGTGGGACAGGTGTCATCACCTGTCCCATGAGCCAGTGTTTTCCCTATTCTGCGCTCTTCCTCCCATACGTGGTGCACCCCCGATGCTCTGGTGCATGGCAAGCCTGCCTGCATCGGCCACGCTAGTTACGTGCTGCCCGACTTGCTGCAACACCCCCTGGTCTCCACCGGGGGTCGCTGACAAGCCAGGTTGTCCCCCTTTGCATCCCGGGGAGGACAGCACCACAAGGGCACTCATCCTCAGCCATACCCCTACCAACCCCCAGCGCCCCGTGTTCGCTCCCCAACCCGGGTACCGCAAGGTGTGGAGTCCAGGGTCTCAGCCCTCAGCGCCACCGGGACGGCTCACCTTGCCACCTTAAATTCACTTCTTCAGACTCTGCCAGTGCTCCTTCTCCCACTGAGGTTACCAGGCCAAGAACTGCCTCCTCTCTGTATCCCTAAAATGTTTAGTTGGGGCAGGCTCTGCTGCTATCCTGACATGGGTCCCCAAGGGGGAGGGGTAAACTTTTCTGCCTAGTGGTGGTCACAGACATCAGAGAAGGAGGAGCATATGTTCCTTGTGAGATGAGCATGGAGTTCCCACAATCACATAAGAGACATCTCTTGTAATGTAGGACAGTTAAGGAAAAAAGACAGAGGGTTCTTATGGGTAAAATGAGGGACATCCATCCTAATGTTGGACAGTTGAGAGATGTGACAGAGGGTTTCAAGTGTCAAAATGAGCAACTGTCCCATTTAATGTACGACAGTTGAGAGGGGTTGTGGAAGGTGAAATGCAGGATGTCCCTCCTAATGTAGGACAATTGAGAGGTATCACTACAGGAGTGCTAAGGGATAACATGTGGGATGTCCCTCCTAATGTGGGAGAGTTGAGAGGTATGGCAGAAGGGTTCTGAAGGGTAAAATAAGGGACATCTCTCCTAATGTGGGACAGTTAAGCAGTATGGAGAGAGGAGTTCAGATGGGTAAAATGAAGGATGTTCGAAATAATGCAGGACAGTTAAGAGGTTAGGCCAGAGGGGCCCTGAGCTGCAAAATGAATGACTGACCCTCCTAATGTGGGACAGTTGAGATGTATGCCTGTGGCAACCATCATTGTCAAGAGGGGGACAATAACAGGGCAAGGGAGCGCCATATTATGAAACTTGATTTACAAAATGTAATCCCCAGTAACCCAGTGGGTTCCTAGAAACATGTCTGAGGATCCAGACTGCAAAGGGTTAACTTAACAGAGCCGGCGATGATGTCACTGCCAGGGACCGGGTTTTAAAAAACAGCAGCATAAGCCACACTTGTATCTAGTTCTTGACAATTGGTGAGAAGGAGGCGTCTTACTCGCAGCACACCAAGACCTGTGCTGTTCCCAGTTTCCGAGGGAGAAAAATACCCTCAGCATGCCTCTGACTGTGATGGTGACTGTTCATGCAGCAGTGCATGGTAGGGCACAGCCTGCCTAAACCTTTACACTTGAGAGAATTGTGCATTTTAGTCTGAGAAAAACTGGAACTGATTTGAATCTAAAGAACAAAGTTTTTAATTTTACTTTGAAACCTGTGCCCCTTCCCCCACCTAGTGTGAGGGCATTTCACATTCAGAGTCTGCAGCCCCACACATTTAGCCTAAGTGTGTGTCTGGAGATGGGGAAACCCAGTAACCATCCTACTACCCAGCCTGGAGCAGATGGTAGTACAGGTGACGTGTCACTGGACCATGGTTCTGATGGAAGATGGAGACACCCTCCAGAGATGCTCCTTATTTGAGGGCCAGACCACCCGGGGTCCTTCCCAAGTGCAGATACCCCCTGTGCCTGGTCCAAACTGTGCAGTGTGGAACTTTGCGGACTTTAAAATGCAGACTAAATGTCTAGTAGGTAGAAATTAGATCTGTGCACTGCTGAATGCAGTGGGATTAAAGAGGAACAGTCACCATAAAGCCCGCCCCCCCACACTCGAGTGTGGGGCTGGTCCTAATGTGCACTTTGTGTGCAAAACATTTTGGTTTACTTACTGTTTACTGTAGTACAGTAGATTGTACTAGACAAATTTTGCTTAGTTCTAGGCTGACACCTTCTGTTACAACGACCCCCAGAATCCCTTGCTCTGACATCAGAGCAGTAGGCAGCAGAGGGAAATTCAATAGCCTACAGTGCAGGTTAGAGTTTATATAAACCCTGATCTTTTGTTTGCTGGTCTACTGTCCTCGTTGGGCTAAGTACAGTGACATAGGACTGTACTTAGCCCCTAAAGAAAAGTAGACCCAGAAAACAACTGATTGGAGATCATAAAAGCTCTAACATGCCCTGCAGGTCCACTGCTGCCTGCTTTGATGTCAGCGGCTGGGGATTCTGGGAATTGTAGTAACAGAAGATGTCAGCCTAGAACTCACCAACATTAGTCTGGTACAATCTACTGTACTACAGTAAACAGGAAGTAAACTAAAATGATTTTGCACACAAAGTGCACATTAGGACCAGCCCCACATTTGAGTTTGGGGGCCCTTTATGCTGCCTGTTCCCCTTTAAAGAATTCAAGTTTTCAGACAGTAGCTGAGAAGACTGTAGTTACAGCCCAAATTAATTTGAATTTGGCAAAGGAGTGCTGTACCTGAGGTGTTTTAAAAAAATGTTTTTTTACCTTTGACTTTAAGAGGAATTTGCACTGGGTGGGGGTGGGGGTGGGGCTGTAAAGAGACATAGCCAAGGCCACTGATTTTCAGGTTTTACTGGAAAACCCAGTAAAATCTGGAATCTGGACTGCCTGCATACCAGTAAAAACAACGTTTTTTTCATGGAATTTGGCATTTTTCACCAGATCAGTAAATCTACAGCACTTGCATTTTTCTTATAATTGCTTCCTGTACTAGTTTAAATTTGCTTCATTTAACACTCTGAATATTAAGCTTTCTTTTATTGTGATTATTTATACACATACTAAAAAAATGACAATAGCATTCCAGTTAAATCCAGAAATTAGACTAACAAGCACTGGTGCACTTCCCAGAATTTCAAGTGTTTAAAATGGCATTTCATTAATTACTCAAAGTCAGTGGCCTTGGACATAGCCCTACAGTGGACTTTCCTATCTAGCATAAATTGAATGTACCATCCTGACTGCAGGCTAACTGTGAAATTAATTGGTCTTAAATAAGTGGACCCATGTTTTACACTTTACCCTGCAAATGTGGACCTTCCATTTAAGCTGTTGTGGACTGTGTTGCCCTAAACATTTGATTTCTAGTGCTGAGCCAACAACTGTGTTTTTTTTGTAATCTGGGAGATCAACCCCAGATCCGGCAGTCAGGTAAGTTCCATTGATAAAGTTCTTTGATGAAAGCTACCCTCCCTGTAAATAAGTATTGCATTTATCCTGTAGACTGGAGAGGAGGCTACAAAAAGAATGAGGAAAAAGGTTGTGGTTCTCCTTGATGGAATGTCACATCTATCTTCTGCATGCAGGACCTCTGCTATTTAGAGAATTGTCACTTTTCCAATTGTTGGTGTAACCCCTAGGTGGTGCTATCCCAAGGGCTACTACCGCTGCCTACTTGGCTAGTAGCGGGTTAAGGGGCCTGGGTATTGAAACGGGTGCTGCCACCTGGAGGTCAGGGTTGTTAGTGGTCAAGCTAACCTGGGCACAGCCCTCTGGGACACTGTAACCCCCCTCTTTCCCCTTCTAGTGGCCTGAACAATATACAATAATTACTTTCACAATGACCCTTATTCACCAGGCAATTACCCACACTGTTTGCACTTACCACCAGGGCTGGTTCCTCTAGCTTGACCCTGGGGACCCCCTGTGAAACAAGGTTAAGCACAGCAAATAGGAACAGTACAATACTTTTGGCACAAACTGGAACCACAGTCAGGTTAAATGCAAACAAAGCTACATCTGATTTATTCAGGGGACTTGAACAAGGGAGGGGCGTAATCAGGTTGATTTGCTTAAAAGCTATATTAATCAGACAGTTATGCATGCAGTTCAGAGTCCCTACACAGTCACACATTCTGGGTACCCACGTAGGAAAATGGTGGGCTAGCCAGGAATGTTGCAGCTGATTGGGGCTCTGTGATGGAAGAAAGCAACATGCACAACACACACTATTTGTAATCTGGAGCCGGAGGGCTCAGTTCGTGAAAGAAAAGGCAACAAGAAAATCAGATGACAACACTTTTAGATTTAGCTGTTGTTGCAGGCAGCTACCCTGATGTTTACACACGACACCGAATACTGGACACAGGCAGGACGAAATCAAGACTGCAGGCTGTTGAGCTGGAGTGCTCGGAGAAGCAGGGCCCACACGAATCACTGAGGTGTCCCATTCCTGTTCAAGGCGTTGAGCAGGGGGCTGATCCCCAGGCCGGTCTCTCATCGATGACTTTCTCTGTGTAGCAGGTATTCTGGCTGAGCCAGTGTAGCAGGGCCCAGGCAAACAGAAATGGATACGGATTTAGTCTGTGGAGCTGGATACAGCCTCCAGCAAGCAAAACACAGTTCAGAGACAGTAAGGAAATTCCACTGTACCAGGCAGATGGCTCTCCGGTCGCAATTACAGAGTCTATGCACAATCCAGGAGTTCAGAGGCAGCTGGAAGTCCTGACAGGCCGATCGCATTCAGCAATTCTTCGGTCTTCTTCATGTTAAAGTCTGGTCACAATTCAGTGGCTTAATTTACTCTCCAAATTCGGATTTAGTGCGAAAAAAGCACAAGTTCCTTCTAAGAAACAGCAGGCAGACATACAGGCCAAACTCGGGCCTTTCCACAGTTCTCCCTCATGAATCCACTATGGATTACTGCTCGAACTATCTCGAGCTCTTACTTCTTCACTTCCCAGCTCCGATCTAACTGAAACTGCAAGCAGTGTGGGACTTTCCCCAAGATCCAAAAGGTTTGGTTGGCTGATCTGTCTGTCAGTCACAAAAAGGACTCCCCCTCCAGGTTATTTTATACCACCAAAAGCCCAAACTACAATTCCTGCAAGTTTTGGCCTCACCAAGCCCCTGTAGACAGGCTCCATTTTAGAGCCCCAAATGTACTGATTGGCCCATTCTGCAGTCCAGGACCAAGATGATGGAAACAAACAGAACTGTCCTTGCTGCAAAGAAAACAGGTTAGAACAAACTGCAATATTGTTATTACACTAATAGATAATCAGCAAATAAGTACATCTTCTAACAGAGATCTCTCTCAGATTAATTATGACTGCAATCCAGGCAGTTCTTAAAGAGACAGTACACAGAGGCTATACAGGCACTCTCTGGCAATACATTTAAGCTGCTAAAATGCAGAACACCAGCCTGGCAGTGAGCATTTAGGCAAGCTCAAGGAAGACTTTTCAGGAACCCCCATTTGTAGGGGGGGTTACAGAAGGATCTGGGGGTGATTATAACAGGCTCAATGAACAACTCAGCACAATGCAGGAAGGCAGCTGCAAATGACAACAAAATGCTGGGTTGTATTGCCAGGGGTATATCTTCAAAGAGAGAGGAGGTGATCCTGCTGTTGTATAGGTCACTGGTTAGGCCATACCTGGAGTACTGCGTGCAGTACTGGTGCCCATACCTGAAGAGGGACATTAAGTTACTGAAGGGGGTGCAGTGCAGGGCGACAAAGATGATCCAGGGACTAGGAAATATACCCTATGTAAGCAGGCTCAGGGAGTTGAACATGTACTCACTGGAGGAGAGATGGGGGATATGACTGAAACCTTTAAGTACATGAAGGGAATAAAGACAGGCATGGAGAGACTATTAAAGTTAAGGGGGGGTAGGGACCCTCGAGGTCACAGTCTCAGATTGGAGGGTGGAAGGTTCAGGAGGGAAATGAGAAGACACTTTTTTACAGGGAGAGTGGTGTCTGTGTGGAACGCATTGCCTGCGGAAGTGGTATCCTGTAGAACAGTGGACTGCTTCAAAAGAGAATGGGATAGGGTAAGAGGGAGGGTCAGAGGAGGGGGAGGAAGGGCAGCTGTAGTATAAGGGTTGCTAGCTGCACACTCAGGCAGACTCGATAGACCGTAAGGCCTTTCTCTGCCGGCAAATTCATATATATGTTCGTATGTATGTATGTAACATGGTAAGCGGGGGCCAGATGAAGTGGCTGGGTTAGTTGTTTCAGACAGAGAGAAAACAGAGTAACAAGGGCCCAAGAGTCAGAAAAGTGGAGTGACAAGGATAACCTGGGGTGTGGGGTTGGGGGCGGAGAACAATACGTTGAATAAAAAGAGAATATACATAGTCAACTTTATTAGTCTCACTTTATTCCTGGCGTACTGTGCAAAATACAACACTTTTTCAATCGGGAGACCCAGATTTTTATCCAAATTTGAGGGAGGCTCAAAATCTTTTCCATGGCTTGGGGAGGTTCACTATCACATAGTGTGAGAACGAATGGCCTACATCAAAGCAACACTGTGAAATTTGTGTTTTAATAAATAGGAACACCCTGCTAGAGACAGCAAAATCAGACACACAAAGATGGAACACACCCTTATGCTTCTGTACGTGGGGCAGGCTGAATGCATTAAAAAAATCATCACTGTTACCAAGGTACACTATATCCTGGTATCTTAGGAAACCAGGCCCACCACAAGACCACTAAAGCAAACACAGCGCAGTCAATAAGAGTGCACACAAACTGCTGACACCAAAAATGCACTTCATAGATATAGGAAAGTAATGATAGTGCCGCAATTTATGATTACAACTCTGGGGGATTTACAATTACAACTCTGGGGAGGGAGGGAGGCAACTTGTGGGGGTGGATTTATGATTCCCAACTCTAGGAGGGAGCAAATCGTTGGGGGGGAGGATGAATGTTTTGAGTCATGCACTATAATATTCCCATGCTGTTTTGTACATGTAGCTGTTTTCACTCGCGCTATTTCTATGGCACGCATTTCACTGCGCTATTAAACTGTTATTTTGATGGTATACTGGGAAACCTACCCCTCACCTTTCTAGGGCCTTCTTTAAATCCCTACATAAAGCCTTCTCTGCTTTTATCTTGGATAATAAAAGGCCCCGAATTTCTCTGCTCATACTAAGATGTCACTGGACTACGGAGGGCTGACCTTCCCTGACATGAGGAGGTTCTGTCAGTCCTACCTCATGAGACAAGCTGTAACATGTATACTTACCCTGTCTGTTTAGCATTAGTAATCTAATGATTTAAACACATATGAATATTCAAATGTGCTAATTAGGGGGCCTGTATCAAGGCCATATCTGAAGATGACTCCACTCCCTGATGAAGACGTACACACGCCGAATGCGCATGGGATAGTGGCATTCATGACAGAGCATTTCTCCACACTGGCTTGCACTTTATATCAGTACTGTATTTTGTGGTACATACGTAAATGAGTTTTTTATATTGCTGACCATGAATACTTATTGATCATTCGTTGCTTGTATTAAATGGGAAAAACTGGGGTTTTCAGAGAATGTGGTCAGATGGTGTAGTGATTATCTTATTTTTGTTAGTTTGGGATCTGTTGTATCTTCTGTTCATCCTATGGATTTTGGGGTACCACAGGGTCCATTTTGGGCCCTTTACTGTTTACTTGGATTATTAATCAGCTGCATTTATTTTGCAAATCTTGTGATTGTTTACTGCATGCTGACGATTTAATTTTATTTCCTCAAGCAAAATCCATTCCTTAGTTGACTTTTCTTTTACTGCAAGAATTTTCTGATCTTTGTGATTGGTTCAGTAATAATTCTTTGATTTTGAATGTTAAAAAATTAAAGCCATGTTGTTCAGCACACCTCAGTTGTTAAAGAATCAACCAACTCTTTTAATTCAAGATAACAAAGGGGCAGCAATTGAACAGGTTCAAGAATTTAAGTTCTTGGAGTTTTACTAGAGTCAAGTTTGACTTTTTTTCTCCCACAGGTAAAAGTTGTGGGTAGAGTTGTGAATCAAGCGTTTGGCCTGTTATATAAGTTTAAAAGCTGTTTTTTCCTTGAAACTCGTTGTTCTATTGCTTTTGGGATATTGATGTCTCATTTTGATTATGTTGCTAGTTTATACTTTAAGTAAGTAAGCAATAACCCACGACAGGGTGTGGGGTTATAGGCATTTAATCCACACCTGGGTGCATTGTGAGGCATGAGGCCGCAGGCCGAGTGTCCTCACAGAGACCGAGGTGTGGATTAAATGCCTATAACCCCACACCCTGGAGCGGGCTATTGCACTTATAACATGGGTTAACTTACACATAGGGTACAACCCCCCCAAAACCAGCTGCTCCCCCTGCTTTAATGGCAGAAAGGGATTTTATCCTTCCACCTTGCAAAGTAGTCCATTACAAAAGATGCCCTCTATCGCTTTTCATGGATGTAGAAGTCGCACAATCTCACTTTACAGATGTTTTTGGTATTTGCCATGAATTAGAAGCTACCACATTGCAAGTGGAAGCCACGGGGCTGCAGACCCGCATAATATGATGCTGTGCAATAGTGAGACTAACTGACTGTGGGACAGGTGCTAACTGTGGCTTAAACTGATAGTTTAATTCACAGCTGCAGTGCCGTGCATACCTAGTTTAAACTGTGAAGACGTTAGATGTACAATTGCTTGCAGATGGGCTAACAATGATAGAGTGACTGCTTGTTGAATGACGTTGCTGTTCTTTACTATTCTGCAGAATCCGTGCACAAACGGTGTGTGTGCATCTGCAGCCATGCTCATGCTCGGTACTTGCCGATATTGTGAAGCAACAATGCTATCACAGCTACAGCGTTGGCTACTGACAGCTCTGTGGGTCAGGTATGCACAGCGTTTACATGTCTGACAAGTGGCAGGATGCAGTCGGTTGGAACTCAGAGACCGCACCACCGGCGTAACACTCAGGGTGACGCTTTCTATTTCTGCAATTTCTGCCTCTGCGCCTGACACCTGGTAAGTGAAGCCTGCTCACCAGGTGCTGCTGACTTGGGTTGCTGATGTTCTGTGTCAATGGTGTATATGATCTCCACAAGTGATGCATGTGCCCACATGCAGGGAACCTACTGGCATGTGGTAGATGAGCAATGTACAAGGGTAGCAGTGCTTTCACCAAGGGGACCTGATGTTCTGCTCAGCACTAAGGAGGTGTCTGGGTATTGGTCACTCTTGGGTGGTGACAGTCCTGTGGGGTGGCTGGGTGGAAAGATGCATGAAGTGTCACTGCTACACTGGTTCACCAGAGCACTGAACATCCATCTAGTATGAAGATGCACAGTGCGCTGAGTGAACTTTAATTTGTATGTGACACATCTATTTCTATCAGCACTTATACATTTTATAGAAGACACGGCAAGGAGGAGTGGTGCATGGGGCATGTGGCTGGGAATACCAGTGACTCTTACATGTTCACCTGATGGAGGGACTCCTATGATGTGAGTTACGGGGAGTGTTTGGGGAAAAAGATGTTGACTCACTGCTGACAGGGAAGTGGGATGAGTTGCTACCAATTGATGTGTTACCTGATGTGACAGCTGTGATGGTGTGGCCACGGGTTTGGGAGATACACATGATTCGCCAGAGTTCTGCCAGCCAGGTGGGTGGGTGGGAAGAGCTGTCATTGTGTTTCAGAGATCTCTACACTTTGCTGTGCAGTGGGGAGGACACTACTGTTCACAGACTGCTGCCTACATGCTGTTTTCGGCACTGGGGGGAGCCCTGCTTTCAATTTCACAGGTGGGTCTCTGCTCTTTGGCTTGTTGGGGGGGATTGGCATATAGCGACTCAAACATGTGCTGCCTGCCACTCTGCAGCCCATTAGTCAGGACACAGCCAGTAGCAACATTCGAGAATGAAATGCCAAGCTTGCCTGCTTGTGCTCAGTTTGCTGTGATTTGCTTTCAGCAACATGGTTTAATCCCCAGTACCAAGGATTACCTACTTGCTGTCATGGTACTGTAAATTAAACTCACAGTTTACTGTACAGTTCCTCCTGCCATTGACTTGACATGAGAGTGATGACATCGTTGTCATGTGCAAGAAAAATTAGCTTCCATAACATCGTGGAGGATATATTGTCTGCTCCTCGCTAACTTCACTGACAACAATGGCTGCTGCCAAAAATGAACTGAGCAGTATGAGGAGATCCCTCCACAGTGTGAAGCAGTCTGCTGTACTGTCAGAAAAAGAAGAGCAGGCAAAGCAACCATGGATTAAATAGGGAATTTAATCCACGGTCACCTGCTCTTCAACAACGCACATTGGTACTGCCCCTCCCTACCCCCAACCAAACCCTACTTGACAAAGCCCTATGGAGCTGCTCCCCCACAGCCCCCTTCCACTATCCCCCACCTTTTGCTCTCTGCGAGTAGGTTTCAAACCCAGCCCCCTTGTTTTCATTGTCACCCAGCCCGTTGCCATCTGGGTAACGTTAAACCCCTATGCAGTTTTCTCAATCATAGTTTAACAACGGATTTTGGAGGTCTCTAGAGGTGTGCTACCAGGTGCAATCAATTAGAAATAGTGTTGTACTCTGTTACAACTACTCTGTTATTTCTCCAGTTTGTCTAATTCTCATGTAATCTCTCTTTAATGCCAAATGAGCAGGCATCTGTAAGCACTGAATATGTGTATTGTCTTCTTGTCCACCCTGGCGTGGAACCTTTGTAAAAGAGCTCACGCTCAAAGGTCTCTCCGAAATATTAAATAAATAAAAATAAATAAATAAATAAACAACCAATCCTGTCGGCTATCTTGACTGGTCTTCAGTAACCCATGTTATAAAGGAAATTAAAATTCTTGCAGCTGCTTATGATAATGTTTATTGTTTTGTTTTAGATTCTCTTGTACTGTTAGATTAAGCAGCAGCCTAACCCAATAAAGAGTGTGCTCACATATTGTGTACATTCAAAGAAAATCTATTTTTCTTATTTTTTAGGCTGGGTGAAGCCAATAAAGGGTGTGCTGACATATTAATTGGCCAGTTTGTGACCTAAGATCTAAAACAGGTTTTGATAACATCAACCAGTTTTCTTAGGTATGCATTTTAAATAGTTTCAACTGAAAATGATTTTTATTATAGATGGTGGGGCCTGTTTCTTCAGGTAAATAACCTCTGGTGGTATGTCTGCAAACAGTTTAAACTGTAATTTGTTAATTACTGGTTTAATCTTCTGTTTCTGTCAGGCAAACGGCAAACCTATAATTAGTAAGCAGGTGTCCACTGACTCTAAAACAGGTCAGCTTCTGTCATCTCTCTTGTGGTTTACATTGATTTGTCTGTCAGCGGTCTCCAAAAGTTCAAAGCACCTTAATATGCCAGTGTGAAATCAACCCACTGTATGAATTGTCTTATAACATAAAATGTTAAGGGTTATATCAAATACTGTGTAGAACTGGTTCTACAGTAATTCATAATCAGAAGCTATAATTGCAAGAACATTCTAAACTGTCTCTTTATAAATAAGCTATCAGAAACTGTATACAAGGATTCCAGACCACCTCTTTATGTTAAATATAACCCCGTATATTTACCTAATTGTAAATTTAAATCACTCAAAATCATTAACTCAAAGTAACTAATGACTGGGATAAGTTGGAATTAAGCAGCATCTAAAAGCAGAGTAAGGGATCAATGTGCACATTGAAAACAGGTATATATACCAATTAATATCCTCCTGGTGGTTAGATCCACTCTGAATAATAGACTCATCATATGTGGGAACTGGGGTGATCACAGTCTGGCCAATAATGGTATGCTCATAAGGGCTAAAACAAAAATTTGGAGTGACAACATCACAAGAGAGGGACCCATAAAGATATTTTTTTTATAAGTAGTAACAATACAGTACTGCCCCTCCATGTTATAAAATGACTATGACAGTCATCAGACGCCATGTAGGAAGCTGGACTGGACAAGAGCTGGTGAGGTTCATTTGCATTCAGCTAGTTGCTTTATAATAATAATAATAAAATTTATTTAGTTGAGCGCCTTTCAAAATCTCAAGGCGCTGCACAACAAGAACAGACATAAAAGCATATTCAAATACATTCAGTATAAAGTCAAATACAAACATATTCAGATACAACAATATAAAATCAAAACAAAGTAGGAAACGCCTTTTCCCATAAGAAGGTCTTTAGTGCCTGATTAAAACTCCCCACCATCCTACACTCCTGGAGTTGACGGGGCAGAGAATTCCAGAGGGTAGGTGCAGCAAATCCAAATGCACGGACACCAGATGACTTCAAATTTACCCTCGGAATCTCCAGCAACCCCTTGTCAGCCAAGCAGAGCTGTCGCAGAGGGGTATAAGGCACCAGGAGCTCTTTCAAGTAGTCGGGACCCAGACCGTGTAGGGCTTTGTAGGTCAAAAGACCCACTTTAAAGGTGATCTGCCACTGTATTGGCAGCCAGTGCAGAGCGGGCAGCACGGGGGCAATATGAGAACTTCTAGAAGCCCCAGTCAACAAACGTGCTGCCGCGTTCTACACTAACTGCAAGTGGCAGATAACAACCCCAGGAAGTCCTAGGTAAAGGGAGTTACAGTAATCAAGGCGTGATGTCACAAAGGCATGGACCAAGACCGGCAGGTCACTGGGTGGAACAAGATGTCTAATCCTGGCAATGTTTCTAAGATGGAAAAAGGCCAGCTTGATGACAGCAGACACCTGATGATGAAGGGTCAGACCAACATCAAGCTCCACTCCCAGGTTACGCACCTGTTCAGAGGTGAGGATCTGGTCCACCCCCAGGATTAATCCGGAGGGGGAGACCAGTCCTCAGTCCCTCTACCCTGTGACCCGGATCCACAACCATAACCTCAGTCTTTCCTGGGTTCAACTTTAAACTGCTGGAATTCATCCAGTCTTGGATGTCTGCAGGCAGTTGTTCAGTACCAAGATAGCACTAACCTGGTCAGGTGCGAAAGACAGGTAGAGCTGGGTATCATCAGCATAGCAGTGAAACCTAAGCTCTTACCCGTCTTACAATGTCTCCGAGGAGTAGCATATATACTGCGAATAACAAGGGGGAAAGCACCGAGCCCTGAGGCACCCCGCATGGTAGAGAGAAGGCCCCAGATGAAAACAAACCCGAGACCACTCTCTGCGTTCTCCCTTCGAGGAAAGATGAAAACCATCTGAGGGCTGTACCCGACAGCCCACAAATGGACCTCAGGCATTTGAGCAGAACCCCATGATCCACAGTATCAAAAGCTGATGATAGATCAAAGAGAACCAAGATAATAATAATAATAATAATAATAATAATAATAATAACTTTATTTATCTCGCCTTTCTCAAAACCAAGGCACATTACAATAAAATGCAGAATAAAACATATTAAAACATATTAAAAACTAAGTTGGCTACACACCAATTAATCAACATACAAGTTATCAGCAAATGACTTGCTCCATAAAAGGACTTTAAGCCCTTTTAAAACCTCCACAAATCATGCACTCCTAATCAGCGTGGTAGAGAATTCCAGAGGGTCGGCGCCACAAACATAAAGCTCGGGCACCAGAGAGTTTTAAAGTAACCCTTGGGATCTCTAGCAACCCCTCGTTGGCAGAGCGGAGTGGTCGCATCGGTAGGTAAGGCACCAGAAGCTCTTTCAGGTAGTCAGGGCCCAACCCGTGTAGGGCTTTATAAGTCAGCAATCTGACTTTAAAGGTGATCCGCCACTGGATCAGCAACCAGTGCAGATCTCGGAGCACTGGTGTAATATGGGAGGAACGTGGAGTCCCCATTAACAACCGGGCTGCTGAGTTCTGCACTAGCTGCAAGTGGCGGATATCAACCCCAGGCAGCCCAAAGTAAAGGGAGTTGCAGTAGTCCAGATGCGAGGTCACAAAGGCATGGATCAGAGTGGGTAGGTCGCCGGATGGAACAAGGTGCTTGATCCTGGCGATGTTCCTAAGATGGTAAAAGGACACCTTGACAACCGCCGACACTTGCGCACGCAGTGTCAGCTGATCATCAATAATCACCCCCAGGTCCCGCACCCATTCAGAGGTCAGGAGCTCCGCATCCCCCAGGAATAAACCAGAGGTTTGAAGTGCCCCCAACCCCTCAGTCCGGCGGCCATGATCCACAACCAACACCTCCGTCTTCCCCGAGTTAAACTTCAACCAACTGGACCTCATCCAATCCTGGATCACACTGAGACAGTTGTTAAACACTGAGAGTGCTCTATTCTGGTCAGGCCGAAAAGACAGATAGAGCTGGGTATCGTCAGCATAGCAATGAAACCCCAGCCCATATCATCTAACAATGTCTCCGAGGGGAAGCATGTACACTGCAAACAACATGGGAGACAGCACAGAGCCCTGAGGCACCCCACAGGTCAGGGCAGTGGGATCAGAGGAAAAAAGCCCCGATACCACCCTCTGAGTTCTACCTGTGAGGAAAGAGGTAAACCATTTGTGCACCAAGCCCGAAAGACCACAGATGCATCTCAAGCGCTCAAGCAACACCCCATGGTCTACGGTGTCAAATGCTGCTGACAAATCCAAAAGGACCAAAATGAACCGTTTTTTCTGGTCTCTCACCATCAAGAGATCATTGAGGACCCGAACCAGCGCAGTCTCAGTGCTGTGCCTCTTTCGAAAGCCTGATTGAAGAGGATCGTAGATGTTATGGATGGTAAGATGGTTGTCCAACTGGGCTGCCACCACTTTCTCGATTACCTTCCCAACAAAGGGGAGGTTCGAGATGGGTTTGTAGTTTGCCAGGGAGTCGGGGTCCAAGAATGCCTTTTTCAACACTGGTGTCACCACCGCTTCCTTCAGGGAGCGGGGATATTCACCTGTGTCTAGGGAACACCAGACTATCCTGGCAAGAACCGGGAAGATAACCTCCCCACAGCCCATGATCAGGCCTGTAGGACCCGGGTCTAAACTACAGCTAGTGGTGCGCATACCCTGGACAATCCTCATAACATCCTCAATTTCCGGCCTTATGAAGGAACTCCAGGTAAACGGTGTGCTAGTGACCATAGGCTGGACCACCGCAACTCCCATGGAGGGGACGGCGCAAATCTCGGCCCTGATGTCGGCCACCTTATCTGCAAAGAATCACGCGAGCTCCACACACTGCATCTGTGAAAAAGCACGACGAACCTGCAGACAGGCTGGGTTGCACAGCCTGTCTATGGTTCGAAAAAGCTGGGCCGGTCGGTTCTGAGCAGCAGCAATTTCTCCGGACAGGAACACTGCCTTCTTATGAGTAATTGCTGACTGATAGTTTATAATGCTCTAGGAGTCAAAGATGGTCAGCATCTAAGGCAGACTTCCGCCAACATCTCTCTAACCTGCGACCTGATCTCCGCAACTCCCTCAGATCCTGATCAAACCAAGGGGATCGGGGACGAAGGGAGAGAGACCGCACACGGGTGGGGGCAATTAAATCCAAGACAGAGGTGACGGCCTTATTATAGGCTAGCACCATCACTTCAAGATTTAAGCTCAACCCAGGAAATTCTGATAGGTCAAGAACCGCAGTTAGACCAGTGGGAGTAACATCCCGTAAAGGGCGGTACTTGACTATCTCCACTGCGGTGGGTCTACGGAGGGGGATGCATAAATTGAACCTCACAGTGTGGTGATCAGACCATCCGACTGGTTCCACCCCCACATCGGAGGCCTCCAACCCCAGCAGGAAGACCAGATCGAGAGAATGGCCATGTTTATGGGTGGCAGAGGTAACCACCTGTGAGAGGCCCAATGAACACATCAGTTGGAGGAAGTGCTGACCAATTGCGAGGGTTAAGTAAATCGATCCAGGCATTAAATAGCCAGCACCATCAACCTAAGCGATCCAAATACCAGGTCAACGGCGAAAACCGCCACTTCCTTTAGAAATAGTTTCTCATCACTGGGTGGATGATAGACGAGCGCCATTCTATAGCCCCCACCTGCCACCACGACACATTCAAAAGATCTGGTCTCCTCCACTGGAACACTAGTGAGGTCCAATTCGGTCTTGAAACAGACCGCAACCCCCCACCCCTGCGATCCAATCTCGGGCGGTGAATCACCGAATACCCAGCTGGAATTGCCGCCTCCAAGATTGGGGCAGCATTACTATCCAGCCAGGTTTTGGTGATGCAGACCAGGTCCGCCGTGCCAACCAAGTTCGCTACAGTAGCAGTCTTGTTCACAATGGACCTGGCATTGCACAACACCGCCCGAGTTGGATAGGACTCCTGGGAAGCCTGGAACACCTGCCCACCATTTAAAAAAGTGGTGGTGCCCTTGGGTATGGGAACCAAACAAGCAGAACTACGTTCGGCACTGCATTTCGCCCCAGGGCATCTTCTGGACTTAACCACACAAATGCGGGCACCCACTCCACCATCCCCCACTGTTCACGATCCCAGCCCCTCCGAACCCCACCACGCGCAATTCCCAGGGCCCTACGGCGTTGATAAATGGGGAAAAGCAAAGGGGGGGTAAAGAAAGGGCGGAGGGCATGAAGAGCAGCGGATGAATAGTGCATGACGGGAGGGGGTTAGAATAACAATATCTGGTGGCATCCACAGACAACAGGCAAAAACAATGATCTCAAAACACCCCGGAAATCTTAATAAAAATAAAATATTGAAACATAAAAACACAAATCAACTTATCACAAATTAAACTATACAATCAAGATATCTAAACAAACAAACAATAACAGTAATAATTCTTTAACAATAATAGTCATTCAGATAGGTATTAAAAGGACAATTTAAAACAGTGGAGCTCCCACCTTCCACTGCAAAAATGTCCATATATGACACCCTGGACTCTCACTCCAAGTTTCCAACAACCAACAAAACAAATTAAAGTTGAAACAAAACCCCAAAGACAAAAGAAAGTTCCCCCCACCGATTTGGACCCCACAAAGGAGCTCTCACCACCCAGTAGGAATCAAAACAGGCAGAAAAAATATCCAAAATAGTAAACTGAGGTGAACAGGTCCCAAAAAGTTAATAAAAAACAAGAGTACAGTTAGATTTACAATCCCACATGGGCTCTCACCACCACGATGAATTGCTGCTCAAACTGTCTCATTCTTCAAGAGCCCCACGGAAGTCCGACTCAGGAAGGCTTTAACAGCATCAGTGTATTAAAAAATTATTTTTCTTTTTTAAAAAAGAATTTCCAAGGTAGATCCATGGAGAAAAAAGGACCCAGAAGGCCACTGCCAGTACCAGGGACTAACCCTAAAAACAACCCTCCTCTCAACGGACCTTACTGCCACCTGGTCAGCTCTCCAGCTGTACCAGTGTGGATCAGAAGAGCCAGGAGGCCTGCTGCAAAAATAGCCGCAGCCTCCCAGTCCACCACCTTACAGAGGATAGGTGTCCAAAGGGCAGCCCACAGATATGGGCCAAGGGCCTACAAGGAGGCCAGGAGCTGACAGCCCCCAAACTCTATCCAGGACACAAAAGACTCAAAACGGGTCCAATACCAGGGAGAGATCCCCTCTCAAGTTCCACAATCCTTCGGGATCAGGTCGAACACCGCAGGTCTGATCAGCAGCAGTAAAAACAGTCAATTCCCACGGTACCAATCCTCTGCTCCGTTCCACTACACCAATGAAACCAGTCCCTTAATCCAAAGGAGGAGACCTCCAACAAAGCGCCGACACTATTCCAGACAACAGCCGGCACTAACGGAAGAGGGGGGGGGATTCGAAACACAGGGACCTCGGCCGTAGTTTTACCAAAAACACATAGATGCAGTCCATCACTGTATGGGATTCAGAAATGCAGGGAGAATGCATACAGAGTATTGAAAACCCCCCAGTTATTTCCTGTGAATTGACCGCAAACCGGAGAAAATCGGAGAACTTAAACAAAAAAATAGCTGAAAATGTAAAAAACTAAAAACGAACACAAGGGACTTGAACTCTAAAAACTGTTATCACAGTTTCCGGGGCAGCGTCCTAGCGCTCAGAGATTGCGGCACAAGCACTGCCATCTTGCCCCAAACGATGTCTCTGATCTCTAGTCAGGAGATCATTGAGCACCCAAACCAGAGCAGTCTCAGTACTATGCCTCTTGCAAAAACCAGACTGGAGAGGTTCATATAAACTATGGATGGTCAAATGGTTATCCAATTGAGCCGACACAACTTTCTCAATAACCTTCCCCACGAAAGGGAGGTTAGAGATTGGCCTGTAGTTTGCTAGGTCATCCGGGTCTAAAGATGCTTTCTTCAGAAGGGGGGTCACCACCCCATCCTTCAGAGAGCTAGGAAACACTCCCATATCCAAAGAACACTGGATAATCCGAGCTAGGACCGGGCAGATGATCTCGCTACAACCCAAAATAAGGGAGGTAGGGCCAGGGTCTAAACTACAACATGTGGGACGCATCTCATGGACAATCCTCATAGTGGCTACGAGATCTGGCAGGTCAAAGGTACTCCAGGAAACTCCAGGCTCTGCGACAGTACACCGATCAACTGCAGCATCCTTGAAGAATGAGGTTGGAGGCACTCCCTCCTGATGTCTTCAACCTTATTCGTAAAGAATCGAGCAATCTCCTCACAATCAGTTTGAGTAAAAACTCGACGGATCTGCTGACAGGCTGGGTTGCACAGTCTGTCAACAGTTCTGAAGAGCTGAGCCGGTTAATTCCGTGCGACAGAAATTTCCCTGGACAGGAATTCTGCCTTCTTACGGGAAATTGCTGTTTGGTAGAGTTTATAATGCTCTAGCAAAATAAGGTGGTCGGCATCAGTGGTGGTCTTCCTCCAATGACGCTCCAACCTATGCCCCATCCTCCGCAACCGTCTCAGAGCCCTATCAAACCATGGGGCGGCGGGACGACGCGGAAGTGGGCGAACACTGACTGGTGCAATCTGATCGAGTGCTACCAAAATGGCCCTATTATAGGTCACTACCAGCTGCTCAGGATCAGTGCAAGACTCGTCCAACGGCGAGAGGTCAATAACCGCCATCAGGTCTTCAGGGACCATGTCCCGCAATGGGTGGTACCTGACCAACTCCACAGGGGCTGACCTACCCAGGGGGGCCTCAAAATTGAACCCAACTGAGTAGTGATTGGACCAACCGACTGGTTCCACCACCAAATCAGAAGCTTCGATCCCCAGGAGGAAGACCAGGTCAAGAGAGTGACCTCCCTTGTCTGTAGCCGAGGAAACAACCTTTGTAAAGCCCAGGGATGTCATCTCCTGGAGGAAATGTTGACCAAAAAGTGAAAATTCGTCATCGATCCGAGCACTGAAGTTGCCCAGAACCATCAGTTTGGGTGACTCCAAGGCCATGTCGGCTGCAAAATATGAAAATTACGTACCTACCATAATTATGATCTTTCTGTGTATCTTCACCATTCATCACAGATGGGGTATCCGGCCGGAGGTCGGGACCCCGAGGGAGTTTTTTTTTTAAAGGGTAGGTGGAGCCGACACACCATCGGCACCGCCCTCGAGGCTGACGCACTGTGTGGCGCCTGCGGGTTGGCCGTTAGGCTGTGTCGACTCTACCTGCCTGCCAGTTCTGAGTCACCGGAGAGGTAAGAGGAAGGGATGGAGGGTGGGACAAGAGAGTCCAAGGGACAGAAAAAGGAAAGGATGTCTGAACTAAAAGGAGAAATAATGACTGAGAGGACAGCAAAGAAGAGGTTATAACTAAAGGGGATTGGAGGGGCCCAATCTCTGGAAGTGGAAGAAGGGAGGGTAGGGTGGGTAAAGAATTTAGGAGAGAGGGAGAGGTATAAGATATCCGAGACCCTGGTCCGTCTCCAGATTGTATAGGAACTGCAAGGAGTAGCAAAGCTGTCTGCCAGAATTCAAGACACGGAATAACTGGCAAATACTCCAGAAAGCACAGTCGGCTATTCTGGAAGAAGGACAGGGTACAGGGATTCAGTACTCTCTCAAGAAAAGATGCTTGGTGAAAAAAAGTTGTTTTTTTTTTAGGAGAAATAGTTGGATGGAAACAGGGAGGAGGAGAGAAGGAGGGCAACTACCCACTCCCACACCACAGGGGTGGAGACAAAGTACTAGAGAAGGAGTGCCGCTCGAGCAATCCACTGTCCCTGGAAAATACTCCCTGTGTGTCCCTACTTTACCCCGCTCCTAAGGAGGAGAGGGGGAGTCACAGAGAGGGAGGGGGACCCAGAGACTGAGGCCTCAGGGGGATGGTGGGTGGGGTTGTGATGAATTGAGATACACAGAAAGATCATAATTACGGTAGGTACGTAATTTTCATATCTTATCTGCGTCAGTCTTCACCATTCATCACAGATGGGTGAGTACCAAGCCCCCCCAAAGGGGGTTGTTTCTTTACACCCTAAGGGACAAAGTCCCTTAGCCCTCAGTGGGTGACACACTAAGGGGGGGAACCTTCAGGGCCTGGAGAGGCCCAAGAGTGGGAGAGAGAGCGGAGTTCCCGGAGGAAGGAAGAGGAGTTGCCCGACAAGCCGCCGTCTCACTCTGTGGGAGAAAGGTAGGTCCCTGGTGGGTGGAGTTAATCACCCACGCCGGGCCAAGGGTGACAACCGGGAAAGACGAGCCATGCCGACCGCCTAGTGCAGATCGCTGTCCCAACGACCCTGGTTGCTACCTCATTGGCATCATAAGATGCCCTCGCTTGGTGCCTTGCTAGCTCCAGGCCACGTGCAGAGAGTGCGATGGCTTGTCTGGTTTGCTCCGGGTCAGGCAATGAGGCTAGGAGCTGACCTAGCCTGGACCACAAGAACCTGTTGTAGGCTGCATAGTGGGCCTGATGTGCAGAAATAGAGAGGAGTAACCGTGCCGAGTAGAAAGTCCTCCTCCCCCAGAAATCAAAATCCGAGGAGTCTTGATCTGGGAGCCAGTCACGGTGAAGGGCGTGAAGCCCATCAGGAGTATCCAACTGCATCAATCCAGACTGTGGATGAGGCATGGAACCTGGAGACTCCAGGGCTGTGCAATACCTCTGGCTGAGATCCCTTGGGGCAGGAACTCCAGAGAAGGGCCTCTGCCAGGAATGCAATGATGCCTCCTGAAAGGGAGCCAGCCAGGGCAGCACCACAAGGGTGGCCTCACCAAAATCACCTAGAAAGGCGTGCGCCGCGTGTTCAGGATTGCTGACAGTGGAAGATGAAAGGTGCAAATCCTCCAACATCCTCATGAGGAATCGCTGATACTCAGAGAGATCAGCAGCTGAAGAGATGTGGACAAAAGGTTCCTCTCCCCCTGAAGAGGGGGATCAGGAGCTGGAGGTCACTGTCTGTTCAGTGGGTGGCTGCACGGGGGGAGGTTGAAAAACCTGGCTGTCCATTGCCCTAATGTAAGCAGGGAACTGGGCAGCCACCACTCTGAAATGCTCCCAGGTGAGAGGGCCACTAGGACCGAGGATGCCTGGGAGCGCAGGAGAGTTTGGCAGAGGGATGGGGACAGAGCTGAGAAGAGATGTCGGCTGACCTCCGCCTGGGCTAAGGAGCGGACTGTGGGCACCCGTGGAAGAAGGTGCCCCGGAAGACCCCACAGCCGACAGCTGCACAACCACATTGGTACTGCCTTGGCTGCACCCAGAAGAATCCCCCCAGTGAAGCGACCGAGGCCGTAAGGATCCAGAAGGATGGTCCCCTGCCTCTAAAGAACAGGACTCCCTCAAAGAAACCGCGTGGGAAGAGCAGAAATCTGCACTACGGCTCCTCCCAGGGCCCGGGTGGACCCCAGAAAAAGGCGGACGCGCCAACCCCACCCCCGATCCCTCAGAGTCCAAAAGAGTCCTCCTCCTCGAGAGGGTCAGCCTAGGTAGCTGGCATCTCTGGGCAGCCCCCGAAGGGGATACCCAGGAAGCAGTACCCTCCCCCCCTGCAGGTGCCTCAATGGGCCCCAAAATTGGGCGATCCAGGCACACCACCGGAAGGGGTACCACAACTGAGGGATCAGTGAACCCTCCAAGACCAGGCTGTAGAGCTATGGTGGCACACACCACTGACCCTAGTCTCGGGAGCCACTGACCTCACCTCAGAAGGGGGCTGACTCTGACTAGTCGATGAGACCACCATGCTGCCCACATCCGCAGCCAACCCTGAGGGGTGCGACTGCACATCCGACTCAGAGCTCGACTCCATCTCCAAAGAGGTAGAGTCCGAGGCCCTGAGCCAAACCGTAGGAGGGCAGGCAGAACTATCCCTACCACCAGGCCCGGAGACCACCGCTGTGCCCGAGTTGGTGCCAGTGCCCCCCATAACCCTGCGAGTGGGATCCGAGGGAGGCATGGCCCCAGCCTGAGCCAGAGATCCAGTGCCAGGACCAGTCATGGTACCATCTGGTCCCCCAGCACTAGGAGTGGCACCAAGGACAGGGACGGCACCGATGACAGCCCCAGCGGTACCCTCGGCACTGGCGTCAGCACCACCTGGTTCCCCGGCACAGCAAGTGGTGCCGAGGACCGTGGCGGCACCGCCAATGGCCCCGAAGGCAGGCATGGCACCAAACACGGTGCCACCCGGCTCCCCGGTGCCACTCACGGCACCGAGTGTGTGGACAGCACCGTTGATGGCACTGACTGATGGAACTGAAGGCCCCACGGTGCCGAACCTCGAAGACACGGCGCCGTGCTCAACCTCGGCACCGAGGACAGCACCGAGATGACACATGGTGAAGGAGGATGTTGCAGTGGATCTCATGACACCGCGAACAGTGTCGGCACCGTGATTGGAGTCAACTGAGCCCACGGCGCCGTGCAACAACAAGTCAGTGCTGATGATGGCCCCACCAGGGCCCACGGCACTGCCGAGTGCTCTGACTGTGCCGCCAACGGCAGCCAGGACGGCGCCCACCTGGGCCTTCTGAGCCACGGAACGACACCGGAGAGCCTTCACCCCCAAAGGGCACTGCCATGGAGCGGCGCCTCCCGCACGCTCCCGAGAGGGAGCGGGGCGGGCCTCCTGCGCCACGGAAGAAGCCTCAGCAATGGCTAGGCTACAAGTAGCTGAGACTCCCTCCTCCTCAGTCCATATAGAACCGGGAGGGGACCCGGAGGAAAGGCCGAGAGAGCACGGCTTGGCCCGACGAGTACGAACCCGACCCACGAAAGTCGGCGGAGCTCACCCCACTTTCAACGCGAGTTGTTTGAGGACCCGGCGGTCCATGGAGAAGCAGGCATTGCACGAGTCCGTGTCGTGAAGCAGGCTAAGACACGCAAGACACCGGTCGTGCTGGTCGGTGACGGAGAATTTTCGGCCGTATGGGCACCGTCGCATGGGGGGTCGACCCATCTTCAAAGACTTCTTGCCCTCTGACCAAGACATGACCTATGAAAAAAAACACCAAAACAGACTCGATGTCTCGAAATTCAAAAAATAAGGAAAGATCTTACCAGACGACTTCGAGTAAAGGCAGAAAACAGAACTGGCAGGAGACCGACGGACTTAACACCGAAGGAATAGGATTGGAACAGGCCCAAAATTTCTTCAAAGCTTCCCATGAGGCGACCTTTGACGGCGGAGATGAAGAACTGGCAGGCAGGTAGAGTCAACACAGCCTAACGCCAACCTGCAGAAGCGCCTATGCAGTGCGCCGGCCTCAAGAGTGGCGCCGAGTGGTGTGTGTGTCGGGTTCACTACCTTTAAAAAAAAAGTTCCCACTAGGGTCCTGACCTCCGCCAGATACCCCATCTGTGATGAATGGTGAAGATTGACACAGATAAGATCTGCGATTTCCTGCCGTAAAAGCTTCTCATCACCTGGTGGACGATAACTGAGGGCAATCCTGCACCCTACACCAGCTACCACAGTACACTTAAATGACCTGGCCTCCTCAACTGGTATACCAGTTAGGCCCAATTCAGTCTTGAAACAGACTGCCACCTCCACCCACCCCCCCCCGTGATCCAATCTCGGGTGATGTATAACCAAGTACCTGGTGGGAACAGCGGCCTCTAAAAAAGGGGCCGCATTCCCATCCAGCCAGGTCTTGGTAATGCAAGCCAGATCTACCCTTGCAACAAAATCTGCAATAAGACCAGTCTTGTTGCAGACAGATCTGGCATTGCATAACAACGCCCGAGTTGGACGAGGTTGGCGAGTTGTCCCAACCACTTGCCTTCCCAAACTGGAGGTGCCTTTGGGTATGGGAACCAGAACAAAGTCACCACGTTCTAGATGCCATTTCACCACAGGGCGCTCTGACCTGACACCCCTATGGGAAGGCCCCTGCCACCATGAAACCACAACCCCCACCACTCCCTGACCCCCGAGCAATTCCCAGCACCACAACGATGATAAATATAAACAGGCAGGGGGTGAAGAGAAGGGGTTGAGGGCATAGAGAGGGAGGTCGAATAGCATAAGACAGGAGGGTAAGAAAAATTACTCATCTTAGTAATGTTGTTTCTTCTAATGGAGTCTTGCTATATTCTGACATATGCAGTGAGTCCCAACCTTCGAACTGCTCCGGAAGTGAAAGAGTTAACTTTTCATGCCAGGCATGGAACGTTGCGCTCGAGCTTGGTTGAGACTCTGTCTGTTGTTCTTCAAACTCAAACCGTCAGATCTTTATGAGTTAAACTCACTAAGGTCCTGTGTGGAAGCTGTAAACCTACACTAGCCAACTGACTACTAAATAAAAGAACATATTTTTTGGTCCCAAAAGAAAGACTCAATTCAGGAGACCCAAAAAATGAAAGACACAACAAGAAGTACCCCCAAAAAGAAGAGGTGAACAAAAAGGGGTGGGCACCTACTACGTACCAACACTGCACTGCCCACCCACATCCCAAAACAGAGGTTCTGAGAGGGGCAGGCGGGGGGGAGGTCAGAATATAGCAAGACTCCATTAGAAGAAACAACATTACTAAGGTGAGTAATTTTTTCTTCAAACAACATGAAGTCTTGTTATATTCTGACATATGCAGACTACCAAGCAGTACCTCCATGGAGGAGGGACAGAACCTACTTAGGAAATAGGCTCTGAAGCACAGCTGTGCCAAACCGAGCATCACTCCTAGCCTGGATGTCCAGGGAGTAATGCTTGGTCAAAGTGTGAACTGTTTTCCAGGTAGCTGCTTGACATATCTCTAGAATAGGGATGTCCCTGGCAGCCACCAGGGAAGCAGCTGTATCTCTGGTAGAGTGAGCCCTCAGGCCTGAGGGAGGAACCTTACCCAGTTTTTCATAGCAAAATTGGATACAAGAGACAATCCACCTGGCAATGGATCTTTTAGTGGCAGGTTTCCCTACCAGCCTCACCATAAGTGAGGAACAGTTGGAGGGAGTCAATCCTGTGACCCTTGGTACGCTCTATGTAGTAACTAAGGGCTCTTTTGACATCTAAACTGTGCAATCTCCTTTCTCCAGAGGAGGAATGGTCAGTGAAGTACACGGGAAGAGACACAGATTGATTAAGGTGGAAATCTGAAACCACCTTAGGCAAGAACTTCATGTTAGTCCTGAGGACCACCTTATCTCTATGAAAGGAGATAAAATCAGGCTTCACTGACAAAGCTTGTAATTCACTTATGCATCTGGCAGAAGTGATGGCAACCAGAAGCACAGTTTTCCAAGTCAAGTACTTAAGCTCTGCTGAAGACAAAGGCTCAAAAAGGGGGGTTGCATAAGCTGAGCAATGCAAACATTGAGGTCCCAGGCAGGGGCAGGGTCCCTGAATGGAGGGTTGGTGTGAAGCAATCCCTTGAAAAACTTGGAGAAAACAGGGTGAGCTGAGAGGGAACAGGGCTTACCTGCTGAAATAAAAGCAGACACAGCTGCCAGATGCACTTTCAGTGTAGCTGGTCTCAGCCCCAAGCTATTTAAGTGGACCATATAATCAAGGACTGTGGGCAGATCAGCAGATTCTGGGGAAATATGCTTACCAGAGCACCATATGGAAAATATTTTCCATTAGAATTATAAGTAGCCCTGGTGGAAGGTTTTCTAGAAGCCTTCAGGATATTCATTACACCCTGGGAGAGGTGTAAGTCAGCAAACTCTAACTCTTCAAGAACCAGGTCTTGAGATTGAGAGATTTGAGGTTCAGGTACCAAACCCTCCCCTAAGCACAGGTTAAGAGGTTGTCATTCCTGGGGAAGACCCAGGGGAAGATGGACTGATAAGGACAGTAGGAGTGGATACCAGGGCTGTCTGGCCCAGTCTGGAGCAATCAGGATCATCTTGCAGGGTTGAGATCTGATTTTGACTAGCACTTTGAACAGGAGAGGGAATGGGGGAAAAGCATAGAGAAACTTCCCTTCCCAATTGAGAACTAAGGCATCCAGGGGGACTGAGCCCAACACTGGGGGTCTGCAGCAAAAAAAGGGAAGTTGGTGACTGTCTGGGGCTGCAAAAAGATCTATCTGCGGGTGCCCCATCTGGAGAAAAATCACTCAAGACTAGGGATCCAGTGACCATTCGTGATGGCCCTGGGAAATCCTGCTGAGAGCATCTGCCAGGACATTGTCCTTTTCTGGTAGGTGAATTGCCGTGAGGGAGTAAGCCAGAGACCACAACTTCATTGCTTCGGTGCACAAGGCCGTAGACCGAGTGCCTCCTTGCTTGTTGATGTACCACATTGTGGTGTTGTCTGTTCTGACCTGTATAACTTTGTTCTGAACAGATTTGGAAAAAGCTTGAAGTGCTAGAAATACTGCTATGAGTTCCAACAGGTTGATATGGAGCAGAGATTCCTGAGGGAACCACAACCCCTGGGTGGTGAGGTCGCCCATGTGAGCCCCCCACCCCAAGAGGGAGGCATCTGTAGTAAAGATTAAAGAGTGAGACTGGGTGGCAAAGGGAACCTCTTGTCTCAAATTGTTCTGATCCTGCCACCACTGCAGGGCCTGGATCAGGGTTTGAGTTACTGGGATCAGTTTGGTCAGAGGGTCCTTCCTTTGAGACCAAAAGGCTCTCAAATGGAACTGAATGTCCCTCATCTGAAATCTTGCTCCCTGCATTACTGCTGTAGAAGCAGTCATGTGCCCCAGGAGCTGTAGAAAATGCCTTGCAGGTCGAGACACCTGCAGGGTGAATGAGGAGGCCAGAGAGACCAGGGTCCTTGCCCTGTCCAGGGGAAGGAAGGCTCTGTCCTTCTCTCTGTCTAGCTCTGCGCCTATGAAGGTGAGGAGCTGGACAAGCTCTAGAACTGACTTTGAAAGATTTAGAAGAAAACCCAAAGAAGTGAGCAGTTGCTGAGTTATCTGTAAGTGTAACTTGACTGTCTGGGGACTGGCCTACTATGAGCCAGTCGTCCAGGTAAGGGAATATGGCAATTTTCTGCCTTCTTAGAGAAGCAACTACTACTGCCAGGCATTTTGTGAATACCCTTGGCGCAGAGGTGAGGCCAAAGGGCATTGCTCTGAACTGGTAATGGCCTGAGGGCAGCTCAACCTGAGGTACTTTGATGGGAGCTTCTGATGAGAATATGGAAGTAGGCATCCTTGAGGTCCAGGGACGCTAGCCAGTCCCCTGGCCTTAGAGAGGGTAGAATAATTCCCAGAGTCACCATTTTGAATTTTGGTTTTAAAAGGTGCTTGTTTAAGTATCTGAGATCCAGGATGGGCTGCCATTCTCCTGTCTTTTTTGGGGTAAGGAAGTACCTGGAGTACAATCCTTTGCCCTGGTGTAGGGGTGGAACCCTTTCCGCAGCTCTGAGAGTAAGGAGGGAAGAGACCTCTGCCTCTAGGGCAAGCGCCTCTGAGGGATTTGCAGGTGGAAAGGATCTGGCTCTCAGCTTTGGAAATTTTTTGAAGCTGAGAACCAGTCCCTGGCTTACTACTTCCAGGACCCAACTTGTCTGATGCTCCCAGTCCTGGACAAAGTAAGCCAGCCTGCCCCCTTCAGGTAGGTGAGAATCGGCCTTGGCAACCCCATCAGGGTGCCTGCTTGGCAGGGGCTTTGGGCTGAGGGGTGGAAGTAGGCTTGCTTGTACCCCGTCTGCCTCTCCCTCTAAAGAACCCCCTCTGGGCATAAGCAGAAGAGGAGGCCTAGGCTTGGTAAAAAGGCCTATGAAAAGGCCTGCCCCTGCCCCTGGAAAGCTGCCTTTGAGGAGTGGCCTGCTTTTCCTTAGCCTGTGCACTCCTATAGGTGGTTCTATACTCATCCATTTTCTTCATGTAATTCTCTGTCTGCTCCCTAAACAGGGAATTACCCACAACAGCAAAATCCATGGCCTTAGTCTGGGTATCCTGTGACAGGCTAGTACATCTGAGCCAAGCCATTCTTCAAAGTGCCACAGATGTAGCCATGACTCTTGATGACACATCATTTGAGTCCACTGCAGCATGGAATTGCACCTTGGATGCCTCAATACCATCAGCAGCCACCTGCTCCAGCTCCTTAGCAAGCTGGCCAGGGACTTGTTTTGCTAGAGCCATGACAGTGTCCCATCTGGATTTCTGATATCTAGCAACATAAACCATATAATTTGCCTGTCTGAGTCCCAAGGATGCTGCCATGTACTGTTTCTTTGCCATGGCATCAATCCTCCTGAGTCCTTGTCTGGGGGGTGTGAAGCCAAAGGAATATTTGCCTTGTCACAGGCTGCAGCCTGCACTACCCCAACATGGCTGCATTGTTGTGTAAGGAACTCCGTATCAGAGCCTGACAATGTGTACCTCTTGTCCATTCTCTTATCCACAGGAGGTATAGTGTGAGGAGTTTTTAGAATTTTAAATGTCTGTTTCCCAAAAGATTTATGCAAGGGAACAGACAGTCTCCTAGACTCTGGGATATCCATCATTTCCACATAGTCAGGCTATTCTTGATCATCCACAGCTTCCTCCGTAGGAAGCTGTAGGGTTTTAGCCACTTTTTTATAAAACATAAAATGAGAAGTGGGCTCAGAAAGCCTAGGAGGAGACACTCCCGAAGGTCTGTCTGGGGAGATGTCCGGGTCAATGGGCACATCCAGGCTTTCAAATCCACATTCACTCTCCTCATACTCCTCTTCCCCCTCCTCCGGTTCATAATATTCCTCTAAATCATACTCTTGAACTGGTGGAACTGGCCGAACCGAGCGCCTACCTGATGGTGCCGGTTCGGTCGGAACCAGGGAAGCGACTGGACAATTTTGATCGCTTTGGCTATTTCTTCAGCGGTTGGAGAGGGAAGTTTTGGCTCCACACAAGCTGATTTTCTAGTCCTTTTTGCTGGAACCAACTCCTCAGAGTCGGATCTCCTTTTGCCCGAAGAAGTCTTGCCCTGGTCAGAGGGCACTCCTTCTGGTTCGGTTGGAACTGAACCGGGCTGGCCAACCGGTTCAGCGGACTTTTTGACCTCCCTTTCCCTGAGCCTACCAACTCTCTTCTCCAGGGTAGCAGCAGGAAAATTTTTACAAATCTGGCAGTCTGCATTGAGGTGGTCAAATCCCAGACAGTAAACACAGGTGGTGTGGGGATCAGCCTTGGCAAAGACTTCCCCACACATGTTACAGTGTTGAAACCCAGTGGGCCTGGTTTTTCTTTTGGGTTTCTCAGACATAGTGCCAGTCCTAGCCAAACTTACCCGTTTATGGCAATCCGCCACGTAAGACCCTCTTATCGGTTCCCAACCATGTCACGGGTTGTGGAAAAAAACGTGATAAAATCAGTTTTTTTTTTAGAACTGATAAGAACCGGTAACCATACTCTAAATCACAGATTAAGATTTTTTTTAACAACTTGATCGGTTCAAATCGAACCGATAAACCGTTTACAGGTTCCACACAGAATAGAATTAATGTAAAACCTATCTAGTACTCACAAATACCACAGACAGAGACTGAACCGACAGGTTGCCGCTTAAATTTGGTCGAAAACCGAGAAAAGCGGTACTTTAACTGACAAAATGAACTGAGCAGAAGGAGAAATCTCCGGAGCGACTGTTCAGTGAGACGGAGTAAAGAATCTGACGGTTTGAGTTTGAAGAACAACAGACAGAGTCTCAACCGAGCTCGAGCTCAGCGTTCCATGCCTGGCATGGAAAGTTAACTCTTTCACCTCCGGAGCAGTTAGAAGCTTGGGACTGACTGCATATGTCAGAATATAGCAAGACTTCATGTTGTTTGAAGCAGGCACATCTAGCTGCTCAATTTATAAAACAATAAATATAATAAAATTACAAAAAACAGCACCAATCCTAAACTACCCTCAAATTTCCAACAATTAAAATTATACAGCTACAAATTATAAGAACAACTAAAACTAAAGTGAAACTAAACCAACTCCCTAACACAAAACCTAATTTATTGATTTAACCCACAGGTCCTCTCACAGCCTGGGAGTCAACCAAAAATTAACCAAAAACAATTTTAAATTACTACCAGGTCCTCTCACTTCCTGGTACTTAAAAAGAAATTAAACACTCTCACGAAAAAAAAAAAAGATAAATAATAATAATTACATCGTAATAATAAAAATAATAAACGAAGGAAATAATTTAGAAGCCACCCTCCGGGAATCTCTCACAATACTGGAAACAGGTGGGATCAAAGATATTATAAGGCACTCTCACTGCTCATATTATTTCCACTAAACAAACAAAAGAAAAAAGAAATAAGGCCAAATGACCACAGTTTAATGTCTGTGTAATAATACTGTCCTCAATATGCAGCATTAAATCTTCAGTAGTTCAAAGGAGCATGCCACGACTCCACAAAAATGTTCGAAGAGGAAAGGGAGCACTCTCACCACCCCTTTACTAAAATTTTGACCAGACAGCATGGCCCTCTCACTGCCACATTCAGAATTTAATTTGAAATTAAACAAAACTAGGCCCTCTCACTGCCTCCCAAGTAAGTTATAAAATTGTACAGATCCAGTCAAACATAAAAATAGCCAGTTGAATAATACTTGCAGCATCCAGTGAGCAACGGCACCCAACAAATGATGAGTTCACATCCAGTTTCACTCAGCAAGTTCTCAAAAAGTCAATTTTTTACACAGCAGGATCTCAGCAGTATCTTCAAAAAACAGGCCGAGAAACACGAGGAAAACAGATCCAAGGTGATTGATTTAAGTTGCCCAACTTCACTCAGCCCCTGAGCACACCCCCAAAAATCCAGCAGATCCCCCTCCCCCCACACTTAGGCTGTCAGGAGCATGCTCAACACCAGTCAGACAAGCCCCGACAGCCCCAGGAAGACCACAAAGATGCCCACCCTCTAGTTGGCACCACGAGATCTCCCCGGGGAAGAGAAAAAAGCTAGATCCGGGAGTTACCTCGGGGCATGCCGATTCAGCTCACCCAGTCCACCACGGCAAACAAATAGATCCTCCTTGACTTAAATTCCTCTCGGCACAACTCAAAGTCCAAAACAAGCAGCTCCAGTAGAATCCCCAGCAAACCGCCACCAAATGCTTCTGCTTCACACTCTAGGAACTCCGAATTCCAAACACACCACCACAACATAAGGGAAACTGGTCATTACAATCTCAGGTCCTGGCCAAACAATTTCATAGCCATTCCAAGTCACTAGATAACACTTAACCAGCCTCCTCCACGATGGTCCAACTCCAGCACGATCCAACAACAGTCCCCAGGCAATCCCTGAAGAAACTCAAGTTGGTGGATTACTATATCGCTAAAAATGCGGTGTGATGTACCCAATCTTGCCAGTGCCAAGATAACAACAGTTTCAAGCAGAAGCTAATTTTTAAAAATAAACAAAAACAGTCCTTTTTTTTTTTAATTTAAAGAAGCCATCAGTTGGAAAAGAGACAAACACACGACCGCGATTTCATAAAGAAGAAAATGCACAAGTCCTGTGTTTTAGCGTTTAGCGTTTAATGTGGCACTTTCCCGGCTTGAATTTTAAACCACCACAAAATAGCATTAAAAAACTGAAACGCAACACCAAATAAATAAACATAGAATAAAACAAGTAGCTACTAATCACTACTCTGACGGCTGACCCAGCATGGCCGCCATCTTGATCATTCAATTAGTGTTTGTTTTTTAGGTACATAACCACAGACATGAATAGCAACATTGAACACCCCACATCTACACACATACCCGTACCCTTTTACAGTGCAACATGCCATAAGTGGGGCTCTCCACATCTACGTTTCAGGGTGAAACACCAGGAGCTGTGGTAGATTTAGTCATTCCTTGTACACGTCACCTTCTAAGTATCCTCTGGAGTGGACAGTTGCCAGTTTATCAGATACTGAGATAGCAGGGTCATGGAAGGGCAAGTACACAGTGAAGGAGCTATACAGAGTGTCCCTGGTTGAGCATGATCCTTGAGTTTAACATTGGCCTCTGGTGGGATGTGGTGTTACTGACCCCAAATTTTGGGCAGTTCTAAACAAAGGCCTCTGGTAGTTCACTGTAGCACAAGTCCAGTCCATTTTGCCGCACACATAGTCACACTGGCACAATACCTGTTCATTTTTGATGAGGTCTGGGATGTGGCCATTTTTTGCATCCTACAGCTACTTATAACATAACCACCATAGGCTGTGCTAATGATTTCTTGACCCCTTTTTTTTTTTACTTTTCTCTTATTGATTTTAACCAGTTTAGTTATCGTTGCTTGAGCCTCATTAAGTAAATTAGCAATGTTGTTATGATACAGCAACAGCTGTAAGTTTAGTACAAGTGAAGTAATATGCACATTTTAAGTTGGAACATAATGTATGATTAGTTTGATGACCAGGTTAACTAAGAAGATATGTAGTAGTAGTTGTAAAAATATTTATTTATAAAATATGAACTGGAATGAAACTCTATTGAGCGCAACACTCATTTTCAAAGCAGTCCCTTGGTTATAGTTTACATGTTTCACACATTTATAACAAACGTAAAGAATCCAAACATAAATTGTGTCATCAATACAGAAAAGGTCCAAGACATGTATCACATCATAATAATAGTACCTACATTCACCAATAAATAGCATAATATATTTCTCCTTGTGAAGTGGCTCTGTTAGGATAACCACAAGACCAATGGCAGCAGCTTCAACACATCCTGTGTGGGTGTTTTGTGATCTGGTTACATATCTTAGGCAACACCATTTGTCCAAGTAGTTATTTGAGATGAGGCCAGAGAAGTGCCCTTGTTTTCACACCTCATGAGCAAATTGTAAATAATTATGAGAACATTGTTCCCTTAGGATATGCATATTACTTGTATATCTATGTGTTTGTATTGTCCCTTTAAAGATTGTTTGTAAACTAAGATCTTGATCTTGGTTTGTGTATAATAAGAAAAAAATACTCACCTAATAATGTTGTTTCTTCTAATGGAGTCTTGCTTTATTATGACAATTGCAGTGAGTCCCCATCTTCGAACTGCTCCGGAGGTGAAACAGTTAACTTTCTATGCAGGCATGGAACTCTGAGCACGAGCTTGGTTGGAAACTCTGTCTGTTGTTCTTCAAATGCAAACTGTCAGATCTTTACAAGCTAAAACTCACTAAGGCTCTATGTGGAAGCTGTAAACCTACACTAGCCAACTGGCTACTAACATAAACACACATTTTTGCTCCCAAAGCAAAGACTCAAGTCAGGAGACCCAAAAAATGAAAACACAACACCAATCCACCCCGAAAAAGGGGTGTGTGTGAAAAACAACAAGGTGGGCATCAAATAAGTGCCAACACTGTACTGCCCACCCACGTCCCAAAAACAGAGGTTCTGAGAGGGGCAGTCAGGGAGGAGGTCATAATATAGCAAGACTCCATTAGAAGAAACAACATTACTAAGGTGAGTAATTTTTTCTTCAAACAACATGAAGTCTTGCTACATTATGACAATTGCAGACTACACAGCAGTACCTCCATGGAGGAGGGCCAGAACCTACTTAGGGAATAGGCTCTGAAGCACAGCTGTGCCAAACTGAGCATCACTCCTGGCCTGGATGTCCAGGGAGTAATGCTTGGTAAAAGTGTGAACTGTTTTCCAGGTAGCTGCTTGACATATCTCTAGAATAGGGATGTCCCTGGCAGCAGCCAGGGAAGCAGTGGTACCTCTGGTAGAGTGAGCCCTCAGGCCTGAGGGAGGAACCTTACCCAGTTTTTCATAACAAAATTGGATACAAGAGACAATCCACCTGGCAATGGATCTTATAGTGGCAAGTTTCCCTTTACCGACCTCACCATAAGTGAGGAATAGTTGGAGGAGTCAAACCTGTGACTCTTAGTACGGTCAATGTAGTAGCTAAGGCTCTCTTCACATCTAGACTGTGTAACCTCCTCCTCCAGAGGAGGAATGGTCAGTGAAGTACACTGGAAGAGATATAGATTGGTTAAGGTGGAAATCTGAAACCACCTTAGGCAAAAACTTTCTGTTAGTCCTGAGGACCACCTTGTCTCTATGAAAGGAGATAAAATCAGGTTCCACTGACAAAGTTTGTAATTCACTTATGCATCTGGCAGAAGTGATGGCTACCAGAAACACAGTCTTCCAAGTCAAGTGCTTAAGCTCTGCTGAAGACAAGGGCTCAAAGGGGGGTTGCATGAGCTGAGCAATGCAAACATTAAGATCCCAGGCAGGGGCAGGGTCCCTGAATGGAGGGTTGGTGTGAAGCAATCCCTTAAAAAATTTGAAAAATACAGGATGAGCTGAAAGAGGAGAGGGTTTACCTGCCAAAATAAATGCAGACACAGCTGCCAAATGCACCTTTAGTGTAGCTGGTCTCAGCCCTAAGGTGTTTAAATGGACCATATAGTCCAGGACTGTGGGTAAATCAGCCGAATCTGGGGAAATATGCTTCCCAGAGCACTATATGGAAAACCTTTTCCATTTAGAATTGTAAGTAGCCCTGGTGGAAGGCTTCCTAGAAGCCTTTAAAATATCCATTACACCTTGGGAGAGGTGTAAATCAGCAAACTCTAACTCTTCAAGAGCCAGGCCTTGAGATTGAGTGAGTTGAGGTTCGAGTACCAAATCCTTCCCTGAGCACAGGTTAACAGATTGTGATTCCTGGAAAGACACAGGGGAAGATGGACTGCTAAGGACAGTAGGAGTGGATACCAGGGTTGTCTGGCCCAATCTGGAGCAATCAGAATCACTTTACAGGGTTGAGATCTGATTTTGACTAACACTTTGAACAGGAGAGGGAAGGGAGGAAGGCATAAAGAAACTTCCCTTCCCAGTTGAGAATTAAGGCGTCCAGAGGGACTGAACCCAACACTGGGGGCCTGCAGCAAAAAAGGGGAAGTTGGTGATTGTCTGGGGCTGCAAAAAGATCTATCTAAAGGTGCCCCATCTGGCAAATATTACCCCCAGAACCAGGGGTCCAGTGACGTCGTGATGGCCTGGAAATCCTGCTGGGAGCATCTGCCAGGACATTGTCCTTGCCTGGGAGGTGAACTGCTGTAAGGGAGATGCTCAGGATGTATGCCAGAGACCACAACTTCATTGCTTCAGTGCACAAGGCCATAGACCGAGTGCCTTCTTGCTTGTTGATGTACCACATTGTAGTGGTGTTGTCTGTTCTGACCTGTACAACTTTGTTCTGAACAGATTTGGAAAAAGCTTAAAGTGCTAGAAAAACTGCTCTGAGCTCCAACAGATTGATGCGGAGCAGAGATTCCTGAGGGGACCACACTTCCTGGGTAGTGAGTTCGCCTATGTGAGCTCCCCACCCTAAGAGGGATGCATCTGTAGTAAGGATTAAAGAGTGAGACTGAGTGACAAAGGGAACCCCTTGTCTCAGGTTGCTCTGATCCTGCCACCACTGTAGGGCTTGTATCAGGGTTCGAGTTACTGGGATCAACTTGGTTAGAGGGTCCTTTCTTTGAGACCAAAAGGCTCTTAAATGGAACTGGATGTCCCTCATTTGAAATCTGGCTCCTTGCACCACTGCTGTAGAAGCAGCCATGTGTCCCAGGAGCTGCAGAAAATGCCTTGCTGGACAAGAGACCCGCAGGGTGAATGAGGAGACACCAGGGTCCTTGCCCTGTCCAAGGGAAGGAAAGCTCTGGCTTCCTCTGTGTTCAGTTCTGCACCTATGAAGGTGAGGAGCTGGACAGGCTCTAGAACTGACTTTGGAAGATTCAGAATGAAACCTAGGGAGGTAAGCAGTTGCTGACTTATCTGTAGATGTAACTTGACTCTGGTCTGGGACTGGCCTACTATGAGCCAGTCATCCAGGTAAGGAAATATGAGTATTTTGCCTCCTTAGGTAGGCAACTGCTACTGCCAGGCATTTGTGAATACCCTTGGAGCAGACGTGAGGCCAAGGGCATTGCTCTGAACTAGTAATGGCCTGAGGGCAGCTCGAACCTGAGGTACTTTCGATGGGAGCTTCTGATGAGAATATGGAAGTAGGCATCCTTGAGGTCCAGGGACACTAGCCAGTCCCCTGGCCTTAGAGAGAGTAAAATAATTCCCATAGTCACCATTTTGAATTTTGGTTTTAAAAGGTGCTTGTTTAGGTATCTGAGATCCAGGATGGGCTGCCATTCTCCTGTCTTTTTTGGGGTAAGGAAGTACCTGGAGTACAAACCCTTGCTCTGATGTAGGGGTGGAACCCTTTCCATGGCTCTGAGAGCCAGGAGGAAGAGACTTCTGCCTCTAGGGCAAGTGCCTCTGAAGGATTTGCAGGTGGAAAGGATCTGGTTCTCATCTTTGGAAACTTTTTGAAGCTGAGAACCAATCCCTGGCTTACCACTTCCAGGACCCACTTGTCTGATGTTAGAGACTTCCAGTCCTGGACAAAGTAAGCCAGCCTACCCCCTACGGGTAGAGGAGAATCAGCCCTGGCAACCCCATCAGGGTGCCTGCTTGGCAGGGGCTTTGGACTGAGGGGTGGAAGCAGGCTTCCTTGTACCCCGTCTGCCTCTCCCTCTAAAGAACCCCCTCTGGGCATAAGCAGAAGAGGAGGAGGCCTGGGATTGGTAAAAAGGCCTATGAAAAGGCCTGCCCCTGCCCCTAGGAAGCTGCCTTTGAGGAGTGGCCTATCTTTCCTTGGCCTGCGCACTCCTATATGTGGTCCTATATTCATCCATTTTCTTCATGTAATTCTCTGTCTGCTCCCCAAACAGAGAATTACCCACAACAGGAAAATCCATGGCCTTAGACTGGGTATCCTGTGACAGGGTAGTACATCTGAGCCAAGCCATTCTGCGAAGTGCCACAGATGTAGCCATGACCCTTGCTGATACATCATTAGAGTCTACATACCATCTGCAGCCACCTCTTCCAGTTCCCTGGCCAGCTGGTCAGGGATCTGTTTTGCTAGAGCCACCACAGTATCCCATCTGGATTTCTGGTACCTAGCAGCATAAGCCATATAATTTGCCTGTCTGAGTCCCAAAGATGCTGCCATGTACTGTTTCTTTGCCATGGCATCAATCCTCCTGGAATCTTTTCCAGGGGGTGTGAAGCTAGGGAATGTTTGCCTTTGTCACAGGCTGCAGCCTGCACTACCCCACATGGCTGCATTGTTGTGTGAGAAGATTCCATACCAGAGCCTGATAATGTATACCTCTTGTCCATCCTTTTATCAACAGGAGGTAGTGTGTGAGGAGTTTTAAAATTTTTACTGTCTGTTTCTGAAAAGATTTATGCAAGGAATAGACAGTCTCTAGACTCTGGAATATCCATCATTTCTACATAATCAGGCTCCTCTTGGTCACCAACAGCTTCCTCAACAAAGAGCTGGAGAGTTTCAACAACCTTTTTTATAGAATATGAAAGAGAAGGGACTCAGAGAGCCTGGGAGGAGAAATCCCTAACGGTCTGTCTGGAGAGATGTCCGGTTCAATAGGCACATCCAGACTTTCAAATTCACATTCACTCTCCTCATAATCCTCTTCCCCCTCCTCCGGTTCATAAAAATCCTCAAATTCATAATCTTGAACCGGTGGAACCGGCCGAACCGAGCGCTTCCCTGATGGTGTCGGTTTGGTCGGAACCGGGGAAAGTGACTGGACAATTTGAATTGCTTTAGCTATTTCCTCATCGGTTGGAGAGATAACTTTTGGCTCCACCCTAGCTGACTTCCTTGTCCTTTTTGTTGGAACCGGCTCCTCAGAGCTGGCTCTTCGTTTGGCCGAGGAAGTATCGCCCTGGTCAGAGGGCACTCCCTCCGGTTCGGTTGGGACCGGACCGGGCTGGCCATCCGGGTCAGCGGACTTTTTGGCCTCCTTTTCCCTGAGCCTACCAACTCTCTTCTCTATGGTGGCAGCAGGAAAATGTTTACAAATCTGGCAGTCTGCATTGAGGTGGTCAAACCCCAGACAATAAACACAGGTGGTGTGTGGGTCAGCCTTAGCAAAGGCTTCCCCACAGACACCACAGTGTTGAAACGAATGGGCGGTTTTCTTTTGGGTTTCTCAGACATGGTGCCAGCCTAACCAAACTTGCCCGTTTATGGCAATCCGCCAAAGCAAGACTCCCTTATCGGTTCCCAACCGTGTCACGGAGTCGTGGAAAAACTGTAATAAATCCATTTTTTAGAACGATAAGAACCGAGAACTGCACTCAAAGAAGGACTAGTAAGTTTTAAGACAACCCTGATCGGTTCAACACCGAACCGATAACTTCGCTTACAAGTTCCACACAGAAAAGAAATGTAAAACCTATCTATTACTTACAATACCACAGACAGAGCTTGAACCAACCAGTTGCGGTTTAATTTCGAGTCAAAAAGCGATAAAATAATACTTTAACCGACAAAATGAACCCGAGCAGAAGGAGAAATCTCAGAGCGACTGTTCAGTGAGGCGGAGTAAAGAATCTGACAGTTTCTGTTTGAAGAACAACAGACAGAGTTTCCAACTGAGCTCATGCTCAGAGTTCCATGCCTGCTTGGAAAGAAAAAATTACTCACCTTAGTAATGTTGTTTCTTCTAATGGAGTCTTGCTATATTATGACTGATGCAGTTTGTCCCACCATTAGAACTGCTCCGGAGGTGAAAGAGTTAACTTCCATGCAGTGCATGGAACTTAGAGTGCGAGCTCGGTTAGAGAAGCTCTGTGAGGGTAATTTCAAACCGAAACCGTCAGATCTTTACAAGCAAAACTCACTAAGGCTCTGTGTGGAAGCTGTAACCTACACTAGCCAACTGGCTAATAAAATATTCACACATCTTCCTGGTCCCAACACCAAGACTCAAGTCAGGGGACCAGAAACAATAAGATAAAATAAATAAAACACAACACCCAAACATAAAAGGTGCATCAATAAGTGCCAACAGTGGACTGCCCACCCCATACTCAAAGTAGAAGTTCTGAGAGGGGCAGGCTGGGGGGGGAGGTCATAATATAGCAAGACTCCATTAGAAGAAACAACATTACTAAGGTGAGTAATTTTTTCTTCAAACAACATGAAGTCTTGCTGTATTATGACTGATGCAGGATACACAGCAGTACCTTCATGGAGGAGGGACAGAACCTACTTAGGGAATAGGCTCTGAAGCATGGCTGTGACACACCGAGCATCCCTCCTGGCCTGGATATCCAGGGAGTAATGCTTGGTGAAAGTGTGTACTGTTTTCCAAGTAGCTGCTTGACATATCTCCAAGATAGGGATGTCTCTGGCAGAGGCTAGAGATGCAGCTGTACCTCTGGTAGAGTGAGCCCTCAGGCCTCAGGGGGGAACCTAACCCAGTTTTTGATAGCAAAATTGGATACAAGAGACAATCCACCTGGCAATGGATCTCTTAGTGGCAGGTCTCCCTTTCCCAACCTCATCATAAGTGAGAAATAGTTGGAGGGAGTCAAACCTGTGACCCTTGGTATGCTCTATGTAGTAACTTAGGGCCCTCTTAACATCTAAGCTGTGCAGCCTCCTCTCACCGGAGGAGGAATGGGCAGTGAAGAACACTGGAAGTGAAATAGATTGGTTAAGGTGGAAATTCGAAACCACCTTAGGCAAAAACTTCCTGTTAGTCCTGAGGACTACCTTATCCCTGTGAAAGGAAATAAAGTCAGTCTCCACTGATAAAGCCTATAACTCATGCATCTGGCAGAAGTGATGGCTACTAGAAATACAGTTTTCCAAGTCAAATACTTAAGCTCTGCCGAAGACAGAGGCTCAAAGGGGGGTTGCATCAGTTGAGCAATGCAAACATTAAGATCCCAAGCAAGGGCAGGGTCCCTGAATGGAGGATTGGTATGAAGTAATCCCCTTAAAAACTTGGAAAATACAGGGTGAGCAGAAAGAGGAGAGGGCTTCTCTGCTGAAATGAAAGCAGAGACAGCTGCCGAATGCACTTTCAGGGTAGCTGGTCTCAGTCCCAAAGAATTAAGATGGACCATATAGTCCAAAACAGTGGGTAAATCAGCAGATTCCGGGGAAATATGCTTCCCAAAACACCATATGGAAAACCTTTTCCACTTGGAGTTATAGGTAGCCCTGGTGGAAGGCTTCCTAGAAGCTTTCAAGATTTCGAGAACACCCTGAGAAAGTTGTAGATCAGCAAATTCTAACTCCTCAAGAGCCAGGCCTTGAGGTTGAGGGATCTGAGATTCGGATACCAGACTCTCCCTGAGCACAGGTTAACAGATTGTGGTTCCTGGGGAGACACAGGGGAAGATGGACTGCTAAGGACAGAAGGAGTGGGTACCAGGGCTGCCTGGCCCAGTCTGGAGCAATCAGGATCATCTTGCAGGGCTGAGACCTGGTTTTGACTAGCACTTTGAACAGGAGAGGGAAGGGGGGGAAGGCATAGAGAAACTTCCCTTCCCAATCGAGGAGAAAGGCATCCAGGTGGACTGAGCCCAACACTGGGGGCCTGCAACAAAAAAGTGGAAGTTGATTGTCTGAGGCTGCAAAAAGATCTATCTGAGGAGTGCCCCATCTGGCAAACACTATCCCCAGTACTAGGGGATCCAGTGACCATTCGTGATGGCCCTGGGAAATCCTGCTGAGAGCATCTGCCAGGACATTGTCCTTGCCTGGAAGGTGAACTGCTATGAGGGAAGTGTTCAGGGAATAAGCCAGAGACCACAACTTCATCGCCTCGGTGCACAAGGCCGAAGACCGAGTGCCCCCTTGTTTGTTGATGTACCACATTGTAGTGGTGTTGTCTGTTCTGACCTGTACCACCTTGTTTTGAACAGATGCAGAAAAAACCTGAAGTGCTAGAAAAACTGCTCTGAGTTCCAACAGATTGATGAGGAGCAGAGATTCCTGAGGGGACCACAACCCCTGGGTGGAGAGGTCACCCATATGAGCTCCCCATCCCAAGAGGGACGCATCTGTAGTAAGGGTCAAGGAGTGGGACAGGGGGATGAAAGGCACCCCTTGTCTCAGATTGCTCTGATCCTGTCACCACTGAAGGGCCTGGATCAAGGTTCGAGTCACTGGGATTAACTTGGATAGGGGGATCTCTTCTTTGAGACCAGAAGTCTCTCAAATGGAACTGAATGTCCCTCATCTGAAATCTTGCTCCTTGCACTACAGCTGTGGAAGCAGCCATGTGTCCTAGGAGCTGCAGGAAATGCCTTGCTGGTCGAGAGACCTGCAGAGTGAAGGACGAGGCCAGGGCCACCAAGGTCCTTACCCTTTCTAGGGGAAGGAAGGAAGGCTCTGGCCTGCTTTGCATCCAGTTCTGCACCTATAAAGGTGAGTACCTGGACAGGTTCCAGAACTGACTTTGGAAGATTGAGAAGAAAGCCCGGAGAGGTAAGCAGCTGCTGGGTAACTAGCAGGTGTGATTTGACCTGGTCTGGGAGACTGACCCACAATGAGCCAGTCGTCCAGGTAGGGAAAGATGGCAATCTTTTACCTTCTTAGATGAACAACTGCTACTGCCAGACATTTTGTGAATACCCTTGGGGCAGAGGTAAGGCCGAAGGGCATTGCTCTGAACTGATAATGGCCTGAGGGCAGTTCGAATCTGAGGTACTTTCGATGGGAGCTTCTGATAAGAACATGGAAGTAGGCATCCTTGAGGTCCAGGGAAGCTAGCCAGTCCCCTGGCCTTAGGGAGGGTAAAATCATTCCCAGAGTCACCATTTTGAATTTTGGTTTTAAAAGGTGCTTGTTCAGATATCTTAGGTCCAGGATGGGCCACCACTCTCCTGTCTTTTTGGGTAAGAAAGTACCTGGAGTACAGACCCTTGCCCTGGTGTAGGGGAGAAACCCTTTCTACAGCTCTGAGAGCCAGGAGGGTTGAGACTTCTGTTCCAAAGCAAGAGTCTCTAAAGGGTTTGCAGGTGGAAAAGATCTGGTTCTCATCTTTGGAAATTTTTTGAAGCTGAGAACCAGACCCTGGCTCACTACTTCCAGGACCCACCTGTCTGATGTTAAAGACTCTCAGTCCTGGACGAAGTAAGTCAGCCTGCCCCCTACAGGTAATGGAGAGCCGACCCTGGGCATCCCATCAGGGTGCCTGTTTGGCAGGGGCTTTAGGCTGAGGGGTGGGAGCAGGCCTGCTCGTGCCCCATCTGCCTCTCCCTCTGAAGAACCCCCTCTGAACATAGGCTGAAAAGGAGGCCTGGGTCTGGTAAAAAGGCCTGTGAAAAGGCCTGCCCCTACTCCTGGGGGGCTGCCTCTGAGGAGTGGCTTGCCATTCCTTGGCTTGTGCACTCCTATAAGTGGTTCTATATTCATCCATTTTCTTCATATAATTCTCTGTCTGCTCCCCAAACAGAGAATTTCCTACCACAGGAAAATCCATAGCCTTAGACTGGGTATCCTGTGACAAAGTAGTACACCTGAGCCAGGCCAATCTCCGAAAAGCCACAGATGTAGCCATGACTCTAGAGGATACATCATTAGAATCCACTGCAGCATGGAATTGCACCTTAGATGCCTCAATACCATCAGCAGCCACCTGCTCCAGCTCCTTTGCAAGCTGGCCAGGGGCCTGTTTGGCTAAGGCCATGACAGTATCCCATCTAGATTTTTGGTATCTCGCAACATAAGCCATATAGTTTGCTTGTCTGAGTCCCAAAGATGCTGCCATGTATTGTTTTTTGGCCATGGCATCAATCTTCCTGGAGTCCTTGTCAGGAGGATGTGAAGACAGTGGAATATTAGCTTTATCACAGGCTGCAGCCTGAACTACCCCAACATGACTGCATTGCTGTGAAAGAAATTCTGTATCAGGACCTGACAAAGTGTACCTCCTGTCCATCTTTTATCCACAGGAGGCACAGAATTAGGAGCTTTTAAAATTTTTATTGTTTGTTTCTAAAGGATTTATGTAAAGGGATAGACAATCTCCTAGACTCTGGGATATCCATCATCTCTACAAAGTCAGGCTCCTCTTGCTCATCCAAAGCCTCTCTAAAGGAAGCTGGAGGGTTTCAGCAACCTTTTATAAAACAGAAATGAGAAGGGGACTCAGCAAGCCTAGGGGAGATTCACCTAAAGGTCTGTCTGGGGAGATGTCCGTTCAATGGGCACATCCAGACTTTCAAAGTCACATTCACACTGATCATAATCATCCTCCCCTCCTCTGGTTCATAAACTCTTCTATATCATGTTCTTGAACGGTGGAACCGACCGAACCGACCTTTTGCCAGATAGTGGCGGTTTGGAGGAACGAGGGAAAGTGACTGGACAATCTGTATTGCCCTGGCTATCTCTGCAGCAGTTGGAGAAGGGATTTTGGACTCCACACCTGCTGACTTTCTAGTCCTCTTTGCTGGAACTGACTCCTCAGAGTCAGCTTTACATTTGGCCGAGGAAGTCTGGCCCTGGTCAGAGGGCACTCCCTCCAGTTCGGTTGGCACCGAACCGGGTTGGCCATCCGGGTCAGTGGACTTTTTGGCCTCCCGTTCCCTGAGCCTACCAACTCTCTTATCTAGGGTAGCTGCAGGGAAATTCTTGCAAATCTGGCAGTCTGCATTAAGGTGGTCAAACCTCAGACAATAAACACATGTGGTGTGTGGGTCAGCCTTGGCAAAGGCTTCCCCATAGACACTGAAGTGTTGAAACCCAGTGGGCCCGGTTTTTCTTTTGGGCTTCTCAGACATAATGCCAGCCTAACCAAAAACTTGCCCTTTTGATGGCAGTGCCAGGCAAGACACCCTTATCGGTTCCCAACCGTGTCACGGGTCGTGGAAAAAACCGTAATGAAATCCGTTTTTTTTAGAACCGATAAGAACCGGGAACCGCACTCTAACAAGCCTTAAAAGGCTTCAGAATAAAGTTTAAATACAATTTGATCGGTTCAAACCAAACCGATAAACATTTACAAGTTCCACACAGAAAACCTATCTATTACTTACAATACCATAGACAGAGCTTGAACCGATCGGTTTGCGGTTAAAATAAAGAATATCGTGGTTGAATTTAGCCGAGAAAAAACACTTTAAACCGAGAAAATGAACCGAGCAGCAGGAGGAATCCCCGGAGCGACTGTTCAGTGAGGCGGAGTAAAGAATCTGACGGTTTTGGTTTGAAATTACCCTCACAGAGCTTCTCTAACCGAGATCGCGCTCTAAGTTCCATGCACTGCATGGAAGTTAACTCTTTCACCTCCGGAGCAGTTCTAATGGTGGGACAAACTGCATCAGTCATAATATAGCAAGACTTCATGTTGTTTGAAGTTAACTATTTCACCTTCGGAGCAGTTCGAAGATGGGGACTCACTGCAATTGTCATAATATAGCAAGACTTCATGTTGTTTAAAGCAAACATACAATATTGTACACAGAGGAATCATTAACAAACCTTCAGGCCTCAGCAAATCTTTTTTTTTTAACTCAAATTATTAAACTCAGGGACAGATATATGCAATACCAATTAAATGACTGAATATGTTCTTGTCTAATTCAATGTATTTTTGCTACTTATTTTGGGTGTAATTTATGTATTTGTGTGTGTATATATATATATATATATATATATATATATATATATATATATTTTATGTCTATGTAATTTTTTATTTACCTTAAAATTCTAACACTTTAATTCCTTTTACACCACAAATTCTTTTGTAATTTGTAATGACCATTGGTCGAACAATAAACTTAAACATTTTCTTTTCATGGATAAACCATCAAGACCATGTGACTTAGTCTTATTAATTTTAAAATACCCAATATGCCATCTTTTTTGTATCTGCCCCATGTCAAATTGCTATACCTGACACAAATAGATCTAACATTTTTTTTCAGGCCCTATAGTCACTAAGAAAAAATTACTCACCTTTGTAATGTTGTTTCTTCTAATGGAGTCTTGCTATATTATGACATATGCAGTTAGTCCCAACCTTAGAACTGCTCCAGAGGTGAAAGAGTTAACTTCCATGCCAGGCATGGAATCTTGGCGCGAGCTCGGTTAGAAACTCTGTCTGTTGTTCTTCAAACTCAAACTGTCAGATCTTTACGAGCAAAACTCACTAAGGTTCTGTGTGGAAGCTGTAAACCTACACTAGCCAAATGGGTACTAAAATATAAACACATCTTTTGGTCCCAAAACCAAGACTCAAGTCAGGGAATCCAAAAAATGACAACACAACAGTAAACACCCCAGAAATGGGTGGAGAAAAATCAAAGTGGGCAACTAAAAGTGCCAACAGTGCACTGCCCACCCACATCCCAAAACAGAGGTTCTGAGAGGGGCAGGCAGGGGAGGTCATAATATAGCAAGACTCCATTAGAAGAAACAACATTACTAAGGTGAGTAATTTTTTCTTCAAACAACATGAAGTCTTGCTATATTATGACATATGCAGACTACACAGCAGTACCTCCATGGAGGAGGGCCAGAACCTACTTAGGAAATAGGCTGTGAAGCACAGCTGTGCCAAACCGAGCATCACTTCTAGCCTGGATGTCCAGGGAGTAATGCTTGGTGAAAGTGTGAACTGTTTTCCAGGTAGCTGCTTGACATATCTCTATGATAGGGATGTCCCTGGCTGCAGCCAGGGACGCAGCTGTACCTCTGGTAGAGTGAGCCCTCAGGCCTGAAGGGGGAACCTTACCCAGTTTTTGGTAACAAAACTGGATACAAGAGACAATCCACCTGGCAATGGATCTTTTAGTGGCAGGTTTCCCTTTGTCCACCTCACCATAAGTGAGGAACAGTTGGAGGGAGTCAAACCTGTGACCCTTGGTACGCTCTATGTAGTAACTAAGGGCTCTTTTGACATCTAGACTGTGTAATCTCCTCTCACCAGAGGAGGAATGGTCAGTGAAGTACACAGGGAGAGAAATGGATTGATTAAGGTGAAAGTCTGAGACCACTTTAGGCAAGAACTTTCTGTTAGTTCTGAGGACCACTTTATCCCTATGAAAGGAGATAAAATCAGGCTCCACTGACAATGCTCGTAGTTCACTTATGCGCCTTGCAGAAGTGATGGCTACCAAAAACACAGTTTTCCAAGTCAAGTACTTAAGCTCTGCTGAAGACAATGGTTCGAAAGGGGGTTGCATTAGCTGAGCAATGCAAACATTAAGATCCCAGGCAGGGGCAGGGTCCCTAAAGGGAGGGTTGGTGTGAAGCAACCCCTTAAAACAGGAGAATACCGGATGAGCTGAAAGGAAGAGGGTTTACCTGCTGATAAGAAAGCAGATACGGCTGCCAGGTGCACTTTTAGGGTAGCTGGTCTGAGCCCAAGGAATAATGTACCATATAATCCAGAACTGTAGGCAAACCAGCAGACTCTGGGGAAATATTCTTGCCAGAGCACCATATGGAAAATCTCTTCCATTTGGAATTATAAGTAGCCCTGGTGGAAGGCTTCCTAGAAGCCTTCAAGATATTGAGTACACCTTTGGAAAGATATAGGTCAGCAAACTCTAACTCTTCAAGAGCCAGGCCTTGAGATTGAGAGATTTGAGATTCGGGTACCAAACCCTCCCCTGGGCACAGGTTAACAGATTGTGATTCCTGGGAGACACAGGGAAAGTGGACTGCTAAGGACAAAAGGATTGGATACCAGGGCTGTCTGGCCCAATCTGGAGCAATCAGAATCATCTGATTTTGACTAGCACCTTGAACAGGAGGAGGGAAGGGGAAAAGCATAGAAACTTCCCTTCCCAGTTGAGAGGAAGGCATCCAGAGGGCTGAACCCAACACTGGGGCCTGCAGCAAAAAGAGAAGTTGGTGATTGTATGGGGCTGCAAAATATCTATCTGAGGAGTGCCCCACCTGGCAAATACCACCTCAGAATTACGGGGTCCAGTGACCATTCGTGATGGCCCTAAACTTTTTGAAGCTGAGAACCAATCCTGGCTTACCACTTCCAGGACCCACTTGTCTGATGTTAGGGCTTCCAGTCCTGGACAAAGTAAGCCAGCCTACCCCCTACGGGTAGAGAATAAGCCCTGGCAACCCCATCCAGGGTGCCTGCCCAGCAGGGGCTTTGGACTGAGGGTGGAAGCAGGCCCTTGTACCCCGTCTGCCTCCTCCCTCTAAGGAACCCCCCTCTGGGCATAAGCAGAAAGAGGAGGAGGCCTGGGATTGGTAAAGGCCTACATGAAAGGCCTGCCTGCCCCTAGGAAGCTGCCTTTGAGAGTGGCCTATCTTTCCTTGGCCTGCTGCACTCCTATATGTGGTCCCTATATTCATCCATTTTCTTCATGTAATTCTCTGTCTGCTCCCCAAACAGAGAATTACCCACTGAGAAAATCCATGGCCTTAGACTGGGTATCCTGTGACAGGGTAGTACATCTGAGCCAAGCCATTCTGAAGTGCCACAGATGTATGCATGACCCTTGCTGATACATCATTAGAGTCTACATACTGTCTGCAGCCACCTCTTCCAGTTCCTGGCCCAGCTGGTCAGGGATCTGTTTTTGCTAACCACCACAGTATCCCATCTGGATTTCTGGTACCTAGCAGCATAAGCCATATAATTTGCCTGTCTGAGTCCCAAAGATGCTGCCATGTACTGTTTCTTTGCCATGGCATCAATCCTCCTGGAATCCTTTTCAGGGGGTGTGAAGCTGGGGAATGTTTGCCTTGTCACAGGCTGCAGCCTGCACCTACCCCACATGGCTGCATTGTTGTGTGAGGAATTCCATACCAGAGCCTGATCAATGTATACCTCTTGTCCATCCTTTTATCAACAGGAGGGTAGTTGTGAGGAGTTTTAAAATTTTTACTGTCTGTTTCTGAAAAGATTTATGCAAGGAATAGGGAGTCTCTAGAACTCTGGAATATCCATCATTTCTACATAATCAGAGCTCCTCTTGGTCACCAACAGCTTCCTCAACAAAGAATGGAGAGTTTCAACAATCTTTTTTGCCATAGAATATGAGGCATGAAGGGGACTCAGAGAGCCTGGGAGGAGAAATCACTGTTGGTCTGTCTGGAGAGATGTCAGTTCAATAGGCACATCCAGACTTTCAAATTCACATTCACTCTCCTCATAATCCTCTTCCTCCTCCGGTTCATAAAAATCCTCAAATTCATAATCTTGAACCCGGTGGAACCGGCCGAACCGAGCGCTTCCCTGATGGTGTCGGTTTGGTCGGAACCGGGGAAAGTGACTGGACAATTTGAATTGCTTTAGCTATTTCCTCATCGGTTGGAGAGATAACTTTTGGCTCCACCCTAGCTGACTTCCTTGTCCTTTTTGTTGGAACCGGCTCCTCAGAGCTGGCTCTTCGTTGGCCCGAGGAAGTATCGCCCTGGTCAGAGGGCACTCCCTCCGGTTCGGTTGGGACCGGACCGGGCTGGCCATCCGGGTCAGCGGACTTTTTGGCCTCCTTTTCCTGAGCCTTCAACTCTCTTACCTCTATGGTGGCAGCAGGAAAATGTTTACAAATCTGGCAGTCTGCATTGAGGTGGTCAAACCCCAGACAATAAACACAGGTGGTGTGGGGTCAGCCTTAGCAAAGGCTTCCCCACAGACACCACAGTGTTGAAGCGAATGGGCGGTTTTTCTTTTTGGGTTTCTCAGACATGGTCCAGCCTAACCAAACTTGCCCGTTTATGGCAATCCGCCAAAGCAAGACTCCCTTATCGGTTCCCAACCCGTGTCACGGAGTACGTGGAAAACTGTAATAATCCATTTTTTAGAACCGATAAGAACCGGGAACTGCACTCAAAAGAAGGACTAGTAAGTTTTAAGACAACCTGATCGGTTCAAACCGAACCGATAACCGCTTACAAGTTCCACACAGAAAAAAGAAATGTAAAACCTATCTATTACTTACAATACCACAGACAGAGCTTGAACCAACCAGTTGCGGTTTAATTTCGGTCAAAAAAACGATAAAATAATACTTTAACCGACAAAATGAACCGAGCAGAAGGAGAAATCTCCAGAGCGACTGTTCAGTGAGGCGGAGTAAAGAATCTGACAGTTTCTGTTTGAAGAACAACAGACAGAGTTTCCAACTGAGCTCATGCTCAGAGTTCCATGCCTGCTTGGAAAGAAAAAATTACTCACCTTAGTAATGTTGTTTCTTCTAATGGAGTCTTGCTATATTATGACTGATGCAGTTTGTCCCACCATTAGAACTGCTCCGGAGGTGAAAGAGTTAACTTCCATGCAGTGCATGGAACTTAGAGTGCGAGCTCGGTTAGAGAAGCTCTGTGAGGGTAATTTCAAACCGAAACCGTCAGATCTTTACAAGCAAAACTCACTAAGGCTCTGTGTGGAAGCTGCAACCTACACTCAGCCAACTCATTAATAAAATATTCACACATCTTCTGGTCCCAACACCAAGACTCAAGTCAGGGGACCAGAAACAATAAGATAAAATAAATAAAACACAACACCCAAACATAAAAGGTGCATCAATAAGTGCCAACAGTGGACTGCCCACCCCATACTCAAAGTAGAAGTTCTGAGAGGGGCAGGCTGGGGGGGGAGGTCATAATATAGCAAGACTCCATTAGAAGAAACAACATTACTAAGGTGAGTAATTTTTTCTTCAAACAACATGAAGTCTTGCTGTATTATGACTGATGCAGGATACACAGCAGTACCTTCATGGAGGAGGGACAGAACCTACTTAGGAATAGGTCTGAAGCATAGGATAGCACACCGAGCATCCTCCTGGCCTGGATATCCAGGGAGTAATGCTTGGTGAAAGTGTACTGTTTTCCAAGTAGCTGCTTGACATATCTCCAAGATAGGGATGTCTCTGGCAGAGGCTAGAGATGCAGCTGTACCTCTGGTAGAGTGAGCCCTCAGGCCTCAGGGGGGGAACCTAACCCAGTTTTTGATAGCAAAATTGGATACAAGAGACAATCCACCTGGCAATGGATCTCTTAGTGGCAGGTCTCCCTTCCCAACCCTCATCATAAGTGAGAAATAGTTGGAGGAGTCAAACCTGTGACCCTTGGTATGCTCTATGTAGTAAATTTAGGGCCCTCTTAACATCTAAGTTGTGCAGCCTCCTCTCACCGGAGGAGGAATGGGCAGTGAAGAACACTGAAGTGAAATAGATTGTTAAGGTGGAACCGAAACCACCTTAGGCAAAAACTCCTGTTAGTCCTGAGGACTACCTTATCCCTGTGAAAGGAAATAAAGTCAGTCTCCACTGATAAAGCCTATAACTCATGCATCTGGCAGAAGTGATGGCTACTAGAAATACAGTTTTCCAAGTCAAATACTTAAGCTCTGCCGAAGACAGAGGCTCAAAGGGGCTGCATCAGTTGAGCAATGCAAACATTAAGATCTCCAAGCAAGGGCAGGGTCCCTGAATGGAGGATTGGTATGAAGTAATCCCTAAAAACTTGAAAATATAGGGTGAGCAGAGAAAGAGAGGGCTTCTCTGCTGAATGAAAGCAGAGACAGCTGCCGAATGCACTTTCAGGGTAGCTGGTCTCAGTCCCAAAAGAATTAAGATGGACCATATAGTCCAAAACAGTGGGTAAATCAGCAGATTCCGGGAAATATGCTTCCCAAAACACCATATGGAAAACCTTTTCCACTTGGAGTTATAGGTAGCCTGGTGGAAGGCTTCAGAAGCTTTCAAGATTTCGAGAACACCCTGAGAAAGTTGTAGATCAGCAATTTAACTCCTCAAGAGCCAGGCCTTGAGGTTGAGGGATCTGAGATCTGATACCAGACTCTCCCCAGCACAGGTTAACAGATTGTGGTTCCTGGGGAGACACAGGGAAGATGGACTGCCAAGGACAGAAGGAGTGGTACCAGGGCTGCCTGGCCCAGTCTGGAGCAATCAGGATCATCTTGCAGGGCTGAGACCTGGTTTTGACTAGCACTTTGAACAGGAGAGGGAAGGGGGGGAAGGCATAGAGAAACTTCCCTTCCCAATCGAGGAGAAAGGCATCCAGGTGGACTGAGCCCAACACTGGGGGCCTGCAACAAAAAAGTGGAAGTTGATTGTCTGAGGCTGCAAAAAGATCTATCTGAGGAGTGCCCCATCTGGCAAACACTATCCCCAGTATTAGGGATCCAGTGACCATTCGTGATGGCCCTGGGAAATCCTGCTGAGAGCATCTGCCAGACATTGTCCTTGCCTGGAAGGTGAACTGCTATGAGGGAAGTGTTCAGGAATAAGCCAGAGACCACAACTTCATCGCCTCGGTGCACAAGGCCAAGACCAGTGCCCCCTTGTTTGTTGATGTACCACATTGTAGTGGTGTTGTCTGTTCTGACCTGTACCACCTTGTTTTGAACAGATGCAGAAAAACCTGAAGTGCTAGAAAACTGCTCTGAGTTCCAACAGATTGATGAGGAGCAGAGATTCCTGAGGGGACCACAACCCTGGGTGGGAGGTCACCCATATGAGCTCCCATCCCAAGAGGGACGATCTGTAGTAAGGGTCAAGGAGGGACAGGGGATGAAAGGCACCCCTTGTCTCAGATTGCTCTGATCCTGTCACCACTGAAGGGCCTGGATCAAGGTTCGAGTCACTGGGATTAACTTGGATAGGGATCTCTTCTTTGAGACCAGAAGTCTCTCAAATGGAACTGAATGTCCCTCATCTGAAATCTTGCTCTTGCACTACAGCTGTGGAAGCAGCCATGTGTCCTAGGAGCTGCAGGAAATGCCTTGCTGGTCGAGAGACCTGCAGAGGAAGGACGAGGCCAGGGCCACCAAGGTCCTTACCCTTTCTAGGGGAAGGAAGGAAGGCTCTGGCCTGCTTTGCATCCAGTTCTGCACCTATAAAGGTGAGTACCTGGACAGGTTCCAGAACTGACTTTGGAAGATTGAGAAGAAAGCCCGAGAGGCAAGCAGCTGCTGGGTAACTAGCAGGTGTGATTTGACCTGGTCTGAGACTGACCCACAATGAGCCAGTCGTCCAGGTAGGGAAAGATGGCAATCTTTACCTTCTTAGATGAACAACTGCTACTGCCAGACATTTTGTGAATACCCTTGGGGCAGAGGTAAGGCTCAAGGGCATTGCTCTGAACTGATAATGGCCTGAGGGCAGTTCGAATCTGAGGTACTGATGGGAGCTTCTGATAAGAACATGGAAGTAGGCATCCTTGAGGTCCAGGGAAGCTAGCCAGTCCCCTGGCCTTAGGGAGGGTAAAATCATTCCCAGAGTCACCATTTTGAATTTTGGTTTTAAAAGGTGCTTGTTCAGATATCTTAGGTCCAGGATGGGCCACCACTCTCCTGTCTTTTTTGGGGTAAGAAAGTACCTGGAGTACAGACCCTTGCCCTGGTGTAGGGGAGAAACCCTTTCTACAGCTCTGAGAGCCAGGAGGGTTGAGACTTCTGTTTCCAAAGCAAAAGTCTCTAAAGGGTTTGCAGGTGGAAAAGATCTGGTTCTCATCTTTGGAAATTTTTTGAAGCTGAGAACCAGACCCTGGCTCACTACTTCCAGGACCCACCTGTCTGATGTTAAAGACTCTCAGTCCTGGACGAAGTAAGTCAGCCTGCCCCCTACAGGTAATGGAGAGCCGACCCTGGGCATCCCATCAGGGTGCCTGTTTGTCAGGGGCTTTAGGCTGAGGGGTGGGAGCAGGCCTGCTCGTGCCCCATCTGCCTCTCCCTCTGAAGAACCCCCTCTGAACATAGGCTGAAAAGGAGGCCTGGGTCTGGTAAAAGGCCTGTGAAAAGGCCTGCCCTACTCCTGGTTGCCTCTGAGGAGTGGCTTGCCATTCTTGGCTTGTGCACTCTATAAGTGGTTCTATATTCATCCATTTTTCATATAATTCTCTGTCTGCTCCCCAAACAGAGAATTTCCTACCACAGGAAAATCCATAGCCTTAGACTGGGTATCCTGTGACAAAGTAGTACACCTGAGCCAGGCCAATCTACTAAAAAGCCACAGATGTAGCCATGACTCTAGAGGATACATCATTAGAATCCACTGCAGCATGGAATTGCACCTTAGATGCCTCAATCATCAGCAGCCACCTGCTCCAGCTCCTTTGCAGCTGGCTAGGGCCTGTTTGGCTAAGGCCATGACAGTATCCCATCTAGATTTTTGGTATCTCGCAACATAAGCCATATAGTTTGCTTGTCTGAGTCCCAAAGATGCTGCCATGTATTGTTTTTTGGCCATGGCATCAATCTTCCTGGAGTCCTTGTCAGGAGGATGTGAAGACAGTGGAATATTAGCTTTATCACAGGCTGCAGCCTGAACTACCCCAACATGACTGCATTGCTGTGAAAGAAATTCTGTATCAGGACCTGACAAAGTGTACCTCCTGTCCATCTTTTTATCCACAGGAGGCACAGAATTAGGAGCTTTTAAAATTTTTATTGTTTGTTTCCTAAAGGATTTATGTAAAGGGATAGACAATCTCCTAGACTCTGGGATATCCATCATCTCTACAAAGTCAGGCTCCTCTTGCTCATCCAAAGCCTTCTCTAAAGGAAGCTGGAGGGTTTCAGCAACCTTTTTATAAAACAGAAAATGAGAAGGGGACTCAGCAAGCCTAGGGGAGATTCACCTAAAGGTCTGTCTGGGGAGATGTCCGGTTCAATGGGCACATCCAGACTTTCAAAGTCACATTCACACTGATCATAATCATCCTCCCCTCCTCTGGTTCATAAAACTCTTCTATATCATGTTCTTGAACCGGTGGAACCGACCGAACCGACCTTTTGCCAGATAGTGGCGGTTTGAAGGGAACCGGGGAAAGTGACTGGACAATCTGTATTGCCCTGGCTATCTCTGCAGCAGTTGGAGAAGGGATTTTGGACTCCACACCTGCTGACTTTCTAGTCCTCTTTGCTGGAACTGACTCCTCAGAGTCAGCTTTACATTTGCCCGAGGAAGTCTGGCCCTGGTCAGAGGGCACTCCCTCCAGTTCGGTTGGCACCGAACCGGGTTGGCCATCCGGTCAGTGGACTTTTGCCTCCCTGCTCCTGAGCCTACCAACTCTCTTATCTAGGGTAGCTGCAGGAAATTTTTGCAAATCTGGCAGTCTGCATTAAGGTGGTCAAACCTCAGACAATAAACACATGTGGTGTGGGTCAGCCTTGGCAAAGGCTTCCCATAGACACTGAAGTGTTGAAACCCAGTGGGCCGGTTTTCTTTTGGGCTTCTCAGACATAATGCCAGCCTAACCAAAAAACTTGCCTTTTGATGGCAGTGCCAGGCAGACACCCTTATGGTTCCCAACCGTGTCACGGGTCGTGGAAAAAACCGTAATGAAATCCGTTTTTTTTAGAACCGATAAGAACCGGGAACCGCACTCTAACAAGCCTTAAAAGGCTTCAGAATAAAGTTTAAATACAATTTGATCGGTTCAAACCAAACCGATAAACATTTACAAGTTCCACACAGAAAACCTATCTATTACTTACAATACCATAGACAGAGCTTGAACCGATCGGTTTGCGGTTAAAATAAAGAATATCGTGGTTGAATTTAGCCGAGAAAAAACACTTTAAACCGAGAAAATGAACCGAGCAGCAGGAGGAATCTGAGCGACTGTTCAGTGAGGCGGAGTAAAGAATCTGACGGTTTTGGTTTGAAATTACCCTCACAGAGCTTTCTAACCGAAGCTCAAGCTTAAGTTCCATGCACTGCATGGAAGTTAACTCTTTCACCTCGAGCAGTTCTAATGGTGGGACAAACTGCATCAGTCATAATATAGCAAGACTTCATGTTGTTTGAAGTTAACTATTTCACCTTCGAGCAGTTCAAGATGGGGACTCACTGCAATTGTCATAATATAGCAAGACTTCATGTTGTTTAAAGCAAACATACAATATTGTACACAGAGGAATCATTAACAAACCTTCAGGCCTCAGCAAATCTTTTTTTTAACTCAAATTATTAAACTCAGGGACAGATATATGCAATACCAATTAAATGACTGAATATGTTCTTGTCTAATTCAATGTATTTTTGCTACTTATTTTGGGTGTAATTTATGTATTTGTTGTGTATATATATATATATATATATATATATATATATATATATTTTATGTCTATGTAATTTTTATTTACCTTAAAATTCTAACACTTTAATTCCTTTTACACCACAAATTCTTTTGTAATTTGTAATGACCATTGGTCGAACAATAAACTTAAACATTTTCTTTTCATGGATAAACCATCAAGACCATGTGACTTAGTCTTATTAATTTTAAAATACCCAATATGCCATCTTTTTTGTATCTGCCCCATGTCAAATTGCTATACCTGACACAAATAGATCTAACATTTTTTTTCAGGCCCTATAGTCACTAAGAAAAAATTACTCACCTTTGTAATGTTGTTTCTTCTAATGGAGTCTTGCTATATTATGACATATGCAGTTAGTCCCAACCTTAGAACTGCTCCAGAGGTGAAAGAGTTAACTTCCATGCCAGGCATGGAATCTTGAGCTCGAGCTCGGTTAGAAACTCTGTCTGTTGTTCTTCAAACTCAAACTGTCAGATCTTTACGAGCAAAACTCACTAAGGTTCTGTGTGGAAGCTGTAAACCTACACTAGCCAAATGGGTACTAAAATATAAACACATCTTTTGGTCCCAAAACCAAGACTCAAGTCAGGGAATCCAAAAATGACAACACAACAGTAAACACCCAGAAATGGGTGGAGAAAATCAAAGTGGGCAACTAAAAGTGCCAATAGTGCACTGCCCACCCACATCCCAAAACAGAGGTTCTGAGAGGGGCAGGGGGAGGTCATAATATAGCAAGACTCCATTAGAAGAAACAACATTACTAAGGTGAGTAATTTTTTCTTCAAACAACATGAAGTCTTGCTATATTATGACATATGCAGACTACACAGCAGTACCTCCATGGAGGAGGGCCAGAACCTACTTAGGAAATAGGCTGTGAAGCACAGCTGTGCCAAACCGAGCATCACTTCTAGCCTGGATGTCCAGGGAGTAATGCTTGGTGAAAGTGTGAACTGTTTTCCAGGTAGCTGCTTGACATATCTCTATGATAGGGATGTCCCTGGCTGCAGCCAGGGACGCAGCTGTACCTCTGGTAGAGTGAGCCCTCAGGCCTGAAGGGGAACCTTACCCAGTTTTTGGTAACAAAACTGGATACAAGAGACAATCCACCTGGCAATGGATCTTTTAGTGGCAGGTTTCCCTTTGTCCACCTCACCATAAGTGAGGAACAGTTGGAGGGAGTCAAACCTGTGACCCTTGGTACGCTCTATGTAGTAACTAAGGGCTCTTTTGACATCTAGACTGTGTAATCTCCTCTCACCAGAGGAGGAATGGTCAGTGAAGTACACAGGGAGAGAAATGGATTGATTAAGGTGAAAGTCTGAGACCACTTTAGGCAAGAACTTTCTGTTAGTTCTGAGGACCACTTTATCCCTATGAAAGGAGATAAAATCAGGCTCCACTGACAATGCTTAGTTCACTTATGCGCCTTGCAGAAGTGATGGCTACAAAAACACAGTTTTCCAAGTCAAGTACTTAAGCTCTGCTGAAGACAATGGTTGAAGGGGTTGCATTAGCTGAGCAATGCAAACATTAAGATCCCAGGCAGGGCAGGGTCCCTAAAGGGAGGGTTGGTGTGAAGCAACCCTTAAAAACTGGAGAATACCGGATGAGCTGAAAGGGAAGAGGGTTTACCTGCTGATAAGAAAGCAGATACGGCTGCCAGGTGCACTTTTAGGGTAGCTGGTCTGAGCCCCAAGGAATTCAAATGTACCATATAATCCAGAACTGTGGGCAAACCAGCAGACTCTGGGGAAATATTCTTGCCAGAGCACCATATGGAAAATCTCTTCCATTTGGAATTATAAGTAGCCCTGGTGGAAGGCTTCCTAGAAGCCTTCAAGATATTGAGTACACCTTTGGAAAGATATAGGTCAGCAAACTCTAACTCTTCAAGAGCCAGGCCTTGAGATTGAGAGATTTGAGATTCGGGTACCAAACCCTCCCCTGGGCACAGGTTAACAGATTGTGATTCCTGGGGAGACACAGGGGAAAGTGGACTGCTAAGGACAAAAGGATTGGATACCAGGGCTGTCTGGCCCAATCTGGAGCAATCAGAATCATCTGATTTTGACTAGCACCTTGAACAGGAGAGGGAAGGGGGGAAAAGCATAGAGAAACTTCCCTTCCCAGTTGAGAAGGAAGGCATCCAGAGGGGCTGAACCCAACACTGGGGGCCTGCAGCAAAAAAGAGGAAGTTGGTGATTGTATGGGGCTGCAAAAATATCTATCTGAGGAGTGCCCCACCTGGCAAATACCACCTCCAGAATTACGGGGTCCAGTGACCATTCGTGATGGCCCTGGGAAATCCTACTGAGAGCATCTGCCAGGACATTGTCCTTGTCTGGGAGGTGAACTGCAATAAGGGAGGTGTTCAGGGAATAAGTCAGAGACCACAACTTCATTGCTTCGGTGCACAAGGCCGTAGACCGAGTGCCCCCTTGCTTGTTGATGTACCACATTGTGGTAGTGTTGTCCGTCTCTGACCTGAACCACTCTGTTCTGGACAGATGTGGAAAAAGCTTGAAGTGCTAGAAAAACTGCTCTGAGTTCCAACAGGTTGATGTGGAGCAGAGATTCCTGAGGGGACCACAATCCCTGGGTGGTGAGGTCGCCCATGTGAGCTCCCCACCCCAAGAGGGATGCATCTGTAGTAAGGGTCAAAGAGTGAGACTGAGGGATGAAAGGAACCCCTTGTCTCAGATTGCTCTGATCCTGCCACCACTGCAGGGCCTGGATCAGGGTTCGAGTTACTGGGATCAATTTGGTTAGAGGATCTCTCTTTTGAGACCAGAAGGCTCTCAAATGGAACTGAATGTCCCTCATCTGAAATCTTGCTCCCTGCACTACTGCTGTGGAAGCAGTCATGTGCCCCAGGAGCTGCAGAAAATGTCTTGCTGGTCGAGAGACCTGCAGAATGAAGGAGGAGGCCAGAGAAACCAAGGTCCTTGCTCTTTCCAGAGGAAGGAAGGCTCTGGCCTGTTGAGTGTTCAGTTCTGCACCTATGAAGGTGAGTAGCGGAACAGGCTTTAGAACTGACTTTGGGAGATTGAGAAGGAAACCTAGAGAAGTAAGCAGCTGCTGAGTAACCTGAAGGTGTAATTTGACTTGTGCTGGAGACTGGCCCACTATGAGCCAGTCATCCAAGTAAGGAAAGATGGCAATCTTTTGCCTTCTTAAATGAGCAACTGCTACTGCCAGGCATTTCGTGAATACCCTTGGGGCAGAGGTGAGACCGAAGGGCATTGCTCTGAACTGGTAATGGCCTGAAGGCAGTTCGAATCTGAGGTACTTTTGGTGGGAGCTTCTTATGAGAACATGGAAGTAGGCATCCTTGAGGTCCAGGGACACTGGCCACTCCCCTGGCCTTAGAGAGGGTAAAATAATTCCCAGAGTCACCATTTTGAATCTTGGTTTTAAAAGGTGCTTGTTTAGGTATCTGAGATCCAGGATGGGCCACCATTCTCCTGTCTTTTTTGGGGTAAGGAAGTACCTGGAGTACAGTCCTTTGCCCTGGTGTAGGGGAGGAACCCTTTCTACAGCTCTGAGAGCCAAGAGGGTTGAAACTTCTGTTTCTAGGGCAAGAGCCTCTGATGGATTTGCAGGTGGAAAGGATCTGGTTCTCATCTTTGGAAATTTTTTGAAGTTGAGAACCAGTCCCTGGCTTACTACCTCCAGGACCCACTTGTCTGATGTTAAAGACTTCCAGTCCTGGACGAAGTAAGCCAGCCTGCCCCCTACAGGCAATGGAGAATCGGCCCTGGTCGTCCCATCAGGGAGCTTGTTTGGGAGGGGCTTTAGGCTGGGGGGTGGGAGCAGGCCTGCTCATACCCCGTCTGCCTCTCCCTCTGAAGAACCCCCTCTGAGCATAGGCTGAAGAGGAGGCCTGGGCTTGGTAGAAAGGCCTGTGAAGAGGCCTGCCCCTGCCCCTGGAAGGCTGCCTTTGAGGAGTGGCCTGCCTTTCCTTGGCCTGTGCACTCCTATAGGTAGTTCTATACTCATCCATTTTTCTTCATGTAATTTCTGTCTGCTCCCAAACAGAGAATTTCCCTCAACAGGAAAATCCATGGCCTTAGCCTGGGTATCCTGTGACAGGCTAGTACATCTGAGCCAAGCCATTCTGCGAAGTGCCACAGATGTAGCCATGACTCTTGAAGATACATCATTGGAGTCCACTGCAGCTTGGAATTGCACCTTGGATGCCTCAATACCATCAGCAGCCACCTGTTCCAGCTCCTTGGCAAGCTGGGCAGGGACTTGTTTCGCTAAAGCCATAACAGTATCTCATCTGGATTTCTGATATCCTGCAACATAGGCCATATAATTTGCCTGGCTGAGTCCCAAGGATGCTGCCATGTACTGTTTCTTTGCCATGGCATCAATCCTCCTGGAGTCCTTGTCAGGGGGGTGTGAAGCCAAGGGAATATTTGCCTTATCATAGGCTGCAGCCTGCACTACCCCAACATGGCTGCACTGTTGTGAAAGGAACTCCGTATCAGGGCCTGACAATGTGTGCCTCTTGTCCATTTTTTTGTCCACAGGAGGTATAGTGTGAGGAGCTTTTAAAATCTTTATTGTCTGTTTCCTAAAAGATTTATGTAAGGGAATAGACAATCTCCTGGACTCTGGGATATCCATCATTTCCACATAGTCAGGCTCCTCCTGTTCATCCATAGCTTCTTCCAAAGGAAGCTGGAGGGTTTCAGCCACCTTTTTATAAAACATAAAATGAGAAGGGGACTCAGAAAGCCTAGGGGGAGACACTCCTAAAGGTCTGTCTGGGGAGATGTCCGGTTCAATGGGCACATCCAGACTTTCAAAATCACATTCACTCTCTTCATAATCTTCCTCCCCCTCCTCCGGTTCATAAAATTCCTCTATATCATATTCTTGAACCGGTGGCACCGACCAAACCGACCTCTTACCTGATGGTGCCGGTTCGGTCGGAACCGGGGAAAGCGACTGGACAATTCTGATCGCTTTGGCTATCTCTGCAGCAGTTGGAGAAGGAATTTTTGGCTCCACACCTGCTGACTTTCTAGTCCTTTTTGCTGGGACTGACTCCTCCGAGTCAGCTCTCCGTTTGCTCGAGGAAGTCTCACCCTGGTCAGAGGGCACTCCCTCCGGTTCGGTTGGCACCGAACTGGGCTGGCCATCTGGGTCAGTGGACTTCTTGACCTCTCATTCCCTGAGCCTACCAACTCTCTTATCCAGGGTAGCTGCAGGGAAATTCTTGCAAATCTGGCAGTCTGCATTGAGGTGGTCAAACCCCAGACAATAAACACATGTGGTGTGGGGGTCAGCCTTGGCAAAGGCTTCCCCCACAGACACTACAGTGCTGAAACCCAGTGGGCCCGGTTTTTCTTTTGGTTTTCAGACATAGTGCCAGCCTAACCAAAACTCTGTCTCTAACGGCAATAAGCCAAGAAGACACCTTATCGGTTCCTAACCGGTCACGGGCCATGGAAAAAACCGTAATGAAATCCGTTTTTTTTAGAACCGATAAGAACTGGAGACCACACTCTAAATAGTAATTTAATAAGTTTAACAACAACCTGATTGGTTCAAACCGAACCGATAATGATCGTTTGCAAGTTCCACACAGAATAATGTAAAACCTATATATTACTTGCTATACCACAGACAGAGCTTGAACCAACCGGTTGCGGTTTAAAATAGACAAAATGCGGTTTAAAAACCGAGGATTTACACTTTTTAACCGACAAAATGAACCGAGCAGCAGGAGAAATCTCTGGAGCGACCGTTCAGTGAAGCGAAGTAAAGAATCTGACAGTTTGAGTTTGAAGAACAACAGACAGAGTTTTTCTAACCGAGCTCACGCTCAAGATTCCATGCCTGGCATGGAAGTTAACTCTTTCACCTCTGGAGCGGTTCTAAGGTTGGGACTAACTGCATATGTCATAATATAGCAAGACTTCATGTTGTTTGAAGAATAGAACATCCTTTTTTATAAAAAATAATTTTCTTTTGCCTAGCTACAGGATCTTTTGCTTGCTGTTTATATGCTTTTGGCAGAGAGCAGCAAGAGAAGGAGCTGCTGTTATAACTATACTTCTCTACTGGGACTAAAGAACTAGAACTCTACTACTGGGACCTTCAATTAGGGTAAAAAAAAACAAGAGTTAGTGTGCTTGTCTGAGTTGGGAGAAGGGAACTGTTATCTGTACTGTTGGCTAGGAGTAGAGGACAGCTGTAAATTAGGGGGTGTGGCTTAGGCAGCAGGAAGCCAGATGTCTGCATTTAAAACTTCCCTAGTTAGCTTTTAGCAGACAGCAGCAAGAGGAAGGAGGTGCTACTAGAACTTTACTACTCTGCTACTGGGACTTTTGGATGTGGAAGCCTCCATTCCCACCTCCGCCCATGCTCCCTTGTTTGGAAGAAAGAAAAAATTACTCACCTTAGCAATGTTGTTTCTTCTAATGGAGTCTTGCTATATTATGACATATGCAGTGAGTCCCAACCTTTGAACTGCTCCGGAGGTGAAAGAGTTAACTTTCCATGCCAGGCATGGAATGCTGAGTTCGAGCTCGGTTGAAACTCTGTCTGTTGTTCTTCAAACTCAAACCGTCAGATCTTTACGAGCTCAACTCACTGAGGTCCTGAGTGGAAGCTGTAAACCTACACTAGCCAACTGGCTACTAAACATAAGAACACATTTTTTGGTCTCAAAACAAAGACTCAGGTCAGGAGACCCAAAAAAATGAAAAACACAACACCAAGTCACCCCAATAAAGGAGGGGTGAAAACAACAAGGTGGGCACCTAATAAGTGCCAACATGCACTGCCCACCCACATCCCAAAAACAGAGGTTCTGAGAGGGTAGTAAGATAATATAGCAAGACTCCATTAGAAGAAACAACATTACTAAGGTGAGTAATTTTTCTTCAAACAACATGAAGTCTTGCTATATTATGACATATACAGACTACACAGCAGTACCTCCATGGAGGAGGGACAGAACCTACTTAGGAAATAGGCTCTGAAGCACAGCTGTGCCAAACCGAGCATCACTCCTAGCCTGGATGTCCAGGGAGTAATGCTTGGTAAAAGTGTGAACTGTTTTCCAGGTAGCTGCTTGACATATCTCTAGAATAGGGATGTCCCTGGCAGCAGCCAGGGAAGCAGCTGTACCTCTGGTAGAGTGAGCCCTCAGGCCTGAGGGAAGAACCTTACCCAGTTTTTCATAACAAAATTGGATATAAGAGACAATCCACCTGGCAATGGATCTTTTAGTGGCAGGTTTCCCTTTACCAACCTCACCATAAGTGAGGAACAGTTGGAGGGAGTCAAACCTGTGACCCTTGGTACGCTCTAAGTAGTAGCTAAGGGCTCTTTTCACATCTAAACTGTGCAGCCTCCTCTCGCCAGAGGAGGAATGGTTAGTGAAGTAGACTGGAAGAGACATAGATTATTTAAGGTGGAATTCTGAAACCACCTTAGGCAAGAACTTCCTTTTCTGTTAGTCCTGAGGACCACCTTATCTCTATGAAAGGAGGTAAAATCAGGCTCCACTGACAAAGCTTGTAATTCACTTATGCGTCTAGCAGAAGTGATGTCTACCAGAAACACAGTCTTCCAAATCAAGTACTTAAGCTCTGCTGAAGACAAAGGCTCAAAGGGGGGTTGCATAAGTTGAGCAATGCAAACATCAAGATCCCAGGCAGGGGCAGGGTCCCTAAATGGAGGGTTGGTGTGAAGCAATCCCTTAAAAAACTTGGAGAATACAGGATGAGCTGAGAGAGAAGAGGGTTTACTTGCTGAAATAAAAGAAGGCACAGCTGCCAAATGCACTTTTAGGGTAGCTGGTCTCAGCCCCAAGGTATTTAAGTGGACCATATAATCCAGGACTGTGGGTAAATCAGCAGATTCCGGGGAAATATGCTTCCCAGAGCACCATATGGAAAACCTCTTCCATTTGGAATTATAGGTAGCCCTGGTGGAAGGTTTCCTAGAAGCCTTCAGTATATCCATTACACCTTGGGAAAGGTGTAGATCAGCAAACTCTGACTCTTCAAGAGCCAGGCCTTGAAATTGAGAGATTTGAGGTTCGGGTACCAAATCCTCCCCTGAGCACAGGTTAACAAGTTGTGATTCCTGGGAAGACACAGGGGAAGATGGACTGCTAAGGACAGTAGGAGTGGATACCAGGGTTGTCTGGCCCAATCTGAAGCAATCAGGATTAACTTGCAGGATTGAGATCTGATTTTGACTAGCACTTTGAAAAGGAGAGAGAAGGGGGGAAAAACATAGAGAAATTTCCCTTCCCAATTGAGAACTAAGGCATCCAGAGGGACTGAGCCCAACACTGGGGGCCTGCAGCAGAAGAGAGGAAGTTGGTGATTGTCTGGGGCTGCAAAAAGATCTATCTCCGGGGTGCCCCATCTGGCAAATATCACCTCCAAGACCAGGGGGTCCAGTGACCATTCGTGATGGCCCTGGGAAATCCTGCTGAGAGCATCTGCTAGGACATTGTCCTTGCCTGGGAGGTGAACCACCGTAAGGGAGGTGTTCAGGGAGTAAGCCAGAGACCACAACTTCATTGCTTCGGGTGCACAAGGCCATAGACCAAGTGCCCCCTTGCTTGTTGATGTACCACATTGTGGTGGTGTTGTCTGTTCTGACCTGTACCACTTTGTTCTGAACAGATTTGGAAAAAACTTAAAGTGCCAGAAAAACTGCTCTGAGTTCCAACAGATTGATGTGGAGCAGATTCCTGAGGGGACCACAATCCCTGGGTAGTGAGGTTGCCCATGTGAGCTCCCCACTCCAAGAGGGATGCATCTGTAGTAAGGATTAAAGAGTGAGACTGAGTGACAAAAGGAATCCCTGTCTCAGATTGCTCTGCTCCTGCCACCACTGAAGGGCCTGGATCAGGGTTCGAGTTACTGGGATCAATTTTGTTAGAGGGTCTTTCCTTTGAGACCAAAAGACTCTCAAATGGAACTGGATGTCCCTCATCTGAAATCTTGCTCCCTGCACTGCTGCTGTAGAAGCAGCCATGTGCCCCAGGAGCTGTAGAAAGTGCCTTGCTGGTTGAGAGACCTGCAGGGTGAATGAGGAGGCCAGAGAGACCAGGGTCCTTGTCCTGTCCAAAGGAAGGAAGGCTCTGGCTTCCTCTGTGTTCAGCTCTGCGCCTATGAAGGTGAATAGCTGGACAGGCTCTAGAACTGACTTTGAGAGATTCAGAGGGAAATCTAGAGGTGAGCAGTTGCTGAGTTATCTGTAGGTGTAACTTGACTTGGTCTGGGGACTGACCTACTATGAGCCAATCATCCAGGTAAGGGAAGATGGCAATTTTTTGCCTTCTTAAGGTAGCAACTGCTACTGCCAGACATTTTGTGAATACCCTTGGCGCAGAGGTGAGGCCAAAGGGCATTGCTCTGAACTGGTAATGGCCTGAGGGCAGCTCGAACCTGAGGTACTTTCGATGGGAGCTTCTGATGAGAATATGAAAGTAGGCATCCTTGAGGTCCAGGAATGCTAGCCAGTCCCTTTGGTCTTAGAGAGGGTAGAATAATTCCCAGAGTCACCATTTTGAATTTTGGTTTTAAAAGGTGCTTGTTTAAATATCTGAGATCCAGGATGGGCTGCCATTCTCCTGTCTTTTTTGGGGTAAGGAAGTACCTGGAGTACAACCCTTTGCCCTGGTGTAGGGGTGGAACCCTTTCCACAGCTCTGAGAGCCAGTAGGGAAGAGACCTCTGCCTCTAGTGCAAGTGCCTCTGAAGGATTTGCAGGTGGAAAGGATCTGGTTCTCATCTTTGGAAATTGTTTGAAGCTGAGAACCAGTCCCTGGCTTACTACTTCCAAGACCCACTTGTCTGATGTCAGAGACTTCCAGTCCTGGACATAGTAAGCCAGCCTGCCCCCTACAGGTAGCTGAGAATCGGCCCTGGCAACCCCATCAGGGTGCCTGCTTGGCAGAGGCTTTGGGCTGAGGGGTGGAAGCAGGCTTGCTTGTACCCCATCTGCCCCTCCCTCTAAAGAACCCCCTCTGGGCATAAGCAGAAGAGGAGGCCTGGGCTTGGTAAAAAGGCCTATGAAAAGGTCTGCCCCTGCCCCTGGAAGGCTGCCTTTGAGGAGTGGCCTACCTTTCCTTGGCCTGTGCACTCCTATAGTTGGTCCTATGCTCATCCATTTTCTTCATGTAATTCTCTGTCTGCTCCCCAAACAGAGAATTACCCACAACAGGAAAATCCATGGCCTTAGTCTGGGTATCCTGTGACAGGGTAGTACATCTGAGCCAAGCCATTCTGCGAAGTGCCACAGATGTAGCCATGACTCTTGATGACACATCATTAGAGTCCACTGTAGCATGGAATTGCACCTTGGATGCCTCAATACCATCAGCAGCCACCTGCTCCAGCTCCTTGGCAAGCTGGCCAGGGACCTGTTTTGCTAGAGCCATAACAGTATCCCATCTGGATTTCTGATATCTAGCAACATAAGCCATATAATTTGCCTGTCTGAGTCCCAAGGATGCTGCCATGTACTGTTTCTTTGCCATGGCATCAATCCTCCTGGAGTCCTTGTCAGGGGGCTGTGTGAAGCCAAGGGAATATTTGCCTTGTCACAGGCTGCAGCCTGCACTACCTCAACATGGCTGCATTGTTGAGTAAGGAACTCTGTATCAGAGCCTGACAATGTATACCTCTTGTCCATTCTCTTATCGACAGGAGGTATAGTGTGAGGAGTTTTTGGAATTTTAACTGTCTGTTTCCCAAAAGATTTATGCAAAGGAATAGACAGTCTCCTAGACTCTGGGATATCCATCATTTCCACATAGTCAGGCTCCTCTTGATCATCCACAGCTTCCTCCATAGGGAGCTGGAGGGTTTCAGCCACTTTTTTATATAACATAAAATGAGAAGGGAACTCAGAGAGCCTAGGAGGAGACACTCCTGAAATCCTGTCTGGGGAGATGTCTGGGTCAATGGGCACATCCAGACTTTCAAATCCACATTCACGCTCCTCATACTCCTCTTCCCCCTCCTCTGGTTCCTAATATTCCTCCAAATCGTACTCTTGAACCGGTGGAACCAGCCGAACCGGACGCTTACCTGATGGTGCCGGTTCGGTCAGAACCAGGGAAAGCGACTGGACAATTTTAGTCGCTTTGGCTATTTCTTCAGCGGTTGGAGAGGAAAGTTTTGGCTCCACACCAGCTGATTTCCCAGTCCTTTTTGCTGGAACCGACTCCTCCGAGTCAGTTCTCCTTTTGCCCGAGGAAGTATCGCCCTGGTCAGAGGGCACTCCCTCCAGTTCGGTTACAACCAAACCGAGCTGGCCATCCGGGTCAGCGGACTTCTTGGCCTCTCTTTCCCTGAGCCTACCAACTCTCTTATCCAGGGTAGCTGCAGGAAATTTTTTGCAAATCTGGCAGTCTGCATTGACGTGGTCACACCCCAGATAATAAACACAGCTGGTGTGAGGGTCAGCCTTGGCAAAGGCTTCCCCACAAACACTGCAGTGTTGAAATCCAGTGGGCCCGGTTTTTCTTTTGGGTTTCTCAGACATAGTGCCAGCCTAACCAAAACTTGCCCGTTTATGGCAATCCGCCAAGCAAGACTCTCTTATTGGTTCCCAACCGTGTCACGGGTCGTGGAAAAAACCGTAATGAAATCCGTTTTTTTTAGAACCGATAAGAACCGGGAACCGCACTCTAAAAGGCAGATTTAATGTATTTAAAACAACCTGATCGGTTCAAACCAAACCGATAATACCGTTTACAAGTACCACACAGAAGGAAATGTAAAACCTATGTAGTACTTACGATACCACAGACAGAGCTTGAACCGACTGGTTGCGGTTTAAATTCGGTTAAAAAACCGAGAAATTAATACTTTAACCGACAAAATGAACCAAGCAGAAGGAGAAATCTCCGGCGCGACTGTTCAGTGAGGCGGAGTAAAGAATTGACAGTTTGAGTTTGAAGAACAACAGACAGAGTTTTCAGCCGAGCTCGTGCTCAAAGTTCCATGCCTGGTATGGAAAGTTAACTCTTTCACCTCCGGAGCAGTTCGAAGGTTGGGACTCACTGCATATGTCATAATATAGCAAGACTTCACGTTGTTTGAATGAACCGAGCAGAAGGAGAAATCTCCGGAGCGACTGTTCAGTGAGGTGGAGTAAAGAATCTGATGGCTTGAGTTTAAAGAACAACAGACAGAGTTTCAACCGAGCTCGAGCTCAGCGTTCCATGCCTGGCATGGAAAGTTAACTCTTTCACCTCCGGAGCAGTTTGAAGGTTGGGACTCACTGCACATGTCATAATATAGCAAGACTTCTTGTTGTTTAAAACACTGCACACCTAGTCTCGGGTTTAAAAAAACGCAGTACAACTTTATTTGAAATTCAATAATTTCATCACAATACATTCATCATAATACATTTTTAACTTTCAGGTTTTACATATCCATATGCATACACACACATTGCTTGTACATTTAACATCAAATATTTACACATGTAGGAAACCACAATCCCTCAATACCAGTACCCCAATTTATACACCCAATAAATACTATATTATCCCCTGTTTTGGGCCCCTAGCAGGGGGTCTCAGATCCTGGCCCATACACCATACACCCCCATGTCCAAAGGGGTGTCTTGGCCTCCCAGAGGGGCCCTTCCACCTCAGCCACATGTGCAGAGGCGGACAAGCTTCCTCCAAATCCCTTACCCTGCCCGCCCCTGACAGGGCGGGACCCCCACCTGTTCCTGCCTCTCCAACCTTCAGCCACATGCTTGGCCAGCAGGGAACAGAGGTGCGACTCTCCAGGCCTCACCGAGGTGCCCCCAACTGCCACAGGGGGGACACGGCTAAACCTTGCCTGTGTCACCCCCCCCGACCAGCTCATATTATGAATTACCACTGCATTACCCTTTATAAATTGTGGTTTCCAACATGGTCTGAATGGTTTCATTAAATAGATCTACCCCCATATCAGACAGATGTACCCCACCTGTGTGGTATAACCCCGGACAGGAAGTTTCAATTTCCTCATGAGCGATGGTTATGTCACCTGTCCAGCAGACAAACTTACCCACCTCATTATTGAGTTTTACCCTGGCCCGGTCAATGGCCTTGGGCACACGGGCATGGTGCCAGACCAGGCGTGGCAGTATCGCTAACTATACTAGCCTGCACTGGGGCAGCAGTGTCCTCAGGGTGGCCCAGTCATGCTTTATCCACATGATCAGTTCCAGTGTGGCCTGCGACCCCATGTTGTTTCCCCCTTCGTGCACCACCAAGACATCAGGCATGCCAAACTTCTTTTTGTTGAGTTGGATGCAGGGCATCAGTTGTTCCCATCTCATGCCCTGCATCTCAATCTATCGGATAGTGGCATCTTCCTTTGGTATCCTCAAATTCGTCCCATATATCCTCTCCTCAGCCCTCTTCTGGGCCCAAAACACATAAGAAGATCCCACTATCCACACCTGCCAATGTCGTCTTTTTCCTACAGGTACAAGGGGAGGGAAGAAAACATATGTTAGTATTTTATCTGTAGTGGTCTGATATAACCCTTGTATCATCTGCAGCGCCATCTACTGATTTCTTTAATCTGGTCCTCGCCCAGGCCCAAACTGGCAGCCGTGCTAGCCGCACCTATCCTGAAAGAGTGGGTGCCAAACTTACCTGGATCCTGCCCACAAGCATCCAGGCATGTTTTAAAAACCCAGCTGAACTGGTATCTCAACAGAGGCACCCTGTCTGCATGAATCAGCAGCTGGCCCTCCCCCAGGGGACGTACTGTTAAGAATTCAGTCACGGCCCACACTGGGCAGATATTGGCATACCCTGCGGTCCGCAAGATGACCTGCGCCCCCCTGCCTCTTTGGTCTGTCTTTGACCTGCGGAACCAGATAGTTAGCCTACCCTCCAGCAGCACTACATCCTGACTCTTGAGGCCACCGATGTGGTCAGCCTTGCTGGCTGCCGTCAACTCGTTTAACTGAAAGGCCCCAAAAAAGGCCAGACAGAAAGTGGCCTGGAAAAGCAGGCACTCATGCTTATCCCTTGTAAGGCCATCCAGGTTGTGCACCAGTGCCCTTAACCCCTGCAGGAAAATGGGCTGTCTAGCATTGCCAACCGAGGAGGTCTGTTTCGCCCAACCCTCCATGAACTTTGTCACGGCAAACTGCTGCGTTATGTTCCCACGCCCCAGCAGCTTGCCAAAAAATGCAGTCCCCACCGGCACCAACCCTGCCAATGCTCTTGATGGCCCTTTTCCTTTTAGATCCCATAGAAAACCTCGCAGGGTCCCTGCCACCCCATCCCAGGGGTCAGTTATTCCCCGCTCCCCACAGTATTCAAAAAATCAAGACACTTCCAGGCTATACATGCCCCAAGTCCCAGGGGCAACTGACATGGATATTACCTGCCAAATCCCACTCAGTTGTCCTTCCACCAGACGGGGAGGGCCAGGGGTCTTCCTTGGCCTCGGGAGCCAGCATCCTGAACCTGTGCCACTGGAAACGAGAGAGTGCATCAGCAGTTTTGTTATCCACTCCTGGCACATGTTTTGCCCTGAACGTGCTATTCAATCTCAAACACTGCAGGACAAACTTCCTCAGCAAAGAGCATACCTTGTCACAGTCCGCAGACTGCTGGTTGATCACTTGTACCACCCCCATGTTGTCAGACCAAAAGACCACCAACTTATTTTCCAACCTCTTACCCCAGACCTTGATGGTGGCCACTATGGGAAAGAACTCTAAGAAGGTCAGGTTCTTAGCCCCATGTCATGCCGTGACTGCGGCCATGCAGCAGTGCACCATTCACTCTGGCAGTGTATGCCCCCTGCCCCCATGCCCCCCTGCAGCATCCGTAAAATATTTTAGCTCCTGGTTGCTGACACCTGGTGTCTGCCACAAGGCCACCCTGTCAAAGGAGGAAAAAAATGCCACCCAGGTCTCCAAGTCCGCTTTCATTCCTCTGCTCACCCGGATGAAATGGTGTGGTGAGCGGACTCCGACCATGGCCCTGGCCAAACGCCTGGAGAAGGGGCGTCCCATGGGGTTGGCCTTACAGGTGAAGCTCAGGTGCCTGTGCAGCTCCTGTAGCTTCTGCAAGGTGACCTTCTTCACCCTCTTGACCTCCATGGCTAAACCCAACAGCTTCTGCACCTTTTCCATTGGCAGCCCGGAGACTCCGGCTATGGAATCCAGCTCAATCTCCAGGAATGTGAGTCTGCTGCATGGTCCATCTGTTTTTTCTTGAGCTAGGGGCACCCCAAACTCCTGAGCTATGTCCCTAAAATGCGATAAAGCCCTGCCACAGGTGCCCAAGTTTCTTGGCCCAATGAAAAGGCAGTCATCCAAATAGTGCATAATGGACTCCAACCCCACAGAGGAACATGCTACCCAATTCAAGAAGGTGCTGAACATCTCGAAGATGGAACATGAGACTGAACAGCCCATTGGCATGCACTTGTCTAAGCAATATTGCCCCCTTACTTTCATGTCCAAAAGGCAAAAGTCATCTGGGTGCACTGGAATCAGGCAAAAAGATGATTCAATATCCACCTTTGTCATAAGGGCCCCCGGACCGCAGTCTTGCACCCACCGTACTGCTACGTCAAATGACGTGTATGCTACGGAGGTTAGCTCTGGGTCTATCTGATCATTGACTGAATCTCCCCGAGGAAAAGAGAGGTGGTGAATGAGGCGGAACCCCCTCAGGGTTCTTCTTTGGTACCAGACCCAGCGGAGAGACTCACAAGTTATCCAGGGGAGGTATGGGAAACGGCCCCACTATCCTCCCCAGTCCTACCTCCTTCTGTATCTTTCCCCCAATATATTTGATTTTTCCATGGCTGATTTTAGGTTGTTCACTTCACGTGTGACCCGTGAGTCTTGATATGGTATCTTGAAACCTTTACAAAAACCTTCCCACAATTCCCCTGCTACTACTCTATTTAGGTAGCATCTTAGCCAGGGAAGCATGGCCCTCATCCTAACTGGAGAAGGGTCCTTTTCCAGCTCCATTCAAGGTGCAGCCACTGCTGGAGCTGCTGCCCTCGCTTCTTTGTTGCATTTTGTCCCTGGATGTGCACCCCCACAGCTTTGGCAAACATGCTTGTATTTGCAGTTGCTGTGAAAGGGGCACGCTGCCGGTACCTTCATTTTTTGTCGCTTCCCCAAGGACTGGCAGCCCACTGTCAGTCCATGGCCTGAGAAAGGGGTGCCTGGGGCACATCTGCACCAGATGTAAAAAGGTCTGCATTCTGCCCCATTTTACCATGGGGTCCGAAGCCATCTTCTTCCTGAATTTCTCATTATACCCACTCCAAGTGTCGCCCCCGAAGGAATAGTAAGATTTTAGTATGTGGCCCTGGTATTTTATCAACCTCACTCCCTCCCCAGGCTCCTTCTCTAACACTGCCGTGGCCAGAATGTTGAATGATTCTATTCACGTCAATATATCTTTTTTTACCTTGCTCTCTTTTTTCTCCTTTTTCTCCTTCTTCCCATCCCCCTCTTTCTCCCCTTCTTTAATCTCCTCCTCTCCGTACAACAGAGAAAAAATGTTGATGTACTCTTTCTTCCAGACTTTCTCCTTCAGGGACAATGGCACATGGGCTGCCAGCGACCCCGAGTCACATGAAGTGGTCCCAGACCTCAGTTCTTTTACCTCTACCATCAGCAGCTTCACTGTGACTGCTAGGTCGTCACCAGGTTCACTAGCCAAGGGGGTTGCTGCTGTCGCCATGGGCACCTCATTCCACCCTGCAGGCTGCATTGCCACTGGGCTGCTACTCTGTCCCTGCGCTACTACTTCCTGTCTGGTCCCCAGCTGCTCTCTCATTGGGGGGGGGTCATGGGTCCAGCCAAGCTTTCGCCCACGTATACCTCTGCCCCCTCCCGGGGAACCCTGATTGGGTCCTTAGTACAAAGGTTGGCTACTGCTCCCAGCATGTCCGTGAACATGCCCTGGAGAACTACCATGTTCATTGATACCCTATTAACCCGGCTTGCTAGCTCCCTACCCCATGCAGGGGTATCTCCTAGGGGTTCTACCTCCTGCCCTTTCTTCATTCCTTTCCCTATCTCACCCCTTTCCCTCCCAGATACTCCATCCCCTACTGGCTCGGGCAGGCTTGCTACTGTTTGATGACCAACAACTTCCTCCCTCTCAAAATGACCACTCCCCCCAAGGAATAAATAGAGTACTCACCCACAGGATTGCTGGACTCTGGATCTGCTGCAAACCACCTGGAAACCTGGTCCACCTCCGCTGCATTCCTCTTCTGAGCTCCGGCTGTAGGGACAGTCTTCTGGGGACCTGCCGCGGAGATGGGCAGGCCAGACGGGGGAGGCCCAGCTTGAGGCAAGGGGGCTGGAGAGCTACAAGCCAAGGGAGGCCCAGGAGGAGCGCTGGCCTAGGAGGCAGGGGGCACAATCTGAAAGCCAGGGCCAGGAGGAAGGGAGAAGGCAGGGCCAGGCAGGGTGGCCCTGAGAGGGAGGCCTGAGGAACTGGGAGCCGGATGGGCAGGACGCCTGCTCGTAGCATAAGCATGCTCCAATCCCACAGCAGTGAAAAAGGCAGAGGGTGGCCAACTGTGTTTGCCCCTAACCCAGCCACCCCTACCCCCAGGCCACTGGCCGGAGCTCGCACCCCTGGATGTGCCACCCAGTAAAGGCCCACTAGGCTGCCCAAAATTCTGGTCAGGCTGACCCACATGAAGCACCTGCTCAAGCCACGCTGCACCCCAGTTTGCCTCTGCCAAAGTCCTGGCCTGCTGGAGGAGCGCCTCTAAATTTCCTTGGGAGGACACCATGATAGGAGGCCCGTGGCAAACAATGGGACCGCCGCCACGTGGGGGCCTGGAAACAGAGGTTGCACAAAAATTGGAGCCCCAAGCTCACAGTACAAAGGAATCTGAAGCTACGAATTCAAAAGAACCACCAAAATGGGCTGGGACCAGAAAGGTGAGCAATTTTCTGGAAGGCCGACGAACACAGGCGGGCTGATTGGGAAGAGCCACAGGCTGTTGCTGGCTCGCCGACATCCAAACAGTTCCAAATGCAAGAGGACCGATGAGACTGGAGGCAAAGAGGACTCGGCCAAGCGAGTGGGGCATTTTTACCCCACTCATGCCCGCCCCCCCTCTGCCTCTCGTCCAATCCCCACTGCTGCACACAGCACCCCTTCCTTCCAGGCCGTGCATCAGCACTCTGCACCGGGGGGCAACCAAAATGTGGACAGCATGATTGGGAAGAGGTCCCATGTCAAACCTCCCTCCCCCCTCATATGGGAGGTTCCTATAAAGCCCTCTCTCCCTCCCCCACCCTTAGTCAGTTCCACTTTTATAAGCACTGGATTTGATTGAAAACAGGAACTTCCTGTTTGGGAGCAGGAAGAGAGTGATCACAGAAGCACAAAGAAAAAATTACTCACCTTAGTAATGTTGTTTCTTCTAATGGAGTCTTGTTATATTACGACTAATGCAGTTTGTCCCACCATTAGAACTGCTCCGGAGGTGAAAGAGTTAACTTCCATGCAGAGCATGGAACTTAGAGCGCGAGCTCGGTTAGAAAAGCTCTGTCTAGGACATTTCAAACGGAAACTGTCAGATCTTTACGAGCAAAACTCACTAAGGCTCTGTGTGGAAGCTGTAACCTACACTAGCCAACTGGCTACCAAAATATTACCACATTTTCCTGGTCCCAACACCAAGACTCAAGTCAGGGGACCAGAAAAGATAAGATAAAATAAAACACAACACCCAAACACCCCAACAAGAAGGGTGGAAAACATAAAAAGGGGCATCAATAAGTGCCAACAGTGGGATGCCCACCCCATACCCAAAGTAGAAGTTCTGAGAGGCAGGCTGGGGGGGAGGTCATAATATAGCAAGACTCCATTAGAAGAAACAACATTACTAAGGTGAGTAATTTTTTCTTCAAACAACATGAAGTCTTGCTATATTATGACTAATGCAGACTACACAGCAGTACCTCCATGGAGGAGGGACAGAACCTACTTAGGGAATAGGCTCTGAAGCACAGCTGTGCCAAACCGAGCATCCCTCCTGGCCTGGATATCCAGGGAGTAATGCTTGGTGAAAGTGTGTACTATTTTCCAAGTAGCTGCTTGACATATCTCTAAGATAGGGATGTCTCTGGCAGCAGCTAGAGACGCAGCTGTACCTCTGGTAGAGTGAGCCCTCAGGCCTGAAGGGAACCTTACCCAGTTTTTGATAACAAAGTGGATACAAGAAAATCCACCTGGCAATGGATCTCTTAGTGGCAGGGTTCCTTTACCAACCTCACCATAAGTGAGAAAATAGTTGGAGAGTCAAACCTGTGACCCTTGGTACGCTCTATGTAGTAACTTAGGGCCCTCTTAACATCTGTTGTGCAGCCTCCTCTCACCAGAGGAGGAATGGTCAGTGAAGAACACTGAAGTGAAATAGATTGGTTAAGGTGGAAATCTGAAACCACCTTAGGCAAAAACTTCCTGTTAGTCCTGAGGACTACTTTATCCCTGTGAAAAGGAAATAAAGTCAGTCTCCACTGATAAAGCCTGCAACTCACTTATCGCCTGGCAGAAGTGATGGCTACTAGAAATACAGTTTTCCAAGTCAAGTACTTAAGCTCTGCAAAGACAGAGGTTCAAAGGGGTTGCATCAGTGAGCAATGCAAACATTAAGATCCCAGGCAGGGCAGGGGCCTGAATGGTGGATTGTATGAAGCAATCCCTAAAAAACTTGGAAAATACAGGGTGAGTAGAAAGAGAAGAGGGCTTCCCTGCTGAAATAAAAGCAGACAGCTGCCAAATGCACTTTCAGGGTAGCAGGTCTCAGTCCCAAAGAATTAAGATGGACCATATAGTCCAAAACAGTGGGCAAATCAGCAGATTCAGGGGAAATATGCTTCCCAGAACACCATATGGAAAACCTTTTCCACTTGGAGTTATAGGTAGGTCTGGTGGAAGGCTTCCTAGAAGCTTTCAAGATTTCGAGAACGCCCTGAGAAAGTTGTAGATCAGCAAACTCTAACTCCTCAAGAGCCAGGCCTTGAGGTTGAGGGATTTGAGATTCGGATACTAGACTCTCCCTGGGCACAGGTTAACAGATTGTGGTTCCTGGGAGACACAGGGAAGATGGACTGCTAAGGACAGAAGGAGTGGGTACCAGGGCTGCCTGGCCCAGTCTGGAGCAATCAGGATCATCTTGCAGGGCTGAGATCTGATTTTGACTAGCACCTTGAACAGGAGAGGGAAGGGGAAGGCATAGAGAAACTTCCCTTCCCAATTGAGGAGAAAGGCATCCAGGGGGACTGAGCCCAACACTGGGGGCCTGCAACAAAAAAGTGGAAGTTGATGATTGTCTGGGGCTGCAAAAAGATCTATCTGCGGGGTGCCCCATCTGGCAAAAACTATCCCCAGTACTAGGGGATCCAATGACCATTCGTGATGGCCCTGGGAAATCCTGCTGACAGCATCTGCCAGGACATTGTCCTTGCCTGGAAGGTGAACTGCTATGAGGGAAGTGTTCAGGGAATAAGCCAGAGACCACAACTTCATCGCCGCGGTGCACAAGGCCGAAGACCGAGTACCCTTGTTTGTTGATGTACCACATTGTAGTGGTGTTGTCTGTTCTGACCTGTACCACCTTGTTCTGAACAGATGCAGAAAAACCTGAAGTGCTAGAAAAACAGCTCTGAGTTCCAACAGATTGATGTGGAGCAGAGATTCCTGAGGGGACCATAACCCCTGGGTGGAGAGGTCGCCCATGTGAGCTCCCCATCCCAAGAGGGACGCATCTGTAGTAAGGGTCAAGGAGTGAGATAGAGGGATGAAAGGCACCCCTTGTCTCAGCTTTCTCTGATCCTGCCACCACTGAAGTACCTGGATCAGCGTTCGAGTCACTGGGATTAACTTGGATAGGGAATCTCTTTTTTGAGACCAGAAGGCTCTCAAATGGAACTGAATGGTCCTCATCTGAAATCTTGCTCCTTGAACTACAGCTGTGGAAGCAGCCATGTGTCCTAGGAGCTGCAGGAAATGCCTTGCTGGTCGAGAGATCTGCAGAGTGAAGGACGAGGCCAGGGCCACCAGGGTCCTTACCCTTTCTAGAGGAAGGAAGGCTCTGGCCTGCTTTGTGTCCAGTTCTGCACCTATAAAGGTGAGTACCTGGACAGGTTCTAGAACTGACTTTGGAAGATTGAGAAGAAAGCCCAGAGAGGTAAGCAGCTGCTGGGTAACCTGCAGGTGTGATTTGACCTGGTCTGGAGACTGACCCACAATGAGCCAGTCGTCCAGGTAGGGAAAGATGGCAATCTTTTGCCTTCTTAAATGAGCAACTGCTACTGCCAGACATTTTGTGAATACCCTTGGGCAGAGGTAAGGTCGAAGGGCATTGCTCTGAACTGATAATGGCCTGAGGGCAGTTCGAATCTGAGGTACTTTCTGTGGGAGCTTCTGATAAGAACATGGAAGTAGGCATCCTTGAGGTCCAGGGAAGCTAACCAGTCCCCTGGCCTTAGGGAGGGTAAAATCATTCCCAGAGTCACCATTTTGAATTTTGGTTTTAAAAGGTGCTTGTTCAGATATCTTAGGTCCAGGATGGGCCACCAGTCTCCTGTCTTTTTTGGGGTAAGTAAGTACCTGGAGTACAAACCCTTGCCCTGGTGTAGGGGAGAAATCCTTTCTACAGCTCTGAGAGCCAGGAGGGTTGAGACTTCTGTTTCCAAGGCAAGAGTCTCTAGAGGGTTTGCAGGTGGAAAAGATCTGATTCTCATCTTTGGAAATTTTTTGAAGCTGAGAACCAGACCCTGGCTTACTACTTCCAGGACCCACTTGTCTGATGTTAAAGACTCCCAGTCCTGGACGAAGTAAGCCAGCCTGCCCCCTACAGGTAATGGAGAACCGGCCCTGGGCATCCCATCAGGGTGCCTGTTTGGCAGGGGCTTTAGGCTGAGGGGTGGGAGCAGGCCTGCTTGTACCCTGTCTGCCTCTCCCTCTGAAGAACCCCCTCTGAACATAAGCTGAAGAGGAGGCCTGGGTCTGGTAAAAAGGCCTGTGAAAAGGCCTGCCTCTACCCCTGGGGTGCTGCCTCTGAGGAGTGGCTTGCCGTTCCTTGGCTTGTGCACTCCTATAAGTGGTTCTATATTCATCCATTTTCTTCATATAATTCTCTGTCTGCTCCCCAAACAAAATTTCCCACCACAGGAAAATCCATAGCCTTAGACTGGGTATCCTGTGACAAAGTAGTACACCTGAGCCAAGCCAATCTACGAAAAGCCACAGATGTAGCCATGACTCTAGAGGATACATCATTAGAATCCACTGCAGCATGGAAATGCACCTAGATGCCTCAATACCATCAGCAGCCACCTGCTCCAGCTCCTGGCAAGCTGGCCAGGGCATGTTTGGCTAAAGCCATGACAGTATCCCATCTAGATTTTGTATCTCGTCAACATAAGCCATATAGTTTGCTTATCTGAGTCCCAAGGACGCTGCCATGTATTGTTTTTAGCCATGGCATCAATCTTCCTGAGTCCTTGTCAGGAGGATGTGAGCCAGGGAATATTAGCTTTATCACAGGCTGCAGCCTGAACTACTAACATGGCTGCATTGCTGTGAAAGAAATTCTGTATCAGGACTGACAAAGTGTACCTCCTGTCCATCTTTTTATCCACAGGAGGCACAGAATTAGGAGCTTTTAAAATTTTTATTGTTTGTTTCAAAAGATTTATGTAAAGGAATAGACAATCTCCTGGACTCTGGGATATCCATCATCTCTACAAAGTCAGGCTCCTCTTGCTCATCCACAGCCTCCTCTATAGGAAGCTGGAGGGTTTCAGCAACTTTTTTATAAAACAGAAAATGAGAAGGGGACTCAGCAAGCCTAGGGGGAGATTCTCCTAAAGCTCTGTCTGGGGAGATGTCCGGTTCAATGGGCACATCCAGACTTTCAAAGTCACATTCACACTGTTCATAATCATCCTCCTCCTCCTCTGGTTCATAAAACTCCTCTATATCATATTCTTGAACTGGTGGAACCGACCGAACCGACCTTTTCCCAGATAGTGGCGGTTCGGATGGAACCGGGGAAAGTGACTGGACAATTTGTATTGCCCTGGCTATCTCTGCAGCAGTTGGAGAAGGGATTTTTGACTCCACACCTGCTGACTTTCTAGTTCTCTTTGCTGAAACTGGCTCCTCAGAGTCAGCTTTACGTTGGCCCGAGGAAGTCTCACCCTGGTCAGAGGGCACTCCCTCCGGTTTGGTTGGCACCGAACTGGGCTGGCCATCCGGGTCAGTGGACTTTTTGGCCTCTCATTCCCTGAGCCTACCAACTCTCTTATCTAGGGTAGCTGCAGGGAAATTCTTGCAAATCTGGCAGTCTGCATTGAGGTGGTCAAACCCCAGACAATAAACGCATGTGGTATGTGGGTCAGCCTTGGCAAAGGCTTCCCCACAGACACTACAGTGTTGAAACCCAGTGGGCCCAGTTTTCTTTGGGTTTCTCAGACATAATGCCAGCCTAACCAAAAACTTGCCTTTTTTGGCAGTGCCAGGCAAGACACCCTTATCGGTTCCCAACGGTCGCAACATATCAAAACCAGTAATGAAACTGCTTTTTTAGAACCGATAAGAACCGGAACCGCACTCTAACAAGCCTTAAAACGCTTCAGAATGAAGTTTAAATACTAATCTGATCGGTTCAAACCGAACCGATAAACATTACAAGTTCCACACAGAAAACCTATCTATTACTTACAATACCATAGACAGAGCTTGAACCGATCGGTTTGCGGTTAAAATAATGACAATCGCGGTTGAATTTAACCGAGAAAAAACTCTTTAAACCGAGAAAATGAACCGAGCAGCAGGAGGAATCTCCGGAGCGACTGTTCAGTGAGGCGGAGTAAAGAATCTGACAGTTTCGGTTTGAAATGTCCTAGACAGAGCTTCTCAAACCGAGCTCACGCTCTAAGTTCCATGCTCTGCATGGAAGTTAACTCTTTCACCTCCGAAGCAGTTCTAACGGTGGGACAAACTGCATCAGTCATAATATAGCAAGACTTCATGTTGTTTGAAAGACTCATCATCCCAGAAGGAAAAGAAGAGCTCTCCCTCATCCCTTTGCTGCTGGAGGTCTGTCTCTGAGCAAGTAAGAAGGAGACTCCTGAAGAATACAGGAACTTCCTGTCCCAGAACAGGAAGGGCAGGAGCTGTAAGAGCACAGAGGCAGTAGGACAGTAGGGAGAAAAAAAAAGTAAAACAGAGAGAGAGGAAAGAGTAAGCATACAGAACAACAGTGAAAGGGCCACAAATAAGATATGATGGGAGTGGTACAGTGCAGAGGCTGTGAAGTGGCAGTCTTCCACCAGATGTTCTGGAGGATGCGGTGTTGTCCCATCTGCAGGCATGTCTCTGGGCTGAGGGAGGAGGTTGCTTGTCTCCAGGCTGAGTTGGCCAAGATTCAGGGGACATCCTTTCCCACCCAGGGGCCACCAGGGCCGCCGTCGCTGCCTGAGAGTTTGCCAAGAAAGAGGAGTGGTTGGACCACGGTGGGCTCAGGGAGGGTGAGGGTGGTGGAAAAGAGGTGCATTCCTCCAGTTGTACCTCTACACAATTTATACACCATTCTGGCAGAGCGTGGTCCTTCTATGGAGGTACCCACAGTGGAGACTAAGGAGGATGCTGGGAACCTCCATGAAGGAGACCTACAGGAGGGTGGCACGGGACCCCACAGATGAAGGAAACAACTCCTGGTGGGGGACTTAATTGTTGGGGGGGTAGAACTGGGGGAGGGAGGGGAGAGGAAGGTTAAGTGGCTGCCTGGCACCATGGCTTGGAGGGACAGGGAGTGAATCCTCAGGATCACGGGAGCAGCTGCACATGGGAGGGAGCTGGATGTCACTGTCCACCTAAGGACAAATGATCGGGTAGGGAATGGGATCAGAGCAGTGCAGGACTTGTTTGTGGAGTTGGGGAGGAGCCTTAGACAAGTAGCATGCACTGTAACCTTCTCGGAGGTGCTGCCTGTGTATGGCATGGGTGAGGCTAGGGTGCTCTGTGTGATGCTTGGTCAACTAGTTATGATTATTGTATGATATTTGTAATATAAAAATATAGTATGTGATAGTCTCAGACAGCCTGTGCTTCCATGGGTACCCCCCCCCCAGGTTTCAGTGAAGCTACAGGATATGAAAACTGACCAGGAACCATTTAATTAACTGACTTCCTTCAGAATGGCATTTTATTACCCTTTTACGACATGCCTAGGCTTTTTGAAGTGCAAATCAAATGTGACTTTATGACTTCAGAAACAGGACGTTATTTAGCTGATTTCTGTTGGCTATATCACACCTAGGTGACGGACTGCAGGGTTGTAAACCTCAAAGGAACTGGTTGATCAAAGACTCATAATCTGGGAAATGGGTTTTTGCTGATGGTCACATTATTAACATATCTCCAGGTAGGAAATCATTTTTTTTAATTTTATATTCTAAAAGGAGGAGCTAGATGACTCACAGAAGGGGTGTGGAGACACAGCGTTTAAACTCATACTTGTGTCTGAACTGAATATCATGTCAATTTGGGACTCTGTAGAGACAGCTCTCTGCTCTAACTTTAAAGGCACTTCCAGAGGTAATACCTTAGATAGCAAAAATCTAAATGTATTGTGGTAGGAGTTTTGTTTTGTAATCTTCCCCTGTTCTTTTATGTGATTGTGAGCTCTTTGATACATTGTTCTGTGTTTACATTTTTCACATTTTTATCGTCTTTTAGTAAAGAACCTTTTCTTTGAAAGACTGCCTGGGTGTCTGTCAGTTCTTTTTGCATGTGATGTTTAGGTGGTTAAGTCTGACAAAACTGTTCAACAGCTTGATGGTGTTACTGAGCTTGAGTAAAAAGGTAAGAATATACCTAAGGTCTCTTACAGAGTTTTAAGGGTTCAATTTGGATACCTGGTAGGTGCCCTTAGGCAAAAGATATATTGCACCCCCCTGAAGAGAATATTATCTGAGCCTGTACATTTAGGTATGCTAGCATAAGGGTCACAGTTTGAATTCCCCCAGAACTTGAGACTAAAGGTGATTCGGACCCAAAAGCAGACAGGAGGGTTACCCTGTCTGTAACCCGTTCACACTATTGCGCTCTGAGGTTGGCACTGTGGGAGCAGAGAACGTGACCTGTGGAGTGTGTTTTTGACACTCTGCACCATGGGATTCAATCAGTGGTTGAAAAACTGGTGCAGAGCTCAGGGTTTGGCTTCATTGGGGACTGGGGGTCCACTTGGAGGGATACAGGCTGACACTGGCACAATGGGCTGCATCTGTCCAGGAGGGGAACCAGGATCCAAGGTGATAGGTTTAAATGCTTCATTGGCAAGCACTTAAACTAGCCAAGGAGGGAGGCACTGAAAAGGAGCATGGAAACCCCAGCCACCCCCCCAAAAAAAATAACAGGGTAGTTAGCGAGGTAAACACCAATATAGAGCAGTCAATAGGGAGAAGGGCAGGGGTAAATGGAGAAAAACACCAAGGCAGTAAGGACAGGGATGGGGCTAAAAGAGGTAAGGCCATCAAAAAATGGAGGGCAATGAGTACGAACACCCTTAGTCTGGGTAATAAGCTCCCTGAACTAGTGGCCTTGATGGAAGAATGATGCCTGGGTATCGTGGCAGTCACAAAAACATGGTACACAGAGAACCATGACTGGGATGTCAACATACAAGGGTATACAATCTGTAGAAGGGACAGGGAGGGTAAAAGAAGAGGAGGAGGAGGAGGAGGAGTAGCTCTCTACATAAGGGAAGGATCAAAGCAATGGAACTAAAGGGTAAACAGGGAGGAGAGGAGGCACTGCGGCTCACCCTGGAGACAGGAAATGGAACCACAATCCACACAGGGGGTGTATTCAGACCCTGTCTCAGGGGGAGAAAATGGACAAGAAAATGATAGAAGGCACCCTTAGGATGGCAGAAAAAGGGGAGCTATTGTTAATGGGGACCTGAATATGCCAGATGTTAACTGGAGCACCTTTGCTGCAGGCACATCCAAGAGCAGGGCCATTCTCGATGCCCTACAGGGAGCAGATGAGGCACTCTGGGTCACCCTGGAGACAGGAAATGGCACCACAATCCGCATGGGGGTTGTATACAGACCCCCATCTCTGGGGGAGGGAATGAACAAGGAAATGATAGAAGGCATCCTCAGAATGGCAGAAAAAGGAGAGATTTTGTTGATGGGGGACCTGAATATGCCAGATGTTAACTGGAGTACCTTTGCTGCAGGCACATCTAAGAGCAGGGCCATTCTCGATGCCCTACAGGGGGCATGCCTCAGACAGCTAGTATCAGAACCCACTCGGGAGGGAGCAATCTTAGACCTGGTACTCTCAAACTGGGATGGAGAGAGGATCTCAGATTTAGAAGTGGGTAGCCATCTGGGAACAAGTGACCACCAAACAGTGTGGTTCATGATAAACTCAGCTGTAGAGACAAGCCACACAAAGAGAGGGTACAGGACTTTAGGAGGGCTGACTTTGGCAAAATGGGAGAGTGCCTCAGAAAAGCACTAGCAAATGGGCAAGAAGAAAAAATTACTCACCTTAGTAATGTTGTTTCTTCTAACGGAGTCTTGCTATATTATGACATATGCAGTGAGTCCCAACCTTTGAACTGTTCTGGAGGTGAAAGAGTTAACTTTGCATGCCAGGCATGGAACGCTGAGCTCGAGCTCGGTTGAAACTCTGTCTGTTGTTCTTCAAACTCAAACCATCAGATCTTTTCAAGCTAAACTCACTGAGGTCCTGTGTGGAAGCTGTAAACCTACACTAGCCAACTGGCTACTAAACATAAGAACACATTTTTTGGTACCAAAACAAAGACTCAAGTCAGGAGACCCAAAAAATGAAAAACACAACACCAAGTCACCCCAAAAAAGGAAGGGTGAAACAACAAGGTGGGCATCTACTAAGTGCCAACACTGCACTGCCCACCCACATCCCAAAACAAAGGTTCTGAGAGGGGCAGGCGGGGAGGTCATAATATAGCAAGACTCCATTAGAAGAAACAACATTACTAAGGTGAGTAATTTTTTCTTCAAACAACATGAAGTCTTGCTATATTATGACATATGCAGACTACATACAGCAGTACCTCCATGGAGGAGGGACAGAACCTACTTAGGAAAAAGGCTCTGCAGCACAGCTATGCCAAACCGAGCATCACTCCTAGCCTAGATGTCCAGGGAGTAATGCTAGGTAAAAGTGTGAACTGTTTTCCAGGTAGCTGCCTGACATATCTCTAGAATAGGGATGTCCCTGGCAGCAGCCAGGGAAGCAGCTGTACCTCCGGTAGAGTGAGCCCTCAGGCCTGAGGGAGGAACCTTACCCAGTTTTTCATAACAAAATTGGATACAAGAGACAATCCGCCTGGCAATGGATCTTTTAGTGGCAGGTTTCCCTTTGCCAACCTCACCATAAGTGAGGAACAGTTGGAGGGAGTCAAACCTGTGACCCTTGGTATGCTCTATGTAGTAACTAAGGGCTCTTTTGACATCTAAACTGTTCAGTCTCCTCTCTCCAGAGGAGGAATGGTCAGTGAAGTACACAGGAAGAGACACAGATTGATTAAGGTGGAAATCTGAAACCACCTTAGGCAAGAACTTCCTGTTAGTCCTGAGGACCACCATATCTCTATGAAAGGAGATAAAATCAGGTTCCACTGACAAAGCTTGTAATTCATTTATGCGTCTGGCAGAAGTGATGGCTACCAGAAACACAGTCTTCCAAGTCAAGTACTTAAGCTCTGCTGAAGACAAAAGCTCAAAGGGGGGTTGCATAAGCTGAGCAATGCAAACATTAAGATCCCAGGCAGGGGCAGGGTCCCTGAATGGAGGGTTGGTGTGAAGCAATCCCTTAAAAAACTTGGAGAATACAGGATGAGCTGAGAGAGAAGAGGGTTTACCTGTTGAAATAAATGCAGACACAGCTGCCAAATGTACTTTTAGGTAGCTGGTCTCAGCCCCAAGGTATTTAAATGGACCATATAATCCAGGACTGTGGGTAACCAGCAGATTCTGGGAAATATAGCTTCCCAGAGCACCATATGGAAAACCTCTTCCATTTGGAATTATAGGTAGTTCTGGTGGAAGGCTTCCTAGAAGCCTTTAGTATATCCATTACACCTTGAGAGAGGTGTAGATCAGCAAACTCTAACTCTTCAAGAGCCAGGCCTTGAAATTGAGAGATTTGAGGTTCGGGTACCAAACCCTCTCCCGAGCACAGGTTAACAGGTTGTGATTCCTGGGAAGACACAGGGGAAGATGGACTGCTAAGGACAGTAGGAGTGGATACCATGGTTGTCTGGTCCAATCTGAAGCAATCAGGATCATCTTGCAGGATTGAGATCTGATTTTGACTAACACTTTGAACAGGAGAGGGAAGGGGGGAAAAGCGTAGAGAAACTTCCCTTCCCAATTGAGAACTAAGGCATCCAAAGGGACTGAGCCCAACACTGGGGGCCTGCAGCAAAAAAGGGGAAGTTGGTGATTGTCTGGGGCTGCAAAAAGACCTATCTGCGGGGTGCCCCATCTGGCAAATATCACCTCCAGGACCAGGGGGTCCAGTGACCATTCGTGATGGCCCTGGGAAATCCTGCTGAAAGCATCTGCCAGGACATTGTCCTTGCCTGGAAGGTGAACTGAACTGCCATGAGGGAGGTGTTCAGGGAGTAAGCCAGAGACCACAGCTTCATTGCTTCAGTGCACAAGGCCGTAGACCGAGTGCCCCCTTGCTTGTTGATGTACCACATTGTGGTGATGTTGTCTGTTCTGACCTGTACAACTTTGTTCTGAACAGATTTGGAAAAAACTTGAAGTGCTAGAAAAACTGCTCTGAGTTCCAACAGATTGATGTGGAGCAGAGATTCCTGAGGGGACAGCAATCCCTGGGTAGTGAGGTCGCCCATGTGAGCTCCCCATCCCAAGAGGCATGCATCTGTAGTAAGGATTAAGGAGTGAGACTGAGTGACAAAGGGAACCCCTTGTCTCAGATTGCTCTGATCCTGCCACCACTGTAGGGCCTGGATCAGGGTTCGAGTTACTGGGATCAATTTGGTTAGAGGGTCTTTCTTTTGAGACCAAAAGGCTCTCAAATGGAACTGGATGTCCCTCATCTGAAATCTTGCTCCCTGCACTACTGATACAGAAGCAGCCATGTGCCCCAGGAGCTGTAGAAAATGCCTTGCTGGTCGAGAGACCTGCAGGGTTCTGAATGAGGGGGCCAGAGAGACCAGGGTCCTTGCCCTGTCCAAAGGAAGGAAGGCTCTGGCTTACTCTGTGTTTGGCTCTGCGCCTATGAAGGTGAGGAGCTGGACAGGCTCTAGAACTGACTTTAAAAGATTCAGAAGGAAACCTAGAGAGGTGAGCAGTTGCTGAGTTACCCGTAGATGTAACTTGACTTGGTCTGGAGACTGGCCTACTATGAGACAGTCGTCCAGATTAGGAAAGATGGCAATTGTTTGCCTTCTTAGGGAAGCAACTGCTACTGCCAGGCATTTTGTGAATACCCTTGGAGCAGAGGTGAGGCCAAAGGGCATTGCTCTGAACTGGTAATGGCCTGAGGGCAGCTCGAACCTGAGGTACTTTCGATGGGAGCTTCTGATGAGAATATGGAAGTAGGCATCCTTGAGGTCCAGGGATGCTAGCCAGTCCCCTGGCCTTAGAGAGGGTAGAATAATTCCCAGAGTCACCATTTTGAATTTTGGTTTTAAAAGGTGCTTGTTTAAATATCTGAGATCCAGGATGGGCCGCCATTCTCCTGTCTTTTTTGGGGTAAGGAAGTATCTGGAGTACAACCCTTTGCCCTGGTGTAGGGGTGGAACCCTTTCCACAGCTCTGAGAGCCAGGAGGGAAGAGACCTCTGCCTCTAGGGCAAGTGCCTCTGGTGGATTTGCAGGTGGAAAGGATCTGGTTCTCATCTTTGGAATTTTTGAAGCTGAGAACCAGTCCCTGGCTTACTACTTCCAGGACCCACTTGTCTGATGTCAGAGACTTCCAGTCCTGGACAAAGTAAGCCAGCCTGCCCCCTACAAGTAGCTGAGAATCGGCCCTGACAACCCCATCAGGGTGCCTGCTTGGTAGGGGCTTTGGGCCGAGGGGTGGAAGCAGGCCTGTTTGTACGCCATCTGCCTCTCCCTCTAAAGAACCCCCTCTGGGCATAAGGAGAAGAGGAGGCCTGGGCTTAGTAAAAAGGCCTATGAAAAGGCCTGCCCCTGCCCCTGGAAAGCTGCCTTTGAGGAGTGGCCTGCCTTTCCTTGGCCTGTGCACTCCTGTAGGTGGTCCTATACTCATCCATTTTCTTCATGTAATTCTCTGTCCGCTCCCCAAACAGAGAATTACCCACAACAGGAAAATCCATGGCCTTAGTCTGGGTATTCTGTGACAGGCTATTACATCTGAGCCAAGCCATTCTGCGAAGTGCCACAGATGTAGCCATGACTCTTGATGACACATCATTAGAGTCCACTACAGCATGGAATTTCACCTTGGATGCCTCAATACCATCAGCAGCCACCTGCTCCAGCTCCTTGGCAAGCTGGCCAGGGACCTATTTTGCTAGAGCCATAACAGTATCCCATCTGGATTTCTGATATCTAGCAACATAAGCCATATAATTTGCCTGTCTGAGTCCCAAGGATGCTGCCATGTACTGTTTCTTTGCCATGGCATCAATCCTCCTGGAGTCCTTGTCAGGGGTATGAAGCCAAGGGAATATTTGCCTTGTCACAGGCTGCAGCCGCACTACCAACATGGCTGCATTGTTGTGTAAGACTCCATATCAGAGCCTGACAATGTGACCTTTGTCCATTCTCTTATCGACAGGAGGTATAGTGTGAGGAGTTTTTAGTATTTTTACTGTCTGTTTCCCAAAAGATTTATGCAAAGGAATAGACAGCCTCTTTGACTCTGGGATATCCATCATTTCCACATAGTCAGACTCCTCTTGATCATGCACAGCTTCCTCCATAGGGAGCTGGAGGGTTTCAGCCACTGTCTTATAAAACATGAAATGAGAAGGGGACTCAGAAAGCCTAGGAGGATACACTCCTGAAGGTCTGTCTGGGGAGATGTCCGGGTCAATGGGCACATCCAGACTTTCAAATCCACATTCACTCTCCTCATACTCCTCTTCCCCCTCCTCAGGTTCATAATATTCCTCTACATCATACTCTTGAACCGGTGGGACCGGCCGAACCGGACGCTTACCTGATGGTGCCAGTTCGGTCGGAACCGGGGAATGCGACTGGACAATTTTAATCACTTTGGCTATTTCTTCAGCGGTTGGAGAGGAAAGTTTTGGCTCCACACCAGCTGATTTCCTAGTCCTTTTTGCTGGAACCGGCTCCTGGAGTCGGATCTCCTTTTGCCCAAGGAAGTCTCGCCCTGGTCAGAGGGCACTTCCTCCGGTTCGGTTGAAACCGAACCGGGCTGGCCATCCGGTTCAGCGGACATTTTGGCCTCCCTTTCCCTGAGCCTACCAACTCTCTTTTCCAGGGTAGCTGCAGGAAAATTTTTACAAATCTGGCAGTCTGCATTGAGGTGGTCAAACCCCAGACAATAAACACTGGTGGTGTAGGGGTCAGCCTTGGCAAAGACTTCCCCACAGACACTGCAGTGTTGAAACCCAGTGGGCCCGGTTTTTCTTTTGGGTTTCTCAGACATAGTGCCAGTCCTAACCAAACTTAACCATTTATGGCAATCCGCCAGGTAAGACCCTCTTATCGGTTCCCAACCGTGTCACGGGTCGTGGAAAAAACGTAATAAAATCCGGTTTTTTTAGAACCGATAAGAACCAGTAACCACACTCTAAATGACAGATTAATATATTTTAAACAACCTGATCGGTTCAAACCGAACCGATAAACCGTTTACAAGTTCCACACAGAATAGAAATCAATGTAAAACCTATCTAGTACTCACAAATACCACAGACAGAGTCTGAACCGACCGGTTGCGGTTTAATTTCGGTCGAAAACCAAGAAAAACAATACTTTAACTGACAAAATGAACCGAGCAGAAGGAGAAATCTCCAGAGCGACTGTTCAATGAGGCGGAGTAAAGAATCTGACGGTTTGAGTTTGAAGAACAACAGACAGAGTTTCAACCGAGCTCGAGCTCAGTGTTCCATGCCTGGCATGGAAAGTTAACTCTTTCACCTCTGGAGCAGTTTGAAGGTTGGGACTCACTGCATATGTCATAATATAGCAAGACTTCATGTTGTTTGAAGGAGAGGTGGAGGAACAATGGGAAAACAACAAAACTATCACAGAGGTAACAAACCTTTTGTGTGAAACAAATAAACATTCAAAATGAAGGAATAAACTACTATGGTTCTCAAAAGAGGTGGCGGGGAAGGTTAGGGAGAAAAAGACAGCACTCAGGAAGCATAAGGAAACACACAGGAGCAGGACAGCGAACTGTACCAGTTAAAGCAGAAGGAAACACGAAAGGCAGGCTAGCAAAGGCCCAAACTGAGAAAAAGACAGCCAACTCAGTTAAGAAGGGGGATAAAACCTTTTATAGGTACATTAGGGAGCGAAGAAATACCAAGGGAGGGATAGAGAGGCTTAATAAAGGGGAGGATGAGTGGGCAGAGGGTGACAGTGAAAAAAGAAGAGATATTGAATGAATACTTCTGCTCAGTATTCACAAAAGAAGAGGAGGAAGAGGTACTATACCTAATCCAATTAATAGAAGCACTCTGGATAGGTGTGTCGATACCAGTCCATTCACAGAAGAAAGAGTTCTGAAAGAACTCCTAAAACTGAAGGTGGACAAAGCAATCGCCTGATGGATCTACTCTCAGAATTTAAAAAACTAAGGGAGAGAACTAGTGAAAACACTGACCACTCCTTTTAACAAACATATAGGAGGGATGTAAATTGAGGACTGAGAGTGCCTATGTGATTCCCTTCACAAATGTTGGGGCAAAGTAGAGCAGGAAACTACAGACCTTAGTTTGACCTCAGTGGTAGGAAAAATGATGGAATCACTTCTGAAAGAAAAAATTGTTGAGTACCTAGAGGCCAGCGGGGCACAGGATCCAAGGCAGCATGGATTCACAGTGGGAAGATCACGTCAGACAAATCTAACAGATTTCTTTGACTGGGTGACCAAAGTAGTAGACCAAGGAGGGGCAGTGGACATGGCCTACTCAGACTTTAGGAAAGCTTTTGATGCAGTCCCACACAAAAGATTACTAAACAAATTAGCTAGCCTGGGAGTGGGTCCCAGCATGGTAGCCTGGTTAAAAAATTGGCTGGACAACACGATACAGAGAGTAATAGTAAACAGAGTCCACTCCGAAGAAAGGGGATTTACTAGCGGGGTACTGCAGGGTTCAGTACTGGGACCAGTCCTTTTTAATGTCTTTATAAGTGATATTGCAGAGGGACGGAGGGAAAAGTGTGGTTCTTTGCAGACGACACAAGGATCTGCAACAGAGTTGATACATGGGGGGGTAGAAAGGATGAGAAGGGTCTTGGCAAGGTTGGAGGAATGATCAAAAGTATGGCAGCTTAGAGTCAATGCAAAGAAGTGCAAAGTAATGCACCTGGGAAACAAAAACCCAGTGGAGGACTATACAGTTGGGGTGGGGGAGGTAATAACAACAACAAAAATGGAAAGAGACCTGGGGGTAGTCATATCAGATGACCTAAAGGTAAGCAAGTAATGTGAGAAGGCAGTAAGGAAGCCTGGGAGGATACTGGGATGTATTGGGAGAGGCATCACCAATAGAAAACAGGAAGTTGTTATCCCTCTGTACAGACAGTTGGTGAGACCCCATCTGGAATACTGTGTACAGTTCTGGAGACCCCATCTCTGCAAGGACAAAGACAGGATAGAGGCAGTGCAGAGGAGGGCAACTAAAATGGTGCAAGGTCTGCAACAGAAGCCATACGAAAAGAGACTAAAGGAGTTAAATCTGTATCCCCTTGAGGAAAGGATTGAGGGGGTAACATGATAGAAGCTTTCAAGTACCTCAAGGGAATCAACAAAGTCCAAGAAGGTAGCATCTTTCAGAAAAAGAAATATGTAAGAACGAGAAGGCACAATTTAAAGATAGAGGGAGGATGGCTCAGGAGCAAAATGAGAAAGTATTTTTTTTTCCACAGAGAGGGTGGTGGATGCATGGAATGGCCTTCCTGAGGAGGTTGTGGGGTCAAAAACAGTGGGGGAATTCAAGAATGCATGGGACAGATATAAGACAATTCTGGAGGGGGAGGGAAGGAAGAAACAGGCTGTTGGATAACTGGGATCTGAGCTTATCCGTTAGGTAGGGAAGTGGGCAGACTGGGTAGGCCAAGCGGTCCTTATCTGCCATCAAAGTCTATGTTTCTATGTTTGTTATAGTATTAACAAACAAAAGCATAAAACCAGGACACATTTATTTGTACACAGTGTCCTACCTAATTCTGTCATATTGAGAATGACAGATGCCTGCATAAACTGAACATCAGTTTCAAGAAGAACCTTTAACAGATAAAAATGAAATGAATGTTTAAGAAATGGAATGAACATGTGAAATTTGAATATTGAACATTCTAGGTAGTAACAAGTACAACTGTATATAACTGATTAAAGTCTCTGGGGTAAGAGCAGAGTGAAGCCACTGGATGGATTCAGTTGCATTTTAAAGTCTTGTACAGTCTTATGCAAAAAGGGGATATTTCAGCACTGTTCACAGAGTTTATGGTGTTCATGGTGGCTGGTAATTGTTTGTATTTTGCAGTTCAGTTTTTTTTTATACCAGCCACTGATCCATTTGAACTTCCGTGGATGTTTCACACGTTATCCTGTTTCATAATATTTTTGTTAGTAAGGAAGAGGGACCCCTTTCTGTTTACATTGACTCTGTCCTTGCCACTGGGAGCTGTCTGGACTCTAGGGCCACTCCATGCTACCAGTAGGATCCCTCCAGTCACTGTTACTGGAAGAAGTATAATGTAACCTTGGATCGGCACTTTGGACCACTGGGACTACATCCATCTATATTTTGTCCTGCCTTCTGAAATGATAGAAAAACAAATTGGAGTAGAAGGGGTTTGGTTCCCCTCCAAACATTAGTTCTTTTTTATAAAGCTTTAACAGCCTGGAACCATCTATCTGTTGCTCTTTTTTTCCCCTTCCTGATGACTGTGGATGGAAGGCAATGTGAAATTTTTGCTTGACCCTTAAAGAGTACATTGTCTGCTATATTTCAGCTCCCACAGAAGATGGTTCCCCTCTCTTTGTTCATCTCTAAGGGCATCTATGGGCTTTTTTTGTGGAGGTCAGTTGTTTACCACTCCAATCACTGGTACCTCCCCATCGGGCAGGCCTCACAGATTTCCCTTTAAGGTTCCCCACTGTAAATCTATGGGCTTTTTTCGGAGGTGAGTTGCTTGCCACTAGTAATTTTGATTTGACAAATGGAGGGACTACACTTATTTACAGTGTAGTATTGTCCTTCCCTCATTTATGCTGCAGAAGGTGTTCTGCAGTGCCATAGCACTTGAACATAACGTTTTGACCTTCCTTCCATTTTTAATCAACACACACGTTTGTTAAACTACTTAACAGTTTGAGATCTGTATTTTCCTAAACTATGGGCAGCAAACTAATGCACTTTCCTTCTATACTTGTCTGCGTGTATGAAACACAGTGATTGTAAAGGTACTGCCTTTATTTATGTGAACCTAACAACACATTAAAACCTAAACCACATTTACATTAACATTCCCCACCTGCAAAACACTTATGCAAGCAAATGTTTTGCAATACGCTTTGCAGTGGCTGTTTAAACTGAGAAGAAAAAAGTCAGTGACCATTAAAATAAATGTGCTACCTTACCCTTAGATGTGGGTGGCAAAGGTACTACAAAAATAATTTGCAGTTGAGTTTTTCTGATGAGGTAGCCAGTGTCCACCACATACAGAAACTAAAAGATTTTTTGAAAATAGAGTAAAATGTTGTTATTAAGGTCTTATGTTATGTCGCCTGTGGCACTGAGAGTTGAGGCGCTGGATGCCATACTCATACCCACACTCGGGTGACCTGGGTTCAGGAATGCCCAGGCCATCGGGGGTTGGCAGGGGAGGGAGAGGTTTGAGTGTCTGGAGGACAGCTCTCCTCTGCCCAGGGTGGGTTCTGGGGATCTACGGTGCCACCCGGTGGTGCTACATGCACCTGGAACATCAGAGGTGGAGCGCAGCGGACGCTCACGCTTCTCTGTGCAGGCGTCACTGCACATCCAGCTCCAGGGGCAACTTAAAGCAAGAAAACCCGGGGAAGAGGATAGGCGAAGGCGCCTCCAGTCTAGGCCACACTCCCACCATCGGGTTCAGCTTCCAGGGGGACCACCGACTCCTGCCCATCGCATTGGATTGTAGCTAGAGCGCCAGGGTGGGTGGTCCACCGGGCAGGGTCGGCCTGGAGAGTCAAGCTTCAGACTGGGAGGTAGAGCCAACTGGTAGGGTTGCTGGAGAGAGTTCCTCGGTACTGGCGAAAATAAAGTCTACACACAAAAAAAAAGATCTTATGTTACAGTACCATAGACCGAAGAAAGACCTGGAATGTGATATAACCAGATAAAACATGAGGGGGGAAAACTTTACTAATAAAGTTATACAATATAGAATCTCCATACTTCCCTTCTCTGACAGGAACATATAACATGCATTAGGAATGTTTTTTTTTTCAGCACAACAGGAACATGTACTGAAGTGGAAATCATTATGCAATAAATTTACAATGCATAGTCCCTAAGTTTAGAGATTGCACAACACGCATTTTTGAGGCCTCAAGGCAGTCAAACTGTTTAGCAAAATAAAATAAAAATTGCTATTGCTTTTTTTACTAATATTATTGCAAAAACACAAAACACACATGGATATGTGACTTACTTAAGTTTAAGAACCACAAATAAGCTGCTTTTGTAAAAGGAACAGTTTTTTTAAAAGAATAATTACAATGGTATTTTTCACAAACGTATTACCTGAAGGTGATAATCATTATAATTAATGTTTTTCATAAATAACTTAAAAGATGAGCTGATGTTCACAGACTCAGAAAGCAAACTGGTTAGGCTAGTTTAGGGGATGGCAGAGAGTAGATTGAGTTTAGATTTAGCCAACTGGTCAAACAGAGAAAAATGTTAAAGATTTAAAACCAATATTTATGCTGTAACTGCAGCATATTGTTTGAACTTACAGAGGCAATACCGTACATTATTTGCACGTGGCACATATGACTGTAATCTTTGGAAAACAGTTTGTTTTACATTAAAAACATTTTTTAAAAGACAGTTTTGTAACTGATAAGAAAAAAAACAAGTAATACCAGTCTGACATTGGAAAATTGCTGCTGTCCTGTATGCAGCCCAAAATACAGGCATTCCTTTAGCTAATTACTCAGGATTACATCCTTGCCTCAGGTAGTAATACATGACAAGCAGTTTTGTGAAGAGGTTACCCTGTGACATCGCCAAGGCTAGCTTGAGAAGTACAATTTTTTTTTCTTCCAGATTACTTTAGATTAAAACAATCCTTAACTGGTGAAACATTCTAAGGCACGGACCTCTAACTTATTAGGTTTAATTGCAGTATGTTTCTTGTTGCAAACCAGAGTGAATTTGACACAACAACCATTTTTACGTTGGTGGCACGCATGCGCAAACCAGCATATTGTTACAATATGGGATTTTTTTTGAGGGGGTCACTGCCGAGCCCACTGCAGTATACAAAACCAGGGGCTTGTAATGGGCTCGGCAGTCGGCACCAATGACCACTCGGTGTGGTCCTGATGCAACTCTCTGATAGGTGGGCTGAATGGTCATGCATTTCAAAGGGCTGAAGCTGCTACAATCAGAGAGGGCGCTGGTCCTTTGATTTGCATGAAGCCCACATCATTAAACAGTTGATTGACTTCTGGGGTGAAAGCAACCAATGCAAAAAAAACAAATCTCCTCCCCAGACCAACAAAACCAGGCCCCCCATCCCCTGAAGTGTGGGACACTGGGTAGCCCACTCCCAGCCTCCTCAGTTGTCCTTCAGCCCAGTGTGGTTCCCCTCCCCCCCCCAGCAGTGTGCCCTCTTGATCTAAGGTTTGCCAACAGTGGGGTGTCCAATCCCCATGTTAGCCCCCCAACAGTGTGGGACACTGGGTAGCCCACTCCCAGTGTCCCCAGTTGTGTATAAAATCCCCATTTATTGCTGTGAAACACTGGGGAGCCCACTCCCAGTGTTCCCAGTATGTCCCCCCCAGCAGTGTTGCCATTTTCCCTTCTTATGTTTGCTGAGAGTGGGGTGCCCAATCCCCGCATCAGCAGTAGGCCCTTCCCCCTGACAGTGTGGGACACTGGGTAGCCCACTACCAGTGTCCCCAAATGTATAACGTCCCTGTAAAACAGAAAACAGTTCCCCAATGTATTTTTTTTTTAAACCTGGAAAAAAGAAAATAGTCCCACTCCATCTCCCCGCATCTCCTTTCTCCCATCCCTACCCTCCTCTGTGCATCCACCTCCCCGCACCCCCCTCTTACCCCATGCTTACCTCTGGAGGTTGGCGGCTGTGATCTTCTCTGGACTGGGACATGTCTGCAGACTTCAAAAGCAAACCACAAACTACTGAAGGAATCAAGGTAAACTGTATAATGGCTGTCAATGGGGCTGTCAACTTTTCTTGCCAGCTCAGTCATTTTTAGGAATTTTGACCCCAAATTTTCAACATGGGGTTCTTGAGACCCCACCTCATGAACCCTGACACTATCATCTCATTAATCAGTCCCAAAAGGTGATTTCTCTGTCACTGTGCGGAATCACCTTTCTGGACCAACTAACGAAATGACAGTGCCAGTGTTCATGAGGTGGGGTCCCAAGAACCCCATGTTGAAAATGTGGTGCAAAAAGTCACACAAATGACTGCGTTACAAGCGTGCATTGTGCAGTTTATATGCACACTTGTAACTTCGTCAATTTTTTATATTTCCACTCCAGATTTTCAACATTGCCATTCTTTCATACCTCTTCATTAACAGTACAGTTCTCATGTTTCACATCCTGCCCAAAATGTGTTTTCGCACCTGTGGCGCAGAATGGTGCAGTCACTGTGTGAAATCAACTTCTGGGACAGATTACTGAACTCACAGTGCCAGTGTTCATAAGGGGAGGTCTCAAAAAGCCCATGCTGAAAATTTGGTGAAATAATTCCAAAAAATGATATCTACAGTGTGCATTGCACAGGTTCTGTCTGCACTACATAACGACAGTTTTTCATATTTTCTCCAGATTTTCACCATTGTCATTTTTCACATCCTGACCGGAACATGTTTTCGCACCTGTTGTGCAGAAAAGCGCGATTGCTTTGCGAATCAACTTTCGGGACAGATTAACGAAATGACAGTGCCAGTGTTCATGATGTGCGGTCCCCAAAAGGCTATGTAGAAAATTTGTTGAAAAAATTCCTGAAAATGCCCAAGTTATGTATATCCCTTGAATTTATTCTACGCATGTACATAACTTTGCAGAATTCGGACCCCGCGCTCTCACAGTAAAATAAGGATACTGTTGTACTATCTCAGAAAGAAAGGAAATTTATTGCAAAAAAATGAGATTAATGCATCAGTTAGGGTTTTTATTAAATCATCAAAAACTGGGAAATTTGATGTTAGGATTCCCACCCCTACCACCCCACCCTTCACACACCAACAGGCGTCGGGGTGTGCCATGGGGTCGTCAGGCCTAACTCTCACCCCATTCTCCTGTATTGTATCATGTCAGCTTGTTTACACATGGAATGGGGTGAGAGCTGGCCTGACGAACCCGTGGCACGTCCTGACCCCTGTTGGTGTGTGGGGGTTGGGAACTCTAACATTGAATTTCCTAGCTTTTGACAATCTAATAAAAACCCTAATTGATGTATTAACGTACTTTTTTGCAATGTGATTTGCTGGCTGTATTAAAGCAACAAGCAGCGTGGTTTCAGTCATTAGAAGCTGGCGCTCGGCAGTGGAGGAGGAAGGGTTGTGCAGTGCTGGACTGGTGGATGGCAGCAATTGCCTTCTCCTAATAAGCAGAATTGGACACAGGGTGCTGGTGACGGGTGTGGGTGCAGGGGGGGAGGCGATGAACGGCTGGAGTGGTCAGGTCACTGCTTGTTGTTGCTGGAGGGGGTTACTCTGTATTCTTGGCACTGCTGCCTCTCACTTAAATTAATTTATAAGATGGGGGCGGGCCATGGAGGTGGGTGGGTTCTGCCAGTCCCCATTAAAAAAAAATTTCAGCAGAAAAAAAAATTGCGGGTGCTGGGTGCATAGGACGGTGGGATTTAAATAGTTTTTACTTTAAGATGTTGTTGCCTTGAAAGTACATAAGGCTATGGGACCAGATGAGGTACACTGCAGGCAATAAAGGGAGCTCAGGGAAGTGCCAGCATTAAACAAGCAACCAACGTTCGGCATTGACAAATGCTTGTTTTCTTTATGATACAAATCACTTTGTTCAACCTTTAAACGAAACAAGTGTATGCAGTTTACAGTGTAAGAAACACTGCATTTAGTATTGAGAAAATGAAATAAAAGACAAGTAGTGTGAAACAAAAGCGATTGTCAATGCAGTTTGCAAGTCATGAGAGTTACGCATTTTTTTAATACCCCAAACAGCATTAAGATTTTTGACACCTTTATCTTAGTCTTTGATAGCCGGCTACAATGGCCCGCTCACCCAGAATTTCTTGAACACAATAAAATTTTATTTTAATAACATCCAGACCAACAATGTCCTACATTTTGGGAATACATAACAAAAACATATATACCACAATATTATTTACATTTTAACATCCATGCTATCTACTTCTTTTGTTTTTATCACTACACTCTTTATCGCCGCCGGCTTCCCCATTCAGCCTTACTAGCCCCCCCCCAACCCCGACAACCTGGAATTACTGGGGCTTACCTTATGCCCAGCCCGGGAGCGGTGCCTGAGGAGGACTGGGCATCATCCTGCTGTCAGAATAGTTTTCTCCTCCACTTTTCACCCACCCAATTACCCCGGGGCCCCAGGAGTAGAGATGCATGCGCATGGAGGCGCACATGTGTACTACAGCTCCGGTGATGGCCCCTTCCGCCTACCCATTGGCCTAGTGCCTGTGCACCCTCTAGCCTGTACTACAGCCTGGCCTCCGCCATGAGGCAGACAAGAGCCGATAGATGCCACCTTCCCTCCCAGGAGAGGAGAGCTGCCTTTTGGCGGCTCCATCCAGCTGTGCACCAATCCCCCCCCCACCGATGGCCCATGCTCATTCCTGAACACAGGTCGTCGGCATGGTGCGAGGTAAGGCAGCCAGTGCCTTAGCCCTCGGCACCACTGGGTTGGCATATGCCATCTACTTCTAATACTGGGGGGGAGACATATAACAACCATACCCCCCCCCCCAGTATTAGAAGAAGATAGCATGGATGTTAAAATGTAAATAATATTAAAGGAATAATGCACAACAGGGTGTGTGTCATGCTGGGATAATGCCACGCCAACATCCCAAGTGTGGCATTATCCCAGCATGACACACACCCTGAAGTGCATTATACCGATTATACAATGGTTTGTTGTTATATGTAGAATAAAAAAAATAATTTTAAAGAATGTTTTGTTAGTGTGGGAAAATACTTCTGTTTCTTAAGAGAAGATTAGAAGAATCAAGGTAATCCAAGAAATCTCAAGAGGTTCACAGTGAGGCTGAGACTAGACCCGTGGTGTTATGTTGGGATAACACCATGGGTCCAGCTCCAGACTGACCAATCACAGTCCAAGATTCTTTCTTGCCATTGTATAATGTGCTATATATGTTTTTATTACTAGAAACAGACTCCCTGATGAAGGGTATTCCCGAAACGCAGGGCATTGGAGATCTGGATGTTATTTTGGAAAGAAGGAAATCTGGGTGAGCGGGCTGTTATTTCCAGTCTTTGCTTAGTGTGCTCCAGCTCTTGATTGGACAATGGCCACTCCCCTTAAAGTATGCTTTCCGTTTTGTCTACTTCTCTGAGGTTTGGCTGGATCGGAGTTTTTTGGACTTTATCATTGATAACCGGGTATGTGCACTGATCCAGAGGACCGTTTTCAGGCATGACCCATGCCGTAACACATGGTGAGCAGAGAGGAAAAGAATCTATACAATGGACAACACATTGAGTAGTACAGTAGTCATTACCAGGAGGTGATGCAGATTACAAGGTAGGAACAGGCAGGCGGGAAATATACAATTCAATAAAAAGTCATAGTTCCTGCGCAGGAGTTAGAAATAACTGTACAGCATATCACAACAGAATAAATGGAGTTGGTGCCCCTTTTACACGGTTCTGTGTGCTCGGAACAGCCAGGTATATCTGCCGTGCTGTTTCTTGAGCACCACTATCCCAGTGCGCACGCTGGTATTTTGGATTTGCTTTTCATATCAGCAGCTAAATATGACTAGGTCTCCTTAAAAGGCCACCGACGCTTTAAGTAGAACTTTTAAAAACATTATATTGGCTCTGTATTTCTTATTCTCATTATTTATTACTGAGGTCATATGCATGAAAACAGGATAGCTGCTCCTTAAGAGTTCACCAGCTCCTATTGCTTCTTCTCAACTTGATGTCATAATACAGTGCAGCCCACTTATAAGAACATTGGAAATAAGAAAATCCCGGATATAATCACATTTTTCTCATGTACCGATTCTGCTCCATTATTTTCTATGGGAGCAAAGCCCGTTTTTAAGAACACCAAGATCGGTTATAATCACTTTTTTTTTCTGAAGCAGATGGCCTGGGTTACATTCCTTCACACATATTTAGATGCTACGATCCTTACTAGCACCTTAACGATGATCTTTAAGTCAATTGCAGTCAATTCTGAGTTCCCTTTGATCTCTACTTGCCCTCTGGAGTCGACACCTGCTTGATGCTGTTACACAACTTAAGTTTTTTATTGATCGCATTCACTCTGATTATGTACCTCTAGCACTTAATCGTTAACCCTCCTCTCAAGCTAATTGTACAATTGTTAAAAAAATTCCCTCGTGGTTGGGCTCGGCTACCATAAATGCAGGCTTTAATTAATTGTAGTCAATGCTGCCATGGAGAAACACCGGCGTACCGCACTGACCCTTGCACAAAAGATACAAATCATTGAGTCCCTCAGTGTTCCCGGGGCTAAACGAATTGACATCGCTAAGGAATTTAACATAAATGTGTGCACGATTTCAAAAATCATTGCCAACAAAGAAAAGCTGTATGCTGATTATCAACGCAGATTTAACACTGAAATAAAATGAAAACGCCTGGGCAAAGATGAAGTTGTTGAACATGCCCTACTAAGATGGTTCAGTGCCTGCCGGACTGCTGATGCTCCGATTAGTGGACCGCTACAACCCCACTGTCTCCGCGATCACCGTTCCTGCAGTAATGACTCCCGAGGAATTTGAGGATTATGTAGCCGTAGATGAAGGGTTGGAGTGTGCCGGTGTCATCACAGAGGATGACATTTGTCGTGACATCAGAAAGGTGGATGAGAGCAGTGACGAGGAGGAACCGCAGTCTATCGAGCCACCTTCTGTGAGTGAGTTAAAAGTTTGTATGGACAAAATCAGACATTTTATATTGAGCAAAAATAGTGACTTGACAGCATTTCATCAACTCGACTCCGTTCTCGATGAACTATCGCTTGCAAGTCACAAGCAGCTAAAGATTACGGACTATTTTTTAAAAATGCACGATTGATAAGTGATATTTTTTTTACGAGTGCAGTACAGTATTGTGATTAAATTAAAGCTTCTTACAGTCTCTTATTACAGTCTCTGGATGCGCGTCAGCATGCAGTCTGAGGTTTGCGGCACATAACAGTAAAACGTTAAGTGTGCAGATTAGCGTTAGCCCGCTTATAGTAACAGCCCGCTTATAAGAACATTTTATTGTGGCAAATACGATGTTCTTATAAGCGGGCTGCACTGTACTCTGCTTGTGACATCACAGTTATTCCTATGGCAACAAACTGTAATGCCACAACAGAGCATTATGACATCAAGTTGGAAATAAGCTATAAAGGCAGAGGGTCTTTAAGGGCTAAAGATCTTATTTTTGTGGGAATTTCTTTAGTAATAAATAATGGAAATGAGAAATCTATAGAAGATGGACAGGGATGGACCTGGCCTATCCCTTCTCATCAAACCAGCACCAGTAACCGTAGCCACTCACAGCTTATCCAAACCCACACGTTGCTCGTGCCCCATCTCAGGACATCCCTAGGCCAATGCTCCTTTGCCCATAGAGCCCCCACCTGGCTGAACTCCCTCCTCAGCTCTATCACCCTAGAGCCTAAACTCAATCACTTCAAATCCCTCCTCTGTGACCATCTCCCTGCTACCCATACCTATAACTGCCTGCAACCAAGCTAGTCCCCTTTGACCCTCACTGACTCCCTCCTCTGACGACAGACACCTGTCTGGCCTGTTTTCTGACTAGACCACCTCTGTCACTTAAATGGTCGTCTAACACGTCTCCATTAGCTTGTTCTACCTGTACTTTGCTAACCATTATTGTACCATATTGTTTTAGAACCTGTATATAATGATTGTTTGTGGCTCTACTTGTATGTAAAGAATGTGATTACTATGATGTGGAGCCTTTGTAAAGGAGTCTCTGACTCAAAGGAGTGTAATTCGTTACTGTCAAATAAATAAATATATAAAATGCAAGCTGAATTATGTCTCAATATAATGTTTTCTGATGTTGTTTCCAAAGGTGTCAGCTACTTTTTAGTAATCACAGCAAACACAGGAGGTGTAATACAGAGGGGTCATGATAGGTCACATCCTCTGGGCATGCCCAACTTAACCATCTAATGGGGTCAGATATGGAACTTGTGTACATCTCTAATCTCAACCACCATGCTGATGTCCCCTAAGATTACCCCACTAGGGATCCTACCAAATGACACGCCATGGTCGAGGCCCCAACACAGATGGCTAAATGGTGCCCTCTTCTGCAGGATGCATCCTCATATTGCACTGGAGAGACCCCAACTCACCAGCTGTGGCAGAATGGGTAACACTACTCCTCAAAACCCCAAACTATGACAGAATGCCTCATACAGCAGTGGGGAAACTTAGCCTGCATCAGAAAATCTGGGTCCATTTCTTCGAAAAAATAAGAAATGACCACCTCTTCCTCTTCCTCCAAACTGCGACCCAAGCTTGATATTCTCTACCGCAACAAAGACGCCCTCTATTTTGCCAGTCAGACACGAAATTCTAAACAATGTGAGTGCACCAATATTTGACTACACTGATGTTGTTTACAGCACTGCCCTTGCTGCAACCCTATCCAGACTGGATACCCTTCTAAATGCTTTCTGCCACTTCCCACAAACTCCCCTCCCAGAACTCACTACTGTTCCCTTTACACCTCCCTCAGTCTCACGTCCCTGTCTCGTTGACATTAAGTCCACTCTCGTACGTTTATAGACAAATACTGATTCAACTCGTTGCCTTGCTACCTCTCTGCGAACCTGTTCCCTACATATCCATCCCCATATGGCCTTAGATCCGAGGATATATACAGTATAGATTTTTTGATGTATTGAGATCTAGGATTACAAATGACCTTTGAACCAGCGGTTCATTTACAAAGGTTCCATGTCAGAAAACAGAGGAGACAATACAAACGAAATGAGACAAAATGCAGAACTTTCCTGAGTAACAACGCTTGGGACAGCTGAATACAGCAGTTACTAAGCTTGATACATGATTCGAAAATAGTACATGGCACATACATGTAGGAGGAAAAAATAAGCAAGTTGCAGAGGCAAATAAGCAACAGGTAAGGAGGCGGTCAGAGTAAGACTTTGTCATAAGTGCAGGCTATCAACGATAAGTGCGGGGGGAATGAAGGCAGAGGGGGTCAGGACACGGAAGGATCAGAAATAAAGGGGTAAGTAAAGGAGTAGGAGTTAGGGGGAGACAGAAAAGGGGCACAGCAAGGAAAAGTTTGTTAGTATAGTGGATACAAGGAAGATGAAAGTTGCAGGTGAGTGGGAGTGTGGAGTAGCATTAACGCACCAGTCAGGGAAGGGATATAAGAAGTAACAGGGAGCGGGAGGAAGGGGAAGTAGAGAAAGAAAAGAAGGAGGTACTGGAGAAGGTAAAGAATGGGAAGTGGATGAGGTGGAGGGCAGAGTGGGCAAGATGCGCTGTGGGAGACTAGCATGAACAATCGCAGTTGCTGAGATTAGCGAGGTGCTGGCGTAGGTTGCGTTTGAAAGGGCCAAGTCTAGTCTCAAATGAGACCTCAGGAGGGAGACGATTCATTAAAGAGGGGCCCCTATTAAAAAAGGATCATCATGCTTGGGATGTGTGACAGAAGGGAATCTGGCAGACAGAATTGTCAGTACTACGAGTGCGGCGTGTGAAAGTGGTAGTTGTCATGAGGCCACGTGTGGCAGAAGGAGTAAGGCCAATGCTGATTTTCTTAGCCAGCAGACAGGTCTGGTAGGCAATCCTACCTTGCAGGTGTAGCCAGGATGACAATTTGTAGAATTCACAGGTATGGGTTCTTTTACCCTTGCCTGTCACGAGGCAGCAGCACTTATTCAGAGCTGTTCTTATTCTATTTAAGGTGGCGTTCATAGCAGCTGCATAGAAGATCAACCCATAATCAATTAAAGAGGTGACTGAACTGTTTACAGCTACATGCATCGCCTCCTGAGTGAGACAGTTGCGATGTCGGTAGAGGGTACCTATTCTGGAGTTAATAGCTCTGGAAACTAATTTTATGTGGGTGGTATAGGAGAGTGGATGTTCCAAGGTAACACCCAAGTATTTAAACTTGTGGACTTGTTCAAGTGGGAGGAGTTGCTTATTCAGAATGTGTAAGTTTGCCATTCTGTATTTGCTGTGAAAGTTGCCAAACAGCATGGATTTTGTTTTTCTGTAGTTCATCAACAGTTTATGCTGATCAAACCACTTTTTGACAGTGTTCAAATTGGGTTGCAGGTCAGAGGATAATTGGTCTGGGTTGGTATGCGTGGAGTAGAGGACTACATCATCCACGTAAAGGATAATGTTGGTGTTACATGCTGCTGGGAGATTGTTTAAAAAGAGGCTAAAAAGAAGCGGCCAAGGATGGGGGACTCCGGAGCACACTGTTAGGCAGTCAGAGAGAAAGTCACTAATCCAGGATGTCAGATGCCAGGACCTTCTCACTGCCCCTACCTTCCTCCACCTCCGGCAAATCTGCCTTCTCTTACAGACTCCCCTTCCTATAGAATAAATTCTTCCACCTCATAAGAAACTTCTCCTCACTTTACTCTTTCAAACAGCTACTTTACCACTTCCACCCCCCCCCCAATATGCTCCTGCCACCCTGGTTCCCAGTCCCTACACTAAAGCTTTAAGCCTCACCCTCACAAGTCTTCCTACTTGAGAACATTGACTACATCTCACCTGTATTGTAATTACCACACTGTATTAAATATTATTGTATATCCTGTCATGACATGTTTCTGTGTTTTTGTAAATAATCTTACTCCACTATGAAGTGTATGTATTAATTGCATGGTGTAGCTTGTCCTGGTATGCTTCTGTGTTCTGTACAAATTGATACCTGTTTTATGTTTTGTAATCATGCCTGTACCCCCGGTCGCACCTGGAAACAAGGCCTGGTTCAGTGAGCCTCCCCCGGTTACTAAATCTTTAAATAAAACACAGCTTAAAACTCAAAGTGTCGGAGGGAACACTGAACACTTAGTTGTAATTTCTCTCCAAAAGGGATCCTCTGAAAATGATCATGACTCGACCACTATTGGAGCCCACCCAGAAACTTACTATCCAAATCTATGAACCTGGATGATGCAAATATTTATGGAAATAAACTGTTCCTACAATGGTTCCAAAAAAATACACTTAGAATTGTTTCAGAGTTGGTTTGAGGTTATTTACTGTACAAACAAAGAGACAATTAATTTACACATAGGATTTTACAGAATGTATTTACAAAAAGATTTGCACTCATAGAAGCATATTTTGGCTTTATAGAGTGACAAGAGGACAATACATCTATGTTTGTATAACCTAGTCATATAAATAATTTACTTTGCGCTACCTTTCTCTCATCTCCAAATGCCAATAACGTGCCTGCAAACAATACTGCAAAATATTTCATTGCAATATGAACACGCAGCTAGCCCCTCACCTTGCAGTGCTCCTCAAGGTGTAATGTCTTGTTTTCTTTAGGTTTTCTCTCTCACTTCCTGCTTTGGCTTCACTCCTTTGTGGCCCTGCAGTTTGCTTGCTTGCTGTAAAGACAACTCTGCTGCTCTCCAAACCCTGCTTTGTCTCTCCATCCCTCACAGCGAACTCCCCGACAGCGACAAAATCCCGTCAATATCCCCAACACCGACACCCCCCTGCAATGACCGGAAGCACCATGACACCAATAGCTACACTCAACCATGGCAATGTGGGTGGGGCTATGCCCCTGCACCCCCCTACTTTAGATATCAAACTCCATGTTGCACGGACAGTGGACTTACAGGTATGCCTTCCCTCACTGCAGAGTCCATCACAGTGAAATCCCCATCACTGCAAAGACAGCCGCCATTGGGGTCTCACTGTGGGGAGTTCGCTGTGCAGGTGTTGCTGTCCCATTGACATACCCAAAGAACTTCTTGTCAGAGTGCAGGTAAAGCATCCAGGTTATAATATAGCCAGTACCTGCCACTGCATCGAACCCTGAGACCACGCCTCAGATTTTAAGGTTTCCACAGACCGCTCTTGACTCTGGCTGGTCCAGTACTATATATCAACTTTGCAGCTCCCCCTATTTACTTTTCATGTATCATGATTGTATGTTACTGGTAAAATATGCAGCTCATGCTCACTGCTTCACTATGCTGAACCATACTGTATCTTGCCTGTAACTCATGTAAATCATGCTCACCATTTCACTTTCTGTTCCATGAAATTCCCGGGTCGCCCCTGAAAAAGGGACCTCCGAGGCCCAGTGGGCTCACCCGGTCACCAAAATTTAATAAATAAATAAATAAAATAAATTGTGCAGTAATGTCTAGGCAATCTAGGCAACCTATAGCTGGTGAGGACAAAAGAGGTCCTAGTCCTTCTCAAGTCCCTGAAACCAAAGGGATCTGGAGGACCTGATGGCTTAAACCCAAGGCTGCTTAAGGCGGGAGCTCCTGCCCTCACCAGACCTTTGACCTGGCTCATAAACCAATCCCTCCTGGAGGGTGCTGTCCCAGATCTGTGGAAACGGACCCATGTAGTCCCGATCCATAAGGGTGGCACTCGGCAACTTATTGGCAACCACCGGCCCATCTCCCTGCTCTGTATACTGGTGAAAATACAGGAAAAACTTGTTTACAGCCAGATTAGGGATTACCTCGACTCTCACCAGCTTCTCGCTTCCTCACAGCATGGCTTCAGAACAAACCATGGCACAGACACAGCTCTGACCAAATTGTCGGCCGATGTTCTCACCGCTATTGACCAAGGAGTACCCACGGGAGTAGTCTTTATCGACATCTCCCAGGCGTTCGACCTGGTTGACCATAAACTCCTGCTGACAAAGCTGGGCAGGCTGGGCCTCGATTTCCACACCCTGAAATGGTTTGATTCGCTACCTGGCAGGGCGTACACAAAGAGTTATGTGGAGGAGTGCGGTATTGGACCCACTCCCACTAAAAGAGGGAGTACCACAGGGGTCAGTACTGGGCCTTCTCCTGTTCTCACTGTTCGCTAATGAGTTAACAGAGAACTGTGTAAGCAGCTCGGTGGCAAAGTATGCTGATGATGCGGTCATCTACCACTCCCTGGATGACTTGGCTGACCTTGGCCACTTCCTCCAATCTGACTTAACAGTGCTGTAGAACTGGCTGATGTAGAGCAAAATGGTCCTTAACACTGCCAAAACCAAGGTCACGCTGTTTGGACCAAGATCCCTTGACCAAGACAGAGCACAAGCACTCCAGCTTACCTCAGCGTCTAGCAATAGGATTGAAGTTGTGAACTCCCTCAAATACCTAGGCCTCACAATCAACCAAGGCTTTACCTTATAAAACCACGTCGACCAAGTGGCCAAAACCATCTATAATAAACTTGGTTCCCTTTATCGCCTCAAGGACCAGCTGATCCCCCAAGCCCAGATCTCAATCACCCAAAGTGTGCTCTTACCCTCAATGACATATGCCGCCCCTGTCATGCACAGCTTGGGCAAACTAGAGACCACCAGACTGCAAGTCTTGTACAACAAGGTGGCTCGATTCGCCTTGAAGGTGCACTCCAGAAGCCACCACTTTGACACCCTAGCAACGCTAAAATGGCCCTGTCTTGAAGCTCGACTCCAGTACCAGCTGCTCATCCTAGCATGCAAGCTCATGGGTCCATCCCCTCCTCCAAGTCTTGCCGGGCTCATTGCCCCAAGCACAACCCATGGAACTGCTGGTCCTCCACGAGAACCCTTCTCAATGTACCGAGGCTAAGGACTAACGCTGGTGAAAGGTCCTTCTCTTACACAGCCCCTCTACTGTGGAACAAACTTCCGCCCATGGTGCAGGAAGCCCCACCCCGCACCAGACTCAAGGCCCACTTGTTTGCACCTAGTCATTGCCTCTGCCAGGGCACCTGACACCCCCCACCCAACCTTAGATTAGAAACCCTTCCTCAGACTCCTTCCCCCAGCCCCTACCCTCCCTCCTCCCCTCCTTTCCCAACTCCTAAATGATGGCTTATATTGTATTACTGTGAATAACTGTATATACCTCTGAATTTCTTGTATTTGTACAATAATTACTGTAATCAAGGTAATTTTCTGTGTCTGTATAACTGAATTGTCCATAATATGTAATGTTTCACCCGGGTCGCCCATGAAAAAGGGACTTCCGGGGCCCAGTGGACCTACCCAGTTACCGAAATTAATAAATAAAATAAAAATTAAAATCTAAGGGAATCAGGATATGTGCATGAAGACATAATAAAGGAAGGTTCCCTCGCACTTACCTTTTGATCTTTTTTAAAAGAGGAGGCAGTTATGTGCAGTTGCTAACAGTAGCAATCTGCAGATAACCCTGCTTTTCAAAAAAAGAGTTTTAAAGTGTCTGTACTAATATCGTACAGGCATACTATTTTAACACAGCTCAAATTACTTGTTCACATGACTGCAAAGCACTGCCCACCACTGGAGGGTAGAAGTGATGATGTGCCACTGGCCCGCCCCATTCCCCAATATGTTGAATAATGAGAAACATAAATTTATTTCCATTTTAGCACTGAAACATATTTTACTACTTTGGGCATGGACCAGTCTTTTCAAGTCTTGAAACAGAGGGGACAATGCAAGGCCAACAGAGGGTTATGGGGCTGCCATTTCATGCTGATACGTGCGCATGCATAACTGCGCAAACACACCACACTACTGCACACCAGCAAGCCTCAGAGGAGCCAGACATTTATAAATGAAAGGTCGAATTCCCTCTCCAAGGCAATGACTTCTATAGTATTTTCAAATAAGGCATTCAATATTGCTAGAGAAAAAAAGAGGATCAGGAAGTCTGACATACATTCACTCAGTATGTGGGATTGGAGAGGAATAACCCCGAGGGAAAAAGGCAGGTATCAACTCTGCATTAATGTTTCAATGGTACTCAACAAGACTCTGTAACCAAACCTAGAACACAACAAGGATGAATTATTGGGAAAATCCTTGATCAGGCAGATTGGGTACAAATCTGAAGTGAAGCACAAATAATGATTTCATTCAATAACGAGAGAGAATTTAGATGGAAAATCAGAAGTAATGTCGCAGCTTGTGCTCACCCAAGAGTCAGAATGCAACAGGTTGCCAAATTTCTCCATTCTCAATACCTGTAATGATACCTCAGTATCTGCCACTACTCAGAAGAGATTCTCTTACCTGGGGACTTTCTTGGTCCGGTTCCATGTCATAATAGCAACTGCTATTATGGCAAGTGTATATCGCTGAAAAGCAAATCAGCGATATACACTTCCAGGTGACTCAACATCCGGAAAGGAAAAAGGTATTTTTCGGGAGGGGATGTGCCCTCACCCTCCCTTGCCTCCCGCACCTCTCACCCACTGAATATAGATTCTTAACCCAGGGAGTGCATGTTGGGAAGGGGGCAAAATCCTATACTGAAACAAAATTAAGTGCCGTAGCCACAGGCAGCAGCAAAATCTCCATTCATCCAATCCCAAAACCTGTACCTGCTGTACCAGAGCTAGTCACCCACACCACCACACCACACCACACGGCTAGCTCAGTAGGAGCAAGAACTCCAGTTCCTCAAAACCCCTTCCCTGTCCTTCCCCTTCCCCTCGCTATCCCCCCCTTCCTGTCGTTGTTCACTACCCTTATGTTCGTGTAGGGTCGCTACCACTGTAGGTAGCACAAGAGTAAAGCACCCAATATGAGTCACCATTTTGATGCTGCACCCATATTTGGTCATTGTACTCACAGTATACCTCTTTGTCCAAATCTCACTACAGCCACTGCTCACACAGTACAGTGCTCTTTTCTCTAAGGGCAAATAGCCTTCCCTGTCACTCACTTCTGAGAAAACACTTTACTTTTTAGAATGATGGAGTCTCCCATTGAGTCAACGGATGAGTCTCAGTTGCTGTGGGTCCCTTGGTGGGAGAAGATCCCAATCCTGGACATACATATATGACCACATATGTTGCACTGAAAACCAGGTGAGGTGGGTAGATGAAGTGCCTTGCATGCCACGTGCTTCTCAGTCAAATCTTGCAACCTCGCAGCCACAAATTCATTCAAACTGACCTGGCAGATGTGATGCCATCATGATCTGTCAGGAACAGTGTTTTCCTAGGTTTCGGGGTTAACCCCTGCTGTGCCACCGGCATGTATACACATCCTAAAAACCTGTACGTTCTAAATCTTCTGGGAGCCTAAGGGTTAATATTGCAAGATTTTAAGGTGGCTTTTAGTGTGTCTTTATAGTGTTTTGCCTGCCCACCTCTGTTACGATAACTGTAGTTCTCCATAGAAGGCAACCTTGGGAATTCTACAGTCAGGCATGCGAACGATGTGTCCAGACCAGCTTAATTGGACCTTTTTGATCATGGCCTCGATTCCAGTTATATTGCAGTGCTTGAGGACATGTTCGTTAGGCACCTTGTCTTGCCACTTGATGCCAGCCATATGTCGTAGACAGCAAAAGTGGAAACTGTCAAGTCGCTTAATGTGACGGTGGTAGCAGGTCCACGACAGAGGGATGAGAACTAGACATTTACATTGTAGACACTTCGGGCAGGATTCTCAAAGGGTTTGGGAACTAAGTCCCACTCCGCAGCCACTGTTGCAGACCCAAATCCCCACAGCAGCGGTGATAGCGATTCACAGCTGCTGCAGTTGCGGAAGATGTTAGGGCTGCTCCCACCAGCTGTAGCAACTTTCCGCACCTGCGGTGATCTCCCAGGCAATACAACCCGCAAGCAGCCGTAAATCGTGGAGCTGGTCGTAATCCGGCTCCACCTCTGTGAATACCCGCCGCTGCGGGTAACCTGCGGATCCACAATTGGCAACCCACTTGTGCCGAGGTTTACCTGCACCAGCGGGACTTTCATGAGTTTTATGAATCCTGCCCTTCCTGTTTATTCAATGTAATATATTTTGCTGAACTATATTGCTGTGAAAGTAAACACTGACTGTATTTGAATGAATTTGGCAACTATTTATTGTACCATCGGAAAAAAACAGAGACAATGTAAATGCAGATAATTACCTTTGTATAACAAATTCAAGGAAGATTAGATGAATACTGCATACTCACAAGTAGCTCTCAAATATTTTGAAAAAGTATCTGTTAATTTCATGCTGTTTCACCACCCCTGCCCTTGTTCCTGTGGGGCATGTTTGTTACATGGGTGGTTTATAACTTATAACATGACATACTTGGTTCACTGCTTTATAGTTTATTTCTAAATTTATTCCCTGATACCTGCATAGCAAAATCATTCTGTATGCTGATGATGCAGTCATCCTGAATTGTCACTCCCAGCTTGCTCAACTCCAACAAAGTCTCCAGGCCATCTTTCACAAACTTGAAGATTGGTTTCAACAACAAAAGCTGCTACTAACTACAAAAAAAAACAAAAACATGCTCCAGGGAAATTATCAGCACACGGCAAGAAACCCTGTACCCCCCATTACCAACAACAAGGCAGTCCCACTGGAGGAGGTAGACTGCTTCTAATACCTAGGGGTCATAATAGGCAACACCCTGTCCTTCTCAAACCACATTGAACAGGTAGTAAAAGCAGTCAATATCAGACTTGTGGTTTTATATAGGCACCATCAATATCTTACGCCCACAGCCCTTTGCCTCTCTGTCACCAGCTCTATCCTATCAATAACTGACTACGGTCTGGTAGCGTACAGTGCTGCCTCAGAAACTGCTCTAAAATGGGTGGCTACAGCCCTCAATAAAGCATGTAGGCTAGTCCTTGGGGTAGATAAACTTACCCACACGTGCGCCTTGTATGAACAAACTAACTGGCTCGCACTCAGAGACATAGAGCCAAATTACAAACTTGCCTATTCGTCAAAAAAGCCCTACTGAGCTTGCACCCCCGCATCTAACACATCATCCTACCGGATCACCTGCAGGATAACCAAAGGGCACAGTTAGTGGTACCCTATGTGTCCCCTTCATGGGCACATCCCTCGTCCAGTGCTCATTCACTTGCAGGGCTCCCCTCTAGCTAAACGAGCTCCCAGTCAGAGTAAACAATGCAAAGAGCTTCTCTACCTTTTAGCATGAGCTGAAACAATCCCTAATCAACACTAGAACCTGTGAATGCAGACATGCATAAAGCACTTACACCCCAGAATAAGGCACTCGCCATCCACATGAGTACTCTACTATGGAAATCAGACTCCCTTACATTACCCGATAGGATTTTAATCCACCGCAGATTAGCCCTTACTCCCACCTTGTTACTCCCAGCCCCTCTCTCTGTATGCCTGAACATTAATTCATTCCCATCCCTGTGACTCTCAACCTGCTCCTAAACCCCTCATTTTCTCTCCCCCTCACTACTGTATCATCACCCAATCCTACCCTTACCTCATCCTCACATCATGCTCACCTCCATAGCTACGGGGTGGCAGTATAGCCTAGAAGTTAGAGTAATGAGTTGTGAATGAGCTTGGTACCTGCAGCAACTGGTCTGATTCCCACAACCTCCACTTGCATACTGTGCGACTCTGAGCAAGTCACTTGACCAGCCCAAAGCTCCCGGGTTGCCTCTGAAAACAGACACTTGTGCCTAGTGGGCCTTACCCAGTTAGGAAAGACTTTACTTCAATTATCACCTGTCACTTTGTTAGCTTAAATTTTTTCAGCTCATCTCCAGAACTGTGCCTGTTGATCCCCCGCTCCCACACCCCTCTCCCTCATCCCTTTACCTGCAACTATTTTGAAGAATTTAGGACCTGAAACTTGTGACAATGCCTGTTCCCAAGACAGCTGGTTATACCTCTCATACTTATTAATTGCGACTGCTTGTAATCAACTACAAAGCTACTGTCCTGTCCAGCCAGTATTCCTCTGTTAGAGCCCTGTATTTCTATGTGAATTGTACCATTGTAACTGTTGTACCATCTCTTGATGTAGAACCTTTGTAAAAGAGCTCATAGCGCAAACGTTAATTCCAAAGTGTTAAATTAATTAATAAAAAAGGGTGCAAAAAAAAAAAATAGAGAAAAAATATCCAGGGAAGGGCTGAACTTTATCAGATGGAACACAGCCGGACTTCAAGCAAAATCTAATGATGGTGACTGGTTAAAAATGTATTCGAAAATTTGACATATTCGTCTTTCAAGAAACCTGGCTATCAAATAACGTTCATTTTTGCATTAGAAGGACACCAGTGTTGGGAAACAAAAGTAGTAACTAAATCCACATTTGTCAGCCCAAGTAGGGGTCTCTGTACCTTGGTATCCACTAAAGATTTTATTGACTATAAAAAACTTGCTCTCCAGGGGATCTCAATATTCTTTGTAAATTCATTTTTGTACAACAAAAACTGGACTGCAATTGTAATCAACATACATATTCTGCCATTCCACATTGCTAGCTACACAGAGGATGCCCCAAATATTCTTTCAGAGGTGTTTATTTGTTTTAAAAGCAAGATTTCAAATCATGACTATGATTTTACCAGAGGATGGACAGACAACGATTCTTTGGAACAAAAAAAGAAAGAAAAAATTGCCGTTTAGATGACGTATCAGGAATTCCTTTAAAGAAATCCAAACATTAAAAAATAATGTTGAGAATTAATGTGCTACTGGACATATCAGATGAGTTTATGTTTAAGCTGTGCAATGATCTTAACCAATGGTGATTTGGCTGGTGGTAAAATCATTTATCTAACACAGACAGGGGGACGAGTTCTAGACATTTATATTGAAGACACTTCCTGCTTATTTAATGTGATATATTTTGGTGAACTATATTGCTGTGAAAGTAAACACTGACTGTATTTTAATGAATTTGGCAAATATTTATTGTACTATAGAAAGAATGCAGTGACGACGTAAATGCAGACAATAACCTTTGTATAGCAAATTCAAGGAAAATTAGATGAACAGTGTTTGCTCATGAGCAGCTCTCAATTTTTTTGAAAAGTATTTGTTAACTTACTAGAGAAACATCTTCTCTGCTCCCCCCAAGAGACTTCATGCTGTTTCACCACCCCTGCCCTTGTTCCTGTGGGGCATGTTTGTTAAATGGGTGGTTTATAACTTATAACATGACATACTTGGTTCACTGCTTTATAGTTTATTTCTAAATGTGTTCCCCTGAGGACTGCACTAGCAAAATCATTCTGTATGCTGATGATGCAATCATCCTGAATTGTCACTCCCAGTTTGCTCATCTCCAACAAAGTCACCAGGCCACCTTTCACAAACTTGAAGATTGGTTTCAACAACAAAAGTTGCTACTACCTACAAAAAAAAACAAAAAAAAAACATGCTCCTCTTAAATTATCAGCAAAAGGCAAGAAACCCACTGCCCCCCATTACCAACAACAAGGCAGTCCCACTGGAGCAGTTAGATTGCTTTTAATACCTAGGGGTCATAATAGATGACACCCTGTCCTTCTCAAACCACAGTGAACAGATAGTAAAAGCAGTCAATATCAGACTTGTGGTTTTATATGGGCACCATCAATATCTTATGCCCACAGCCCTTTGCCTCTCCATCACCAGCTCTACTCTATCAATCATTGACTACAGTCCGGTAGCGTACAGTGCTGCCTCAGAAACTGCTCTAAAATGGGTGGCTACAGCCCTCAATAAAGCATGAATGCTAGTCCTTGGGATAGATAAACTTTCCCACAAATGCACCTTATACGAACAAACTAACTGGCTCGCACTCAGAGACAAGGCCAAATTACAAACTTGCCTATTACGTCAAAAAGCCCTACTAGGCCTTGCACCCCCCCCCGCATCTAACACATCATCCTACCGGCTCACCCGCCGGATAACCAAGGGGCACGGTTAGTGGTACCCTATGCGTCCCCTTCATGGGCACATCCCTTGTCCAGCGCTCATTCGCTTGCAGGGCTCCCCCCTCTGGCTAAACGAGCTCCCAGTCAGAGTAAACAATACAAAGAGCTTCTCTACCTTTCAGCGTTGATCTGAAACAATCCCTAATCAACACTAGAACCTGTGAATGCAGCATGCATAAAGCACTTACACCCCAGAATAAGGCACTCGCCATCCACATAAGTACTCTACTATGGGAAATCAGACACGCTTACATCACCCGATAGGATTTTAATCCACCGCAGATTAGCCCTTACTCCCACCTTGTTACTCCCAGCCCCTCTCTCTGCATGCCTAAACTCCATTAATTCAATCCCATCCCTGTGACTCTCAACCTGCTCCTAACCCTTCATTTTCTCTCTCCCTCACTACTGTATCATCACCCAATCCTGCCCTTACCTCTTCCTCACGTCATGCTCACCTCCATAGCTACGGGGTGGCAGTATAGCCTAGAAGTTAGAGTAATGAGTTGTGAATGAGCTCGGTACCTGCAGAAATTGGTTTGATTCCTACAACCTCCACTTGCACACTGTGTGACTCAAAGCAAGTCACTTGACCAGCCCAAAGCTCCCGGGTTGCCTCTGAAAACAGACACTTGTGCCTAGTGGGCCTTACCCGGTTAACAAAGACTTTACTTCAATTATCACTTGCTGTTTTGTTAGCTTCAATTTTTTCAGCCCATCTCCCAGACTGTGCCTGTTGATCCCTCGCTCCCGCACCCCTCTTCCTCATCCCGTTACCTGCAACTATTTTGAAGAATTTAGGACCTAAAACTTGTGACAATTCCTGTTCCCAAGGCAGCTGGTTATACCTCTCATACTTGTTAATTGCAACTGCTTGTAATCAACTACAAAGCTACTATCCTGTCCAGCCAGTATTCCTATGTTAGAGCCCTGTATTTCTATGTGAATTGTACCATTGTAACTGTTATACCATCTCTTGATGTGGAACCTTTGTAAATGAGCTCATAGCACAAAGGTTAATTCCAAAGTGTTAAATACATAAAGAGCTCATAGCACAAAGGTTAATTCCAAAGTGTTAAATTAATAAATAAAAAAGGGTGCAACAAAAAAAAATAGAGAAAAATATCCAGGGAAGGGATGAACTTTATCAGATGGAACACAGCCGGACTTCAAGCAAAATCTAATGATGGTGACCGGGTAAAAATGCATTCGAAAATTTGACATAGTGTATTCATCCTTCAAGAAACCTGACTATCAAATAACGCTCATATTTGCATTAGGACAACACCAGTGTTGGGAAACAAAAGTAGTAACTAAATCCACATTTGTCAGCCCAAGTAGGGGTCTCTGTACCTTGGTATCCACTAAAGACTTTATTGACTATAAAAAACTTGATCTCTATTAATTCAGTCCCATCCCTGTGACTCTCAACCTGCTCCTACCCCCTAATTTTCTCTCCCCTCACTACTGTATCATCACCCAGTTCTGCCCTTACATCATCCTCACGTCATGCTCACCTCCATAGCTACAGGCTGGCAATTTAGCCTAGAATTTTGAGTAATGAGTTGTGAATCAGCTTGGTACCTGCAGAAATTAGTCTGATTCCCACAACCTCCACTTGCATACTGTGTGACTCTAAACAAGTCACTTGACCAGCCCAAAGATCCCGGGTTGCCTCTGAAAACAGACACTTGTGCCTAGTGGGCCTTACCTGGTTAACAAAGATTTTACTTCACCTATCACCTGATGCTTTGCTAGCTTCAATTTTTCCAGCTCATCTCCAGGACTGTGCCTGTTGATCCCCCCTCTCCTGCACCCCTTTCCCTCCTCCCTTTACCTGCAACTATTTTGAAGAATTTAGGACCTGAAACTTGTGACAATGCCTGTTCCCAAGGCAGCTGGTTATACTTCTCATACTTCTTAATTACGACTGCTTGTAATCAGCTACAAAGCTACTGTCCTGTCCAGCCAGTATTCCTGTGTTAGAGACCTGTATTTCTATGTGAATTGTACCATTATAACTGTTGTAACTGCTGTACTGTCTCTTGATGTGGAACCTTTGTAAAAGAGGTCATAGTGCAAAGGTTACTTCCAAAGTGTTAAATAAATAAATAAAAAAGGGTGCAAAAAAAAAAAAATAGTGAAAAAATATCCGGGGAAAGGTTGAACTTTATCAGATGGAACACAGCCAGATTTTAAGCAAAATCTAATGATGGTGACTGGTAAAACTGTATTAGAAAATTTGACATAATGGTCTTTCAAGAAACCTGGCTATCAAATAATATTCATTTTTGCATTAGAGGGACACCAGTGTTGGGAAACAAAAGTAGTAACTAAATCCACATTTGTCAGCCCAAGTAGGGGTCTCTGTACCTTGATATCCACTAAAGACTTTATTGACTATAAAACACTTGATCTCCAGGAGATCTCAATATTCTTTGTAAATTCATTTTTGTACAACAAAAACTGGACTGCAATTGTAATCAACATATATATTCTGCCATTCCACATTGCTAGCTACACAGAGGATGCCCTAAATATTCTTACAGAGGTGTTTATTTTTTTTTAAAGCCAGATGTCAAATCATCACTATGATTTTACCAGAGGATGCACAGACAACTCCTCTTTGGAACAAAAAAAGAAGGCAAAAATTGCAATTTAGATAACGTATCAGGAATTTCTTTAAAGAAATCCAAACATTAAAAAATAATGTTGAGATTAATGTGCTACTGGACATATCAGATGAGTTTATGTTTAAGCTGCGCAATGACCTTAACCAATGGTAATTTGGCTGGTGGTAAAATTATTTATCTAACACAGACAGGGGGAAGAGTACTAGATATTTACACTGTATATATTTCCTGTTTATTCAATGTAACATAGTCTGCTGAAGTATATTGCTGTGAAAGTAAACACTGACTATATTTGAATGAATTTGGCAAATATTTATTGTACCATCGAAAGAATGCAGCAACAATGTAAATGCAGACAATAACCTCTTTATAAAAAATTCAAGGAAGAGTAGATGAACACTGTTTGCTCATGAGCAGCTCTCAAATATTTTGAAAAAGTATATGTCAACTTACTGGAGAAACATCTTCTCTGCCCTCCCCCCCAAGGGATTTCATGCTGTTTCACCACCTCTGCCCCTGTTCCTGTGGGGTATGTTTGTTATATGGGTGGTTTATAACTTCTAAACCACCCATCTAATAAACATGCCCCACAAGAACAACACCTAAGGGATTCAGGCTTGCTGCCATGGTGGAGGATTTGAGTGGTTTGGGGCAAATGAATTTTGAGTCCCACTATTCCCTGAGGTTGGTGGGTGGTAATTAACTTTGACCGCTAAAGTTGCCATCCAGCTGCATTCTGCTTGGCCTCATAACTTCAGTCAATGCTTGTTAACATGTACATAAAATGGCAAGTTTGCCTTATCAAGTAAGATTTGAGTGTGGTGCCTACCCCAGTATCCTTTTGGCAAATTCTTTCAAATTAGTAGTATCACAGCATTTGTTAGCAATGAATAGCAGTCTCCTTAAGTAGCATTGCAAGAGGGCTTTTGTTTTGTGGTGCAAAACTTGTCTGATAAAAAAAATGACATGGCTGGTTTAGTGGAATATCACCATAATAAAATATAATCCAGTCACTGCTTTGACCGAGAGTGGGGGGTCCATATTTATTCTGAACTGCAGCTTAATTGTGCACCCTGGACTGAATGTAATATCCTCCAGTATTTGTGCAACTACCCCCCCCCCATCCTAGCTTTCCTTTTCCCCATCCATACCATCTGGAAGACTAGGTGCCATGGTTAGATAGGGAACTCGAGCAGGCTGCTCTGACCATTGTTCAATTTTTGCTGCTATTAAATATTTCTGTTTTTTCCTTAATGAATTGGTGTTTTTGGTAGTGATATTTTGGGTACCTTTTTCCTTCCTTCAATTACTATTTGTGGATGGTTCTATGTTTAGCACTTTTTATTTCTCTTTTTTAAGAAGTCTTGTGTTTGCTGATCATGCAAACCTTGGTTGAACTGTTCTGTGTGGAGCCAGATATTCTGCATGGGAATATATCAATCAATCAATCTTTATTTTACCAGGTGAAACACCATTGAGCAAGCTCATTTCCAAGGTGGGCCTGAATTGCCTAGCCTAGGTGAAGTAGCATATAAACTTAAGTTGAATTTGTCTACATTTAGTGACGCAGCTGGGTGTGTTTCAACTGAGCACCCTGTAGATTCTAAATAAATGGCAGTGTTATGAGTTACTCAGTCTATCAATAGTGAAATATGAAATGTTCTGTCCTGTTCAGCAGTCTAAATTAGTTCGTCTGATGACTGTATTTTGTAGATTCTGAGCTTGGATTATAGCCAAGATTTTAGAAATCCTGACTGTGAAGCCAACATCTGGGGAACTTGGTAGTTCTGACAGGTAAGTTATTTACCTTTTTTGTGTTGGCTCCCACATGCGCAGCCAACATATTTTGATAGTAGCAGATTTGGAAGCGCGGTCACTGTTGGGCGAATGCAGGTCATGCATCAGAAGGTGCGTCCCTCATTCCCCAATCAGCCAGCATCAGGCGCTGACCTCACGCATCCTTAATGTGGCCACCAGAACAAAGAAAAGGTCAGCAGCAATGAGAGCGAAGCTCTCATGCAGCATGACCACAACATGCCTCCTGATGTGAAGGCAACACCACCTGTCACAATGCCGATGGGGAGCCAACTCCCCGTCGGCATATTGAACCCTCTCCTATTTAAAATGTATGCCAAGGTGGTGCCCAATGCACCTTGGCATCATGCGGCCCCCCAACATTTTTTCTTTGCCCAATCCCTGTCGGCGTTTATCCCCCATTGATTCCCTGCTGCACATCTAAAGTCCTCCTCTGCCACTATTACCCCCCTCCCTCACCCCACCGCACTTAGCACCCTCTGCACCCTCTTATACACCCCCTCCTGTCACATAATCCTAAACCCTAGACACCGTCATGTGCACCTCCATAGCTTAGGGACTTCCATACAGGCCACTAACATGTTTCTGATGGACAGGAATATAAATGATTTTCTTTTTTTTTGTATATGACAACCATACACATCCTGCTCCTGTGGGTATTGTATATAGCGTGTTACTGTTGTGTTATGTATATCTATCTTGTACATGTGCCTTTCGAATGTATATATACTGCTCCTATCATTATTGTAAACATCTTGTTCCTTTTGTATTATGTATATTTATCTGTACCCGTACATTTGTCCCTGCCAACAGCAGGTCCACCTTGTAAATGAGCTTGCTGAATGGTGATCGCCTGGAGAATTAAGATTTGATTGATTTATTGATTGATTGATTGTGCCGATGAGGGAGCCCAATCCCCGTCAGCATAATGTCTCTCCCCCCGCTTTTGTTGCATGCTGAGGGGGTGCCCAATCCCCCTCGGCTCGTGTCTCCCCCCCAGTATGTGCCAACGGGGTGCCCAATCCCCCCTTGGCTACAGAATCCCCCCAAAACACACTTAGGTGGCACACTGGGAGCCCACCCCAGCGTGCCAAATTGCCTGCCAAAAAAAAAAACTGTCCTGAGTTGTTTTTTTTCCTTTTTAAACCCTGTGAAAAAAGAAAACGGTCTCTTGCCGTCTCCCTGCACCCCCTCCCGCAACCCGCGCCCACCCTCTGTGCACCTTGCCTCACCACACCCCCCTCATCCCATACTTACCTCCAGAGTCCAGCGCGACGATCTTCGGTGGACCAGGAACACATCTGCACTCCTCAAAGCCGATCGAACTGAAGAAATGCCAGTAAGCTGTATAATGGCATAAATAGGGTTTTTCAACTTTGGTGCATATCTCGGCATTTTTAGAATTTTTCACCAGATTTTCAACTTGAGGTGGGACCCTCCTCATGAATTCTGTCACTGTCATGGGGCGTATTTGGTCCCGAAGGTGATTTTGTGGTCACTCGCGGAACCACCTTTCGCGACTGAGTAACTAAACGACAGTGCCACTGTTCATGAGGGGGGGCTCTCAAAAAGCCTATTTTACAAATTTGGTGAAAAAAATAAAAAAAATGGCTGTTTTATGAGCGTGCATTGTGCTGTTTCCACGCACGCTCATAACTTCGTGAATTTGTAATATTTTCACTCCAGATTTTCAACATTGGCATTTTTCCACACCTCCTGATGAACAGTTCAGCTGTCATTTTACATATTCTTGCTGAAATGTGTTTTCGCACGTCCGGCGCAGAATAGCACAGTTGCAGTGCAAAATCAGTTTTCGGGACAGTTTTCGGAAATGACGGTGACACTGTTCATGAGCAGATGTCCTAAAATGCCTATGTTGAAAATGTGGTGCCGAAAGTCCATAAAATGACTGTGTTACAAGCGTGCGTTGCGCAGTTTCCACACACCCTTGTAACTTCGCAAATTTGCAATATTTCCATGCCAGATTTTCAACACTGCCATTTTTTCACACCTCCTTATGAACAGTACAGCTGTCATTTCTCACGTCCTGCCCAAAATGTGTTTCTGCACCTGTGGCGCACAATGGTGTGGTCGCTGTGAGAAATCAACTTTTGGGACAGATTAACAAAATCACAGTGCCACTGTTCATGCGGGGAGGTCCCAAAATGCCTATGTTAAAAATGTGGCTAACAAACTCCCAAAAATAATTGGGTTACGGATGTGTGTTGCACAGTTTCTATGCATGCTCATGACTTCACCAATTTTTCATTTTTTCACACCAGATTTTCAACGTTGCCATTTTTTTATGCCTCCTCATGAACAATATCATTGTCATTTTCCACATTCTGCTCAAAATGTGTTTTCGTACCTGTGTCACCAAATGGCATAGCCGCTCTGCAAAACCATCTTTCAGCTAAAAAACTGATTGTGCTGCTTTTCATGAGGTGGGCTCACAAACAGCCCATGTTGCAAATTTGAAGTGAAAATACCAATACATGCCTACAGTGTTAGGGTTTCCAACTGTAGCACCCCACCCTGTACAGACTGAGGCATCAGGGGTGTGACTTGGGATCATCAGCTGTAATGCTCATGCCATTCCACCCCAACCCCCACCCTGCAGCCACTGACAGGCATCGTGGTGTGCCTCGCACTGTTCAGCCACAAAGTTCACCCCATTCTACTATACTGCACCCACCTCAGTGTATTTCCTTATGGAATGGGGTACGTATAATGCCCAAAGACCACAAAGCACACCATAACACTTGTCAGTGTCTACAGGGTAGGGTGAGGTACAATGACATGAGCGTTATAGCTGAAGACCCAAATGCACACCCCAATGCCTGGCGCTCTCTACATGGTGGGGGTGGGGTTGGCGTCACTTCAAAACTTCACTGCCATTCCTATTATGCATCTCTACTTCCGGCACTACCAATGCCAATGCCAGCGAGACAACATTCGGCATTGACCAAGTCTTGTTTTTAAAATGGTTTCTCTTCAGGAGGACGCAAGTGAATGAGGTTACAGGTGTTCAGTGGCACCATCCCTTTCATCGCGTTCATTTTTTGGACTCCCACTGCACTGAAAACTGTGGTCATCAATGGGGAAGTAACTGGATTCCCCTTATCCGCACTCCCTTGCAGGAGGTTGAGGGCATCCCTTATATATTATTTTCCTATGCCCTCCTGTACTGCCCCCCCCCCCAATTGGAGCACTCCTGCTTGACAGCATACTACATAACAGTTCAGTAGCTCTGTGCACTGATTGGTTAAAATCATGTCCTTGATTTGTAATTGGTATAATAATAGATAAAAGGTTTTAGTAACTGTAATTTTTGTTACTTTTCAGTTCTCATGAACTGTACTTTGATCCTGCCTGCACAGAACATCACATAACACTGTTGCAGAAAGACAAATACTTCGTGCGTCGAAGAGCTTAACTCATTGCCTCCTCAGGAGCTCTCTGAAGTTGCAGCACTTGTCTCCTGTATACTGTTAACAGTGAATCTTGGGCCTTTCTAAGTAAAATCAAGCCATTATCAGCATGATGCAAACAAATGCTAATTGCACAAAAACCGTAAGTGCCAGACACAAAGTATGAGTGGCAAACTTGTTCAGCACACAATTACCTTTCCAACAGTGGTATGCAAGTAATAACAGGCAATTTAGTTTCTTTTCTATGCTGGTCGAAACAGCAAAAAAAATATATTTTTTCCACTAAAAAATGCACCATAAGCCTTTTTTGTTGGGAAATATGTAACATATCAACACCAAATTAAGCATCCAAACTTTAGATGTAGTTTTAATAATTTGTTTGTAAAAAAACAGCTACTTCTGTAGTATTAAATATAGTTTTTCCCCATTTTAGTCAAGGTGCATTGGAGAAGTTCGAGGGACGAATCTGAACCATACACACCATACCATAAACAAATAGAAACATAGAATTTGATGGCAGATAAGGACCGCTTGGCCCACCCAGTCTGACCATTTCCCTACCTAATGGATAAGCTGCAGATCCTAGTTAACCAGCAGCCTACTTCTTTCTACCCCCACCCCCTAGAATTGCGTTATGGCTGTCCCATGCATGCTTGAATTCAACCACTGTTTTTGACTCCACAACCTCCTCCTGAAGGCCGTTCCATGCATCCACAACCGTCTCTGTGAAAAAATACTTCCTTACATTACCTCTGAGCCCCCCCCCATCTTCAAATTGTGCCCCTTGTTCTTGCACACCTCTTTTTTTGAAAGATGCTACCCTCTTGGACTTTGTTGATTCCCTTGAGGTACTTGAACATTTCTATCATGTCCCCTCTCCCTCCTTTCCTCGAGGCTATACATATTAAGCTCCTTTAGTCTCTCTTCATATGTCTTCCGGTGCAGACCCTGCACCATTTTAGTTACTCTCCTCTGGACAGCTTCCATCTTGTCTATGTCCTTGTGGAGATTGGGTCTCCAGAACTGCACACAGTACTCCAGATGGGGTCTCACCAACTGTCTGTACAGAGGGATAACAACTTGTTGTTTTCTACTGGTGATGCCTCTCCCTATGCATCCCAGTATCCCCAAGCCCTCCTTACTGCCCTCTCACATTGCTTGCCCATCTTAAGTCATCTGATATGACTACCCCAGGTCTCTTTCCATTTTGTTGTTGTTAGTATCTCACCCCCATTGTGTACTCTTCCCTGGGTTTTGTTTCCAGGTGCATTACCTGCACTTCTTAGCATTAAATCTAAGCTGCCATACATTTGACCATTCCTCTAACCTTGCCAAGTCCCTTCTCATTCTTTCCACTCCACCTTGTGCATCAACTCTGTTGCAGATCTTTGTGTCATCTGCAAAGAGACATAATTTTTCTTCAGTCCCTCTGCAATGTTGCTTACAAAGACATTGAAGAGGACCGGTCCTAATACTGAATCTTGCGGCACCCCACTAGTAACCCCCCTTTCTTCAGAGTGGACTCCATTTACTATTACCCTCTGTGTCCTATTCTCTAGCCAATTCTTTACCCAGGCTATCATCTTGGGACCCACTCCCAGGCTGGCTAACTTGTATATTAATCTTTTGTGTGGGACTGAGTCAAATGCCTTGCTAAAGTCTAGGTAGGCCATGTCCACAGCCCTTCCCTGATCTACTACTTTGGTCACCCAGTCAGAGAAATCTATTAAATTTGTCTGGCATGACCTTCCTGCTGTGAATCCATGCTGCCTTGGGTCTTGTGCTCCTCTGGCCTCTAGGTACTTGACAATTCTTTCCTTTAGAAGTGATTCCATCATTTTCCCTATCATTGAGGTTAAACTAACCGGTCTGTAGTTTCCCGCTTCTGCCCTGCTCCCACTTTTGTGAAGGGGAATCACATCTGCCCTCCTCCAGTCCTCAGGTACCACCCCATCCTCCCATGATTTGTTAAAGAGGGTAGTCAGTGGTGTCATTAGTTCTACCCTTAGTTCTTTAAGAATTCTGGGATGAATCCCATCAGGCCCCATTGCTTTGTCCACCTTCAGTTTTAAGAGTTCTTTCAGAACCCTTTCTTCTGTAAATGGGCTGGTATCAACTTCTGTATCCAGAGTGTTTCTATTGCTTGTTTAGGTACCTCCCCCTCTTCATTTGTAAATACTGAGCAAATATATTTGTTTAGTATCTCTGCTTTTCACAGTCACCCTCTGCCCACCCCTCCCTTTATTAAGCCTCACTATCCCTCCCTTAGTCTTCCTTCGCTCCTGATGTACCTAAAAAGGTTTTATCCCTTCTTAACTGAGTTGGCTATCTTTTCCTCAGTTCGGGCCTTTGCTGTTCTGACTGCCTTCCCAGCTTCCTTTTGCTTCAACTGATACAATTCTCTGTCCTGCTCCTTCTGTGATTCCTTGTACTTTCTAAATGCTTTCTTTTTCTCTTGAACCTTCACTGCCACCTCCTTTGAGAACCGTAGTGGTTTCTTACATCGTTTTGTTTTGTTTATTTGCTTCACACAAAGGCTTGTTACCTCTGTGATGGCAGTTTTTATTATTCCCCATTGTTCTTCCAACCCTCCTTCCTGCCCACTTGCTAGTGCATTCCTTAGGCACTCACCCATTTCGGCAAAGTCAGCCCTCCTGAAGTCCAGTACTTTTGCCTTTGTATGGCTTGACTCTATTGCTGTGTTTATTGTGAACCATACTGTTCGATGGTCGCTAGTTCCCAGATGGCTACCCACTTCTACATCTGTGATCCTCTCTCCATCTCCATTTGAGAGGACCAGGTCTAAGACTTCTCCCTCTCGAGTGGGTTCCAATACTAGTTGTCTAAGGCACACCCCCTGTAGGGCATCTAGAATAACCCCACTCTTAGAAGTGGCTGCTGCAACTGCACTCCAGTTAACATCTGGCATATTCAGATCACCCATCAGCAATATCTCCACTTTATCTGCCATTCTAAGTATACTTTCTATCATTTCCTTGTCCATTTCCTCCCCCTGAGAGGGGGGTCTGTATACAACCCCTGTGCGGATTGTGGTGCCATTGCCTGCCTCCAAATTGACCCACAGTGCTTCTTCTCCTCCCTTTTTACCCTTTTGTTCTGTTGCTTTGATTCCTTCTCTTATGTAGAGAGCTACTCCTCCTCCTCTTTTACCCTCCCTGTCCCTCCTGTAGATAGTGTATCCTGGTATGTTTACGTCCCAGTCATGGTTCTGTGTGTACCATGTTTCTGTGACTGCCATGATATCCAGATGTTCCTCCTCCATCAAGGCCACTAATTCAGGAAGCTTGTTACCCAGACTATGGGCATTGGTACTCATTGCTCTCCATTTTTTGATGGCTTTACCTTCTGTAGCAGCATCCCCACTGACCTTTCTACCTTGGTCTTTTCTCATTTAGTACCCTGTTTTGTAGGGGGAGGCTGGGATTTTCCTGCTGCTTATCAGTGCCTCCCCCCTTGACTAGTTTAAAAGCTTGCCAATGAAGCATTTAAACCGATTGCCCAAAAGACTTGTTCCCTTCCTGGACAGATGCAGACTATCCTGCCAGTATAGGCTGGTGTCCCTCCAGGTGGAACCCCAGTCCCCAATGAAGCCAAACCCCTGTGCTCCACTCCATTTTTTCAACCATTCGTTCAACTGCATGGTGCAAAGTACCCTCATCTCACCCATGCCACTGACAGGCAGCACCTCTGAGAAGGATACTGTGTGTGCTACTTGTCTTAAGCCCCCTCCCCAACTCTACAAAGTCCTTCTGCACTGCTCTAATCTCATGATGAGCCAAGTAATTTGTCCCTAGGTGGACAATGACATCCAGCTCAGACTCCCGTGCAACTGTTCTCGTGATCCTAAGGATGCGCTTCCTGTCCCTCCAAGCCATGGCACCAGGCAGGCACCTTACTTCAGTTTTCCCTGCTCCCCCTAGTTCTATCCCCCTAATAATTGAGTCCCCCCACCAGAAGCTGCTTCCTTTCCCTGTGGAATATATGCATATAACTCCTAAAGTATGCATGGTACACACAACATATCAGCAGCAAAGTTGTTCTGCACAAAATTGCCTTTCCAACGATGCTATGCAATCAATTGTGTTTAATTCAGTTTTTGTTTTACACTGGCTGAGATACCCAGAATGTTTGTTTTCTTCAAAGTGCTTATGTCACTAGTTCTTTATGACAGTGAGCATCCCCTAAGCAATGGAAAAGATTTTGAGCTTCCCTCAAATTTTGAAAAAAAAAACAACAACTTGGGGCCCCCCCATAGAAGAAAATATATTTTGCACAGTACACCAGGAATAAAGTGAGACTAATAAAGTTTACTGAGTATGTTCTCTTTTTATTCAACTTATTGTTCTCCACCCTCAGACCCACACCCCAGATTATCCTTGTCACTATTTTTCTGAGTCTTGGGCCCTTATTGCTCTGTTTTCTCTCTATCTGGAACAACTTACCAAGCCATCTTCGTCTCTCCCCCTTACCATGTTGTTAAGCAGCTTCACATACTCTTCCCTCAGGTGACACCTCAAAACAAACACTGGCTCTGTGTGCCTTTCCCAGTCACTCATTTGCATATAAACATCTACTATGAAAACAAGCCTTGGATCAGTGTGCCTGTCCCAGTCACTCATCTGCTTATAAACACCTGGTGTAGAAACACGCCTTGAGTCTGTGTGCCTTTCCTAGTCATTTATTTGTTGAAAAGTTTCACCAGGAAAGAAAAACTGAGCAACAGGATGCTTGTCTCACAGTACGTCCTGGGGAAGGGGTACAGGGATACATAGCAATTATGCATACAACATTCAAGTATGAAGGAACAACAATGAATATAACAGTAAGGGGGAAGGGTACTGGGATACAGAACATTGTACATACAATTTACAAGTATATGAGGAACAACAATGAATATAACAGTAAGGGGGAAGGGTACTGGGATACAGAACATTGTACACGCAATTTACTAATATTTGAGGAACAACAAGGAATATAACAGTACAGAGAATGTATACAGTACAGAGAATTTATACAGGATATAGAATACTATAATATATAATATTAGAACGTGTAATAGGAGAGGAAAGATTAGGGTGGGCTTTACTGGGCAGGGAACTACAAGGGTTAGAGGGGAAAAGGAGGAATCAGTTTACATATCAACAAACATCTAATGCAGAAACAAGCCTTAACTTGGTGTGCCTTCTAGTTGCCCAGTGACATATAGATACACACCTAGACACCAGCTGTGGCTCATTGGACCTTTCCTGGTCACCAGTTTGTGCATAAGTAAAGAAATTCAGCTGCTATTATTCATATTTAGTTTGCTTCATCCCATCACACAAAACATCCAAAACTTAAAATGTTAATACTGTACATTCTCAGACTTGACCAGGCCTGCCCTGGAACAGTTTGGGGCCTCCCTTGGGAGGCTGGCCTCACCATTTGAGAACCACTGGCTTAGGTGGTTCCTGATGGACAAAATGTCTGCCATACACACCATGTCATAAACAAATGTGAATAACTCTTAAAGTGAACATGATACACACAAAGTGTCAGTGGCAAAGTTGTTCAACACAACATTACCTTTCTAATGGTGCTATGCAATCAATTCTAATCAATTCTGGCTAGTAAGTAATATTAAAACATGTGAGTGACGTCTCCAGACGTTACTAGGGCACACAGGAAGTCTGTAGATGACTTCTGTAGTCGTTCTGGGACACACTGCAGTACATTTGCTGCCCCCTACAGGCGTATTCTAGGAGGCAATGAGTTAACTCATCTAGATATGTCATGGTACCAAAACTGAATGACAAAATTTGTTGCAGCTAAATGCTGTAATTGTGGTGCTACAAAACCACAACTGACCTTATGCAAAGGTTGTTGCAGTAGCAATATATACATGAATGAAATTTGTTGTCAAACATGTAAAATATGGGGAAGGGTGAACAACAGCAGTCCATCATCAGTAGCTGCATAACTGGTTAAAAGACGTGTGTGCGTGAGTGTGTGTGGTGTGCGTGCGTGAGTGTGTGTGTGTGTGTGTGTGTGTGTGTGTGTGTGTGTGTGTGTGTGTGTGGTGTATGTGTGTGTGTTTTGAGTGGTTGCACATCTAGGTTTATGGTGTATATGAAGAGTGAAGACCAATGATCTTGCCTATCTGCTTTATGAATTGCAATATGTATGTTGCAGTTGATTTTGTAACTTAGGAGGGTAACTTGGATGACATTTGGCTTCTTGTAGTGAAGCCATTATTTAACAGGAAGGGAATGTACTTCGGCTCCAACATGGCCGCCAGCCAGTCCCTTCCACTTCCCTACTGATTCTGTTCTTCTGCACTCAGTCCTGTTATGAGGTTCAGCAAGGAAGAGTGCAGAGGCATGCCACAGAGAAATGAATGGGAGTGTTTTTTATTAGTATTGTACATATTATGGTGGCAAGTTGTAGATTAATGAAGGCCACCACTCAATTAACAAGGGCCTTGTTAGTCGAGCGGTGAGCTTCATTAATCTGTCCTATTAATTCGGCATCATAACGTATAACATTTATTTAAAAAATGGAAGTGTCTACTGTTCCAGCAGATTCGATAGCACTAGCCATGGCACAGGCACTACTGTCCCAGGAGATTCAGTTGCAATAGGCATGGCAAAGTCAGGTTACCACCTTTTAAGAAGCCCAAAGTGGGACATTTCTTACTGAAACACGATTTTTCGCAGGACAGTACGTAACCTTGACCAATGCAACAGACTGGTTTTCTGTATATAATCAGAATTAAGGCAAAGTATTGTAGTTTCTTGGTTGCTTCTATTGTTTGTAATCATTTTAATGTATTTTAGTTAAGGTATTATAGTTTTCTGCAACATTTAGTGGAAAGTTAGGAAATATTTGAAATAAAAAATTAGGACATGTAGTACTTCTCATGTTTTTTTACAGAACACAGCTGCCCAAATCAGAACTGTTCTGCGAAAATCAGGACAGGTGGTAACCCTATGGCACAGACACTACTGTCCCAGCAGATTCTACTGCACTAGCCGTGGCACAGGCACTACTGTCCCAGTAGATTCTACTGCACTTGCCGTGGCACAGACACTACTGTCCCAGCAGATTCTATTGCACTAGCCGTGGCACAGACACTACTGTACCAGCAGATTCTACTGCACTAGCCGTGGCACAGACACTACTGTACCAGCAGATTCTACTGCACTAGCCATGGCACATACACTACTGTCCAAGCAGATGCTGGGATATTTCACTTCAGGGCTGGCACTAGTGTCTCAGCAGATCTGCATCTGCTGGGACACTTTACATAACACAGGCACTTCTCTCCCAGCAGATGCTGGGACACTTCACTTCACCACTATCTTTAGCCAGCTTCTACTGCAGTCAGTTATGGTGGCTCAGGTGGTAGAACATTTACCTCTGGAACTCTTTTAGACCAGATGCTTGTGAGTTTGAGTCCAGGGCACGACATTTATAAAAATCTCTACATAAACATTTATAAAATCACTGGTGGAAACTATTTAATTATTATAATACACAGAGTTTCCATAATTGAATTTTGACAGCATATATATGCACAGACAGCAGGTCACACGTGACATGCAGTATTTTAATATGTCACATTATATGACCTTTCATTTAAGTCAATCAATAAACACCAGTGCCTGCAGTAACAGAACTTTCAGCTGATGGGATGCGGTACTGCAGGTTTCCATCCACTGAATCTTCTCCAGCATTTTCTTCCTGGTGAGATCGGACAGGAGTTTGGCCATGCTGCTGAAATTTGGCAGATTCCCAGTAGTACCTTGCCATCCCTAGGAAGGCCTGTCCTTTTCTCTTAGTTGTTGGCGTGGCCTATCCCCTGTAGGGCCTGAGGTTTCACTGGCTCATGCAGGCTGTACCCACTCACCACCCTGTGCCCAAGGTATGACATCTCTGCCATTCCTATCTGGCACTCTCCACCTTGACTGTCTGTCCAGCAGCCTGCAGTCTATGGAACACCTTGGTCACATGCCTGACATGAGCCTCCAAGGTCTGACTATAGATGGTGATGTCATTCATGTATGCCAGCACATAAGCTCCTGCCCCATCCAGAATGCGGTCCATGAGCCATTGAAAGGTGGCTGGCCTGGCACACTCTTCATCCTAAATGGCATTACTATGAACTCTAATAACCCAAATGGGGGTGATGAAGGCCGAGCTCTCTCTGGCTTCAGGGATCTAAGGCACCTGCCAAAAGCCTTTTGTTAGGTCTATGGTGGTCAGATGCATTGCCCCTCAACTTCTTTAAGACTTTAGCTGTCCTGGGCATGTGGTAAAAAGCAGATTCTGTACAGATACTGAGTTTGCAGTGGTCGATGCAGACCCTCATGGTGATATAATTTTTGGGAATCAGTGCCAATGGGGAGGCTGAGGGACTACTGGATTCATGGATCACCCGGAGAGCCAGCATCTCCTTGATCTCCCCCTCTTTAGCGTGTTTTACACCTTCAGGGATCTAGAAAGGTGGCTGCCTACGGGGAGCCTGGGATCCTGCATCCACGTGGTGCTCTGCCAGCATGGTATACCCTGGCTTCCCTGTGAACATCTTCTCAAATATTTGCAGTACTCTACACATTTCAGTGGCTTGGTCCAGTGTCAGCTTCTCTGAGAGGGTGACAGTACCCACTAAGGATCCTCCTTTAACCTCTCACAAGAAATCCACCAGCAGGTCCACCCCGTCTCCTCCTCCTCCTCTGGATAACTGCACACAGCCAGAACCATTCTGTCTCTGTCGTGGTAGGGCTTCAGCATGTTCATGTTGTAGATCTGCTGCATGTGTCTCCTGTTGAGCAGCGCCACCACATAGCTAGCATTGTTCACCCTCCTGATCACTGAGTATAAACCCTCCCAATCTGCCTGTAATTTATTCTTCTGGACAGGGATAAGCACCATCACCCATTGCCATCACCCATTGTCCTACTTCATACTCCCGGGCTCTGGCCCCACAGTCATACCATGTATTCTGTTTCCATGGTGCAGAGGCTAGGTGCTCCTGGGCAAACCCCATGAGCTGCTTGAGCCTAAACTTTAAATTCAGGACATACTACACAACAGTTTCCCCTTGAGGAACAAGCTCACCCTCACCCTCCCTTCCTTCCCAAAGGGGGGACCCTCACCCTATGACCAAATAGGAGTTCAAAGGGCAAGAACCCTGTGGACTTCTGGGGGACTTCCATGTATGCAAATAAGAAATGGTGTAAGTACTTGTCCTACTCTAGTGCATGCTGGTCAGCAAATGCTCTCAACATGGCATTAAGAGATGCATTAAATTGCTCGACCAGACTGTTAGTCTGAGGATGGTATGGAAAGGCCCTGAGCTGCTTCACTGCACACTTCTCCAAAGACTAGTCATCAGATCAGACACAAAGTTGATGCCCTGCTCCAACAGTATCTCCTGGGGAAAATCCACTAAGCTAAATATTCCCAGGAGTTCATCAGCCACTTTCACAGACTCTTTTTTTTTTTTTACTTTCTTTATTAGCTTTTTTTTTTTTTTTAAATAATTTCTTTAGTTACCTCCTCAGCTGGGGGGTCCTATGGTTCCCCTCTCAGGCGTCCTCTTGGCTGCTCCGGACCCAGTCAAAGCAGACCCTTTCGCCCCTGCCATCCCAGGTTAGCCGCGGCAGGGTTTATCACACACACTGTGGAGACCTGGAGACCAGGGGCTGAAGGGGAGGTAGCTTAAGTGGGTCCACCATGGCGCCGTTGGAAGCCGGCCGTCACTCGTGCCGGAGGATTTTTTTTGTTCCTCAGTCTCCCTGTAGTGCAGGCATGAAATGGTGTCAAGGATGCTGCTGCGCATGCTCTCGCATGCAGCATGCCCGACACCAGCCCGCGCCAGCCCACCAACATTGATCCCGAGCCTGCACCAGCCCTTGGCCACTGCCAGGAGCCAGTGTCTCAGTGATCATCTCCACCCTCCCTCCCCAGAGGAGGAGAGCAGTCCATGGGATGCTTGATCCTCCTCCCCCTGGCTGAACGTCTGATACCTGAGGTTGCTCCCGACCCCGGGTCATTGGCGTGGGAAGAGGTAATGTGTCAGCACCTCAGCCCTCTACGCCACCGGGCCAGCTTTTTATTAGCTTTTTAAGAAATGCTAACTTTAAACAGCATCCACAATGAATACATATTTGCATAGGCCTACAGACAATAGAACCAACACCCTTAACATATTCCCTTGACATTTTTTTTTATTGCCTCAAGTGAGACAATGACAGCTTTCTTTGCTCAGCCAGTGAAACAAATTCATTGAATGGTATAAGAAAGAACATGATATCATTCACTGCTCCTACCCCTCAAAAGTTGGGAAATGTGGTGTTAGGGTTTCCAACCCTAACACCCAACCCCTACCCTGCACACACCAACAGGCGTCGGGGGTGTGTCTTGGGGTCGTCAGCCCAAATGCTCACCCCATTCCAGAAGTAAATAAGCTGAGATGGGTACAGTATAGGATACTGGGGTAAGCGTTAGGGCTGATGACTCCAATACACACACCCCCCCGACACCTGTTGGTGTGTGCGGGGGGGTGGGGTGTTAGGGCTGGAACTTTAACACCACATTTTCCAACTTTTGATGGTGGGAACCCTAACTGATGCATTAACAAAGTTTTTTGCCCAGAATTTCCTTACTTTTTGAGACAGTATCACTCCTTACTGGTATCCATATTTACATGTGTGCTCCATATATGTGTATATGTATGTAGCTGTAGTCCGGGCCCTGCACTTACATTAGTAGGGGAAGTGTGATGAAATTATCAGCACAGCCATGTTTACCCCCACCTGATTCACCCTGTACTGAAAAGCTTAAACTCCCAGCTGAAATGCAAGTCCGTGCAACAGCAATGCCATTCTATGCCAGAGGTGGGGAAAACACATTTTGGCCAGGATTTGAAAAATGACAGCTGTGGCATACATGAGGTAGGGTAATAGCAAATGAGCAGTATGTTGAAAACGTGGTGTCAAAATATTTAAAATTCCCAAAGTTACGAGTGTGAGTAACAAAATTGCAATGAATGGTCATAAGTCTGCTGTTTTTAATAATTTTAACCCACATTTTCAACATAGCCTTCTTATTACCCCACCTCATAAACAATATGACTGTTGTTATACAAATCCTGTGCAAAAGGTGATTTCACCAACTGACCACAATATCACCTTTCTGGTGGGAGTTGTGTAACGACAGTCACATTGTTCATGAAGTGGGTCCTCAATAGGCCATGTTAAAAATTTGTGGTCAAAATCTCAAAAAAAAAAAGCCAAAGTTATACAAAAAAGTTGAAACCCCCTTTGAAATACATTGAAACGCATTTACCTAAGTTTCTTATATTGCAGTCGCTGGTTCCTGCAGCAAGACGTGTCTTCGATCAGGAGCGCGGATGTTGAACCTGGGACCTCTTCAGGTGAGTGAGGATGTCAAGTGGTGTGTTCGGAGGTGGGTGCACAATGTGAGGTCAGGTGAGGGGGTGCTGGTGTAATCAGCGATGAACAGTTTGTTTTTTACAGATAAAAAAAGAACATCGAGGGACAGTTTTTCTTGTTTTCAGCAAAAAAAGACAAGGGAGGGTGGAGGAAAGCTACTGATTACCAATGTTGAACACAAAATGGGTATCGGAGGGTGGTAGGGTGCCACTAGACATCAGGGATAAATGGTGCCAGCAAAGGGGTGGGGTAGACAAAAAATAAAAAAATAAACATTGAAATAAACAGACAGGCATCAGGGATCAGAGAGGGAGGCCACTGGACCACCAAAAAATTTTTATTTAAAAATAAAATACAAATATTGGGGATTGGGGAGGGAGGGCCACTAGATCACCATGAAAGACATTGGCGGAGGGTTAACTTGTTTTCAGTTAGTGAGGCAAACACATTAAAATATTTAAAAAAATACTGACAGATGGTAAATACCAACAGTTGCATTTACCTAATCGTTGGCCAAGGAATCCGATTTTGTGGTCAGTTTGCCACAAAAAGACGGCAGAAATATGTACTGTATATTTTTACTGCAGAGGTTTTACTGCTGCAAATTGTGGCACTATTTCACAAAATAGAGGGGGTTCTGCCGCAATTGGTGGTGGAACCCCCTTGTTTCGTGAAAATAGTGCTGCAATTTGCAGCAATAAAACCTCCACGGATAAAATAAACATATTTCTGGAAATTATTTTGCCAAACTGACCACAAAATCAGATTCCTTGGGCCCCAATTAGGTAAACACAGCTGTTAGTGTTTGCCATTTGTAAGTATGTTTTGAAATATTTAAATTTGTTTGCCTCACTAACTGAAAACAAGATGTCAGAATATTGACAGTACATTCCGCATTTGTGACAATAAATATCGCTTTTGCAGCACCAAAACAGTTGTTTTGCATGGCACATCTAATTTTTCCCATAGGAAATAATGGGAACATTGAAACTTTAATAACTTTTGAATGAATTAATATGTTTTCACCAAACCTTCAAAGGCACACCTGTGACCCAAGACCTGTATACCCTGCAAATTTAGGATCATAACTCCACGCAGTTTCTTAGAAACAGTGTGACAAAGAATTTACAAGAAAATGGTAATTTTCACATTTTTTGACACTCCACACCCGCACAACTGACCAGGACAAAGCTTGCCACAGCAAGAGATCTTTGGTCCCTGACAACACATGCAAAATTTAGTGTAAAACAGTTGAACAGTAGCAAAGCTATTAAAGTGCAAAATTTGGGGTTTAACATAGAAGTGACCATTTTATTTATTTAGTTATTTATTTAGTTTTTGTTGACCGGGTAAGTGCACTAGACAAATCCTGTCTATTTTCAGTCATGACCCGGGGGAGGGGGATACATGAATACCAACTGACCTTGAACCAGATTAAGCTGTTGGTGGTATTTTTAGTGAATTAAACCCTAACTACAGGCCACAACTGCGTCCTATAATATATATACAAGTTGCAAAAAAACGTTGTTAGTGCTCCAGTTGAGATCAAAGTGACAAAAGTTTGGAAATAAGGTATTAGGGTTTCCAACCCTAACACCCTACCCTCCCAAACCAGGCAACAGGAGAGCAGGTGTGGGGTGTGCGTTGGGCTTTTTAAGCCTAACACTCACCCCATTCCATCTTTAAATAAGGTCAGATGTGTAGACTTTGAGAATGGGGTGAGTGTTAGGCTTGAGAGGTCCAATGCACAAGCCTCAAATGGCTCCAATAAGGTGACCAAAGAGTCAAGTAGAGTCCAGCTGCTGGAGCTGAGCATGATGTCGACTTTACCCGTTTGATTCTGCATGGTGTAGTCATGTACAGCATTTTTTCTGTTCAAGAAACCTTTCCAACATGTAAAATGTTGAATTCCAATGGGCTGGAACTTCCTGCTTTAATGAATGGAGTGGTAAGTTTTTGACCTCTGCAGCCCCTTCAGGATTTTTGGTGCTTTCACGGAGTCACCGAAATGCCCACATATTTTCCTAGCAAGACCTAACAGGTTTTCAACATTTCCATTTCCATTTCAGAAATTATGGATGAGAAGATTTAAACAATGTACAAAACAAGGTGTGTGTTGGTAGTTGCCATCTCACACAGCTCTAACTACGTTGGCACCATTATCTGACACTACAAACCCTGGAGATAAGGAATATGGAGTAAGCCAATTCAAGAATTGTTTTCCAGCTCCTGCAAAATATTCACAGCAGTAAGGTTTTCCACAAAAGTGGTGACACATAATACAGCCTGCTTCCTACTGTGTACGGTAAAGTGGGGATTGTTACTTTCTGACTGAAAACTTGCCCAATGAGCCGTAACTGTCATGCAGTCAATTGTTTGGTTGCTGATCTATATATCTGTAGTTATGTGAACCTGCTTAACCTCAGAGAGTTTCAACTGCTTAATTACTTCAATATATACCAAGTCATACAACTGTGGAACAGACATTTTTTGAGAAATATGTTCGACAGGGAATGGTGTACCATGGTTCAGTCTGGTTCATGAACTTGAGGAAACCTTTTTGGGCAACAAAAACAAAAGGGAGTTGACAATCGGCCAACAGCTCTGCAATGACTCTATTTAACAACTGGTTTGTTTGATGCTTTCAAGCAAAGTTTGATGTCCTCCCAATACTTTCTTCTAATGTTAGTTGACGAGATATTTTTAATTTTGGGGGAATCTATTTTTCACGCCTTCTTCATGTGGAGTACTACTTTGGGATTTTCCAGCACTCGTTGGTGTCAGAAAACAATCTATGTTTGTCTGGGAAGGCTTCAAAGACACTTCAAGTGATTCAATGTCAAGTTCTGCTACCAGTTCATTGTCATTATGGTCAGTGCCACTACCACCTCTACTACCACCCATACCAACCACACTGCCCCTTGCCCTGCCCTACTCAACTGGGTGTTTTGCCTTTGTATGTCGGATCATTACTGATGTTACAAAATGTGCCACTTTGCCACCATGACTAACACTCTTTTTGCAGAGACTGCATACAAGCTCGAGAGCTGTCTGCAAGGTCAATATACAATAAATGCCACACTAAAAATGTACCCTTTGTGCTTTGTAATACGGTGCCTGGCACTATTTCTTGTACAGTCAAGGGACCTGGGGGAAACCCTACACTGCTATTTCCTGGGAGGCAGTATAGTGTAGTGATTAAGAGCACTGAGCTGCAAACCTGGAGACCTGGGTTTGAATCCCATTAGCTCCCACTTGCATACTGTGTGACCCTGAGCAAGTCACTTAACTTCCTTGTGCTCCCAGGTCGCACCTGGAAACAAGCTCCAGCTTAATGTGCCTTTCCTGGTTAAACAATTTCCCCATTCCCTTTCCTTATTTAGATGAATTGTTCTCATTCGTACTCATCTTCTTATTCTTATGTTTAGCATATGACTTTTTTTGTCTGCACTTGCTTCTCATGCCTTCCAGCAGCATCCTCTCCTACCCCCTCACTGAAACTACCGACCTCATCACCACAAGATTCAGAAGAACTGGAAGTGCCATCATCATTATGTGGGACGTAGCCTGGGCTATCCCATTCCCAGTTCCCACTATCACCACCATCTGTATCAGCATTCACTGCCTCAGCATCTGAGATTATATCTGAGGAGGATGCCTCCTTGCATGCTGCTTTGGCAGCTGGAAGTATTTTGGCACATGTTGCAAGACGTTCAGTACCTCTACGAGTAACTCCAGTCAGTTCTTTCCAAAACTCTACTATTATTTCATTGCTAACGTGCTTTTTTTGTTCAGGACATTTAGTGCCAGTCCTGGTGATGTTATTATTATGAGGGATAAGTTTCAAGATGGCGGTCACGCTGGACCAGCCTTCGGCACCTCGTAGTGCTTTGTAGCACTTTTAGTATTTGTTTGTTTATTTATTTTTACTCAGTAGTTTTTTAGTTTTGCTGTTTCATGCTTTTTTTTGTCATTTTACGGCTGTTCGTTGCACTGTCGGCTGTTTGCTGTGTCTGCCCTGGCGGTGTGGAACGAGTCAAGCGGTGGGGGGGTCTACACTAAGCTACATGTTGATTTTGTTGTGGCTTGGTGTTCTGTGATCAGACATTGTTTTGCCGGTGATTTTGCTGCTGCCAGTGATTTTGCTACGGAATATCTACTGCCAGCTGTTGATTTAATGTTTTCCACACCGCAGAGAAGGGAGCAGTTTTGCGGGGGAGCTGTACCCTTGTTGGATGCTGTGAGGACATACAGATCTGAGGAGTTTAGGGATTGGCTCCTATTCCTGTAACTTGTTTCTTGGACATTTGTGCTTTTGGTACAGCACCTAGGACACACTGATTTGTGGTGTTTGGTGGCCTAATTTTCGGTTTTGCTCTTTGGTCACCAGGCCTAATTTTCAGTTTTGCTCCTTGGTCACCTCGCCTCGTATCTGAAGGGTACTGTAAAGTGAATAAATGGACTGCCTATCGTCACTCTGTGACCCCGGACTTTTAATTTGGATACAGTGTCTGAAGATTCTGCAGTATGATGAAGAATCAAATTTTATTGTGGAAGTATCGCAAGTCTTTGATTGGGAATGACAGTTGATGGTGTTTGAAGTACTGTGAGTGCGGGTCCCGATTCTTCGATCAGTCCCACTTTCCTTATGATTTTTACTTTATAATGTTTGGTCTGAATATTAATATCGCTTGGGGAAGCAGCCTTCTAGCAGTACCCTTGGTTGTGGGAGGCTCTTTACCCCCCCCACCCATTTTTTTGCCTGGGTGATCTAGGGTTGTGCGGCCTGGGACCGAGCAGGAGCTTCCCTCATTCTCTCCCCAAGGAGTTGGGCATCACTGGGGGGCTCCTAAGCTGTGCCAGAGTCGGCCTGATTAGTCCGGCCTCGGGTTAGCTGTAGCTGCAGGCCCCGTTTACACATACAGCCTGATTAGGCAAGTTGGGGGTTTGTGTGGGGGGGCTATGCCCTGTGGCTTGGCCTGTGGATATCTTTGGCCTATTTGAGACTGCTTCTATTTTATGGACCTACATCGAGTTTATATATCATTTTGAGTAATGCCCTTTGACTTGTTACCGGATCTTGAGACCATCTGAGAAGGAAAGTGTGGGTGGTGAGAGACCCTCACTAGCCCTATATTCTTGGATCCTGAACAAAATTAACCATCGTTGGCAGTGAGAGCATCAAAAATTTCAAATGGATTACTGATACTGTGTTTTTTTGGGTTCTTTTTTTTTTTTTTTTTCTTCTATTAGTTGTGAGAGGACCTTTAGGAAAAAACTTGTTTGAATTTTATTTAGCTTTTCCTTTCCCATCCTCAATACTGTGAGAGAGTCCTGGGATGGGGAAGTTAAATTGGTTTTGTTTAGTTGTTTTTATTGTAGTTATTTTATTCTGAGTAAAGTGTAATTGTATGGGGTTTTTTTTTTTTGGAGGGTAGCCTATGAACGAGGTAGTTAGGTCGAAGTGTTTGGTATTTAGTTTGCTTTTAGCTTATGTTATGTGTTGGCAGGTCTTCCTGGTGGTGCGTTATTCATCCTTCGTTCTCCATGCCCTCCACCCTTTCTCCTCCCCTCCTCTTCCATTTTCCATCTACCAGCGCTGTCAGGCACTTGGTATTGCATGTAGGAGGGCTCAGAGTGGGTTTGGCGGAGGCTGCGGCCATCGGAGGGCAAAAGAACGGACCTCTCGTATAGGGCTTATTAGGCCCAGAAGACGCCCTGGGGAGAAATGGAGCCTAGAACGTGGAGCTCCATGTTTAGTCCCCATACCCAAGGGCACCATCTCTTTTGATTGGCAAGTAGTTGGGACAGCTCCGGAGCCCTGTCCAACTCGAGCGGTGTTGTACAATGTCAGATCTGTTAAAAACAAGTCTGCTATTATTGCCGCCCTTGTTGGAACAGCTGTTCTGGCTTGCATTACCGAGACCTGGCTGCATCAAAATGCTGGTCCCATTTGGGAGGCAGCAGTTCCAGCCGGGTACTCAGTGATTCACTGCCCGAGACTGGATTGCGGGGGGAGGGGGAGTAGACCGGATTGGGGCTTACAAGTGTACCAGTTGAGGAGGCCGAATCCTTTGAGTGTATCATAGTAGCCGGTGTGGGCTGCAGGATAGCCCTAGTCTACCATCCACCAGGGGATGGGTGACGATTCCTGCAGGAAGTGGCAGACTTTGTCGCCGATATGGCATTGGAGTCACCCAGATTGATGGTTCTGGGTGACATCAATGCTTGGGTTGATGACAAATTCTCACCTTTTGGTCAGCACTTCCTCCAGCTGATGTCATCGCTGGGCTTCACACAGATTGTTTCCTCGGCTACTCATAATCATGGTCACTCCTTGGAGCTAGTCTTTCTCCTTGGGATTGAGGCCTCTGATTTGGTGGTGAAGCCAGTCAGTTGGTCTGATCATTACACCGTGGGCTTCAATTTTTCTGCTCCCCTTCATAGGTCTTCCCCATGGAGATGGTTCGATACCGCCCTTTATGGGATGTGTGCCCTGAAGACCTGATGGCGATGTTGAACCTCTTAGAGTTTCCTGTTGCTAGCAAGAGTCCAAAGCTGTTGGTTTTGGCCTATAATCTCCTCAGCCCTTGACTCAATTGCTCCTGTCTGTGTTCATCCCCTCACGCTTCACCCTCGGGCCCCATGGTTTGATGGGTCCTTGTGGGAGCTGTGATGTGTGGGACGATGGTTAGAGCGTCGTCCCAAGCAGAAATCTACTCTAGAAGTCAACCGCCTTAGTTTGGAGGGGCATTATCAGCTCTACCAATCAGAGATCTCCCGTAAGAAGAAAGAATTCCTGTCCAGGGAGATTGCTGTCACTTAGAATCGACCGGCTCAGCCTGTCTCCAGCTCCGTCGAGCCTTTTCGCAAGAAATGTGTGACAAGATGGCTCAATTCTTTGCAAATAAGGTGACTGACATGAGATCAGAGATCCAACAGTCACACTCTATGGGGGATGCTGTTGGCTGGCGTTTGGTCACTGTACCTTGAGCTACTTGGAGTTCCTTTGTCCAGCCGAAGTTCGAGGATGTTATGTGGATTGTCCAGGGGATGCGTTCTATGAGCTGTAGCTTAGATCCGGGCCCAACCTCCCTTATTTTGGTTTGTGTTGAGATCATGGGCCTGTGTCTGGCACAAATAGTCTGGTGCTCCTTTAGAATTAGGTGAGTTCCCTAGCTCCTTGAAGGAAGCGGTGGTAACTCCCCTTTTGAAGAAATCTTCTTTGGACCCAGATATTTTGGCCAACTACAGACCTATCTCTAACCTTCCCTTTATTGGGAAGGTTATTGAGAAGGTAGTGGCAATCCAGCTGGAGGACCATTTAACCATCCATAATATCTACGAACCTCTCCAGTCTGGTTTTCGTAAGAGGCACAATACTGAGACTGCTCTGGTTCGGGTGCTCAATGGTCTCCTGATGGCGAGAGACCGGAGAAACCATTCTATCTTGGTTCTCCTTGATCTCTCCTCAGCTTTTGATACTGTAGACCATGGGGTTTTGTTCGAGCGCCTGAGGTCCATCTGTGGACTATCTGGTACAGTCCTCAGATGGTTTACTTCTTTTCCATCTGGGAGAACACAGAGAGTTGTGTCGGGGATTTTTTCCTCTGCCCCCTTCTCTCTACAGTCTGGGGTTCCCCAGGGCTCGGTGCTTTCCCCCATGTTGTTTGCAGTGTATATGTTACCCCTCAGAGACATTGTAAGATGGTATGGGCTGAGGTTTCACTGCTATGCTGGTGATACCCAGCTCTACCTGTCTTTTTGCACCCAACCAGGATAGTGCTTTCTCGGTATTTAATAACTGCCTTGCTGAAATCCATGATTGGATGAATTCGAGCTGGCTAAAGTTGAACACTGGTAAGACCGAGGTTTTGGTTGTGGACTCAGGGCACAGGGAAGAGGAGTTGAGGTCTCATCTACCCTCCGGTTTATTTCTGGGGGGGGGGATCAGCTCCGTACCTCAGAACGAGTGCGTAACCTGGGAATTGTATTTGACGACGGGCTGACCCTTCGTCATCAGGTGTCAGCAGCCATTAAGTCAGCATTTTACCATTTTAGGAATATTGCCAGGGTGAAACCCTTTGTTTCATCTAGCGATCTACCTGTGTTGGTCCACGCCTTGGTGACCTCTAGCCTTGACTACTGCAACTCCCTTTACTTGGGGCTTCCTGGGGTTGATATCCGCTGCTTGCAGCTAGTGCAGAACGCTGCTGCTAGGCTGTTGACAGGGGAATCAAGAAGGATGCATATTACCCCTGCTTTGCGTGCTCTGCCTGGCTGCCTATACAGTGGCAGATCACCTTTAAAGTACAAAGCCCTGCATGGACTTGGCCCCGACTACTTGAAAGAGCTTCTGATTCCCTATACCCCTGTATGACAGCTCCGTTCGGCTGATGAGGGGTTGCTAGAGGTTCCGAGGGTTACTTTAAAATCTTCTGGGGCCAGGGCTTTTATGTTTGGTGCCCCAACCCTCTGGAATTCTCTGCATCACCAGCTTCGGGAATGCACAACCATGGAGACCTTCAAGCGCGAACTCAAGACCCATCTTTGGAATCTTGGTTTTACTACTTTGCCTTCTGATTTTATATAAATCTTTCTTCTTTTTATTGTTAATTTTTAATATTGTAGTGATTTTGATTTTAAATTTGTTTTTAAGTTTATTGTACAGCACCTTGGTGTCTGAAAGGCACTAAACAAATAAAGTTTATTATTATTATTATATTGTCGTTACATTCTTCATTAGTGCTAGAATTCATATTGTCCATATCATTAACAGTTGCAAGTGCAGCACTACTGTGCTTCCTTTTAGTAGATCTGGGAAACATGAGACATAATAGTCATAACCATGAAAGGACATTATTTCACTAACTGCTGCAGAGACAGACAGTGTAGCTATGTCACAGTAATAAGTGACAGGGATAAGGCCTCAGGGGCCCCTAACAAACAATATAATACAACTGTATAAGGCTTTCACTAACTGCTACAGAAATAGACAGTGTTGCTGACTATTTCACAGTAATAAATGACAGGGATCAGACCTTGGGTGCCCCTAACAAATAGTATAATACAGCCATATAAGGCTTTCACTAACTGCTGCAGAGACAGACAGTGTAGCTGACTATGCCACAGTAATAAATGACAGGGCGTGGGCCTCAGTTGGAACCTTACAAACAGTGTAATATAGCCGTAAAAGGCTTTCACTAACTGCTGCAGAGACAGACAGTGTAGGTATGTGACAGTAATAAATGACAGGGCTCGGGGGGGGGCCTCGAGGGCCCCTAACAAACAGTATAATACAGCTGTATAAGGCTTTCACTAACTGCTGCAGAGACAGAGTGTCACTGACTATGTCACAGTAATAAATTACGGGGCTCAGGCCTCGGGGGCACCTAACAAACAGTGTAATACTTTAAACTTTTAATTTCAAAGCAGCTGCCTTCTGTGTTTTTGTCTATGTCTTTTCCCCCACCTTACTCTCTCTCTTCTCTCCCAGGCACCACCTCTGAGGGCAACTGTTAGATCCCCTTCCCCTGAGATCGTTCACAGTCCCCCTTCTCTGCTGCCATTCTTTCTCCCTTATTGCTCCTGCTGTCATTCATACCCACCACAGCACCACCTCTGAGGGCAACTGTTAGATCCCACTTCCCCTTTTTGCAGTCCCCCTGCTGCCTTTTTTTCTCCTAGGTTGCTCTTGTGTTTTTTCTGTTCTTATTGCCTCCTCTAAAACATCCTGGCGTATGGGCATAGTGCCTTTTAAACTGTAAACTTTCGTTTTATTTCAACTGACAACAAAGTCTTTCTCCAATCTCTTTTCAAAATGGCTGTGAATGTGCTGCAGATTGCAGAAGGAGAATGACGGATGCGCTATTTCCACCGAACTGCCCACTCTAGTCTGAGCCACATGCAGAGTTGGAGCACAGCCCTTGACACCACTGTCCAATCAGGTGTCAGCCCGGTGTCATGTGCCTCTGATCTACTACAAGCTCCATTAAGGACCCCACAGGCAGCCCTTTTGAATGCTGGTTTGGAGATCACAATGGAGTGCTGAGCTCTCTATTATGGCGGGTAGGGTAGTACATTACCTGAACTACCCTACCCGGCCAAAAATAGATGATACCTGCGGTACCCGACCCAGCTACCCGTCGGGTAGCCCATGCCTAGTTTTAACCCAGTGTGCTGTACAATGCAGGACCTCCTTGTAAATGAGCTTGCTCAACAGAGCCTTTTCCTGGTGAAATAAATAAAATGAAATGAAATGAAAGAGACTTCTCTGCTTTGATGTTCTGTCATTAACTAACCAGGGTGTCCTGTCATTTACAGAACAAAGAGATGGAAATTACCCTCAGACAGAGCTGGTCTGTCTTCTTCTTTTTTTTCAAAGTTTTATTGTTTTTTTGTTTTCAGAAAAATGTTACAATTATAAATCGTATAATCCATAAAATTGTAAAAGTGAATTGAAACAAAAGCTGGTCTGTCTTCTGATCAAAATCTTCCTATTATTTTCAGGAAGGTCACTTTGTCCCTTCAGCTGAAACATAGAAAAATAGACTTTGACGGCAGATAAGGACCACTTGGCCCACCCAGTCTGCCCACTTCCCTACCTACTGGATAAGCTGCAGATCCTAGTTAACCAGGAGCCTTTATCTGTGCAGAAACAAAACAAAAGTACAGAATTATTGTTACAAGTAACTTCTTCTCTACTCTCTCATTATGGTACATTACACAATGACAAATGATGGGGGAAGGAAATCATGTATATATTTTGTGGGGGGTGCCTAAGATTGGAGCCCTACTAGGCTTGCTTACTGGGATCATTTAGAACACTGTGACTTGAGATTAATGCTCATGATAGCTGATGTGTTGTTTGCTATCTACCCAGGGAAAAAAATGAACAAAACACAAAGCAAACATTTATTCAACACTTTTATTGTAGCAATGAAGGCGATAACAGTAAAGTGGCTTCCAGATAAAATTCCCAAGAAGGTGAATGAGGAAATCCGCCCCAAACCATTAGATGACTGGAATTTGTTATAGCCCTAATTAGAGTCAGAAAATAAATACGAATATCAGTTTCAGATAGTCTGCTGGGTTACATTTTAACAATGTAAACAACCTCCAGAGAAGAAAATCAATGAGAAATTCTGAGATAAAACCAGTTGAAACAGTGATTCACATTTGCATCCCAGAGGGACAAAGAAGAATGGCTGGTCCTGTGCCAATACAGAGCATGTCCATCTCTGCTGTTTATTGGCACAGTTTTAAGGGGGTCACTTAGGGTGCCGTAAATGTCTGTGGGTACTCCAGCCTCACAATGCCCCTGGTCACTGTAGGTGCTTCAGATGCTGCCACTGCTTTGTGAACTCCACAAGAGTGAGGGGTCAAAGTTCGTTGTGTATCCTTTTGTCAGGGGTCTGTGTCCACATTGTTTTAAAGCAGTGTGTTGTCACCACCTAGAGAACAGTTAAAGCAGCAGTGCAACAAAAATGTTTTTCCCAAAAAGCTAGTTTCACCTTTAATTAATAAAAAATATTAGCATACCAGAAGTCATGTGATGATTTGTGGTGGGTAGCAGTTAGAAGGGAAAGCTCTGCTCAGGACTATAAATAACTAAATAAATGCTGTGATAGCTGTTGGAAACGCTGAGCAGTGCACACTAATTTGAAAGGACACCTGACTCTATAAAGCTACACACCCAGTGGCTAAAAACGTCCATGTAACAGGATTTGTTAGTCGAAGGAGTCTTCAGTTTGCCTCTATCTAGCCGATCCCTGGCCTGAAATGCAGGAAGTCTTCTGAGATGCCTGATGCTTCACCAGAGCAACCAACTGTTGAAACTAAAATAGATCACTTCTCAGAGGGCCTTGTGGTTATCAAATTGGTGATGCTAGAACTCGGTGAATACAAATACATATGTAAACCCCCCCACCAGCCCACCCCTTGTTTAACTAGCAGGGCTGCTCCTCTCCCCACATAGCATCCAGGGGCCAAAAGAGAGGGGTGGGGGTCTACAGAACAGTTTATTTACAAATCTTTCTCTGAGCCTGCTAGTACAGACAGGCAACCAAGTGCGGCAACTACCTGGCACACACCTGGTGGAACCATTTACCATGGCCAGCAACCCAGGTCCCTGGGAGAAAACGTTTGCTCTTAATTGTGCTAGGTGTGTACTTCTGGACAGGGGCACCCAAGTAAATCCAGACACAGTGGAAGCAATACCAGTACTGTCCAAACCAGGTTGGGATTCTAGAGTGTGGCTTTATTTACATACACAGAGAATAATCACAAAGTGAAGATGGGCCCTCACAGGGTTACTCATACTGGTAAGGTAGATTACTGAGGTGCAGAAAGACCTGAACTTCCCATTTAAAATAGGCATACTGAACACACACAGCAAACTCTCAGGTTCTGAAATGGAGACTGGCACACACGGCCAGTTACTGGTACATTTCCTCTCGACTAAGCACACACGGCCAGTACTAGGACACTTTCCCCATATTTCATGAGGAATACTAGTGGCACACACGACCACCAAAGAGCACATACAGGCTCACAGAAAATCTAAAACTCACGTCTGGGTAACTACTTCCATCAGGCACTGGCCAAATGCACTAACTGAAAATTGAACTGGTGCCCGAACTGAACTTGGAGAGGTAAACTGGTTACTCCAGATGGGGGGAGGTCTCCCACCTTTTGCTTCCAAGTTTATACTCTGCCACCTTTTGCTTCCAAGTTTATACTCGGCCATTCATCTGGTTAATAACACCCTCACAGAAAACTTGTAGATGCTATCTTGAAATGTTTTTCACACTTAACACACTACATGACTAAAAGTTCTGTACTTGGACAGTCTCTCTCTCTCTCTCTAGACTCCATCATAGGCAGACACTTTTAAAAACAGACACAGTCTATGTGACAGCCGACAGGGTCCCTTTGTCAGAGAAAATTCACCAAAAGGAATGCAGGTGCCCCTCCTGGGCTGACACAAAAGTACTCACAGTTCTGAAGTTGTCACAGGCAGCTTCAATAGAGTCCAGACTGGACCAGAGGATTGCCCCTGAACCCTAAGATCGCCCCCGAACCCTGAGATCGCCCCCATCCCTCCTGGGATGGGGCAAAGGAAAACCCACTTGGCAAGGTCTCCACCACTTTAATCACTGTCTTCTATGTTGTTGTTCTTCTTCTAGGGTGAGAACAAACTACCCAGACCTAGACCAGCAGCTCTCTGTCAGAGCTGTCTGAGGAGCCGCACAGTAAGATGCAGCCTCCTCATGGAACTCCTACTCAAAATTCCTGAACATTCTAAAGTTAACATCCCTAGAGCTAGCACAAATGTGGCTTATGCTACTGCGACAGTTCTAAGATTTCATCAATCTCTAGCTTAGCAGATACTGACACTAGAGCTTGACAGTGTGAAATCCATGTAATTGGCATTTCACTAGCTGCCTTTCCCTACCTGCCACTTGTTCTAACTGGGATTCTAGTGACCCCTGGGAACAAGAGGGTTACACTCACCCTCATCCAGGAAAATGACTGTTCCCAGCCATTAACTACCCATCAGCAGGCCATCCTACCCTATGTGTTGACTACAGGGAGGTAGCGCTACCTTCTCCTCTACCATGTGCCAGGCAACACTAAGGGCATCAGCCCCTACACTATGATCTTACTATGGGAACCAGTGGCCCTAGAAGAACTGTCCAGAGCATAGCCCTAATAGATCATCACTGTGGCCCCTACCGCAGATCAGGACCACAACCTGTCTATCCCTCTAGGGAAAACCTATCTAGCCAAAACAAACCTACCCAAAACAGGGGAACCTCACCCCATCTCTGGACACCTGCAAACCAAACACAGAGCTAATGCTACACACAAGCATTACATTCCTACACTCCCCCACAAATACACCTGTGGAAGGAAAAAAAGGTTAACACATGTTAACAACTACACAGTACTTTAAAAACACTTTAAAGCACAAAGGAACTCTGATGAGTCCCTCCAATCTTTTTCTTATCTCCTCTTATTTCTTCACCAGGATCCACCTGAACGAGAAAAGACAAAACACACCCCCAATCTGCAAAACACACAGTACAACAACAATAACTCTTATCATCAAAACACTGGAGAATCACAAAATATATATATATATATATATATATATATTTTTTACAGTAGAAAAGTAGGAAACAGTAGAAAATATCAACATTATGTACAATACACCTTTTGGGGATGGAAGGCCCTAAATGTCCCAGCTAAGGACAAACAGTGCCCGAAGGCAGGGTCCATGAAAGAGTCTCTCCTGGGCCAGAGCCCAGTGAAGCACAGTTCCTGAGTTACTGTAAACCCAAAGGGGAGCATCTTTGTGGATAGTTCAACAGTCTGTAGTCTGCCAGGTGTAGGATGTGTATTGCAATGTCAATACGGTACGAAAAGTCTGCACTTACCAGTCCCTTGAAGAATGAAAAAATAGACAGCACCTGGATCTCCAGCTGAAGACTCTCCCTGGTAGCATTTTTCAGATACTGCTGGGCGGAAATCTTCCGGAAAACAGGATGGACATCTGGAAACTGCTGGGCTGATGTAATCTAGGAGATGAAACGACGTGCAGGCAACATGGTGGCAGTGACTGCCACCGTTGCCTGTCACAATGCCGATGGCGGAGCCCACTCCCCATTGGAATAATTCCCTCCCATTTCTGTTGTGTGCTGAGGCGGTGCCCAATCCCTCTCGGCATCATACGCCCCCCAAAAACATGCCTTTCTTTGCTGATGGGGGCCCAATCCCGTGAAGCTCAGTCCCCAACTCCCAGTTCAATCTGCGGTTGGGGATCCCACTCCCCATCGGGATGATGTCCTCCTTTGTTGTGTGCAAGGGGGTGCCCAATCCCTCTTGGCTCGTGTCCCCCTCCCCTTCCATATGTGCCAACAGGGGTGCCCAGTCCCCCGTCGGCTACTGTATCCCCCCCAAAAAAACACTTGGGTGGCACGCTGGGAGCCCACCCCAGCATGCCAAATACCCTGTAAAGAAAAAACCATCCCGCAATTTTTTTTTTTTTTCCGTTTTACCTGTAAAAAGGAAAACGGTCCTTTGCGGTCTCCCTGCCCCATCCTGCAACCCGCGTCCACCCTCTGCGCAACCTGCCTCCCCACATCCCCCCGCCCCATACTTACCTCTGGAGCCTGGTGTGACACTCTTCAGTGGACCGGGAACAAGTCTGCACTCTTCAAAGCTGACTGTGAACTGAAGAAATGCCGGTAAGCTGTATAATGGCATAAATTGGGTTTTTTCAACTTTGGTGCATATCTCAGGCATTTTTGGAAATTTTGACACCAAATTTTCAACATGGGGTTTTTTGGGACCCCTCCTCATGAATTCAGGCACTGTCATGGCGTTATTCTGTCCCAAAAGGTGATTTCACGATCACTGTGCAGAATCACCTTTCGGGACCGATTAATAAAATGACAGTGCCACTGCTCATGAGGGGGGCTGTCAAAAAGCCTATGTTGCAAATTTGGTGAAAAAATAAAAAAGACGGCTGTTTTACAGGCATGCATTGCGCAGTTTCCACGCACGCTTGTAAATTTGTGAATTTGTAATATTTTCACTCCAGATATTCACAATTGGCATTTTCCCCACCTCCTTAGGAAAAGTACAGCTGTCATTTTACATATCCTGGCCAAAATGTGTTTTCGCATGTCCAGCTCAGAATAGCGCGGTCGCTGTGCAAAATCAGTTTTCGGGACAGTTTGAGGAAATGATGGTGACACTGTTCATGAGCAGAAGTCCTAAAATGCCTATGTTGAAAATTTGGTAATGAAATTCCATAAAATGAATGTGTTACAAGTGTGCGTTGCGCAGTTTCCACGCACCCTTTTAACTTTGCAAATTTGCAATATTTTCATGCCAGATTTTCAACACTGGCATTTTTTCACACCTCCTTATGAACAGTACAGCTGTCATTTTTTACATCCTGCCTTAAATGTGTTTTCGCACCTGTGGCGCACAATGGCATGGTCACTGTGCGACATCAACGTTTCGGACAAATTAACAAAATCACAGTGCCATTGTTCATGAGGGGAGGTCCCAAAATGCTTATGTTAAACATGTGGGTAAAAAAATCCCCAAAATAATTAGGTTATGGATGTGTGTTGCACAGTTTCTATGCATGCTCATGACTTCACCAATTTTTCGTATTTTCACTCCAGATTTTCAAAGTTGCCATTTTTTTACGCCTCCTCAGGAACAATACAGTTGTCATTTTCCACATCCAGCCCAAAATGTGTTTTCATCCCTGTGTTGCCAAATGGCATAGCCACTGTGCAAAACCACCTTTCAGCTAACAAACTGATTGTGCTGCTTTTCATGAAGTGGGCTCACAAACAGCCCATGTTGAAAATTTGGAGTGAAAATACCAACAGATGCCTACGGTGTTAGGGTTTCCAACTGTAGCACCCCACCCTGTACAGACTGACAGGCGTCAGGGGTGTGACTTGGGATCATCGGCTGTAATGCTCACACCATTCCACCCCCACCTCCACCCTGCAGCTAGTGATAGGCATCATGGTGTGCCTTGCACTGTTTGGCCACAAAGTTCACCCCATTCTCCTATTCTGCACCCACCTCAGTGTATTTCCTTATGGAATGGGGTAAGTATAATGCCCAAAGACCCCAACATCACGACACTTGTCAGTGTCTACAGAGTAGGGTGAGGTACAACGACATGAGTGTTATAGCTGACGACCCAAAGACACACCCCAATGCCTGTCGGTCTCTACAGGGTGGGGGTGGGGTTGGCATCACTTCAATACTTCACTGCCATTCCTATTATGCGTCTCTAACTCCAGCACTAACAATGCCAATACCAGCGAGACAACATTCGGCATTGACAAATGCTTGTTATGTTCTGTAGTTGTGTTTGGAATCATTGTCAAATGCCATTTGAAGTTTATATGGAGAGATTAACTACCTAAGTTATATTTAAAGGAATTGCAGGTGCCTTGGCAGGATGGAGGGTTTGGATTACCCGGATGGGAAAAGTACCATGCTGCTTTTCAATTTAAGCGAGTTGTATGGTACCTGAACACAGATGCTCAGAATACCATCCCTTTTTTTTGGAAGCAAATGAAAGTAGCCCCTTTAAGCCCTCGGACTTTCTTTTCATTCCCATGCACAGCCACCTGAAGGATAATTTATGCATTAGCAAATACACCAGGCGAGTTAACCATTCTGTGGAATAATGAGGAATTATTATATAACAGTGCTCCATTAGATGAAGAAGCTTGGATCCTGGCTGGTATTATGAACATTGGGGATCTGTTGGATCCTCAGACTAAATGTCTACTCTCATTTGAAGACGTTAAAGCAAAATACCATTTGCATAGATTCCAGTTTGCAAGGTACCTGCGGATCAAAAAATGCCCTTCAAAAGCAAATACTATCCTTCAAGGAGATAAAGAATAGCCACAGGAATGTGGGGTTACCATTTCAAGAAAAGGGACTAGTCTAATGTAAAAACGGTTCTATGTCATAATGGTGATCGTCAAAGGGTGAGGGCCGTTACGGCGAATGTACATTGCCAAAAATAAAAATGGCAATGTACATTCGCAGTGACAAAAACACACTTCAGTTTTGATGTGGGGGGCTAAGCCCCCCGTGTCCCCCACATGGGGGGCTATGCTCCCTGCACCCCCTACATAAAATAACTAACTCTGGTGGGGGGTGCATGTTGGGGAGAGGGGAGAACCAGGACATAAGCAAAAAAAAATAAAGGGCACAGAAAAACACAAAAATATTGTGCTCTACCCCAGCCCTGAACCCTGCACCCTACCCGCCAGAGCCAGCCACCCCAACCACCATGCCAGTAGTCCAGCTCAGCAGCTTCCCCTCTCACCCGCCCCCCCACATACCTTACGGATACCTTCCGGTATCCTGTCACTGTTCTCTTGCCCTGCCCTTTCCTGTCACTACCCTTTCAGGGTAACCCACAACACAAGAGCTGAGACCGAGCTGCTCATATTTGAGTCGCTCATTCTCAGTTGACCCTTTTGACGGGATACTTGTACAAACTACTACAAGGTAGTGATCCTGTTTTCTCTTTGACCCAAGCCTTAAATGAAAAATGGGAAAAAGAACTGGGAGAATCCATAGTCATGGCTGAGTGGGAGAAGGTCTGGGAAAATGCATACAAATGCTGCAGAGAAGTACAAGGTAGGACTGTCCTGTTAAAAATATTACATGGTTACTACTACTCCCCTAAACGATTAGAAGATTTGGGATATTTGCCAGATGGCACATGCTGGAAGTGCCAAGAAAAACATGCGAACCTACTTCACATGCTTTGGAGTTGCCCACATAAAGCAGATACATGGCACAAAGTGCACAGCATACAGTATGTGAGGAAGTAACTAAATGTAAAATACACTTTTCCCACAGATTTCTCATTTTAGGTATTGACCCTAATGTGCACACTCTGGAAATCCTGCAGAAAACCTGGGCACTACCATCAACTCTAGTCTTGAAAAGGCTTATATTGTCCAACTGGAAATCTCAGAAGGTTCCAACTCTTACAGAATGGTGCAACAACATGAGTCAGGCAGCAAACAAGGAAAGGATAGCTTTACTGATTTCTGGGAAAAGTCAGGTCTTTGATACAACCTGGCTTCCATTTTATAACCTTTTGTTGGGGGGTTACATAGAAGCAGTTATTATTAGGAAATCATATTTATAAATATAAAATCAACTGGTTTTTAATTTAATTTAATTGCTAGATAATCACTTCTTAGTAAGGCGCTGAGTGTTGTTTACCATCAAATGTTTCTTTTTTTCAAACCAAGCTCATCTGTAGTGTTCTGTCTGTTATGTCCAGTCAGTTGCTATGAGTATCAACTTAATTTAATTCTTGCATGTCTTTATTATTTATATTCTTTTTCATTATACTTTTTAATGTAAAACAAAAGGTCATTTACAAGTTACTGTTCACTTTGCTAATTAGCAGCATTTATAAAAAATAAGTAAAGCCTCAGGTAGTAACCCGAGTGGACATCCCCCTTCACTGTCCATCTACAAGGCTCAGCAGGCCAGTTAGAGGATGTCGCAGAGGTCACCCCTGCCAACACCCATCTTTGGAGACTGGCAGCTTTATCAAGTTTGACAGCATCTGATCCTGTACATTGGAAGCCACCAATCAGGTTGTAAGGTTTTTTTGTTCTCTGTTAAAGTTTGAATATTTGTTTACATGTTAAATGTGGTAATATACTCGGGAACATGATATGTGGAGACACCACTTTGTGTTATAGGCATGCCAAAGTGCTAGGTGGTGTTTGGGAGGGGATAACAACGCACAAAACAGTAATAGATCCATGGGTCTGTTACAAAGGGTGCAAAATGTATGGCATAACCAAAACCTATCCTTCCAACTAATTTGTTCTGCATAATCTACTTAAATATGTAACCTGGAATGTAAAGGGGGCCAAAACGAAAAGGAAAAGACATAAAGTTTTATAACACCTTAAACAAGCATTTGTCAATGCCGAATGTTTGCTTGCTGGCATTGGCAGTGGTAGTGTAGAAGTTACAGAGCTGCGTAATAGGAATGGCAGTGAAGTATTGAACTGAAGCCAACCCCACCACCACCCTGCAGAGAGTGACAGGCATTGGGGTGTGCGTTTGGGTCATCAAGCATAACGGCCACGCCATTTCACCACACCCCACCCTGCAGACACTGACAAGTGTCACAGTGTTCCTTGTGGTCTTTGGCCCTTATGCGCACCCCATTTCATTAGGAAATATGGTGAGATGGGTGCGATATAGGAGAATGGGGTGAACTTTGGGGCCGAAGAGTCCAAGGCATACCTCGATGCCTCTCAGAGACTGCAGGGTGTGGAATGGTATGAACATCACAGGCAAGAATCCCAAGTCACACCCCTGATTCCTGTCATTCTCTGTAGGGTTGGGCGTTATAGTTGAAAAGCCTAATACCTCAGGCATTCGTTGGTATTTTCACTCCAAATTTTCAACATGTTTGTTTTGTGACCCCACCTCATAAACAGGGGGAATATCAGTTTGTTAGCCGAAAGCTGCTTATGCACAGTATTACTGGCATTTAGCACCACAGGTGCAAAATATTCGAACAGAATGTAAAAAATGACAGCTGTACTCTTTCATGGGAGGTGTAAAAATGGCTATGTTGCAAATGTGTAGTAAAAATATTTAAAAAATGGTGAAGTCACGGCGTACATAGAAACTGTACAGCAAGAACCGTAATATAATTAGGTTGGGATTTCTTACAGCAGATTGTCAACTCAGGCATTTTGGTGCCTCCGATCATGAACAGTGTCACTGTGATTTTCTTTATCTATGCCGAACAATGATTTCCCACAGCGACCATGTCTCTGCACTAAGTGTGAAAACACACTTCGCCGTGTTGTGAAAAATGGCAGCTGTAGTGTTCATAAGGAAGTGTGTAAAATGCCACTGGTGAAAATCTGGACTGAAAATATTACAAAGTCATGAACTAACAGGTGCGTGGAAACTGTGCAATGCTCACTCGTAACACAGTCATTTCATGGACTTTTGTCACCAAATTTTCAACATAGCCATTTAAGACCTCTGCTCATGAACAGTGTAACTGTGATTTTCTTAATCTGTCCTAAACATTGCTTTAGCACACCAACAGCACCATTGTGCGCTGCATGTCGAAAACACATTAGGCGACATATGAAAAATTGCAGCTGTACTGTTCATAAGGAAGTTTAATAAAATGGACATGTTGAAAATCTGGGTGAAAATATTAAATTTTGCAAACTTACGAGCACGCATAGGAACTGTGCAGCGCACGCTCGTAAAAGTCATTTTAGAATTTTTCCTCCAAATTTTCAACATAGCCATTTAAGACCTCTGCTCATGAACAGTGTCACTGTGATTTTCTTAATTGTTCCTGTACATTGATTTCGTAACCGACTGCGCCATTGTGCGCTAAATGGGCGGAAACACGTTTTGGGTGAGATGTGAAAAATGACAGCTGTACTTCTCATAAGAAGGTGTGGTACAATGGTAATGTTGAAAATCTGGAGTGAAAATATTGAAAATTTGCAAACTAACGAGCGTGCGTAGGAACTGTACAACGCATGCTCGTAAAACAGTCATTTTTTGGAATTTTTTCACCAAATTTTCAACATAGCCATTTAACACCTCACCTCATGAACAGTGTCACTGTGATTTTCTTAATTTGTCCCGTGACATTGATCTACCGCACACCAACTGCGCCATTGCTAAGCTACATGAAGTAGGAAACATGTTTCGGTGAGATGTGAAAAATGGCAGCTGTACTACTCATAAGAAGGTGTGGTAAAATGGCAATGTTGAAAATCTGGGTGAAAATATTGAAAATTCAGAACTCTTCAGGCGTCGTTGGAACTGTACAACGCACGCTCGTAAAACAGTCATTTTTTGGAATTTTTTCACCAAATTTTCAACATAGCCATTTTAACACCTCACCTCATGAACAGTTTCACTGTGATTTTCTTAATTTGTCCCGTACATTGATTTCGCACACCAACTGCGCCATTCTGCGCTACATGGGCGGAAACACATTTTGGGTGAGATGTGAAAAATGACAGTTGTACTGCTCATAAGAAGGTGTGGTAAAATGGCAATGTTGAAAATCTGGAGTGAAAATATTGAAAATTCACGAACTTACGAGCCTGTGTAGGAACTGCGCAACGCACGCTCGTAAAACAGTCATTTTTAGGAATTTTGGCACCAAATTTTCAACATGGGGTTTTTGGGACCCCTTCTCATGATTGATGTCACTGTCATGGTGTTATTTGGGCCCAAGGGTGATTTCACAGTCACTGCGCAGTCACTGCGAAATCACTCGCCGGGCTTGAATAACGCCATGACAGTGACATCAATCATGAGAAGGGGTCCCAAAACCACATGTTGAAATTTGGTGCAAAATTCAAATAAATGCCTGAGATATGCAATAAAGTTGAAACCCCTATTTAGCCCATTATACAGCTTACGGCATTTCCTCAGTTCGCAGTTGGCTTTGAAGAGTGCAGGCGTGTTCCTGGTCCACGAAGATCGTCGCGCCCGAGTCGGAGGTAAGTATGGGGTGAGGGGTGTGTGGAGGCTGGGTGCGCAGTGGGTGGGTGCGGGTTGGGGAGGGGGCAGGGAGACTCGGCATTGGACCGTTTTCCTTTACAGGTGACAAAGGGAACCGGACGGCGTGGGACATTTGCCACACTGGGGTGGGCTCCCAGCGTGGCACAAGGGACGTTAGAGCCGTTCAGCCGACGAAGTTGGGCTCCCCGTCGGCCTCTGGTGCCTGCAGCTGGGGTGGGCTCTCACGTGGCACTCACTACTGGGGGGTGGAGGACAGTGCAGCCGGCGGGGATTGGGCACCCGTTGGCTATATGATTAGTTGCCACGCTGGGTGGGCACCCAGCATGGCATTTTGGAACCCTTTGGGGCGGGGAATGCAGCACAGCCGACGGGGATTGGGCACCCCATCAGCTATACCGTGCGTGTGGGGGGCGCGCACACCTGTGGGCGTCTGTGTGTGTGGTTGGGGGGGAGCTGCACGTGAGCAGCGTTATCTTATCGCTGCTCACTCAAGCGTAGCTCCCCCTTTCAACTGTATGCCACTGCATTTTGGAGCGTGTCATAGACAGCTCCAAAATGCATTGGCTTACAGGGGCCGCGCCTGCCAGCCCACTGACTGAATTGGAGGAGGAGGTGACACACCTCCAAATCTCCGATGATGGCACTATGTTTCTTGCACATGCGTGCAAGCAAACATAAAAACTACAAGTACACATTTCCTTTCTATAGAAAACACACTTGAAGGGGGTCCAAGTACTTCAGCTGCAGAGATTATAGGTGGGATAAGCTTATGGGGCGGGAGAGAATACCTGAAAAAAGGGTGCATCATTCTTAATAGCCAGGTCAATGCACTACAAACTGTTGGAAGAAACTGCTGACCCACATGGCAGATTTATACTGCTAAGGGACACCCTTGGGCAAAATGAAATTGTCCTCAGATCGAGTTATGGGTCTAACACCGATGACCCAGGCTTCTTTATGGAGATAACCCACCAGTTGGTTCCCCGGTCGCACATCCCAATCTCTTTAGCAAGGGGACTGGAATATTACAGTGGACCACACATTAGAGAGAGACCCTATGCATTGCAGAGGGCTTACATCGGCTCAGAGAGCCATCAGAGACTTGATGGACACCCAGGGTCTTGCTGACCTCTGGCACACCCCCTGCCCCAACACCAGGGAATTCACATTCCACTTGATGGTGTGTAATATTTTTTTAAGGCTGGATTACTTCCTGCTTAGGAAGGACACCCTCCTGGGCCTAACAGGCTGTGAAATCTAGGCAAGGATTGTCTCGGGCCATTCACCGGTGGGTCTATCCCTACAAATGATACAGGTTCTACCCCTGCAGGAAAGAAAATGGTGGCTGAACAACCAGCTTCTTAAAGATGCCACTTTAGCCAGGTTCTAGGTCATAATGGCCGTTACAGCGAGTGTACATTGCATAAAAGCAAAATGGTGATGTACACTCATGGGAAACACCACAGCAGACAGCCAGAAGCACCATTTATGCACCGAAGCTAGCCACACTCACCACCATACCACATGGCTAGCTTGGCAGCAGCACACCACACTACCTTACATGAACCCTCTGCCTTATCCTTCCCCTTCTGGTCACCGTCCTATACTACCGCTAACCCTCTCTTGTTCATCCCTACTCTAGCTGTACTTTCCCTCGCTACCCTTACAGGGTCGCTCACCATGTGAGGTGCTGCTAATGAGTCATTCATAACAGAGTCAACCATTTGCAGTCCCTAATATCACTGAACACCCTTTAGCCAACCCGGTGGCACGGAGGGTTGAGGCATTGTTCCTTATCTGCCGCCACACCGGAGACCCAGGTTTGGGAGAGAACTCAGGTTGCTGTGGGTTGGCCAGGGAGAGGAAGATAGAGCATCCGTCAGACTGCTCTCCTCCTCTGGGAAGGGAGGGAGGGAGGGTTACGGATCCCAACACACATCTAGCCTCTAGCGGTAGCTAGGAGTGTAGGCAGCCTGGCCTATTTCAGCTTGTACTGTAAAACTTCACAAGTTCACCAACATGCCAATCAGTACTTAACAAGTGTCAGACTCTGACGCATGTGTTAGGTGCCGATTGGCATGTTGGTGGGCTTTTGACATTTAAAGTACACGCTGAAATGGGACACTATATAGGGCTTCTATTAGTCTTTCTTAAGCGTGTCGCTGCAATGATGTAATCACAACTCACTTTGGCGCCATCTTATGGCTAGATCGTGGCGCCGAATTTCAAACTCTGGGGATCTTTGTTACAAACTTAAAACATGCCAAAAATAGGTTAAATGGATATTATAAAGGTAAGGACAACTGTATTTTAAAATGGCACCCCTGACTGTAGCACACAATGATTTCAGATTTTTAGGTAAGGGTTACATGTCAAGTACGCAAAATGGAAAATGCCATGGTCAGAAACAGAGTGGTCAAAGTGCCGTAAAGGAACACTGTGCAAAGGAAACCTAGCTAAAGCCGAAAACAGCTCAATTTTGGGGATCTGCAGATTTACTATTCTAACAGCACACCACCATGGACCACCACACCAGTGCAAATTGGGGGGTGAGTGCAGATTTACTATTCCTAACACCACACCACCACAGATCACGACTCCAGAGAAATTAGAGGTAACGGGCAACCACGTGGTCAGGCACCCCACTATTTTGTTCACTGTGCTGTCCTCTCTTTCAAGATTTTGACCATGCACTTTTAACCATGCTGGTTTTCTCCCCGCAGACTTGTGATACCTTCAGTAAGTGACCCACCAAAAACTGCTGTTTAGTTGTCCTTTAATATGAACCTGGATAAATCCAGATTGCAACTCATATTTGATAAACCCCAGTCTGAATCTAGGGTATCAGAGGAACAGAAAAGTGAACTGGACAAGTAACAGTATCCTAGCACTTACAGACATAATGCAGGATGATGACTTTATCAGTTTCAAGACCTTGGGTTGGATTCACAAAGACAGCCAACATTTCCATAGCTGCGGAAAAAAGGCTTGTAGCACTGCTGAACTCTAACTGCATCATATTCACAAAGAAAATTTCCGCAGTTGCGGAAATCAGTAAAACAGGCAAGTTGCTAGCCTTGCCTGTAGAGCAGAAAGCAGCTAACTAAAAGAAGCTACATTTTCTTATTAATTTAAAACTTATATCTCAGCAGGAGTCATTGTCTGTTAAGATTAAGTAGACAGATGACTTTATTAGAAGTAGAAGGGGTCTTATTTAGGGTTAAAAAAAAAGAAAAGAAAGAAAGTCAGTGTGTGTTCTGTGCTGGGAAGGGTACTGTATCAGCTGACTTTGCCAAACCAGTAGGAGGAAAGAGAGCTTAATTGGGGGTGTGGTTTAGACACTATAAAAGCAGGTGAGTCAAATTACAACTTCCTGTTGCTAGCCTTTTTTCTTACTAATTGCCCTCCATCCCACCCCTTCACCCACCCACCCAAAGCCAATTCTACTTTTTATAGCCACTGGATTTGACTGTCAATAGGAAGTTCCTGTTTGGCAGTAGGAAGGAAAGGATCATAGAGAAACACTGGTTTTGTCAACCCTGAAGTAGAAAAAGTAGCTCACTCTCCCCCAGCTGCTGGTGGTCTGATATTGAGCAAGGAAGAAGGAGGCTACTGAAGAAGATAGGAAGTTGCTGTCCCAGAACAGGAAGGGTGAGAGTTGTAAGGAGAGGAGAGAGTAAGCATCCAGAGAAACAGCAGAGGGGACACAAAATAAGACATGTTAGGAGTGGTGCAGTGCAATGGCTGTGGGGCGGCAGTGTTCGGGAGACATTCTGGAGGCTGTGATGCTGCCCTATTTGCAGGCACCTCTGGGTCTGAGAGGAGTTGCCCATCTCAGGCTGACCTGGCTAGGATTCGTGAAACCTCCTCCCCACCCAGGGACCACCAGGGCCAATGCCACTACCTCAGAGGTTGCCAAGAAAGAGGAGAGGCTGGACCAGGGTGGGCTCAGGGAGGAGAGGGTGGTGGAACAGGTTGCATCCCTCCAGCTGTATCTCTCCACAATTCATTCGCTCTTCTGGTGGATAGTGGTTCCTCTGGAGGCACCTGCAGTGGAGACCAAGGAGGATGCTGGGAACCTTCACAAGGAGATCCACAGGAGGGTGGCATGGGACCCCACAGGGAGGAAACAACTCCTGGAGGGGGACTCAATCATTAGGGGGGGTAGAAATGGGGGAGGAAGGGGAGAGGGAGGTAAGGTGCCTTCCTGGTGCCACGACTTGAAGGGACAGGAAGTGAATCCTCAGGATCGTGGGAGGAGCTGCACGAGGGAGGGAGCTGGATGTCATTGTCCACCTAGGGACAAATGACCTGGCTAGGAATGGGATCAGAGCAGTGCAAGAGGAGTTTGTAGAGTTGGGAAGGGGCCTTAGACAAGTAGTGCATACGGTAACCTTCTCAGAGGTGCTGCCTGTCTATGGCAAGGGAGATGCTAGGGCACTCCTCACCAGGGAATTCAATGAGTGGTTGAAAAACTGGTGTGGAGCTCAGGGTTTTGGCTTCATTGGGGACTGGGAGCCACTTGGAGGGATGCAGACCTTTACTGGTGCGATGGTCTGCATCTGTCCAGGGGCAACCAGGATCCTAGGTGAAGATTTAAATGCTTCATTGGAAGCTTTAAACCAACCAAAGGGAGGCACTGAAAGAGAGAAATCAGCCTCCCCCACAAAACATGGTGATTAGTGAGGAAACACCAAGGTACAGAAGTTATTAGAGAGCAGGACAGATTTAAATGTAAAAAAAGGCAAAGGCAGTAAGGACAGAAATGGGGCTAAAAGGGGTAAGGCTATCAAAAAGTGGAGGGTGATGAGTACCAATGCCCGTGGTCTGTGTAACAAGCTCCCTGAACTAGTGGCCTTGATGGAAGAGGGTTGCCTGGATATTGTGGCAGTCACAGAAACATGGTTCACAGAGAACCATGACTGGGATGTCAACATACCAGGATACACAATCTACAGGAGGGACAGGGAGGGTAAAAGAGGAGGAGGAGGAGTAGTTCTCTATGTAAAGGAAGGGATCAAAGCAACAGAACTAAAGAGTATACAGGGAGCAGATGAGGCACTTTAGGTCACCCTGGAGACAGGAAATGGCACCACAATCCACATGGGGGTTGTATACAGACCCCCATCTCAGGGGGAGGGAATGGACAAAGAAATGATAGAAGGCTTTCTTAGAATGGTAGAAAAAGGGGAGATATTGTTGATGGGGGACCTGAATATGCCGGATGTTAATTGGAGCACCTTTGCTGCAGGCACATCCAAGAGCAGGGTCATTCTTGATGCCCTACAGGGGGCATGCCTCAGACAGCTAGTATTGGAACCCACTCGGGAGGGAGCAATCTTAGACCTGGTACTCTCAAATGGGGATGGAGAAAGAATCTCAGATTTAGAAGTGGGTAGCCATCTGGGAACAAGCGACCACCAAACAGTGTGGTTCACGATAAACACAGCCATACAATCAAGCCATACAAAAGCAAGGGTACTGGACTTTAGGAGGACTGACTTTGGGAAAATGAGAGAGTGCCTCAGAAAAGCACTAGCAAACAAGCAAGAAGGAGGGGTGGAGGAACAATGGGGAGTGATCAAAACAGCCATCACAGAGGCAACAAGCCTTTGTGTAAAGCAAATCAATAAAACACAAAGAAGAAAAAAATGCTATGGTTCTCAAAAGAGGTGGCAGAGAAGGTTAAGGAGAAAAGGACAGCATTCAGGAAATATAAGGAAACACAGAAGGAGCAGGACAGAGAACTTTATCAGTTAAAGCAGAAAGAGGCTTGGAAGGCAGTCAGAATAGCAAGGGCCCAAACCGAGGAAAGGATAGCCAATTCTGTTAAGAAGGGGGATAAGACCTTTTATAGGTACATTAGAGAGCGAAGAAGACCAAAGGAGGATGCTGAAGCTTAATAAAGGGAGGAATGTGGGTAGAGGTGACAGTGAAAAAGCAGGGATACTGAACGAATATTTCTGCTCAGTATTCACAAAGGAAGAGGAGGGAGAGTTACCTAAACCAAACAAGAGAAACACTCTGAAGACGGGGTTCGATACCAGTCCATTTACAGAAGAAAGGGTTCTGAAAGAAGTAATAAAATTGAAGGTGAACAAAGCAATGGGGCCTGATGGGATTCACCCAAGAATTCTAAAAGAACTAAGGGTAGAACTAGTGACACCGCTGACTACTTTCTTTAATAAATCATGGGAGGATGGGGTGGTACCTGAGGACTTGAGGAGGGCAGATGTGATTCCTCTTCACAAAAGTGGGAGCAGGACAGAGGCAGGAAACTACAGACCAGTTAGTTTGACCTCAGTGGTAGGGAAAATGATGGAATCACTTCTGAAGGAAAGAATTGTTGAGTACCTAGAGGCCAGTGGGGCACAGGACCCAAGGCAGCATGGATTCACGATGGGAAGGTCGTGTCAGGCAGATCCAATAGATTTCTTTGACTGGGTGACCAAAGTAGTAGACCAGGGAGGGGCTGTGGACATGGCCTACCTAGATTTTAGCAAGGCATTTGATACAGACCCACACAAAGATTAATACACAACATAGCCAGCCTTGGGTGGGTCCCAAGGTGGTAGCCTGGATAAAAACTGGCTAGACAACAGGGCCTAAAGGGTAGTAGTAAATGGAGTACACAGTGAAGAGGGTTACTAGCGGGATACTGCAGGGTTCAGTACTGGGACACGGTCCTTTTAATGTCTTTATAAGTGACATTGGAGGAACTGGAAGGAAAAGTATGTCTCTTTGGAGATGACACAAAGATCTGCAATAGGGTTGATACACAAGATGGAGTGGAAAGGATGAGAAGGGACTTGGCAAGCTTGGAGGAATGGTCAAATGTAACGGCAGCTCAGATTCAATGCAAAGACGTGCAAGGTAATGCGCATGGGAAACAAAAACCCAGGGGAAGTGTACACAATGGGGAGTGAGATACTGACAACAGTAAAAATAGAAAGGGATCTGGGGGTAATTATATCAGATGACCTAAAGGTGGGCAAGCAATGTGAGAAGGCAGTAAGGAAGGCTGGGGGGGGATACTGGGATGCATAGGAAGAGGCATCAATAATAGAAAACAGGAAGTTGTTATCCCTCTGTACAGACAGTTGGTGAGACCCCATCTGGAGTACTCTGTGCAGTTCTGGAGACCCCATCTCCGCAAAGACATAGACAGAGTGGAGGCTGTCCAGATGAGGGCAACCAAAGTGGTGCAGGGTCTGCACCAGAAGACATACGAAGAAAGACTAAAGGAGCTTAATATGTATACTCTTGAGGAAAGAAGGGAGAGAGGGGACATGATAGAAACTTTCAAGTACCTCAAGGGAATCAACAAAGTCCAAGAGGGTAGCATCTTCCAGAAGAAGAGATGTGCAAGAACAAGGGGGTATAATTTGAAGATAGAGGGGGGACGGCTCAGAGGTAATGTGAGGAAGTATTTTTTCACAGAGAGAGTTGTGGATGCATGGAACAGCCTCCCTGAGGAGGTCGTGGAGTCAAGAACAGTGGGGGAATTCAAGAATGCATGGGACAGGCATAAGGCAGTCCGAGTGGGGGGTAGGAGGAAGTAAGCTGTTGGCTAACTAGGATCTGCAGCTTATCTGTTAGGTAGGAAAATGGGCAGACTAGGTGGGTCAAGTGGTCCTTATCTGCCGTCAAATTCTATGTTTCTATGTTATGGAAGTCCACAAGTGCTGAAACCTTCCTAACATTTTTTCCTTAACTGAGGAAAAAGCACTCGGAGCATGTTTCTCTTTTTTCCGCAGCTACGGAACTTTTGGGGACTTAGGGAAGGTTTTGCACCTTCAGATTGTTTTGTGAATCCCCCCTTGTACTTAAATAACAAGGCACTGCAGGAAACAGACTCAGAATTCTACAATCAGCTTAACAAATCAGTCTACAACTTACTGAAACATGGGCCCCATCTTCTCAGTGCTAATGACAACACCAAATCATTTCTTACATGTTCTCAGTTACACTCTTGTATATCAGTTTTCTATCATTTCCTACTGGAAACTATCAGGGGTCAAGATAAAGAAAATATACAATGATGGTCATGGCATTGGCTATGAATTTGAGTAACTGTAACTGGAAACAAATTTGGCAGTGCTTCATTAAAGCGTTTAAAAGAGTAACCATGAAGCTGGCCCAATTTAAATCTTTACACAATCTACATCACTCACCCAAACAAATGAACAAAATGGGACTGAGGAATACATCAAATTGTTCTAGGCATGAAGACAAAAACTGTGATCTGATTCATATGTTTTGGAGTTGTCTGACAGTTGTAGAACTTTGGTCAGACCTTAGAATTGCCTTGGCCTCTTTTCTTTGGGTAATAAACAATCTAAATCTAGAAACCTGTCTTATAGGCCACTTTGATTAAACCAAATCTTGATCTAAAGAACAGAAACACATCAGCTCCCTGATCACAGCTGCAGCTAGAAATGTCATTTTGAAAATCTGACTAGAAACAGAGCTTCAACACTCATCGAGTGGATAAGAAAATGTTTAGAAATACTTAAAATAGAAATATTAGCTCTCTTAATAACTGCCCAAAAAGATAGTCTCTAATCCAAATGGAAACCCTTCTATGATTTCTTTGCTGCTGGCCTTACAGCTGCTTAACTTAACTACTATTGTACAGTACAGCAGGAAAGAGATAAGAAGATTATTTTTTATGGAAAGGGTGGTGGCCAGGTGGAAAACATTGCCAGAAGAGGTGGTATCCAGTAGAACAGTAGGGGGCTTCAAGAGGGGATGGAACAGACTGAGTGGGAGGTTCAGGGGTGAGGGGGCAAGGGGGAGGGGCAGCTGGAAAATAAGGTCTGCTAGCTGCACATCCGAACAGACTTGATAGACTGTATGGCCTTTTTGTGCCAGTGAATTTCGTATGTTCATAGTACTATTGTGACTTGTCCTGATGACTGTCGCCTCCTTTCCCTTCCTGGACCTACTTTCTACTCCATCAGTCTCCTCTGCTCTCTTTGGTCTTGTCTTTGCATTAGATCTTTATCCCGGCCTTCCCACCACATTTTTCAGGGGAAACTGTTATTAAATTATCTGAATTCTATCAGTAATTTTGAGTTTCACTTATATATGTAATAAGATTTAGATATGCAATTGATCTGTGTTGGAATACTTTCATTTTTTTATTGTTAATATTTTTTATTATGTTAATAACTTTGTATACTTGTTACTAAGCTAAATGTTTTCTGTCTTAGTAGTAAGAAGTGTTATTCATATCCTAATGAATCAGAGAGCTCAACTAAGTTACATAAGTTGTGAAAATAAACATTCCTCCAATATAGGCAAATTATACAAAACACAGATGACGTAACAATAAGACACAGTACAAGCACCAATCAATATATAATTTACCACATTAACCCCATCAAAAGATCAGATATCACTTATGTTAATTCTGTTATGGTTCTTTGTCTAGCCTTGTTTACAAGCCATGTCTTTATTTCACTTGTACCAATTTTTTTATCTTCAGACCGAAAAATTAATGGCAAAGAATTCCATAGCCTAGGTCCATTATAGAAGAAATGTTTTTGACCCAAGGTTGCTCTATAATTTAGGGACAACGGTCCTTCAAATACAAGGCCCCCTGCTGGCTAAATCCCTTAACTCTGAGCTGATTGACGAAATGAAACTACGCCCATTTAAGGCCAAGCTGCTGCAGTACCTGGCCACTTTAGTAACTGCGACTGCGTCACCTGTGCCTAATCCTACTGTTATTGATAGTTTATCTGTCCTGCATAGCACCCGTTCCCCCCCCACTTCTTCCTCTGCCTGATGTGACTCCACTGAGCACTTACCCCCATCTCCCCTCTTTATCCCCCCTCCTTCCTGCTTTCTCTTCACAAATATTAATCCCCCAATATTCCCCTCCCCGGTTTCCCCTCACCTCACCCCTCCACTTGAAAACCCTTTCCATTATCCTTCTCTCCCCCCACATTACCCAACCCTGTCCTATCACCTACTTACATAACCCTGGGTTGATTCCTATCCAATCCGCCCCTCTGACTACTCAACCCTCTTATTCTGTCACCCCCTTTGTCTCTGCTCCCACCCTCCCCCTGCTGTCATCTATTCTGTCCTCCCCCTCCTCTGGTCACCACCACTTCTGACCCTCCATAACTCTACCTGCACGTTCTAAAGTTCAACTAACAGTATACATTGCTTGTCCACCTTAGTTGCAATAAAGTTGACCTCTCCTACCTGATGTATTTTAACTGTACTTGCTTGAATCTGTATCTGTAGGTACCATAATGTACTTGCCTGCTGTATATATCCCTATCTGTTTTGTAATGTCTACGTACCTTGTCTATTGCCTTACGACGTGGAACCTTTGTAAATGAGTTTTTCGTGCAAAGGTGTTAGCCGAGATTCCAATAAATAAATAAAATAAATTCTAATCCTTGGGCAGACTGCAGGCCCTGTTTAATCAGTCTAACTACAAGGTTATCCAGGATGTAATCAGGAACTAGACCCTTGAAGCTCTTAATCATAAACTGTACTGTATGCAATGAACGCCTTCCTGCGAGGCTGATCCATTGTAATTTTTCATAGAGGTCAATCCTATGAGTTCTTCTTGGGACATCCAGTATAAACCTAGCCAACTTGTGCTACATAGTATCTAATCTATTAAGGCTCCTTTGAGAAGCACCTAACTACACAATGTCTCCATTTTGATTCCACTGAGGGTGTAAAAGTTTCTATCGGGGGCATGATAGAAACTTTTTTATTTTCATCTTTATCCTCCTCCTTCCTACCTCCGGTGCCCCTCCTTCCGTCCGCTCATGTCCCCAGTACCTACCTTGGGATCTGCCCTAGGTGCCCATCCTCCTCTCCTTGCACAGTGGGGTCTGTCCTGTAGGTGGTCCAGGTGGACTTAAGGCGGCCTTCATCTAGGGCTGCTGGAGGATTTTCCAGTTTTCTCCCTTCGTCCCCTCCCCTAGGATGCCTTGCGCTAGGGCGTCGTCCCAGTGGTAGCGTGCTTACCGCGCAGACCCCTCATGCACCGCGACATCCCCTCCCAGCTCCGCACAAGCGAGCCACCCTCCATCCCTTCCCACTGCCGGTGCTTCCACTGCTACCGGAGGAATGCAGAGCGCAATGCGCTCTTGGTAACCCACCGCTGAGGGAGGAGAGCATCCATTGGGACGCTCGATCCTCCCTCTCCCCGCTGACCCCCGGCCACCCGAGTCCGTCCCCGAACCCGGGTGGCCGGCGCAGCGCGAGGTGTGGCGTCCAGCGCCTCAACCCTCAGCGCCACCGGGCCAGCTCTGATAGAAACTTTTAAGTACCTCAGTGGAATCAACAAAGTCCAAGAGGGTAGCATCTTTGGAAAAAGAGATGTGCAAGAACAAGGGGACTCAATTTGAAGATGGGGGAATGGCTCAGGGGCAATGTGAAGAAGTATTTGTTCACAGAGAGGGTGGTGGACACATGGAACGGCCTTCCTGAGCAGGTTGTGGGGTCTAAAACTGTGGGAGAATTCAAGGATGCATGGGACAGACATAAGACAATTCTTGTGGGGGGTAGGAAGAAATAGGCTATTGGTTAACTAGGATCTGCAGCTTATCCTGTAGGTAGGGAGGTGGGCAGACTAGGTGGGCCAAGCGGTCCTTATCTGCCGTCAAAGTCTATGTTTCTATGTTAGTCAATTATAGGCATGACTAGTGTATGTATCACGTTTCCTGGTTATTTCTGTTGTACAGTGTTTATTTCTATATAAAAAAACCTAAGCATTTTCCCACTTTCTTTTCAACAGTCTAAATATGTAAATCCCACTTTAGTGCTGAGTCCATTTGTATTCCCAGATATTTATAGCTATGTACCTGTTCTAAGTAGATGTTACTAAATGTCTTAATCTGGAGGGATGCTTTTGGGGGACTCATGTTTTTCTGTCTAGTAAAAAGTGCAGCCTGGGATTTCTTTATATTCAGGACCAACTTGGATTTCAGGAGAAAACGTCACAATTCAAACGCCATCTGAATTAGGTACTGGATACTGTCTGTGGAAGTACCCTCCATATAAATTATAGTGTAATCCGCAAATAAATGGTATCTAACCCTATGATCTAGCATTTGATTGATAGATATGTATATATAGCATTTGATATTTATATTTATATGTGTGTGTATATATATATATATATAGTCAAGGCAAAAAAATCCATTTAATGCATCAGTTAGGGTTGTTTCATAGTGACAAAAGCGAGGAAATTCAGTGTTAGGGTTGCCACCTCTTGCACCCCAAACCAACCCCGTTCCCACCAACAGGCATCGGGGTGTGCGTTGAGATCATCAGTCTAACTCACCTCATCCCATATGTAAACAAGCTGAGGTGGTGCAGTATAGGAGAATGGGGTGAGAGTTAGGACTAATGACCCCAACGCACACCCTGATGCCTGTTGGTGGGGACGGGGTGGGCTTGGGGTGCAAGGGGTGGCAACCCTAACACCAAATTTCTTCACTTTGTCGCTGTGGAACAATCCTAACTGATGCATTAAATGGAGTTTTTTGGCACGAATTTCCCTTCTTTTTGAGAATGAGCACTATAAATAGTGAATGGAATGTGGTGCTAGTAGTGCGGGGCCCGTGATTTTTTGTCACATAGTAACTCTAACGGTAACGCAAATGCAAGCACAAATGGTAACGCACATGGTGATGCAAACATAAATGGTAACACAAACAGTAAGAGAAATACAAGCGCAAACGTTATTGAAAACAGAAATGGTAACGCAAATGCTAATGGCAACAGAAACGCAAACATTAATGAAAACGGTAATGCCAATGGAAATGCAAATGGTAAGAAAAACGCAAACAGTAAAACAAACGCAAACAGAAATGCAAACGGTTAAGGCAATGGTGCCACAGAAGGAAACAGTAACGCAATCGACAATGGAAACACAACCAAAAATGCAAACGCTAAGAGCAACAGAAATGCAAACAGTGACAAAGATACAAACATTAACGGTAACGCAACTGGAAATGCAAGCAGTTACAGTAACAGCAATGATGATGCCAAAGCGAACAGTAACGCAAATGGAAATGCAAATGCAAGTGCGTGCCGAAGCATAAATATGTACTGTGGCGGTCACAGTACCAAGAATTGAAATGAAAATGCTAATGGTAACAGCAATGAAGACACCACAGGAAACACAAATGCAAACACAAATGGAAGCGCATACGCAAACGCAAATGGAAATGCACATGGTGACGCAAAACGAAATGCAAACAGAAACAGTAACGGAAATGCAAATGGTAACAGTAATGCAAACACAAGCGCAAACAAAAACGCAAAGGGTAATGCACACGGTGGTGTAGACGGGAATGCTAATGCAAACAGTTACGGAAACACAAGTGGAACGCTAACTGTAACAGTAACAAAAGCACACACCCTTTTTTTCCCCAAAAGCTGCACAGAGAAACATAGTGAATACAAAGAATGTATGCATAATGGGCCTCGGAGCAGATAATGAGCACTTCGAATACTAAATTGCTTATATCTCAGGAACCGTACGACTCAGAAAAAAAATTTAAATTTCATATCATTTATTACTTTCCTGGCTAGTTTTGTACTTAACCTCCACATTTTTTCTGACAAAAAGTCCGTATCTCAAAGTGTTTCCGAGATACGGGCCCCAAAAGGCACGGCGGATGCCATAATGGTAGTCTATGGGAAAAATTGTCAAACTCAGAGTACTATAACTTTGCAGCCCTGTAATATTTTGTCACCAAACCACCAAAAGGCACATCTGTGGGATGTTGCCTTTCTTCCCTCCAAATTTCAGCCCAAAAAAAACAAACTGTTCTTTTGCAGCAGGGTGGCAAAAATGTCCTAATCTTTTGGGCATAGTGTCACAAAGTAGTGTCGCAAATCACGACACTTTCGCAAAAAAAATCATGAGAGTGTCGCAAGTGCGACATTACTTTGCGACACTACAGTTTACAAAAATTTCAAAAACATATTTCTGGGGTGTTTAACCCCCCAAAAAGACATGGCTAGCATCAAAATGGCAGACTCATGACACTACAGGGGTCATTTGCGACACTAAAAACTGCATTTGCGACACTGTCAAACTTTTTGTTAACTTTTCCGATTGACTATAATGGGAAACTTGTTTTTTGAATAACTTTTGAACTATTTCATATTTTTTCACGAAATCTTTGAAAGGCACATCGGGGACCCTGGCTGAATGTTCCATGAAGGTTTCGGACCAGTCGCGCAAACCGTGCGACCTGTAGGCGAGAGCAAAGAATGGGCAAAAAAGCATAACTGTGACTTTCTATTGTGCTTTATAGCTCCGCAACCATATATTTGACCATTACGAAACTTGGCAGATCCAGAGATCTATGGTAGTGCTCTGTGACTCTTAAATGTCAGGCAAATCTGTTATACAGTGGCAAAGTTATTAAGCTGCAAAATTTCACACTTTAACCTTAAATGGGGTACTCAACCCCAACTATAGTGCACTACCATGCCACTATTTTATATATTCTTATGTGTAAGTTTATTAGCATGCTATTCTGTTTGTGTTCTTAAAAATGTAATAAAATCTAATTGACAAAAAAAAAAAAAAAAAAAAAGAAATACTTCAACCAGGGCAAGAAGGCCAGTATATTAATGGCCCTTCGCGTTCGACGACAGGGAGCCTTTAAAGCAGTACTGGGACTGAGGGTCCAGGGTAACCCTAACCTGGTTACCTGATACAAAGAAATAGTAGAGGAATTCAGAAACACCTACCAGAAACTATTCAGTGAAATGGAAGCTCTACCACTTAAGGAGAAGGCCCACCATTTCCTTGACTCCCTCCCCACATCCAAACTACATGAAGCTCAACAAGCCACACTGAGAACCAAACTCACCACAGAGGAAATCCACAAGGCCACAAAGGAACTGACACCAGACACAGCCCTTGGAACTGACAGGTTCTCCCCAAATTTCCATAAATATATTAGGCAGGAACTAAGCCCCCTCTTGTTTGAGTCGTTTGAGCACACCTATAACCACAGTGTTGAGGAAACATCTAGTGGGGGTAATGCTCACATTAATTCCCAAACCTAGCAGGTACCATGTTACTTGGCAATTATAGGCCAATTTCACTACTAAATTTAGATATAAAAATACTGGCGAAGGTGCTCGTCATGTGCCTTAACAGAATCTGGAGCACATTAATATCAGGGGAACAGGCGGGATTTATGCCTGGTAGAGTGTTGTTGGATCACTTACGGAAACTGCTACATCTAATCTCTGCGTCTGAAGAGCCCAACATCCCTGCAATGTTGATCTCATTAGACATAAAGAAAGCATTTGATAGGGTGTACTGAGAATACCTATTTATACTTTGACTAAGTATGAAATTCCTGCAGAGCTTATCTAGTGGGTACAGAGCCTATATACTGTACTAACCCGACAACTCAGACTTTTTTCAGTGGTGCGTACTCTACTTCTTTTAGTCTGTACAAGGGCATGCAGCAGGGATGCACATTATCCCCTTTATTTAAACTTTTTTTGGAACCCGATTCTTTTTTTTGTACCTTCTTTTTCTGCTCCGACCGTCAGGGAACTCTCTCCAGCATCCACCACCACCACCACGATCTGTATCTCCCACCCAAAGCGCTCTCTCCCCCCCACACAGTCTGGCAGATCCTCCGGCTCTGCACCCCCTAAAGCAGGGCTGCCTATCCACCCAGGATGCTCTATCTTCAATTGAATGTGCCAGCTGTGCCGTCGACCCTGGAGAGGAGTGAAACCCAGTGCTTGAGTGTGGCTTGGAGGGGCGGAGGTGCAGTTGCCTATTCCCGAGGACAAGGATTTTCTTAGTAGTTTTCCTCCCTTGGAGCATGGTGTGCAATGACACCTGCATATGGCTGCCCTGTTGACGTCTGCCGTGCTCCACCCCCTACGCTGGCAGGTGCACCTGTAGTACCCCTGATCTGCGTCAGGGCAGCCAAGACACCGAGCAACCCTGGATCCCTCCCCAGGGAGAGGAGAGCTGTCCTCTGGATGCTCCATCCCTCCCCTGCCGACCTCTGGCAACCCGAGTCTGTCACCTAACCCGGGTTGCTGGCGTGGTGCGAGCTGTGGCATCCAGCGCCTCAACCCTCAGCGCCACTGGGTCAGCTGCAACCCCTGATTCTTAAAGTGAAATAGACACCAGATGTCAGTGGCATAGTGACATGGTACAGAGTACACAGTATCCATTTATGGTATGATATACTACTCCACATCACGCACCCCACAACATCCTCTCTTCATGCCCTTCAGGTAATATCAGAGTTTGGTGGTTTGTCCAATTACAAATTACTGTAAATTGGTGAAAAAATGGAAGTAATGCCCCTCAGTGCTGGAGTCTGCATGCAACAGATCTCAGCAAATGGGGCTTAATGGCTTGCTGACAGACTGAAATACTTACATAGACTTTGACGGCAGATAAGGACCGCTAGGCCCATCTAGTCTGCCCATTTCCCTAACTACAGGATAGGCCGCAGATCCTAGTTAACCAACAGCCTATATCTTCCTGCACCCCACAAGAATTGCCTTATGTCTGTCCCATGCATTCTTGAATTCACCCACAGTTTTAGACCCCACAACTTCCTCAGAAAGGCTGTTCCATACATCCACTACCCTCTCTGAAATAATACTTCCTCACATTGCCCTGAACCGCCCTCCTTCTATCTTTAAATTGTGTCCCCTTGTTCTTGCAAGTCTCTTTTTCTGAAAGATGCTACCCTCTTGGACTTTGTTGATTCCCTTGAGGTACTTGAAAGTTTCTATCATGTCCCCCCTCTCCCTTCTTTCCTCAAGCGTATACATATTAAGCTCCTTTAGTCTCTCCTCATACGGCTTCTCTTGCAGACCCTGCACCATTTTAGTTGCCCTCCTCTGGACTGCCTCTATCCTGTCTATGTCCTTGCGGAGATGGGGTCTCCAGAACTGAACACAGTATTCCAGATGGGGTCTCACCAACTGTCTGTACAGAGGGATAACAACTTCCTGTTTTCTGCTGCTGATGCCTCTCCCTATACATCCCAGTATACCCCGGCCTCCCTACTGCATTCTCACATTGCTTGACTAACCTTAAGGTCATCTGATATGATTACCCCAGGTCCCTTTCCTGTTTTGTTGTTTTACTACCTCCCCACCCATTGTGTATTCTTCCCTGGGTTCTTGTTTCCCAGGTGCATTATTTTGCACTTTTTTGCATTGAATCCTAGCTGCCACACGTCTGACCATTCCTCCAACCTTGCCAAGTCCCTTTTCATCCTTTCCATGCCTCCTTGTGTATCAACCCTGTTGCAGATCTTTGTGTCATCTGCAAAAAGGCATACTTTTCCTTCCAGTCCCTCTGCAATGTCACTGATGAAGACATTAAAAAGGACTGGACCCAATACTGAACCCTGCGGTACCCCACTAGTAACCGCCCTTTCTTCAGCGTGGACTCCATTTACAATTACCTTCTGTGTCCTGTTGTCCAGCCAATGTTTTACCCAGGCTACCACCCTGGGACCCACTCCCAGGCTGGTTAATTTGACTAATAATCTTTTGTGTGGGACTGTGTCAAATGCCTTGCTAAAGTCTAGGTAGGCCATGTCCACAGCCCTCCCTGGTCTACTACTTTGGTCACCCAGTCAAAGAAATCTATTAGATCTGTCTGACATGACCTTCCTGCTGTGAACCCATGCTGCCTTGGATCCTGTGCTCCACTGACCTCTAGGTACTCAACTATTCTTTCCTTCAGAAGTGACTCCATCATTTTCCCTACCACAGAGGTCAGACTGACAGGTCTGTAGTTTCCTGCCTCTGTCTTGGTCCCACTTTTGTGAAGGGGAATCACATCCGCCTTCCTCCAGTCGTCGGGTACCACACCATCCTCCCATGATTTATTAAAAAGAGTAGCCAGTGGTTTCACTAGTTCCTTCCTTAATCCTTTTAGAATTCTGGGGTGAATTCCATCAGGACCCATTGCTTTGTCCACCTTCAGTTTTAGGAGTTCTTGCAGAACCCTTTCTTCTGTGAAAGGACTAGGATCGACCCCCCTATCAAGAGTGCTTCTGTTAATTGGATTAGGCACTTCCCCCTCCTCTTTTGTGAATACTGAGCAGAAATATTCGTTCAGTATTCCTGCTTTTTCACTGTCCCCCTCTGCCCACCCACCGTTCATTCTATTCAGCCTCACTATCCCTCCCTTTGTCTTTCTACGCTCGCTGATGTACCTATAAAAGGTTTTATCCCCCTTCTTAACTGAGTTGGCTATCTTTTCCTCAGTTTGGGCCTTTGCTATTCTGACTTCCCGCCCTGCTTCTTTCTGCCTTAACTGGTACAGCTCTCTATCCTGCTCCTTCTGTGTTTCCTTATACTTCCGGAATGCTATCTTTTTCTTCCTGACTTTCACAGCCACCTCTCTTGAGAACCATAGTGGCTTTTTCTTTTGTTTTGATTTGTTTATTTGCTTCACACAAAGGCTTGTTGCCTCTGTGATGGCAGTTTTGATAATTCCCCATTGTTGCTCCACACCTCCTTCTAGCCTGTTTGCTAGTGCTTTTCTGAGGCACTCTGCCATCTTGCCAAAGTCAGCCCTCCTAAAGTCCAGTACCCTCACTTTTGTATGGCTTGACTCTGTAGCTGAGTTTAACGTGAACCACACTGTTTGATGGTCACTTGTCCCCAGATGACAACCCACTTCTAGATCTGAGATCCTCTCACTGCCCCTGTTTGAGAGCACGAGGTCTAAGATTGCTCCCTCACGAGTGGGTTCCGAAACTAGCTGTCTAATGCCTGCCACCTGTAGGGCATCAAGAATGGCCCTGCTCTTGGATGTGGCTGCAGCAAATGTGCTCCAGTTAACATCTGGCATATTCAGGTCTCCCATCAACAGTATCTCCCCTTTCTCTGCCATTCTAAGAATGCCTTCCATCATATCCTTGTCCATTCCTTCCCCCTGACATGGGGGTCTGTACACAACCCCTATGCGGATTGTGGTGCCCTTTCCAGTCTCCAAGGTGACCCACAGTGCCTCCTCTCCTCCCTGTTTACTCTTTTGTTCAGTTGCTTTTATCCCTTCCTTTACATAGAGAGCTACTCCTCCCCCTCTTCTCCCCTGCCTGTCTCTCCTGTAGGTTATGTACCCTGGTATGTTAACATCCCAGTCATGGTTTTCTGTGTACCATGTTTCTGTGACTGCTACGATATCCAGGCATCCCTCTTCCATTAAGGCCACCAGCTCAGGGAGCTTGTTGCCCAGACTATGGGCATTGGTACTCATTACCCTCCATTTCCTGATGGCCTTACCACCTTTTGCCCCATCCCTGACCTTCTTGCCTTTGTCACTTTTTCCATTTACCCCAGCCCTTCTCCCTATCGACACCTCCATGTTGGTGTTTGCCACACTTACTACCATGATTGTTTGGGGGGCTAGGATTTTCCTGCTCCTTTCCAGTGCCTCCCCCTTGGCTAGTTTAAAAGCTTGCCAATGAAGCATTTAAACCTATCACCTAGGATCCTGGTTCCCCTCCCGGACAGATGCAGCCCATCATGCCAGTATAGGCTTGCATCACTCCAGGTGGACCCCCAGTCCCCAATGAAGCCAAATCCCTGAGCTCCACACCAGTTTTTCAACCACTGATTGAATCCCATGGTATGGAACACCCTAGCCTCTCCTATGCCATAGATGGGTAGCACCTCCGAGAAGGTTACCGTGCGTGCTACTTGACTAAGGCCCTCCCAATTCACAAACTCTTCCTGCACTTCTCTAACCCTTTCTTAGCCAGGTCATTTGTCCCTAGGTGGACAATGACATCCAGCTCCCTCCCCTGTGCAGCTGCTCCGGCAATCCTGAGGATTCGCTCCCTGTCCCTCCAAGCCATGGCGCCAGGCAGGCACCTTACCTCCCTCTCCCCTTCCTTGCCCAGTTCTATCTTCCTAACAATGGAGTCCCCCACCAGGAGTTGTTTCCTTCCCCTGCAGGGTCCCCTGCCACCCTCCTGTGGGTCTCCTTTGTGGAGGTTCCCAGCATCCTCCTTGGTCTCCACTGTGGGTGCCTCCATGGAGGAACCACACTTTGCCAGAATGGCATAGGGATGTGGAGGCGTACAACTGGAGGGATGCACCTCTGTTCCACCACCTCACCCTCCCTGAGCCCACTGTGGTCCAGCAGCTCCTCTTTCTTGGCAACCTCTGGAGGCAGCGGCAGTGGCACTGGTGGTCCCTGGATGGAAGAGGAGGTCCCACAAATCCTGGCCAACTCAGCCTGGAGATGAGCAACCTCCTCCCTCAGCCCAGAGAGGTGCCTGCAGATGGGACAACACCGCATCCTCCAGAACATCTCCCGGAAGACTGCTGCTCCACAGCCACTGCACACCACTCCAATCATGTCTTATTTCTGGCCCCTTAACTGTTTCCAATCCTTACTCTTTCCTCTGTTTTTCTCTCTCTCCTTACTTTCTGCCTGTGTGCCTTTAAGCTCCTGATTGTCCTGTTCTGAGACAAGAATATTCTATATTTCTCAGTAGACCACTTACTTGTTCAGAGGCAGACCTCCAGCAGCTAGAGGGTGGGAGAGCTACTCTTGCCCTTCTAGGATGGTGGGTCCTTGGTGGTTCTGTGATCACTCACTTCCTGCCCCTAACAGGAAGTTCCTGTTGTCAGTCAAATCCTGTGCCTATAAAAATAGAACTAGCTTTGGGTGTTTGGGGGAAGGGAAGGAGGGCAATATAGTCCCAGCAGAGAAGTTCAGTCACACAGCAGTCCTTCTCCTGGTGTCTTCTGCCAAGCTATTAGCAGAATATTTCTAAGACAGTCTTTAAATGTAGCTTCCTTCTAGCTAAGCCACTCCCCCTACTTACCAGATCTTTCTACAAGTAATTTAAACCTCACAGCAGTTAAGTCCTTTCAGTCACCTGAGATTTACACCTAGATGACTTTTCAGTTACCCATTCAGTTCAGTTAACCCAAACACACACTTTTTTTTTTGTTTTGTTTTCTATGTTAGTTTTTTAACCCTAAATTAAAGGTCCAAATACAAAAGTTCTTCTACTTTAGTCCCAGCAGAGAAGTTCAGTCACACAGCAGTCCTTCTCCTGGTGTCTTCTGCCAACCTAGATATTAGTGACGAAGGATCCCAAGGATATGGTTACTTTTAATCTTTTTTCAATGTATTTTCAAATAGAGATAAGACAATATAGTGTAACCCCCATGCCAAACTGTGGGGGGGAGGAGGTCCGAATTTGATGCCCTGCGGCATCAGGGAGCTTGGATGAGTGCGTCGCATGCAGCGCGCGAGGGTTGGGAGCAAAGCATGCCTACAGATGCACTGTAAGAGTCAAAGGGAGTTCGAGTGGGGATTTGAAGAGTGCGGACATGCCGTGGGGTGGGCCGAACAGTTGGGGGCTGGGAGCCCCGTAGCTGGGGTGGGGAGATTGCTCCCTGGCTCCAAACATGTGCAGGAGTGCCCCATATTCCACCGGTGGGGCAGCAGACAAGAAAAGATGTGGCAGCAAAGTTTGAAAGTTTAAAAGAGCCTGTCTGGCTCCACTGCTGAGGTAACAAAAGTGGCTGCCCTGGAGGGCCCGGTGACCGAGGTGGCAGTACGTCTCTGGAGGGGAGGAAGGTTGCCGATTTTAACCCTTAGCACTGCTCTGTGTTCACTGTTCAGGTATGGCTGCTAATTTAAGAGGAAGTGCTGGTATAGAGAGGGAGAGTTTGGCCTCCGGCCTGGGCGAACCCTGCCGGTGAATTGGCAGGTGCGGGTGGCCAAGAGGAAAGGACTGTGCCCGAGTTAAGAGGTGGTTAACAACAGAGCTCCATTAAAGTAAAGAGACTGTGCTGGGAACAAAAAGGGTTAAACCCACTCTCACAGGTGAGGAACGTAATGTAGGAACTGCCCAGAAATGAATGAGAAGGGAACAGCAGTAAGGGGAAAATGGTCTGAAGCACACAAAGCTGTGGGACATGCCAGATAAATGATTCTGACAGGATCGAGGGAAAAACCAGAATGGCTCTGAGAGACAAATGCATTCTGTTGGTCCAGGGTTCAATTCCCTGGGTCCCCCATTTGCAAATTGGTGCAATGGCCAGCGGCCATTGTTCATGTAGATTATAATTGAATGAACTGTAAATACTGTGACTCCGGAGGAAAATACTACGGCCTGAGTTTCTTAAAGTTATATGTTGCCATTGCATCCAGTTTGGTTTGGGGCTAAATCATTAAAGCTACAACTGTTTGCCATGCATTGCTATTTCTTTAAAGGGACACTGTCAGCTTTGCCCCTCCTTTTTTTCTAACATTTGAGCAGTGTGCCTCTTGGCACTCCCCTGTCAAAGACTGGCTCAGAATTTTCTCTATGTATGTGAAAAGTAATGTTCTTCTTTACCTGTTTCATGCATTTTTGGCACAATTGTTGAAATTTCGATCCAAGCTTAACTCACCCGCTAACCGGAAGCATATCCAGGTCCAGAGTGAGTGCCGGCCATGAGCACGGTCCCGAAGTATGATTTTTTTTTACGTGCAATTGGTAAATTTAAGTTGCTCATTTGCATTGTGTTATTTAGACTAGGCTGTGGTGTGAATAAAGAGAAACTGAGCACTGTGAACACTTTAAAATACATTTTTCTACCGGAGTTGAAATCACGCACATGCGCAGGAGTGGCGCTGCTGCGCATGAGCGGGATCTTTGATCATTCCTCTCATGGCACTCATAGCAGAGGTAGAGGGGAGGAGGCAGCAGAACCAAACCAGTATTTGGTTATTTAGGAAGGCAGAGGGAGGAATAGAGGGAGCAATGGAGGGTAGGAGAAGGAGGGAGAGGGGAGTTTTTAGCAAAGCGGCAGAAGGAGTTACAGAGGGTGTCTATTCTGGCAAGGGAATTGGAGGGGACAGTACTATTAGACCACATCTGCATATAGGTGCTCCCTGCACACCTGTGGAGATATGCAGTCTTTGTTGCGGTACAGGGCACCAAGCTTGGGACTAGGTTGTGCGTGGATGGTATCAGTGTGGACTAAGAAGTCAAGCCACACACCGAGGTAACTGAAGGACTGAGATGCTTCAAGAGGGGGTGCCATCCAGTGTGGTGAACACCGGGGGGGGGGGCTGTGAGTCTAGTCAATTTCTGACTGGTACCAAAGGTCATGCATACTGCTTATTAGTGATAACTCAGAGATAGCTGAATTGGAACCTGTGCGGAACAGTGATGAATCCTGCTGGAGTAGGACTTCCACACTGTGCTGGAGGGACCAGAGGAGAAGATGGCTGTGTCATCTTCATACATGTGAATATGCGAATTGGCACAGGCGGGGGGAGGGCATTCAGAAAAATGGAGAAGAGTATGGGACAAAGGATGGAGTCCTGTGAGACCCCAGGCTGGATGGGTAGTGAAGGTGATAGGACGCCTCCTACCTGTACTGATTGTTGACGGCCTGTGAGGTATGTATGGAACCAATCAACAGTGAGAGCTGAGAGCTCAGTTTGTCCAGGAGGAGTGGATGGGACACCAAATCGAAGGCTTTGGCCTAATCAATTCAAATGGTGGCCATTATGTGCCCCCGATCCATCCCGGAGAAGATGGAATCAGGAATATGCAGCAGGGAGGAGACAGTGGAATGGTGCACCTGGAAATCAGGCTGGAAGGGTGAGAGGAAGTTGGAGGACGAGAGGAATTACAGGCATCTGAAATGGACTAGTTTCTCTTGCAGCTTAGAAAGGGAGGGGAGAAGGATGATGGCATGGAAGTTACCAGGAGAGGAGGGGTCAGCCCCCCTTTATGAAGTGGACTAACTTTGGCCAACTTCCATGATTGAGGAACAGCACAGAGGGAGAGGAGAAAGGTTGAGTAGGAGAGTAAAGGGAGCTGCAATGGCAGGAGCTGAGAGGTAGGGAAATTTGGGGTTCAGACCGTTGGGGCTGGACTTAGACGGGTTGAGGGAGGATAGGGCAAGCAGGGTTTCCCAGATGGCCACAGGGGGAGTGGAAACTTGGGGAGGGGAGGAAGGTGGAACAGGAGGGCAAGAAGAAGGGAGGGTGCAGGCTGTGAACAACTCATTGAAGTGAGCAGCAACAAAGGGAGGGTCAACAGAGGTGAACCATTAACTATGAGGACTGGGGGAGCAGACTGTTTAGAGGGGATCAAAAAGACAGTGGATAACCTTCCAGAATTTAGCTGGGGAGTTACATTTTTCTGGAGGCTGGCCTCGAAATACAGTGATTTACTGGCCTGGACAGCCTTCGTACAGTTGTTCCTCAGAGCTCTGTAAGAGATGAGGTCAGGAAGGAAGAGGAATAATTTACAGAGGGCTCAGGTGAGATCATGGGACTTGTACAGGCTGATGATTTCAGAGGTAATCTAGGGGTGGTGGGAAGTTTTGAGCCTGGATTTCCTGCAAGGGACGGGGGTGGGGTGCTGTCTCAGATGGAGGATAATTTGGAGTGGAACAGGGTAAGGGTCATGTCAATATCAGAGGCAGAGAGGATGGCAGACCTGTCTGTTGCAGCGATGTCGCTCAGGACAGCATTGACGTTTAGCAACTACAGAGACCCGTACCAGATGTATTTTTGGGGGAGAGACACCAGATGTTTCTGATACAGAACATCATGGAGTGGTTGCTAAATGAATTCAGCAATAGATCTGCAGTACCTGCTGCAACAATGCAGTGAGGGGGGAGGGGGGAGTTAGAACCCAGTCCAAAAGGACATCGTTGGTGGACTGGGGATTGAACCGATTGGGTTCTGAAATAATCTGGGAAAGATTAAGGGACTCAGTTCTATGAATAGTAGATTTGGAGGACATGAAAGCCAAGTTACCCTGAAATACCTAAGGAGGATGAGTTCACCTGTGGAGTAATAGGAGGTGATGGAGGAAAGAGAGTCAACTGGGGAGGAGTGTGAGATCTTAGGAGAGGCACAGATAACCTTGTGAATATAGGTGCAGATAAAGGGAATGAGAGCCTGACTAGCAGAAATTCATAGGAGAAGGACATGGCCTCCTCGATGGCCAAAGTACATGAGTGTATCTGGCAGACATGGATAGTGACACCTCCTTCATGTTTTCCCCTTTCCTGCCTGAAGAGATGGAAATCAGGAAGGGTCTGGCTAGAGTGTGGAGTCCTGGAAGAGAGCCAGGATTCAGATGCACAGAGGACATCAGAAGAGTGTAGTTGACAGGTATTCTGTGACATGCGCTACTCGCGAGTGGGCACCTACCGAAACGGTGACCCACTTGTGGTGCATGTTGACAGGGCGAGAAAGCAGGGAGGGTGACCAGATGGGGGGGTTCCCAAAAACGACAGGATGTTGCTATATGTACACACGTGGTGGGGGGAGACAAGCACGCTGAGTATGGGGTGGGAGGGGGGTTTGCAGGGGTGGTGCCGCGGTGAGCTGCCAAGCTGGCTCCGTGGCATGGTGGGTGGATGCTGGGCTGGGGTGGCCAGGATGCTGGGTTCAGATCCGTGCACAGGTATGTTGTGTTGTGCCCGGCCCCAGTAGTTTTTTAACAATTTTGTACCCCGACATGCACCCCTGAGTTGAGAATCCTATAGTGGGGGGTGCAGGGTCACAGCCCCTGCATATCATTAAAATTAGAGTCCTTGGCACCCTTCTGTTTTTCTCCAGGTGTATACATCACTGAAATTGATTTTTGGTGATATAGACTCGCCATAGCGAAAATCACCTTTCCACGATCGCCGTTATGACATAGAACCTAGTTGAACCCAGATGGAGAGGAGGTCAAGCTTAGGGAGAAGGCTCCTAGGATTCAAAAGGAAAGTACTAAGACCTTGGCAGTAGCAGAGGTGGGAGGGATGGGTGGAGGGACCAGGGTTGGTCTCCATGGCGCCAGCCAGGAGGAGGAGGAGGAGCAGGTAAAAGAGGAGAAGTGGAGTGGGGCTTCCTACCCTTTGGGAGGTGGGAGAGCAGGGAAGAGGGGCAGTGAGGGGATTGGAGCATGGTGGAGTGACTCCAGGCTGAGGGTGGGGATGGAACAAGACCAGGGTGGATAGGGAGGGAGGGAGGGAGGAAGAGGGGCAGAGTGGGAGGATGGAGGGAGGGAGGAGGAAAGTAGGAGAATTGTATAGAGTAGTAGGAATCTTCAAGGGAGCACAAACTGTCACAGCAGCTTGCACTTTCCTGCTCTGTGGCTGGCTATGAAGATCAATGTGACCGTAGAGAGTAGGCAGAGAGTGGGCAGTGTTACAGAGGTGATTACTAATCCTAAGCCTGTGATTGATGGAGAGAGACAAGCCCCCAAAAGCCCTATCATAGAGTAATATGTTCGCTTGTGCAGTTGGCAAACAAACATAAAAACAATCATAACGGCTGATCATTTGGTGAGGAACCATGCACTAGGAGATATAATCTTTGCCAGCTGGGTGGATCAGTCACTAGGGCATCTTTCACCAGTTGGCCAAGTGCAGTTCTACCTTAGGTAAGTTTATGGCTCTGTTCAACTGGATCCCCACCCAAGAGAGGGTCCAGTCAGACACTGCTGTCTAATTCCATGACAAACATGCCATCCCTCATATCTAACAATCCTTGAGATAAGCGGCTTAAAATAAACTGGTTTATCTACATTCAGGGAGGTCCCTAAAGTGATTATAACTTCTACTGCTTACAGTATTCCTTTTATAACACCCAGCTCCCTTCTTTGTTTGAGTGACACTATCATCACCGCCCTGCATTTTCAATTATACAGTATATACTGCATTTTATGGGATAAAAATAAGATCAGCCTCTTCACAGGTGACACTAAGATCTGTGCTCAAGTAGATGGGGGGAGATGGCAGATTACTTCAGAAGGATTCAACAAGACTGAAGGGCTGGTCAAACACATGGCAATTACAGTTTAACACCAAGAAGTGTAAGGTCATGCACTTGGGGACCAGAAATCCTGGGAATAGTTACTGGTTGGGGGGAGTGCAGCTATCCATGTCAATGGAGGAGAAGGATCTGGGCATACTAGTAACATGGGAAATGAACCACTCGGCCCAGTGCAGGAGGGCAGCGGCAAAGGCTAATAGAATGCTGGCGCACATTGCAAGGGGAATCACCTCTTGGAGAGAGGAAGTTATCCTGCCCCTGTACAGGTCCCTGGTGAGGCCACACCTGGAGTAGTGCATGCAGTACTGGTGCCCCTACTTGACAAAGGACATCAAGCTACTGGAGGGGGTGCAGCATAGGAGAAACGCAAATGATCCTGGGACTGGGTGATAAACCATATGAGAAGAGACTGAGGGAGCTCAATATGTACTCCCTAAAGGATACAAGGGAGAGAGGGTATATGATTGAGACCTTCAAGTACCTGAAGGACATGAACAGAGTAAACACCAGGAGTATATTCACACTGAAAGGTGGGAGGGAAACCAAGGGACACAGTCTGAAATTGGAAGGAGGAAGATTCAGGAGGGAAATGAGGAGACTCTTTTTCACAGAAAGGGTGGTTAATGGGTGGAATGTGCTGCCAAAGGAAGTGGTATCTTTGAGGGTTGTAAGCAGCTACAAGAGGGGGTGGGACAGGATCAAAGGGAGGGTCCAAACTGAGAGTGGACTGGGTGTGTGTGAAGGAAGCAGGAGGAAATAGAGCAGGGAGGGACAAGAGGAGGGGGGGCAGCTGCAGTCTAAATGGCTGAAGCACTGCACATTTGAGCAGACTAGACAGACTGTAAGGACAGTGTCTGCTGGCAATTTTGTATGTGTACATGGCCCACCCATGCTCTCTAAAGTGTCCCGGCCTCCTACTCTTTTAAGTCACTCTCTTGTAGGAGAAGCAGATCGAAGTGCACACTGTTAAGTGCAGACAGGACCTTGGTATGTCCGGGGGGGGTGCCCCATTTCATGCCTGTACCATGAGTCAAGCTTTAGGACCTTAGTGCCCTGCCCTCCCGACAGCACTCTCTATGACCAACCCCCAAGGGCCTACCACATGCCAGCTAACCATACGTCCAAACATTTACAGTGCATTATTGTTCTGCTTTTGGCTTCATGACCTAAACTGCTCAAACCAAACCCAGCAACACCCACATTTATATTTCTACACATAATACCGTTCAGTACAAACAGTGTATAAAATCCTACACCAAAGAACATGCCAAATAAAAACACACATTAATAATGATAAAAAGGGCCAGCAAATACTATATGAATAGTAGACAACCCCCAACAACAATGGTCAGTATAACTTGCACTTTCATCCCAGATGTAACCCCTAGGTGGCACTATCCCAAGAGCTACTACCCCTGCCTGCTTGGCTAGTAGCAGGTTAAAGGGGCCTGAGTTCTGAAACGGGTGCCTCCACCCAGAGGTCAGGGTTGGTAGTGGTCAAGCTAATCTGGGCACAGCCCTCTGGGACAATGTAACCCCCTCTTTCCCTTCTAGTGGCCTGAACACTGTACAATAATCACTTTCACAATACCCCTGGTACACCACACAAGTACCCACACTGTTTGCACTTACCACCAGGGCTGGTTCCTCTGGCTCGACCTTGGGGACCCCCGCAAAACAAGGTTATGCACAACATATAGCAACAGTACAGTACTTTGAGCACAAACTGGAACCACAGTCAGATTACATGCAGCAAAATTTAGATCTGATTTATTCAGGGGACTTGAAGAAGGGAGGGGCGAAATCAGGTTAATTAGCTTAAAGATTATATCAATCAAGCAGTTATGCATGCGCTGTGAGTCCCCCCACATAGTCACACCTCTGGGTTCCCAGGTGGAGGAAAGATGGGCTACCCAGGACCGTTGCCCAGAGTTGGCCGGCGTCGCAGCTGGTTGGGGCCCTGTGCTGGAAAACACAACATGCACAGCACACACCACTTGTAATCTGAAGCCAGAGGGCTCAGTTCATAAAGGAAATGAAACAACAAGACAATCAGATGACACACTCAGATTAAGCTGTTGTTGCAGGGAGCTACCCTGGTATTTACTCACGATACCCAAGACTGGACACAGGGTAGACGAAAATCAAGACTGCAGGTGGTTGATCTGGAATGCCAGGAGAAGCAGAGCCCACACGAGTCTCAGAGGCATCATTTCTGTTCAAGCGTGGAGCAGGGGGCTGATCCCCAGGCAGGTCTCTCGTTGATGGCTTCTCTGTGCAGTGGGTAGTCTGGATGGGCCAGTCTGGCAAGGCCCAGACGACATGGAGACAAATTCGGATGCAGTCCGTTTTGGGCTGGATACAGCTTCCAGCAAGCAGAACACAGTTCACAAGATAGGGAACTAACTCACGACCCACTAGCAGCTCACAGCACATTTATGTAACCCTCCCTACAAATGGGGGTTCCCAAAAGGCTTCTGTGAGCTTGCCCAAGTGCTTGTTGCCAGGCTGGTGTCCCAAGTTTAGGTTTAAAAGTATTTCCCGTGAGTGCCTGTGTGGCCTCCATGTACTGTCCCTTTAAGGGCTGCCTGTCTGCAGTCTTGATTAATCAAAAGGGGGAACTGTGTGTTTCCATGCCCGAGTTCCGCCCAGGCTGCTGAATACTCGCTCTGTTTCTTACATCGTTCACTGTGCAGAGGGAGCCCAGCTAAAAGATGTGATTAATTAATGATGATCATTTAGAGTAGCAATAATAATGTGGTTTGTTCTAACCTGCCTTATTTGCAACAAGAACTGTTTAGTTAGCTACACCATTTTTGGTCCCGAATTGCCGAATTGGGCCCATCAGTACGTGAGGACTCTAAAATGGAGTCTACTAACGTGGGACTGTGTGAATTACCAGTTGGGACTTGTAGTTTTGGACTTTTTGTGCCTTTAGCACCAAAAGGGAGAGCTATTACTGTGATTGACAGCTGGACCCACCAACTGGATCTTTTGGATCTAAGGAAAAAACCCTGAGCTGTTTGCTGGCAAGCCAGATTGAAGTTGGGGATTGAGGGGCAGAGACAGCTCGTGATAGTTGAGCAAGCGTGTCATAGTTTGAGCAGGAGAACTGTGCAAGGGCCTAGTTAGCTGCCTGCATTTTTGGCTCGTTGTGTGGAGAGAGTGAGAGGGAAAGAACACATTTCGGATTGATTCCCGAGTCTGGAGAATCCCATCAAGTAACTAGAAAGAGACCAGGCTGCACCTGTAGAAGACAGAAGATTTTGCTGACTGCGATCGGCCTCTCAGGAACTTCAGCTACCTCAGAGCTCCCCAGTTTTAGCAGAGACTTTGCGATCAGGATAGAGGAGCATTTGTCTGGTACAGTAATATTTCCCTTGTATATAAATGTGCTGTGTACTAACTGGGGATCGTTAATTAATTCCCCTTTGCTGTGAACTGTGTACTGATTGCTGGAAGCTGTATCCAGCACAAAACAGACGAAATCCGCAGCTTGATCCACACAGCTGGGCCTTGCCAGACCACCCTGCTGCACAGGGAAGAGCCATCGACGGGAGACCTGCTAGGGGATCAGCACCTGCTCCACGTCTGAACAGGAACGACATCGCTGTAAATTGTGTGAGCCCTGCTTCTCCTGGCCATCCAGAGAAATCATCTGCGGTCTCCATCATCGTCCATGCTGTGTCCAGTATTGGGGTATCATGAGTAACAACCACGGTAGCTCCCTGCAGCTACCATTTAATCAAAGTGTGGCACCTGATTATTTTGTTGTTTTCCTCCATGAACTGAGCCCTCCGGCTCCGGATTACAATTAGGGAGTGTGCATGTTGTTTCTTTCCTCACAGGGCCCCAACCAGCTGCAACGCCAGCCTACCCTGGGCAATGGTCCTGGCTAGCCTTTCTTTCCATCCTGGGTACCCAGAGAGTGCGACTGTTAGGGACTCTGACTGCTTGCCTAACTCCATGATTATTAGAGAGAGTAAGCTAATTAACCTGATTGCCCCTCTCCTTGTTAAAATCCCCCTGAATAAATCAGATCTACTTTTTCTGCCTTTTAAACAGTCTGTGGAGCCTGTTTATGCCTGAAGTATTGCATTGCATGCCATTTGCTCTGTTTAACCTTGTTTTACAGGGGTTCCCCGGGGTCGAGTTGGAGAGACCCATCCTGGTGGTAAGTGCCAAAAGTGTGTATATGAGTAAAGCATATCAGGGGTATTGTGAAGGTCATTGTTGTATTCTGTGTGGGCTGTGCCCAAGTTAGTATGACCACTAATAACCCTGACCTCTGGGAGGAGGCACCCGTTACAGAACTCAGGCCTCTTAACCTACTGGTTGCCCAGCAGGCGGGGTAGTAGCGCCATCTAGGGGTTACATTTTGGAGGCACCGCTGGGATTAGCGTCCTCTAGTGGCACAGGGAGGAAACTACCCCAATATGTTTAGTTTTGGGGAGAAAATGGAGAGTCTTACTACGTCCACGTTTAAAATTGCCCCCCACAACCTGTTAGTGCACCGAATGATTGGGTGGAGTGAGGCTGAGGGGTTAGACCCTCCGACAGGCTCTCCTGTTATTGGATGTCCCATTAGGGACTGCTAATGCTGATATTGTAACAGCTGTTAAGGGTTTGGGCAAGGTTAAAATAAAGGGAAGAGATTCAGATTTGTTTGAGCAGACTATGATTGTGTTGCTTTCCTGTAGCTCTGTAATAGATCTAGAGAAGGTATCCCCTGTTATTCTGCCAGAAGGTACCCAGAAGGGGTGGAGGGTCATTCACCTACATAGTGATCCGGATACCCCGGGTGGGTCCCCCAGTGTAGAAGGGTACAAGGACAAGTTACTCAAATTATTAGCATCTGAAGGACAAACTGCTCAAGAACTGGTAAAGGTACTAGACCTTTCTGAGGAACACATGCCCCTGAATTATCCCAGCCACATCCCCTGCTTCTCCCAAGAGTTCTCCTGAAGCCCCTTCCCCATAATAATTTCCCCAATACAGTTGGACTCTTACCGAAAGCTTAGACTTTTTTCAGGCACAGTCCCAGTGCCTATGGGAAGGACGATTTGGAAACTTGGATGGACTATGCTACTCCCTTGGTACAGGAATGGCAGTGCTCAGAGGGGGGAAAAGAGAAAGAGACTGATGGAGAGTTTGAGAGGCCCAGACCTGGAGGCCAACCGCTTCTTACGAGCAACTAGTCCAGAGCCTAAAGCAGCTGAATATCTCTCTTGCACTGGAAGGAGTATTTGGCAGTACTGAATCAGGGGATGACTTGTTGTGGAGGTTCAAGTCAGCTAAGCTGTGGAAAAACAAGAAGTTGTCCATCTTTATTACCAGGATTGAGAGGGCTCTGCAGAGGGCCCACAGGAAAGGGGGAGTGCCCGCAAACGAACTGAACCGGGTCAGATTGGAACATATCCTAAAGTCAGCCCAATACTCTAGTGTGATGATATTGAAACTCAAGCTACAAGACAGGAAGGCTAACCCTCCCAAATACTGTCATCTCATGAAAGAGATTCGTGAGATCGAGACTGATGAAGAGGGCTGGGAGCCCTATGCTGGGATGGTTGGTACTTGCCCGACCCTGGAGAGGGGTGAGTCAGATGAGGCACAACAGCTGAGAGGGCTGATTAAAGAATCGACCGAAGCAGCCAGAGAACCCGACCTGTATCAGGCACCCCCAGAGAATAAGAGTGGAGTGTGAGTGCATGTTGTTTCTCCGGAGCCACGGGCTGAGGGTAACCTACTGGAAGAAGTGCAAGAGCCGAGAGCTCTAGTGGGGGACTTGTTGTGAACCACACCAAATCCTCACCCTGACGGAGGTCCCGAGGATCAAGTACTCAGAGCACGAGCCAAAGATGAGCCGCCCGGTACCCCTATAGTACCCGATGGCCCGCGTACCCCCGAGAGTCTAGAGAGCCTACTTTTTGCTATCAATGCGGGGAGGATGGACATACCCGTTTCTTCTGCCATTCGCCAGAAAATCTGAGGATGGTCCATGCCAGACTATTAGCTTTGATTCATTTGAACAACAACAGGCCACCAGGGGGAGCTGTTTGAAAAAGTTACACTGCCAAGACCAATGCCAGATCGACACCGACATCAGCGCCGCCTGAATGGTCCGAGGTGGTGGGTCCCTCCATGAAGACCACAGTTAAGGTGAATGGAGCATCTACCAGGGCTGTGCTTGACAGTGGCTCCCAAGTAATGATAATGTTTCAAGACTGGTATCGGAAGCACTTGCCTGATGTGCCCTTACAGCCTTTGGAAGGACTGCACGTTTGGGGGTTGAGTAAAAAGGCATACCCCTACTCTGGGTATATCCGGATTTGGTTCTCTTTCCCTACTTCGGTGGCTGGAGTGGCAGAACAAGTAGAGACCCTAGCCCTGGTGTGTCCCCCTACTGGATTGTATGATGGGGTTCCCCTACTAATTGGGACAAACACGCATATGTTCAGGAGACTGGCGCAGCTATGTTATGAGAAACAAAAGCAATGGACTGGTAGGGCTCTGAGGATTCCTGCACTGATTAAAAGGGCATATGAATCTCGGCAGAATGCTGAGGAGGTGGATCAGGATGAAGCAGTCAGGGCTGTATGGAAGAAGGATCCTGAGTCAATGATCCTGGCCCCCAATGCTCAGTGTACTCTATAAGGAGAGGTCTGCTTATGGAAAGATGTCAAGAATAAGATACTCATGCTGGATGCGGCAGGCGATGGAAAATTGCCAGAAGGGTTGCTGGTTAAGCCCAGTATTTTACCCATTCATGCTCATGCCTATGCTTGACGGGTAATGGTCCAGATCCACTATGTATCAGATGGAGAAATTCGGGTGAATAGAGGCTGCACCCTAGCTACTGTACACTGTGCAGACACTGCAGTGTTACCCAACAACAAGTATTCTGGAGCGACTGATAGAGTGACCCCCAACTTGTTTGACTTTGGTGACTCCCCGTTGCCAGCCGAATGGAAGACTAGGATCAGCAACAGACTTGCCCAGCGAGACCAAGTGTTTTCCTTAAAAGAGTGGGACATAGGATGTGTCCAAGGAGCGGAGCATCACATACGCCTGCATGATGAACGGCCATTTCATGAGAGGTTTTCTCACCTAGCACCTGCAGATATAGATGATGTGAGAAGGCACCTGCAGGAAATGCTTGCGGCTGGTGTGATACAAGAATCCAGAAGCCCTTATGCTTCGCCTATTGTGGTGCTGTGGAAAAAGAATGGGACAGTAAGCATGTGTGTGGATTATATAGAGAATAATGGATGGGGAAGGGTTTGATATGAGAATTTAATGCACACCCGAGTTGTGGGATGCTACATAAACCCAGAGGGCGAAGCCCAAGGGGTTTATCAAAGCATCCCACAATGAGGGTGTGCATTAAATTCTCATATGCAACACCCTCCCCATCTTTTATTTTTTATAATAACAGACCAGCAATTTTTCTCCAGCAGTTTGTGAGACTGTTTGGCCCCACCCACATACAGAATGTTGGCCAATGAGGCAGCAGCATAATTTGACTGGCATGGCTCATGAATGTCATAACAACCAGCCGGTTGTTATGGAAAATACCAACCTGGTCAGTACATTGAGAGAAACTACTGACCAGTTATTATAGAACCCTTAACCGCCGGACTATCCCAGACCAATATACCATGCCCCATATTCAAGATTCTTTGGATTATCTGAATGGGAGCAAGTAGTTCTCAGTGTTGGACCTTTGCAGTAGGTACTATCAGATCCCCATGGCCCCAGAGGACTGTGAGAAAATAGCCTTCATCTGTCTGCTTGGATTCTACGAGTTTATGAGGATGCCCCAGGGGATATCGGGTGCTCCGGCCACTTTTCAGCGACTAATGGAGCATGCAGTTGAGGATATGAACTTGGAGTGCCTGGTATACTTGGATGATGTTATTGTGTTTGGACGTTCTTTGGAGGAACATGAGAGTTGACTATTCAAAATGTTAGACCGATTGGAGGATTTCAGCCTCAAGCTGTCCATCGACAAATGCCATTTTTATCAGACATCAGTGAAGTATGTGGGGCATATAGTGTCCGCTGAGGGGATAGAGACTGATCCTAGTAAAGTTGAGGCCATGACCACCTGGTCCCAGTCCCACAACCTGAAAGAATTACAGCGCTTTCTAGGATTTTGTGGCTATTACCGGTGATTCATAAAAGACTACTCAAGGGTGATTCATCCACTCCTAATTCTTACCCAGGGTTACTCTCCTATGAACCAAAAGCACAAGAAAGTGGCCCTCACAGGAAGGAAAGAGTATACTTCCGCCCAGGTGAACTTTTTGGGTCTCGCTGGACACCTGACTGCGAAGCTGCATTTCATGAAATAACATATCAGCTCACCCATGCTCCCGTCCTTGCCTATGCTGACCCTACTAAACCCTATGTGTTCCACACTGATGCTAGCCTCCAAGGGTCAGGGGCTGTGTTATATCAGAAACACGAGAATGGCTTGAGACCAATGGCCTTTGCCAGTAGAAGTCTGACCCCATCAGAGAAAAACTATCCTGTGCATAAATTGGAGTTCTTGGCGTTGAAGTGGGCCATCGTTGACCAGTTCCATGAATACTTGTATGGAGCAAAGATACTGGTAAAGACAGATAATAATCCATTGACCTATGTGCTGACTTCAGCTAAATTGGATGCTACTGGGCATCAGTGGCTTTCTGCATTGTCTACCTATGATTATGCTGTTGAATGCAGATCGGACCTGAATCACATAGATGTTGATGCCCTCTCCTGGAAGCTCACTTCCTGAGGTGATTGGGTCTGGCTATCCGAACCTGACATTCGAGCACTGTGCTAAAAGTTTGACAAAGATGAACAGATGTCCACAGACCCAGTGGACTGCTTGGTAGATTGCTTGGGCCCTCTCTGACACTTGTATACCAGCTGTGTACTGTCACTTCTCTGCACTAGATATTAGTGCACTGCCTCAATTTGATAATGACAGCATTCAGTGGGCTCAATCCCAAGATCCTATGATCCGGTCAGCACTTGAAGCCCTCTATGCAGGGAAATATGTGTCCAAGTTGCGCTCCTCTGATTTGCAAACTGCTTTATTGTTTAAGGAAGGCCCTAAGTTGAAGCTGATTAATTAGTTGCTGTACAGACAGACAGTAGATGGGGGGGGTCAAGTAGACAAGCAACAATTGGTCTTGCCCACAGCCTTAAGAGACTTGTTGCTGAGGTCCCTGCACAACCACATGGGCCACTTCGGCATCGACCGAACCCTTGACCTAGTGCGGTCCCAATTCTACTGGCCTAAGATAGGGGCTGATGTCGAGCATCACGTACGGACTTGTAGTTGCTGCCTACTGAGAAAGGCCCTGCCCCAGAGGGCTGCCCCCCGTGTTAACATCACCACCAGCATACCTATGGAGTTAGTCTGCATCGACTTTTTAAGTTTGGAGCCTGATCAGCGGAACATCAATAATGTGTTGGTGGTCACTGATCACTTTACAAGGTATGCCCAAGCATTCCCCACCAAAGACCAAAAGGCATACACTGTGGCCAAGGTGCTGACAGAGAATTTCTTTGTTCACTATGGAGCCACCAGAGGATTCATTCTGATCAAGGCGGAGACTTTGACAGTTGCTTAATCAAGGAAATGCTCTCCCTATGGGGATTGGTGAAGTCTAGAACCACCCCTTATCATCCGCAGGGGGACCCACAGCCAGAACGCTTTAATCGCACCCTGCTTGACATGCTAGGCACCCTCCACCCGAAAGACAAGCCCAACTGGAGCCAGTAGATTAGCACCATGGTACACGCCTATAACTGCACGAAAAATGATGCTACTGGGCTCTCCCCCTACCGGCTTATGTTTGGGAGAGAGGCTCAGCTGCCAGTAGACGTTTGTTTTGGGGTCTCTCCTGATAGGGTCTGAGCTGAACATTACCTACAGTATGTACAAAAACTGAAAGCTCAATTGAACCATGCATACCAACTAGCTCAGACAATGGCTGCAAAGAGAAATTTAGCCAATGAAGAAAGATACGATAAAAAAGTAAAGGCCCAAGAGCTTTGAGCTAGAGACCATGTGTTGTGATATCTGGGATTGCATGGCAAACACAAAATTGCTGATCGGTGGCACCATCTTCCCCACACAGTAGTAGGCAAATTGAATGATTTACCCGTGTACAAGGTGCGGCCTGAAAACAACTCAAAAGATGTCAAGACCATGCACCGTAATAATTTGTTGCCCATTGGTCAAATCTTGATTGAAGCTGAGCCCCCAGAGATTGTTCCCCCTGGACCAGTGACTTGGGCTGCTGCGAAACAGAGACAGTGTAAGCTTGCCCCAGTGGTTACTGACTTAAGGTTCTCTCCACAGCAAACCCAAAATGATAATGACTGTCAGTCCACTTCTGATGAGAGTGAGTGAGTGCAACTGTGCTTATTACCCCTCCTATGAACTGAGTCAGCTGTTTTGGGGTAACCCCATTGTCAATTGTGGGAATAAAGCTGGGCCTTCCGGACTGCCTAACCCCTCAGCCTTGTCCTTGGAGCCAATGCTCCCTGAGAGTGAAGTTCAAAGTGTCAGGTCTGATGATGTTGAGTCACTGTGTATGGTGGAACTGTATGATTTACCTGAGGAAGAGACAGATGATCTGAGGCAGACTGGTGACATGCTAGAACATGAAGAATACTCTGAGTGTGATGATAGTTCCCTTCCAGAGCCAGAGTACTGTCCCAGTGAGCAAAGTGTTGTAGAACCTGAATTTACAGAGCCAGGGGCTGACAGTGCCCCAAGTCCGAGTTTTTCCACTCAGACAGAGGTCCCCCTTGCAAGTGAGGAAAGTGCAGAGATTGAGGTGAAAGGTACAGAGACTGTGGCTGTTCCTCCCAGGAAGACTGGACGAACTGTAAAACCAATAGTGCACCTCAGCTATGATTCCCCTGGGAGGTCTGTGGATTTGCCTCTCAACGTAGTCCACAAGGGAGTTTATGTGTCCCAGAGTTCACTGCCCAAACTGAGCTTAAGTGCTAATTCCTGGTTGATTGTTCTGCCCTCTAGGTATGGTGCCCCTGCCCCATCTAGCCCCAGGGTAGCTGATAGGAAAGGGCTTCCGTTCTCATTGTTCCATGTGCAGGAAGTAATAACCTGATTCTCAACTGCAGTGTGTATAAGTAATCTGTGCAACATATGTATGATGTAATTTAGGAAAAGTAGTGTACTGTGAAATACAGAGAATGTGTATTGTAAAGATTTAATACGTTGACTAACACTTTAGACATTATAGGCCTAATCTGCTAATGGTATAGATGTGTAAGATAATTTGCATTTGAAATTATTGTGATGGTACCCACTTGACGTGGATGCCAAGTTTTTCCAGGCAAGGAGGGGTGTAACCCCCTTACAAATGGGGGTTCCCAAAAGGCTTCCATGAGCTTGCCCAAGTGCTCGTTGCCAGGCTGGTGTCCCGTGTTTAGGTTTACAAGTATTGCCCATGAGTGCCTGTGTGGCCTCCATATACTGTCTGTTTAAGGGCTGCCTGTTTGCAGTCATAATTAATCTAAAGGGGGGGACTGTGTGTTTCCATGCCCGAGTCCCGCCCGGGTTGCTGAATACTCGCTCCGTTTCTGCCATCGCTGACTGTGCAGAGGGAGCCCAGCTAAAAGAAGTGATTAATTGCTGGTGATCATTTAGAGTAGCAATAATAATGTGGTTTGTTCTAACCTGCCTTAGTTGCAACAAGGACTGTTTAGTTAGCTCCACCATTTTGGTCCCGAACTGCCGAATTGGACCAATCAGTAAGTGAGAATTCTAAAATGGAGCCTACTAACGTGGGACTGTGTGGATTACCAGTTGGGACTTGTAGTTTTGGACTGTTGGTGCCTTTTGCACCAAAAGAGGGAGCTATTACTGTAATTGACAGCTGGACCCACCAATCGGACCTTTTGGATCCAAGGGAAAAAAAAATGACCTGTCTGCTGGCAAGCCAGATTGAAGTTGGGAATCGAGGGGGAGAGACAGCTCGTGATAGCTGAGCAAGCGTGTCACAGTTAGAGCGGGAGAACTGTGTGAGGGCCTAGTTAGCAGCCTGCATTTTCAGCTCATTGTGTGTAGAGAGTGAGAGGGAAAGAGCACGTTTCAGATTGATTCCGAGTCTAGAGAATCCCAGCAAGTAACTAGAAAGCGATCAGGCTGCACCTGTAGAAGACCGAAGACTTTTGCTGAATGCGATCAACACACTTATTAAGCAACGGTCTGTTAATCACCCTCTAGGGGTGTAATGTGGCACGAGGCACAGCCGAGTGCAACATGCCCCTAGAGGGAGATTTATGGACCATTAACATAACACCCGGGAGTGCCTTATTGCTATTATAATAAAAATGTTTTTTAAATAGTGTTAAACCTTGTTCTTCATATGATTAGGCTATACATGTATGTTAATCAAAGATTAACATGGGGCTAATAGGATGTTTACAACCAATTAGAAAGCTCTATTTCTCAGACCCTTTTTATAATAGTATATGGTTAGTGCTTACTGTGGATGTAAACCAGTGGCTTTCAAATTCTTGTTGTAGGACAGCTGAAAGGTCAAAAAAGTTGTTGTACTATCGTTCTGACATCACATTGATAGTACAATAACTTTTTAGACTTGTCTTGTAATCTGATTGGTGGAAACTGAACTCCTCACAAAAAATTAAAAAAAAACATGGTAGCAGCACTTAGCGAGCAGACAGGTGAATGCTTCATAGAAAGTTTGGACACGGATAGCCATAGTTGGATCTGTGTTGCCAAACTTTCAATATGTCAGTTAATTTTTTTTAAATAACTGCCACTGTTTATGGTCAGGAGCAGAGAAAATGAAAGTGAGGACTGGCATCTCCGGGGTTGGTAACAGAACTGGTCTCCGGTGAGGACCGGGAGCAAGCGGGAACATGAAAACAAGGTATGAAACCTTGTAAAATGATTTTTTCAAAACCTATGGGAACCATTTACTATATACAACAGTGGATGGGTGACCATTTATAACAAGGCTGTGTTTCCATCTTGGGAAGTTGATGACATCAGCAAGACCTCTCGAGCTTCGCTGTCGAGGTCTCTATGATGTCATCAGCACCCTCAATGGAAACACAGCCTTATTATGAATGGTTGCCCATCCACTATTCTATATGTATTCCACAGAGGACTACTGGACCATCACAACAGACTCTGAGAAAAGAAAGCTGAAGAACTGTAGAAATGGATGAATCCTTGAAGAACCTCCAGGGTGTCATGACTGACCCCGGGAAGAGAGCTGAAGAAATGGATGAAATCTTCAAGAACCTCCAGGCCATCCCCACATGCCCTAGGAAAAGAGCTGAAAAACAAAAGAACTGGACGAAATCTTGAAAAGCTGGACACCTCTGGGCTGTCGACCTTTGCAGGATCTTTGAAGAACCTGAAACAAAAGACCCAACCTCACTGTGTGTCAGAGCCCTATCTGTGAACCAGTGCAATTCCCTGCAGTGCCTAGCTCACTGCTGGGCAGTGGTTGGCCAGAAGACACTATAGAAAGCAGGTGATGGGGGGGGGTTCCTTATCTGACTATGCTATTTCTATTCTGACAGCTGACCCCAAATTGATAGGATACAGCTGGATGAGACAGCCTCTGAATCATGCAGGAGAAATTGTGAACATGCAGGAAGGCAGAAATACAGATGAGTCTCCAAAATGTACTGTCCTTTCAGTCAGTGGTTGCTGGTTTCGACATTCTTTGGATCAAGCAACTGTCAGGGCAATTCGAGAACATGCAGACAGTTCAAGAACATACTGTAATTCAAGAGCACACAGGGCAATTGGCAAGTTTTGAATGAGTACAGTCAATTTGAAAGGGGCAATATCTCAGTCTTAGGGCATGCAGTGACCATGCGGGGCAACTTTAGGGTAATTTAACCAGTCTTGGAGCAAAACAGGGCAAATTTAGGGCCTGCAGGGCAGTCTCGTAGTCTTGGAGCATGCACTGACTTTTTGCGCTGTCTTTTTAAATAACAGACTTGAAACAAAACAGTTTTTGCCCTTCCAGTTGTTCACAGCAATTCAGCACTGTCACTTTAAATGGATTGCCACTTTCACTTTCAGATGTCCATTCAGAATTCAACACGGTCACTTTGGGTAGCAGTAGGCCTTGTACTTTAAAATGTTCATTCTTTTACCAGGGGCGCTGTACCAAAAAAGATGCACATAAGGGGAAACCTGGGCTAAATGCCGGGATATATCTAGCTCCTGGGGACCAGGGGCGATGCTCCCCCCCCAACAGGCATACACTTATGCTTCTATAGTGAAACAGCAGTCTAGCCCTTGGCTGAGGGCCGATTAACTTAGCCTGTGTGCTAGGGGTCCCATGCTAGCTGTACCTCCCTCACTAGTGGCTCTGGTACTAAGCCAAAGCTTGTTTCCAGATGTGACCTGGGAGCACAGGGTAGTTAAGTGACTTGCTCAGGGTCACACAGTATGCAAGTGGGGGCAGTGGGATTCAAACCCTGGTCTCCCAGTTAAACACTTTTATACTACAGGTTACTAGCCCTTGGCTAGGGCTGGGGCAGTTACACTGCTCGAATGGCTAACTGGGCTTTCTGGCCTTCCCCTTGCTCCTGGATGGAGCTGGCGTCACCGTACACTTAAACATCTTGATTATTTAACATTATCCCTTGACTTGACTTGGGCTTCTGGTGTTTACCGGTGCTCTAACCTACTTCTGACACTAGCCCTACTGATGCTGGTCCAGTTTCACTGGGTCTGCTCTGCCCTTATCCCACCCACCAGGTGTTGCAGTGTTTAAACAAACAAAAAAAAAAAACAATGTGGACTTGCTTGTCCTTACCCAGGTAGCCCACCTGGGCTGTCTCGTAATTTAATTTGAGCCTGCCCTTCCCTCTGCTCCTCTTGGTGCCTTTGCTTTAAAGGGCCCACCTAGCCCACCCTGCCCACCTTGCACACCCTGCTCACCTAGCCCTCCTTGCCCACCCTGCCCACCTAGCCCACTTAGCCCACCTTGCCCACTTTGCCCACCCTTCCCACCTTGCCCACCTAGCCCTCCTTGCCCACCTGGGCATTTCATTTATTTGGACTGGGGCTTTGCACTGCCCTATGCTTCTCCTCCAGCACTTAATTTATTCAAATTTAGGCCTGCTGCCCACTTAGCCCACCTTCTGGGCATCCTGATAGAAATGGGGGCCTTGCCCTGCCCCCCACGGCCGTGGCCATCTCCATCTCACTGTCTGGAGTTTTACACAGTTTTTAAAAAATATAGTTCTGGCAGTCAGCACCTGCCCTTTTGGTGCTGCCACCGACTTACCACCCTAATGGTGAAGCTGCTGAGGTGGTTGCTTGTTTGCTGTTGGCTAAGGTGGCAGTAGTGGAGGTGCTCTAAGGGGCATCACTATGGCCAGTCCTGTCAATGGGCTTACCCTGTCCCACCTCCCGGTGCTCCTTCTCATTGCTGTACCCACTGCTCCAGCTCTATCTCTCTCTCACCACCATGGCCTGCTGAGCCACCAGTGAGGGAGCAAAGCTTTACTTTTAAATTAAAATTAAAGACAGAGCTGTACAGAGCCCTCAGTGCAGCTGCTGCTCCTCTCTCCGTTCCCTGACTCTGGAACTGCCATATGAACTGCCACCACCTGAGGGGACTGCCAACTCTCTTGCTGCTTCTGAGACAGACCCCTTCACAGAAGGGGAGACCACTGACACAGTTTTCTGGAGATGAGGACAGGGACTGCTTCTCCGGTACGTCATTCACAGTCCTCTCAGGCCCAACAGCTGACTCTCTTCAACACCTAGGAGCACTTGATGGCCACTCGACTGTGCTTGACTCCCGACCTCGAACAAATGAACAGGTATTCCCACTGCACTGGCCACCATTATATCCCCCCAACATTCATGATGTTGAGTCCCTGACAATGCAGGGGCAACCAACGGTCCAGCACGAGCTGGACATTTCAAAGTTGGCACCAGCTCATGCCATTGATATGCTCATGGCAAGGGGTGGGAAACTGCTGCAGGGGAAGGCACATGTAAAAGAAAAAATGTTTTAAACTGCAGGCAAGTAGTTTACTGTGTGGGGCTACCTGTTACTGCACCAACTCTCCCCTATTGTCATCTTATATCTTATCTGCCAGGGGCAGCTGGATTGGGGCACCTTGTCTACACTGAGGACACTGGGGCACCACTGGTTTGTACTGAGGACACTGAGGCACCTCTGGTTTGGGGGTATTACAGGTAAATAATCAGTGCATTTCAAAAATTGCTATTGCTTTCTTACATACACTTTTAAGAAATCACACCATACAATTTTTGCTTCTTTTAAAACAACAAAATGAACTTCCTGTAATCGGTAACAAGTTATGTCAAACTGGAATTTACGCACATATCAGAAGTAGGATTTTTTTTTTCATTAAATATACTTTACTGAAATTTCACAAAGTTAGAACAAGAAATTATACAGATCATCCATATTAGAAAAGTACAAAAATGAAAAAAGAAACAACTCAGGAACAGATACAGACAGACACTATAGCAAAAAACAAAACAACAAACATATTCAACCCCAACATGCATGGCCCTCCTCCCAACTCCATAGCCCCTTTCCCCCCACCCAGACCAGATGGCAATATGACCTGGTGCGTAGGAAACTGTCTTCTCAAAACTTTACTTAATAACGAGGATGTGTGCATCCGAGGGTACCACAATATAGTCCAGGAAAATAAAGGAAAGCTGAGAGCACCCCACTAGTTGAAAGCAAGCACTAGAACTGTGTGGTACATAATAAAAAATATTAACTATTAAATGGTTAGTAGTGCATAGACAGGATCCTAGCATTTTTGAAATAGTGAATGGCATCTGGATAAATTAACATAGAAACAGAAGATGATGGCAGAAGGAGACCGCTAGGTCCATCAATCTGCCCAAGGTGTATTTATTTTACTTACTTATTTAGTTTTTGTTAACTGGGTAGGAGCACTAGCAATCAAATGACTATTTTCTGGCACAACCCAGGAGAGTACAACAAAGAAAACATGACAATATTATATTAAGACAGTTTGGGATGGTAGGTCAGGAGACAGTTACGATGACCTTTCAACAGTATACAACAACAAAACAGAAGATACAATGACTTAACATAAGTAAACAAAATATTACCAGAGGCAAGTATACCAAGCAGTGCATTGAGACAAACTAGAGCTGGGAACAACTAGTATAGGGACTGACAAAGCAGAACAGGTGTAACGTAATAAATATAGTAAGGGGCCAGGCAAGGGTAAGCACTCTAAAACAACAGCAAACGGAAGTCTAGTGAGAGGAAGTAGAAGGACTGGCACAGGGAGTGAAGGGAAAGAAGGTGAGAGGATGGGGGGGAGAGAAAAAATGGGGGGAAAGCATTTGTTGAAGTGAGGAGTGGCATTATGGGTATGTGGACCACGGAAAACCTCGAGGTATCAAGTGGGGTCAAAACAAGTGCATGCATCATCGAGAGATAAATAACAGCGCAGTTCTTTTTTGAAACAATAATGGGACTCTGACTGTCTAAGAACTAAGGGAAGAGAGTTCCAAAGTTGAGGGGCAACGAACTGGAAGAAAAAATTACTCACCTTAATAATGTTGTTTCTTCTAATGGAGTCTTGCTATATTATGACATATGCAGTAAGTCCCAACCTTCTAACTGCTCCGGAGGTGAAAGAGTTAACTTTCCATGCCAGGCATGGAACTTTGAGCTCGAGCTCGGTTGAAAACTCTGTCTGTTGTTCTTCAAACTCAAACTGTCAGATCTTTACGAGCAAAACTCACTAAGGTTCCGTGTGGAAGCTGTAAACCTACACTAGCCAACTGGCTACTAAATATAAGAACACATTTTTTTGGTCCCAAAACAAAGACTCAAGTCAGGAGACCCAAAAAATGAAAAACACAACACCAGTCAACCCAATAAAGAGGGGTGAAAAACAAGGTGGGTAACTACTAAGTGCCAACACTGCACTGCCCACCCACATCCCAAAAGCAAAGGTTCTGACAGGGGCAGGCGGGGGAGAGGTCATAATATAGCAAGACTCCATTAGAAGAAACAACATTACTAAGGTGAGTAATTTTTCTTCAAACAACATGAAGTCTTGCTATATTATGACATATGCAGACTACACAGCAGTACTCCATGAAGGAGGACAGAACCTACTTAGGAATAGGGCCTTGAAGCACAGTTGTGTTGAAACCGAGCATCACTCCTAGCCTGGATGTCCAGGAGTAATGCTTGCAAAAGTGTGAACTGTTTTCCAGGTAGCTACTTCCATATCTCTAGTATAGGATGTCCCTGGCAGCAGCCAGAGACGCAGCTGTACCTCTGGTAGAGTGAGCCCTCAGGCCTGAGGGAGAACTCACCCAGTTTTTCATAGCAAAATTGGATACAAGAGACAGTCCACCTGGCAATGGATCTTTTAGTGGCAGGTTTCCCTTTACCAACCTCACCATAAGTGAGGAACAGTTGGAGGGAGTCAAACCTGTGACCCTTGGTATGATCTATGTAGTAACTAAGGGCTCTTTTGACATCTAAACTGTGCAGTCTCCTCTCGCCAGAGGAGGAATGGTCAATGAAGTACACAGGGAGAGACATAGATTGATTAAGGTGGAAATATGAAACCACCTTAGCCAAGAACTTTCTGTTAGTCCTGAGGACCACCTTATCTCTATGAAAGGAGATAAAATCAGGCTCCACTGACAATGCTTGTAATTCACTTATGTGTCTGGCAGAAGTGATGGCTACCAAAAACACAGTTTTCCAAGTCAAGTACTTAAGCTCTGCTGAAGACAAGGGCTCAAAAGGGGGTTGCATAAGCTGGGCAATGCAAATATTAAGATCCCAGGCAGGGGCAGGGTCCCTGAATGGAGGGTTGGTGTGAAGCAACCCCTTGAAAAACTTGGAGAATAGAGGATGAGCTGAAAGAGAAGAGAGTTTACCTGCTGATAAGAAAGCAGACACGGCTGCCAGGTGCACTTTTAGGGTAGCTGGTCTCAGCCCCAAAGTATTTAAATGGACCATATAATCCAGGACTGTGGGTAAATCAGCAGATTCTGGGGAAATATGTTTTCCAGAGCACCATATGGAAAATCTCTTCCATTTGGAATTATAAGTAGCTCTGGTGGAAGGCTTCCTAGAAGCTTTCAGGATATCCAATACACCTTGGGAGAGGTGTAGGTCAGCAAACTCTAACTCTTCAAGAGTCAGGCCTTGAGATTGAGAGATTTGACGTTCGGGTACCAAACTCTCCCCTGAGCACAGGTTAACAGGTTGTGATTCCTGGGAAGACACAGGGGAAGGTGGACTGCTAAGGACATAAGGAGTGGGTACCAGGGCTGTCTGGCCCAGTCTGGAGCAATCAGGATCATCTTGCAGGGTTGAGATCTGATTTTGACTAGCACCTTGAACAGAAGAGGAAGGGGAAAGGCATAGAGAAACTTCCTTCCCAATAGAGAAGGAAGGCATCCAGAGGGACTGAGCCCAACACTGGGGGCCTGCAGCAAAAAAGGGGAAGTTGGTGATTGTCTGGGGCTGCAAAAAGATCTATCTGCGGGGTGCCCCATCTGGCAAATACTACCTCCAGTACTAGGGGATCCAGTGACCATTCGTGATGGCCTTGGGAAATGCTGCTGAGAGCATCTGCCAGGACATGGTCCTTGCCTGGGAGGTGAACTGCCATAAGGGAGGTGTTCAGAGAGTAAGCCAGAGACCACAACTTCATTGCTTCGGTGCACAAGGCCATAGACCGAGTGCCCCCTTGTTTGTTGATGTACCACATTGTGGCGGTATTGTCTGTTCTGACCTGAATAATTTTGTTCTGAACAGAATTGGAAAAAACTTGAAGTGCTAGAAAAACTGCTCTGAGTTCCAACAGATTGATGTGGAGCAGAGATTCCTGAGGAGACCACAATCCCTGGGTAGTGAGGTCGCCCATGTGAGCTCCCCACCCCAAGAGGGATGCATCTGTAGTAAGGATTAAGGACTGAGACTGAGGGGCGAAGTGGACCCCCTGTCTCAGATTGCTCTGGTCCTGCCACCACTGAAGGACCTGGACCAGGGTTCGAGTCACTGGGATCAATTTGGTTAGAGGGTCTCTCCTTTGAGACCAAAAGGCTCTCAAATGGAACTGAATGTCCCTCATCTGAAATCTGGCTCCCTGCACCACTGCTGTCGAAGCAGCCATGTGTCCCAGGAGCTGAAGAAAATGCCTTGCTGGTCGAGAGACCTGCAGGGTGAAAGAGGAGGCCAGACAGATCAGGGTCCTTGCTCTTTCCAGAGGAAGGAAGGCTCTGGCTTCTTTTGTGTTCAGTTCTGCACCTATAAAGGTGAGAAGCTGGACAGGCTCTAGGACTGACTTTGGAAGATTGAGAAGGAAACCTAGAGAAGTAAGCAGTTGCTGAGTTACCTGAAGATGTAATTTGACTTGGTCTGGAGACTGGCCTACTATGAGCCAATCGTCCAGGTAAGGAAAGATGGCAATTTTTTGCCTTCTTAAGTGGGCAACTGCTACTGCCAGGCATTTTGTGAATACCCTTGGGGCAGAGGTGAGGCCGAAGGGCATTGCTCTGAACTGGTAATGGCCTGAGGGCAGTTCGAATCTGAGGTACTTTGATGGGAGCTTGATGAGAACATGGAAGTAGGCATCCTTGAGGTCCAGGGACGTAGCCAGTCCCCTGGCCTTAGAGAGGTAAAATAATTCCCAGAGTCACCATTTTGAATTTTGGTTTTAAAAGGTGCTTGTTTAGGTATCTGAGATCCAGGATGGGCCGCCATTCTCCTGTCTTTTGGGGTAAGAAAGTACCTGGAGTACAATCCTTGCCTGGTGTAGGGTGGAACCTTTCACAGCTCTGAGAGCCAGGAGGGTAGAAACTTCTGCCTCTAGGGCAAGAGCCTCTGATGGATTTGCAGGTGGAAAGGATCTGGCTCTCATCTTCGGAAATTTTTTGAAGCTGAGAACCAGTCCCTGGCTTACTACTTCCAGGACCCACTTGTCTGATGTTAGAGACTTCCAGTCCTGGACAAAGTAAGCCAACCTGCCCCCTACCAGTAGTGGAAAATCGACCCTGGCCACCCCATCAGGGTGTCTGCTTAGCAGGGGCTTTGGGCTGAGGAGTGGAAGCAAGTCTGCTTGTACCCCGTCTGCCTCTCCCTCTAAAGAACCCCCTCTGGGCATAAGCTGAAGAGGAGGCCTGGGCCTGGTAAAAAGGCCTATGAAAAGGCCTGTCCCTGCCCCTGGAAGGCTGCCTTTGAGGAGTGGCCTGCCTTTCCTTGGCCAGTGCACTCCTATAGGTGGACCTATACTCATCCATTTTCTTCATGTAATTCTCTGTCTGCTCCCAAACAGAGAGCTACCCACAAAAGAAAATCCATGGCCTTAGTCTGGGTATCCTGTGACAGGCTAGTACATCAGAGCCAAGCCATTCTGCGAAGAGCCACAGATGTAGCCATGTCTCTGATGACACATCATTAGGAGTCCACTGCAGCATGGAATTGCACCCTGATGCCTCATTAGCTCATCAGCAGCCACCTGCTCCAGCCTCCTGGGCAGCTGGCTAGGACCTGCTTTACTAGAGCCATAACAGTGTCCCATCTGGATTTCTGGTATCTAGCAGCATAAGCCATATAATTTGCCTGTCTGAGTCCCAAGGATGCTGCCATGTACTGTTTCTTTGCCATGGCATCAATCCTCCTGGAGTCCTTGTCGGGGGGGGGTGAGGCTAAGGGAATATTTGCCTTGTCACAGGCTGCAGCCTGCACTACCCCAACATGGCTACATTGTTGTGTAAGGAACTCCATATCAAAACCTGACAATGTGTACCTCTTGTCCATTCTTTTATCCACAGGAGGTATAGTATGAGGAGTTTTTAGAATTTTTACTGTCTGTTTCCCAAAAGATTTATGCAAAGGAATAGACAGTCTCCTAGACTCTGGGATATCCATCATTTCTACATAGTCAGGTTCTTCTTGATCATCCACAGCTTCCTCCATAGGGAGCTGGAGGGTTTCAGCCACTTTTTTATAAAACATAAAATGAGAAGAGGACTCAGAAAGCCTAGGTGGAGACACTCCTGAAGGTCTGTCTGGGGAGATGTCCGGTTCAATGGGCACATCCAGACTTTCAAATCCACATTCACTCTCCTCATACTCCTCTTCCCCCTCCTCCGGTTCATAAAATTCCTCTAAATCATACTCTTGAACCGGTGGAACTGACCGAACGACGCTTACCTGATGGTGCCGGTTCGGTCGGAACTGGGGAAAGCGACTGGACAATTTTAATCGCTTTTGCTATTTCTTCAGCGGTTGGAGAGGGAAGTTTTGGCTCCACACCAGCTGATTTTCTAGTACTTTTTGCTGGAACCGACTCCTCTGAGTCGGCTCTCCTTTTGCCCGAGGAAGTCTCGGCCTGGTCAGAGGGCACTCCCTCCGGTTCGGTTTCAACCGAACCCGGCTGGCCATCCGGTTCAGTGGACTTTTTGGCCTCCCTTTCCCTGAGCCTACCAACTCTTTTCTCCAGGGTAGCTGCAGGAAAATTTTTAGAAATCTGGCAGTCTGCATTGAGGTGGTCAAACCCCAGACAATAAACACAGGTGGTATGGGGGTCAGCCTTAGCAAAGACTTCCCCACAGACATTGCAGTGTTGAAACCCAGTGGGCCCGGTTTTTCTTTTGGGTTTCTCAGACATAGTGCCAGCCTCACCAAAAACTTGCCCGTTTATGTCAATCCGCCAAGCAAGACTCTCTTATCGGTTCCCAACCGTGTCACGGGTCGTGGAAAAAACCGTAATGAAATCCGTTTTTTTTAGAACCGATAAGAACAGGGAACTGCACTCTAAAAGACAGATAAATGTATTTAAAACAACCTGATCGGTTCAAACAGAACCGATAAAACTGTTTCCAAGTTCCACACAGAAAGTAAATGTAAAACCTATCTAGTACTTACAAATACCACAGACAGAGCTTGAACCGACCGGTTGCGGTTTAAATTCGGTTAAAAAACTGAAAAATTAATACTTTAACCGACAAAATGAACCGAGCAGAAGGAGAAATCTCCGGAGAGACTGTTCAGTGAGGCGGAGTAAAGAATCTGACAGTTTGAGTTTGAAGAACAACAGACAGAGTTTTCAACCGAGCTCGAGCTCAAAGTTCCATGCCTGGCATGGAAAGTTAACTCTTTCTCCTCCGGAGCAGTTCGAAGGTTGGGACTCACAGCATAAGTCATAATATAGCAAGACTTCATGTTATTTGAAAGCACAAGAACCTTTAGACGTATGATACTTTTAACCCCCATTTGTCCCCCGGTGAATGATACCCTTGTGCCTGTCCCAAGCTCTCTTAACCCCCCACCCCGATCATTTTTGCTCCCACGGCCTCTGGGGGTAGGCTGTCCCAAGCATCCAGCACCCTCTGCATGAAGAAGAACTTCCCACCGTTGGTCCTGAACCTTTCTCTTTTTAGTTTCAGATCATGCCCTCTTGTTCTACTGCCTCCCTCGACTTGAAATAGTTCTTGTGTCTGCACCTTATTGATTACTTTGATGTATTTGAAGGTCTCAATCATGTCTTCCCTCTCCTTTCTCTCTTCCAGAAAGTACATGTTTAATTCCCTCAAACTATTTTCATATGTCATCTGGTGCAACCCCTGTATCATTTTTGCCACACTTCATTGCACCTTCTCCATCCTATCAATGTCTTTCCTGAGTTGTGATCTTCAAAGCTGTACACAGTATTCCATGGGGCAGACAAGTACCTTGTACAGTGGCACTATCACCTTTCTCTTTCTGCTTGTGATTCCCCTCCCAATGAGTCCCAGCATGCCACTATCCTTTCGTGCCACCTTCTCACACTGTCTACCCACTTTCAAGTCATCCGATATTATGATCCCCAGGTCCCATTCTTGGTTGGTTGCAGCTAGACTTTCTCCTCCCAAGTAGTACTCTCGTTTTGGGTTGCTTCTTCCTAGGTGCATGATTTTGCACTTTTTGACACTGAACTTCAGCTGCCATGCTCTGGACCACTCCAGCTCCTTTAGGTCTGATTCCATTTTCTTTACACCTTCTGTGGAGTCCACCCTATTACAGATCTTGGTGTCATCTGTGAACAGGCACACCTTTCCCTTGAGCCCATTCACAATATCAGTTATGAATGCATTGAAAAGCAGGGGCCCTAATACCGAGCTCTGGGGTACCCCACTGGTTACCTCCCCTATTCCTGATAATGTGCCATTGACCTGCACTCTTTGTGTTCTACCTTGCAGCCAGTTTTTCATCCATTTTACCACCTCCTGCCTCCCCCCCCACCCCACTCCCATGCAGTATAACTTCTTTATCAACCTTCTGTGTGGAACAGAGTCAAAGGCCCTGCTAAAGTCTGGGTAGACCACATCAACTGCTCCTCCGTTATCAATTGCCTTGGAGACCCAGTCAAAGAACACGATCAGGTTAATCTGGCAAGATCTTCCCACCACGAACCCATGTTGTTTTTGATCTTGTTGCCGACTGTATTCCAGGAATGTTAATATTCTCTGCTTGAGAAAGGTTTCCATCAATTTACCTATGACCAAAGTGAGTCTCACTGAGTGGTAGTTTCCTGCCTCCTCCCTGCTTCCAGATTTGTGAAGCGGGAACACTAATGCCCCCTTTCAGTCTTCAGGAACTTCTTTGCTCCTAAATGGGTTAGTAAATAGGGCTGCCAGGGGTGCCACCATTTTCTGTCCCAATTCTTTCAGGATTCTGTGGTGTATATCATCTGGACCCATGGCTTTATCCTCTTTTAATTTGTTTAATGCTGCTAGGACTTGGTCTGCAATGAGGGGACTTGTGTTGACTGCTAGTCCAGTGGTGCAGTTCCTAACTGTTTCTGGGCTATTGCCTTGTTCCTTCTTTGTAAACACGAAGCAAAAGTACCTGTTTAGGACTTCTGCCATTTCTCCATCTTCCTCTACTAGGTTCCCTTTGCTGCTAGTCTAACTATACCCTCCTTATTTTCCTCTTTTCCCTTATGTACCTAAAAAAGGCCTTGTCCCCTACTGTGCCCCTTCTGCAATCTTTACCTTAGTCTGTGCTTTAGCCTTCTTTATTGCCTTGCTTGCCTCCCTCCCTCTGTTTGCCTTATAGTGGTCCTTATCCTCCTCTTTGTTTGATGATTTGTATTTCCTGTAGGCAGCCTTTTTCCTTTCACCATATTTGATACTTCTTTTGAGAAACAGAGGGGTTTTTTTTTTTCTTGCCTTGCTTACCCTTCTCGCATGTTGGTCTGCAACTGTTTGAATAGTTCTCTTCAGGTTTTCCCATATTTCTTCTACCCTTTCCCCTTCTGGAATTCTCAAGATTCCCATCAGGGTTTCTCTCATTTTGTGGAAGTTGGCTTTCCTAAAATCCAGGACCCTAAATTTTGGAGTCACTTGTGTTGTCTGCCATGATCACTTGGAATCCAACCATGCGGTGGTTGCTTTTCTCCAGATGGCATCTAACCCCAATCCCCCTTACCCTTTCACTGTTGGTGAGAACCAGGTCCAGGACCACTTCTTCTCTTGTTGGTGCATCTACAAGTTGCTTCAGACCTGCTTCTGTTAGGGCTATTAGAAATTCCCTGCTTCTTGTTGTTGCCCCGTATGCATTTTCCAGTTTATGTCTGGTAGATTAAAATCCCCTACCAATTAGCAATTATAGAAGTGGGAGATTAAACAGGTGTGGATGTGTTCCTCAGGATATCGCCTACTTGAGCTGTGTGCCCTATGACCCATCAAAGTGTGTGTATAGTGTGGTAATAAAACCACAAGGCAGGGGCCATGTTGTAAAACTCAGTTCAACTTGATTCCCTTTTAGGCCCCAGTGATGACTGCCAGATTAAATGTATACATTTTACTGATGGGTCTAAGGCATCAATATCATTGGTGTTTGTCTTATGGCTCAAGTCCTAGGAACAAACAAGTTTACACATTAGCACAATTGTCTAAACACTATTTATTTGTTCAGTCTCGGATTACAATACCTTTGAACGCGAGGCGCTCATTTACAAAGGTTCCACGTCAGTAGGGAGGGTGAACAAATATGCAATGGGGTGAGACCACCACATGGTTTAAACAATGGCAATACTGCATTCTTTGAATTTCAAATTAAATTTAAAAAGGAAGTTAAAAACAGAGTGATGCAGGTACTGAAGAGGGGGATGAGGGGGTAAGCAGCCAGCAGGCCTTGTCAGAAAGTGAGTAGAAAAAAAACTGCGGAGTGGTGAGTAAGGGTAGGAGAGTTAATGCTAAGAGGTGGGAAAGGTGAAGGAAAGGTTGGCTGAGAAACACAGCTGGTGGAGGTATTAGGTGACAGCACTTGCATTCCACTAAGTTGAACAATTATGTCCCATTTATTAACTGTGTAAAGTCTGACTTTATGAGCTGACTTCTCTTTCCTGCCTTGATGGGATCAGTGTACAAGAATGTCAACTGGTCCTCTATAAAGAGATCATTCAATATGTAGAGCTTAGCTTTTTGCCACTGATTAAACGGTGATTTATCATTATATAGTTAATTGTGTAAAATATTCTCGAATCAGAAGTTTTTCAAAGTTATTTTACTTGTGGGGCTGATGGAACCTTGGCGATTCTTCCTGGTTTTTCTTTCTCCACCCAGCGCTCACTGGTGTGATGAGATGCAGTGAGAGTGCGACAGTATGCTCCATTATATTCAATGGTGGCAGCTTTACAAGCCAATTTTTAATAACACGATGGCCACTTGCTAATGAAATGTGGGCACTGGTTGACTCCAAGGGCATTGGTGGTCGACTAGTGCCCATGTTTCATTATGCAAGTAATCATCATTTATTAAAATTTATTTAAAAACTGCTGCCATGGTGTACTCTCACACTCTCACTGGCATCTCGCCATCACACCAGTGAGCGCCGGGGTGGAGCTGGGGTGGCAGAGAAAACAGGAAGTCCTTGGGACCCGGTGTCTACAATTTTATAAGTAAAATAACTTTTGAAAGGCTGCAGTTCTGCAGGGAATATCTATACACGCAGACTTCTGTGGTGGTGAGTCACTGTTTAATCAGTGGCAGGGCCAAAACTCGGTGAATCTTTAATGGTCTTATAGGAGACATTGCAGAGGGGCAGATGTGATTCCTCTTCACAAAAGTGGGAGCAGGACAGAGGCAGGAAACTACAGACCAGTTAGTTTGACCTCAGTGGTAGGGAAAATGTTGGAATCACTTCTGAAGGAAAGAATTGTTGAGTACCTAGAGGCCAGTGGGGCACAGGACCCAAGGCAGCATGGATTCACGACGGGAAGGTCGTGTCAGATGAATCTAATAGATTTCTTTGACTGGGTGACCAAAGTAGTAGACCAGGGAGGGGCTGTGGACATGGCCCACCTAGATTTTAGCAAGGCATTTGACACAGTCCCACACAAAAGATTAATACACAACATAGCCAGCCTTGGAGCGGGTCCCAAGGTGGTAGCCTGGATAAAAAATTGGCTAGACAACAGGACGCAAAGGGTAGTAGTAAATGGAGTACACAGTGAAGAAAGGAGGGTTACTAGTGGGGTACCGCAGGGTTCAGTACTGGGACCGGTCCTTTTTAATGTCTTTATAAGTGACATTGCAGAGGAACTGGAAGGAAAAGTATGTCTCTTTGCAGATGTCCCAAAGATCTTTAACAGGGTTGATACACAAGAGGAGTGGAAAGGATGAGAAGGGACTTGGCAAGGTTGGAGGAATGGTCAAATGTATGGCAGCTTAGATTCAATGCAAAGAAGTGCAAGGTAATGCACCTGAGAAACAGAAACCCAGGGGAAGTGTACATAATGGGGGGGGGGTACTAACAACAACAAAAATGGAAAGAGACCAGGGGGTAGTCATATCAGATGACCTAAAGGCAGGCAAGCAATGTGAGAAGGCAGTAAGGAGGGCTGGGGGGATATTGGGATACATGGGGACAGCCATCACCAATTAGAAAACAGGAAGTTGTTATCCCTCTTTACAGACAGTTGGTGAGACCCCATCTGGAGTACTGCGTGCAGTTCTGGAAATCATGTCTCCACAAGGACAGTGACAGGATGGAGGTGGTCTAGAGGAGGGCAACTAAAATGGAGCAGGGTCTGTACCAGAAGCCAGACAAAGAGAGACTAAAGGAGCTTAATATGTATACCCTCAAGGAAAGGGGGGGGGACATGATAGAAACTTTCAAGTACCTCATAGGAATCAACAAAGTCCAAGAGGGTAGCATCTTTCAGAAAAAGAGATGTGCAAGAACAAGGGGGCACAATTTGAAGATAGAGGGTGGAAGGCTTGGGGCAACATGAAGAAACATTTTTTCATGGAGAGGGTGGTGGACATGGAATGGCCTTACCAAGAAGGTTGTCGGGTCAAAAACAGTTGGGGAATTCAAGAATGCATGGGTCAGATATAAGGAAATTATAATGGGGGGGTAGGAGGCAGTAGGCTGCTGGTTAACTAGAATCTGTAGCATATCCAATAGGTAGGGAAATGGGAAGACTAGGCGGGCCAAGCATTCCTTATCTGCCGTCAAAGTCTATGTTTCTATGTTTCTGTGTAACTGCATAGCTTATCCTCAGATGAGTGTGAAACTGCGTGGCATGAAATATGCCTGGGGTTGCTGTTGGGAATAAAAACTTTGTTTCAGTTATCAAGGCCCGTAGACCACAACATTAAGAGTGCCCACCCCCTCTGGTAGCAGTGCAAACCCACCTTTTCTGTCCTGACTGGGTACCCAGATTTAACGCAGGCCTGCCAGTTGCTGCGGGTTGGCCGGCATTAGGGCCCTTGGGGTAAGCTTTACCAAAAGTGTTAACAGCTTTAAATTAATCTCCCTTGGCAGGGCGAGCCCTGGGTTACTCACGGTTCTGCAGGCACTTGAGATTTGGGTATGGGCACAGTGGGTTTGAGCAAGCAGGGAACAACCGTTCCACAAGGTAGCAAGTAAATGGGCAGCGACTGCTGGTGGCTGGTCAACCTAGGGACTGCTTGAAGAGTCTTGCAGCTTGTCGCCTTCTGACTTGCTTGTAGATTCTAGCAGTTTGTCACCTTCAGCCCACCAAGCAGGCCAGATAACAGAGCACAGATGCAAGGCCTACTAGGCCACAAGGGAACCCAGACCAAGGAGTGACCCCACGTTCCGGCTCCCCAAATAGGTCCAGAGTGCCCTAGCACTCAGGTGCTTGCCCGTGGCCCCCTGCAGCCCAGTTTGCCTCACTTGATAGGGGTTAGCAGTTTCCCTAACCTGACTCCAAGTTGCAGCTGTGAAGACTGCAGTTTTTGCCTTTTGTCTGAACAGAAACAATCAGCTCCTGTAAGCAGCAATGAGTTCTTTGACTTCCACCTTGCTGGTGGCTTTTGGCTAGTTGCGTACAGTCTCTGGAGTGGACCTCCACCTTTCCACAGTTGGATTTCAGCAAGGCCAATAGGCGTCCGAGTCCTGGATACCTGCAAACCTTCTTCACAAGTGTCCTCAGTTTCAGGCTGAGTGCCAACTTTTAGGCTCAGGCACACACAGTTCCAAATAACCCTTTTTGAAAGTTCAGGGTTACCACACTGCTGCAGGCTGACTGTAAACTCTGAATTCTCCAAACAAAAAGGAGCTTTCACCCAGTGCCTTGGACTTTCAACTGCAACCACAGTTCCTTCAGGCAGAATAAATCTTTTTTTCAACTCGGGAGATTGACTGTTTGACCAAATAGAGTCCTGGAAAGATGTCTGACCTGGCCCAATTCACAGTATGAGTCCCTTTTGACTTGGTCAGAGCCCACACCAGACTGCCCAAACTGCCCGAAGTTATTGGGGCTTCATACAAAAATCCCAGCTTCTGATTGGTTAGTTCCTGCTGTCAATCATAAATATTAATGAACATCAACCTGGTTCGATCATTGAGTTTGTAAATGGGTTTTGGCACCTGGAATACAGTTCACACCTCTCCCATAAGTCACTTCAGCAGTCTTTAGACGCCCAAGCTATTGATTAGCTGGACCAAGGAGTCCAAGTAGCAAAGAACACTGCCAGTGCACACAGTCCCATAGAGTTTATAGCAGTCCAAACTTTATACTGTCCCTGGAGCCAAAATATACAGTTTTCCTTGCTTTTATTTATTTATTTAGGCCCAACTAAGACAAGAGAGTCCATTTTTAAGTGGGAACCAGGGGAACCTGAGCATTCCACAAGTATTGGTCATTAAACAATGACGCGACAGTGGTACCGACAGTAGTATCAATAATAAGTAGGGATATTAGCAATATGATACAAAGTAGAAAATAAGATAGGGAACAAACATGCCTTTTATGATATAACCTATTTCCATCTCATATCTATACAGGGTACAGAGACTAGAACATAAGATAGGTAGCAGATAGGTAACATCATACATTCTAGGACAATAACAGCTTTCCGTCTCATATTTCACAGTGTGCATAAAATGAGAGCAAGACATAGGATTATCCCCTGCCTGTTAGGCCAAGGGTAACGTGCAGTTGCAAATGCTGGGGGAAAAGAATAGGACCTTGTACTGTTTTTTAAATTGTGAGAGGGTTATACAGAAGAGAAGTCCTGGTAGAAGGTTGTTCCATTAATATGCAGCAGCAAATAAAAATGACCTTGTTCCAACTGCTAAGCGAGTTATAGGTATAATTAGTAATGGTTGGTGAGATGATAGAAGGGACCTGGTAAAAATGGTTTCCAAGTCAGCAGGTTAGAGAGACTGGGTGGGGAGATGTACTAGCTTGAAGTCGGTACAATGCAAGGAGAAGTCCAGTTTAGCCTCAAAACTTGGCCAGTTTAAGGTACAGAGCACAGAACAGTAGTGAATCAAGGTCGGAGATGAGGCAGCAAATCTGGCTATCTGGTGATATGCTTGCCTTGTATGCTTGGACTGTAACAGAAATCATAAGTCAAGAACTTTAAACCCAGCCTTTTGCAATCACCAAAACATTAAAGAGAAAACTGTTTCTAACTTTTGAAAGCATGGTGAGGTATAATTCATGGAGATGCACTTACTGGTAATTTCGGTGTGTAATCTTATTCAGGGCAGAGCTAGCTTCCAAGATGCTGTGGTGCAATGTGCACTAATTCAGTGCAGAGTCATGTCATTTTAGTTGCCCTGACTTCTAGAACTCGAAGAGTGAAGCTGTCTCTCCAGTTTGCTCTGCCCATGAGGCATAACACTGTTCAGGAATTGCCATTTTAGTGGAGCCCACCTACGCATTAAAATAATCCGCCTCCTATGGTACCTTCATTAGCATCATTATAAGATAGTCATTTTCATAACCTTGTACCTTATGATATCATGCATTATCAGTAACCCCTGCTATACAGCTGTCCACATGAAACAATATACTCTTTTTTTTTTTTTTCAATTTAAAAGTTTTATTTTCCCCATACAAACTTTATCCTCCTTGAGACTCCTGGCTGACGGTTTCAGCCCTCCTGATGGAGGGACTCTCTCTCTGGACCTGCTGCACCCACACTCGCCGACCCTGGTATTCCACCGCAGATTGCCCCCTGTAGCGGGGCCAGGGGAGGAGGTGGCATGCTACACCTCCACCCCCCAGACCCAATCCAGAAGCCGGGTCAGCCCTCGGGTGCAACGCCCATCATTGAGAGCTGCCAGAGCTCTCCTTTTTCCTCTGCTTTTTCTCCTGTTCCCCCTCCCTACCGATGCAGGCACATTGGAACATGCCTCCCGACCCATACTGCCCTCTGGCCATCGCCAGAATGCAGTCAGCAAGTGGGACGACAAGTCTCCATCTCCCCTCAGAGAGAGGAGTGCAGTCCTCAGGATGCTCGATCCTCTCTCCCCCCTGCCAACTCCCAGCACCCTGGGCTTGTTCCCAAAATCGGGTCGCCAGTGTGATGCGAAGTGTGGCGTCAAGTTCTGTTGTTTTAAAAAAAATAAACAATTACATACATTTCACCACTGGACTTTAAAAATATGTTACATAATCTGTCAATCCAATACATGAACATTACATCTTATACAAAGAAAAAAATAGTTCTTATATCATCTGTCAGGTTTCAGGTAAAACAGAAGAGTCATTCAAACATTTGAGAAGTTAAGAAAGGGTTCCCATATTTCATTAAAGCAATCTATTTTATTAAGCGCAAGGTAACTGATCCTCTCACTTATAGCTATATTACCTATGGAATCAATTAACTCTCTCACCCCAGGGATTCTTTGCGATTTCCAGTTCTGCAGAAGTAATCTTTTGTAGGCCAAAGCCACTGAAAAGATCCACAACTGAAATAGTCTGGGAATATGTGAGGGTAAAACTGCACCTCCCAAAATGAAATGAGGGGAGAGAATGGAAATTGCATCTTCAGTATGTTTTGACAAAAAAGATGAATTTCATTCTATTTTGTGACTATTACTGGACAAAACCAGAACATATGTCCCAGAGAAGCATTTTGCTTACCACATTTCCAACAAACATGCTTCTGTGTGCTTGTAATGTTATTTAGTCTAGCTGGGGAATAGCAACACCTGTGAAGAATTCTGAATTGTGTCACCCTCCCATTGACCACCCTGCTACATTTACATGCATTTTTCCACGTAACTTCCCAAGTCTGATCTGATATATTTGCCTTAAGGTCATGCTCCCAGGCATTTTTTGCTGATATTGTGATGTTAATCCCACAGTCTGAAATAAACCTGTATAAAAAAACTAGCTCCTCTTCTCAAAGTGGCCAAAGTCACCATCTACTTCCATTTGGAATCTCTCAGGAATATAACTGAAGACTGACCAGTGTATTGATTTATCTGTTTTCTTAATTGCAATTATAAAAAGGGTCTGAGAAAATGGAGATTTCTGATTGGCTGCAAACATTCTAACAGCCTTATGTTTATCTTTTATTAACATACATGTAGAGCTTAGCCATATGATGAACAAGGTTTAACACTGTTTACAAACATGTTTTATTATAATAGCAATAAGGCACTCCCAGGGATTATGTTAACGGTCAGTTAATCACCATCTAGGGGCATGTGGCACTCAGCTACACCTCGTGCCACAGTACACCCCTAGAAGGTGATTAACAGACCATTAACATAACCCTTGGTCATGCCTTATTGCTTAAATATACCCTCTTGTTTTGGACCTGCTACGAGCAAAACACAGAACTAACAAGTTCAGCTGAACTCAAAACTGTCATTGTCCAATTTATTCTCAGTGTTACCTTGCAGCTCAGCTTAAGCATGGCGATTGGTTTAGAAAAGTCCAACATTATTGTGCCACACCTGCTCCTGCATTCAGCTCTCCCTCCCTCCTCTGCCACAACTTTTCTTTTTGTGGGTAGTTTGGCAGCAAAGTCTTCGACTGCCTTTGGGTCAGTGAAACTGTACACTTTGTAGTTAACTAAAAACTGAAGGCAAGCTGGAAGTAAAACCTTGTACACCACTCCATCCTCCTTTAACTTTGCTGCCACCCCCTTGAGGGCTATACGTTGGACTCTAGTGGCATATGAATAATCAGGGAAGAAAAGGATTTTTGTCTTCACTCATCAGAACTGGTGCTTGCTCCCAGGCTGCTAGGAGGATCTGATCCTGCATAACTAATGTTGTGGTGGTAAACAAATTAGTATGGCACCTTTCACTTGTTCCAGTAGCTCATCTGGGGTTAATGCGGAAAGCACGGATGGCATACCCAAGATCCACCACCTCTGGTAGCCATCAGTCTAGGAAACTTCCTAGGTCTCCCTCCTCTGAGCCCTCTGGAACACTTAGGAGCCTAATGTTTACTGATCAAGCCTGGTTTTTGAGTTGCTCCAAGTGGCTGTTTACTGTGCTCTGCTCCCGAATCAGAGAGGTGGTAGCAGCCAACGCCTTTCCCACTGCCTTGTTGGTTTCCTCAACAGAACTCACCATGCTTTGCATTTGTTGTTGTAGAACAACCAGATGTTTGCCATGTTGGTCCATTTTTTTGTCCATTCACTGAATCGTTTGAATTAATATATTTATGGCCTTTTGCAGTGACTCCAGAGTGTTCAGTTGATCAATCCTCTGCTCAAAGGACTGCTGTCCTGCATTTTGCTTAGCAGGCCCCGCACCTGAACCAGATGCCTGCATTTACTTGCTTCTTTTGCTCTCACCATTGCAATTTATCCCATTTAAAGTAAAAAAGAAATAAACTCATTCCAATTGGAAAAACTTTTTCACAAGTAGCTGCACAAAACAGGTAGTTTAAATTGTTTCATTTAAACTGCAAGGACCTCATTTTTATGCTAAAGTCCTTAATGATAAAATGGGTAAGAGAAACCAAGACCTGTGACTGGTCAGGTGATAACATGATTGTTCGTTATTCCAGCAGGAACCATTTCATAACTGCGGTAATGCACTCCATGGTGTGCATAATAGTGTGATAATGGAACTTCTTGGCTGCCTGACTTCCCAAGGCATGCCCTTATTACACACTGTAACACGGCTCACTGCAGCCCACTGGAATGGAGCCTCCGGATTTGCCAAAGTGCCACAGCTGACTGAAACTGAGCGGGTATTAACCCACAGGTAACACCCACTCGGTCAGTACCAGCTGTCGCCATGGAGGCACCAGAGGGTAGCCGCCTGCTCTGTCACCACTGCGAGCCCCCACCAGCAGCACTACAGAGCAGCCAAGCCCCGCTGTCCTCCACAGCACCCAGAAGCGTTTGACCTGAAGGCAGTAGGCACTCAGTGTGAGCCCCCCAGAGACACACCTCCTCCTCCGCGCCAGTCCTGGAACCCCAGTGACCCACCCACCCAGGACCCCCAGCAGCGCACCTGCGATCGACAGCTGCAGGAGCCTGACAACCAGCCCACATCTGTGTCCCGTGTCCTCTGTCCGTAGGGCTGCCGCTGCTCGCCGGAGGTGATGCAGGTGCACACTCCATCACCACCGTGAGCCCCCACTGGCGGCGCTACAGAGCCGCCAAGCCCCGCTGTCCTCCGCGGCACCCAGAAGCGTCTGACCCGAAGGCAGCAGGCACTCAGCGTGAGCCACCCCCCTGACCATGCGCCTGCAGCAAGCCGAACCAGAGACAGACCTCCTCTCCGCGCCAGTCCTGGAACCCCAGTGACCCACCCACCCAGGAGCCCAGCAGCGCACCTCCAATGTGACAGCCGCAGGAGCCTGACAGCCAGCCCACATCTCTGTCCCGTCTCCTCTGTCCGTAGGGCTGCCGCTGCTCGCCGGAGGTGATGCCGGTAACATAGGCTCGTCGTCGCCGCGACGAGCCTATATTAAGTGCGTGATCACTTCAGCGTCCGGGCTCTGCCGGATTAACGCCACTGGGTGGTTGGACCCTCGGACTGCGCCCTCGGGCACCAACCCCCCCAGCGGGCATTAATCCACCGGCAGAGCCCTCCTCTGGCGGTGATTAATGCTTACATAACACACACTCTATAATGTCTTATTGTTTAAAGAGCTGCTGACATTTTCCAGCCAGGCAACTCATACTGTGGAGTTGCTTGATTTAGGAGCTATTTTAGCCAGAAATTGAGTTTTTTACTATAGTGGATAAAAAGTAATCAAACTTGTAAGGCCGTCCTCGTCACTTCTTGATTTGAGCTGAGCGGCCATCAAGCACTGCAACCCTCCCAATCAAATAGCAGAATGATGGTACAAAGTAGGGAACAGGGTTGCAGGTGCTATATGGAGCTAGTAATAGGATTTGGGGGGGGGTTGTCTAAATGTACTGTGGTTATTGGTGGCATGTATACATGTATGGGGCTAACATATAATATACGGTATATTACAGCCGCATACATGTACAGTATACATTGCCAGTGAAAATAATCAAAGTGCATTAGGGCAGCCCCCCCGCCCAATCTAGTTATTAGCTTCATAGAGTGCCTGTAGCCCCATTCCTTACTTTAAGTAATCCTTCTGCTAGTTTTAGGGAGAGGGCTGCAGCATTCGACAGCCACTTGGCTCATATGAAGAAGTTACAAGCCAGGATTTATGAGTTAAATTACTTTTCATTCACTGGTGCAAAAAGCTCAGTTTCCGGCTACACTAGCTCCTAGGGCAGCCAGCTCCATGGTTGGGTTGCATGCCGGGAGACAACGTACATGTCAGCTGCTCTTTAAAGAAAATGTTATGGGAATGATTTTTAAACTATGTATGGCACTCACACGCCGCAGTTTTGGCCAAATCCCGCAAATTGCACATGAAAGTTAGATCTCTTAAAAGGTCAAACTTTTGAGCGCAATTGCCACGTGTTGCGTCATTTTGAGTCCCGATTAAGTCAAAGAAGTAACACGTGCATCATTTATTTGCCGTAAAGCCTGTACAACTGTTGTAAATGTGTTCTAATGTTTGAAAATAGTATTCCAAATTTTTGGAGCATTTGGGATAATACAGGCACTGCCCAAAACTGGGAATTGTGCCTGCGGCATCCCCTTTCAAAATCTTGCCTTTGTTTCACAAACTTTTCCTAGAAATGTCTGTTGCTCTTAAACACTTTCCACTGGGAGAAGGATGCTGAGCTGGGCCTGTCTTAAACCAACTCAGAATCACAACCTCAAGAGATGGCAGAGTCCACGACTATTATAAGCAAAAAACATTTATTGCACAAATAATGAAACGCAAGAGTTGCATTTCTAGGAGTCCAAACACTATGGAGACACCACCAATTCAGGGCTAGCCACCAGTCCCTCCCTCCCCCACCGGCAGTCTTCCATTTGTAGGGCCCTGCAGTGACATCAACACCAACACTTTACCTCAGTTCCTAGAGTTGGCTCATAACCTCATATAGCAACAGGGTAGTTGTATATACTGTATAAACACACATTTCTGAGTCAGGGTGTGTGCCCTGCTGAGTAAATAATGCACAAGAGAATGTGCTTGCTTCATTGTATTTCTGTGGGAAACATTTCGAGAATAGCCGCTTTGTTTGAATGGATGGCTATCAGAGCATTGCAAAAGCTGACATCCAGGTAAATATTAAATGTTAAACTGATTAGATTTGGCAGGGTTTCTGCTATGTAGTTTGACAGCATTATACCTGTCAGGGGCACCAAATGTAAATTTGCAACACGCTCTAGTTGGTAGAAAGAGTGTTCCACCTCACCTCGCCACCTTTTTTTTTCCCCTAATATTTTTCCCTCTGGTCACGACTCATAGAACCTCTCTCAGGCATCCTGTCTGGTTCCTGCCTGCCTAAGGCCCCTCTGTACTGTGCCTCCTCTCCCCCCCCCTTCCTACAGCCAGCACCCCCAGTTTAACCAGCCCGGGATGGGTTGCCCCCATGGGCGCTCTTGCATATTAGACTCTGGCTTACAGGTAAGGGCCCGGGTGGAGGACCTGGAAGGCCAGTCAGAGAGAGCATGGGGGACAGGTGTCGTCACCTGTCCCATGAGCCGGTGTTTTCCCTGTTCTGCGTTCTCCCTCCCATATGTGGTGCACCCCCCGATGCTCTGGTGCATGGCAACCCTGCCTGCATCAGCCACGTTAGTTACATGCCGCCCGGCTTGCTGCAACGCCCCCTGGTCTCCACCGGGGGCCGCTGGCATGCCAGGTTGTCCCCCCCTTGCATCCTGGGGAGGACAGCACCACAACGGCACTCATCCTTAACCGTACCCCTGCGGACCCCAAGCGCCCCGTGTTTGCTCCCTAACCCGGGTCGCTGGCGTAGCGCTAGGTGTGGCGTCCAGGGCCTCAGCCCTCAGCGCCACCGGGCCGGCTCACCTTGCCACCTTAAATTCACTTCTTCAGATTCTGCCAGTGTTCCTTCTCCCACTGAGGCTACCAGGCCAAGAACTGCCTCCTCTCTGTATCCCCAAAATGTTTAGTTGGGGCTGGCTCTGCTGCTATCCCTAACATGGGTCCCCAAGGGGGAGGCGGTAAATTTTCTGCCTAGTGGTGGTTACGGACATCAGAGTAGGAGGAGCATATGTTCCTTGTGAGATGAGCATGGAATTCCCACCATCACATAACAGACTTCTCTTGTAATGTAGGACAGTTGAGGAAAAAAGACAGAGGGTTCTTATGGATAAAATGAGGGACATCCATCCTAATGTGGGACAGTTGAGAGATGTGGCAGAGGGTTTCAAGTGTCAAAATGAGTGACTGTCCCATTTAATATATGACAGTTGAGAGGGGTTGTGGAGGTTGAAATGCAGGATGTCCCTCCTAATGTAGGACAATTGAGAGGTATCACTACAGGAGTGCTAAGGGATAACATGAGGGATGTCCCTCCTAATGTGGGAGAGTTGAGAGGTATGGCAGAAGGGTTCTGAAGGGTAAAATAAGGGACATCTCTCCTAATGTGGGACAGTTAAGCAGTATGGAGAGAGGAGTTCAGATGGGTAAAATGAAGGATGTTTGAAATAATGCAGGACAGTTAAGAGGTTAGGCCAGAGGGGCCCTGAGATGCAAAATGAATGACTGATCCTCCTAATGTGGGACAGTTGAGATGTATGCCTGTGGCAACCATCATTGTCAAGAGGGGGACAACAACAGGGCAAGAGAGCGCCATATTATGAAACTTGACTTACAAAATGTAATCCCCAGTAACCCAGTGGGTTCCTAGAAACATGTCTGAGGATCCAGAATGCAAAGGGTTAACATAACAGAGTCGGCGATGGTGTCACCGCCAGGGACTGGGTTTTAAAAAACAGCAGCATAAGCCACACTTGTCTCTAGTTCTTGACAATTGGTGAGAAGGAGGCGTCTTACCCGCAGCTCACCAAGACCTGTGCTGTTCCCAGTTTCCGTGGGAGAAAAAGACCCTCAGCATGCCTCTGACCGTGATGGTGACTGTTCATGCAGCAGTCCATGGTAGGGCATAGCCTGCCTAAACCTTTACACTTGAGAGAATTGCGAGTTTTAATCTGAGAAAAACTGGAACTGATTTGAATCTAAAGAACAAAGTTTTTAATTTTCCTTTGAAACCTAAGCCCTTCCCCCCACCTAGTGTGAGGGCATTTCACATTCAGAGGCTGCAGCCCCACACATTTAGCCTAAGTGTGTGTCTAGAGATGGGGAAATCCAGTAGCCATCCTACTACCCAGCCTGGAGCAGATGGTAGTACAGGTGAAGTGTCACTGGACCGTGGTTCTGATGGAAGATGGAGGCACCCTCCAGAACTGCCCCTTATTTGAGGGCCAGACCACCCAGGGTCCTTCCCAAGTGCAGATACCCCCTGTGCCTGGTCCAAACTGTGCAGTGTGGAACTTTGCGGACTTTAAAATGCAGACTAAATGTCTAGTAGGTAGAAATTACATTTGTGTACTGCTAAATGCAGTGCGATTAAAGGGGAACAGTCACCATAAAGCCCCCCCCTCCACACTCAAGTGTTGGGCTGGTCCTAATGTGCACTTTGTGTGCAAAAACATTTTGGTTTACTTACTGTTTAGTATAGTACAGTAGATTGTAATAGACACATTTTGCTTAGTTCTAGGCTGACATCTTCTGTTACTACAAAGCCCAGAATCCCTTGCCGCTGACATCAAAGCAGGCAGCAGTGGACCTGCAGGTCATGTTTCGAGCTCTTACTTCTTCACTTCCCAGCTCCAATCTAACTGAAACTACAAGCAGTGTGGGACTTTCCTCAAGATCCAAAAGGTTTGGTTGGCTGATCTGTCAGTCACAACAAGGGCTCCCCCTCCAGGTTATTTTAGGCACCAAAAGCCCAAAACTACAATTCCTTCAAGTTTTGGCCCCACCAAGCCCCTGTAGGCAGGCTCCATTTTAGAGTCCCAAATGTACTGACTGGCCCATTCTGCAGTCCAGAACCAAGATGATGGAAACAAACAGAACTATTCCTGCTGCAAAGAAAACAGGTTAGAACAAACTGCGATATTATTATCACTCTAATAGATAATCAGCAAATAAGTACATCTTCTAACAGAGTTCCCTCTCAGATTAATTATGGACTGCAATCCAGGCAGCTCTTAAAGAGACAGTACACAGAGGCTATACAAGCACTCTCTGGCAATACATTTAAGCTGCTAAAATGCAGAACACCAGACTGGCAGTGAGCATTTAGGCAAGCTCAAGGAAGACTTTTCAGGAACCCCCAGTTGTAGGGGGGTTACACCCTTCCCTGCCTGGAGAAAACTTGGTGTCTGCATCAAGTCTGTACCATCATGCATCAGTTAACATAAACTTATTACTTTACTATACATATTCACTACACTTCATGATACTGTATCCATAAGGACAATACTTATGCATGTTTCATACAGGTAATACGAATTCCAGTATGATTAACATACATGTGACATCACAATACTGATTCATGTTATTACTTCCTGTACATTAAACAATATAGAAGGGGGCCCTTCCCTATCAGCTAACTTGGGGTTAGATGGGGCAGGGGCACAATACTGAGAAGAAAGAACAATCAACCTAGAATTGGCCATTAAGCTCAGTTTGGGTAGTGAGCTCTGAGAAATATAAACACCTCTGTGAACCACATTGAGAAGCAAATCCACTGGCCTCCCGGGAGAATCATAGCTGAAGCGCAATACTGGCCAGTCTTTCTTGGGGGGGGGGGGACAGCCACAGTCTCTGTACTTTCAGTACTAACTTGGGAGCTTTCGTCATTCATGAGGGGTGCCTCTACATGGATGGGAATGTCCAAACTAGGAGCACTGTCAGCTCCTTGCTCTGTAGGTTCTGCTTCCACAACACTTGGCTCATTTAGAGAAGGTTCTGGCACAATTAGGCTCTGTGGCACTGAAAGGGGGCTGTCAGCACTCTCACATTGTTGTTCAAGTTCTGGTGTGTCACCAGAGAGACTCAGATCATCAGTCCCTTCTTCGGGTAATACACACAGTTCCACAAAACACAGAGAGTCCGCAACCTCAGATGTGATGCTTTGCACCGCACTCTCAGGCAGCACTAGCTCCAAGGACGAAGCTGGGGGGTTAGGTAGTCCAGAAGGCCCAGCTTCATCCCCACAATTAGTCACAGGGTTACCTCAAAACAGCTGACTCAATTCATAGGAGGGGCAATAGTCATTGTCACACTCACTATCGTCAGAGGTGGACTGACAGTCACTATCATTCTGGGCCTGCTGCGGGGGAAACCTTAATTCTGTAACCATTCGGGTAGGTTAACTCTGTCTCTTTTTTGCAGCAGCACAAGTCACTGGCCCAGGGGAGGCAATGTCTGCTGGCTCAGCTTCAATAATAACTTGGCAGATAGGCAGCAAGTGGTTATGGTGCATGGACTCAACAGCTTTGGAGTTAATCTCTGGGCGTACCTTGTATACTGGTAGATCTTCCAACTTTCCAACTACTACATGAGGAAGATGGTACCACCTATCAGCAATTTTGTGCTTGCCATGTAGTCCCAAATTGCGTAACAACACACGATCTCTGGGCCGTAGCTCTTGAACCTTTACTTTCTTAACATGCCTCTCTTTGTTGGCGAGATTTCTTTTAGTGGCCATTGACTAAGCCAGTTGATATGCATGGTTCAACTGAGTTTCAGTTTCTGCACATACTGCAGGTAGTTTTCAGCTCAGACCCCATCTGGAGAAACCCCAAAACAGACATCAGCTGGCAAGCACGCCTCCCTCCCAAAGATGAGGCGGTGGGGGGAGAACCCAGTAGCATCATTTTTGGTGCAACTGTACGCTCGTACCAATGTGCTAATCTGCTGGCTCCAGTTATGCTTGTCTTTTGGGTGGAGTGTGCCCAGTATGTCTAGAAGGCTGCGGGTAAAATGTTCTGGTTGAGGGTCCCACTGTGGGTGATAGGGGGTGGTTCTTGACTTCTGCACCCCCACAGTGAGAGCATTTCTTTGATTAGCCGACTTTCAAAGTCTCTGCCTTGGTCAGAATGGATCCGCTGGGGGGCACCATAGTGGACAAATAAATTTTCCACTAGCACCTTGGCCATGGTAGAGGCCTTTTGATCTTTAGTTGGAAAAGCTTGTGCATACTGTGTGAAATTATCTGTAACCGCTAACACATTGCCAATATTCCGTTGATCAGGTTCTAAACACAAAAAGTCTGTGTAGACTAGTTCCATGGGGTGCTGGTAGTAATATTGACAAGGGGGGGCAGCCCTCTGAGGCAGGGCTTTCCTTTTCAGACAACGACTGCAGGTCTTTACATGGAGCTCAACATCGGCCCCCATCTTGGGCCAGTAGAATCGAGATCATACCAGGTCGAAAGTTCTGTCAATACCGAGGTGCCCCATGTGATTGTGGAGGGACCTCAGTACCAAATCTTTAAAGGCCGTAGGCAGGACCAATTGCTGCTTGTCTACTCAATCACTGTGATCCACTGTCTCTCTGTATAACAACTGATTGTGTAACTTCAACCTGGGGCCTTCTTTAAACAATAGGGCAGTTCACAAGTCAGGGGAACGGAACTGGGACACATCTTTCCCTGCACACAGGGCATCAATTGCTGGCTGAATCATAGGATCTCGGGATTGAACCCACTGAATGCTGTTTTGTCAAACTGAGGTAGTGCACTAATATCTAGAGCAAAAAAATGGCAATACGCAGCCGGTATGCAGGTGTCAGAGGGGCTCAAGCAATCTACTAAGCAGTCTGCTGTGTCCATGGACATCTATTAATTTCTATCAAACTTTTGGCACAATGCTTGGATGTCAGGTTCAGACAGCCTGACCCAGTCGCTCTTGGAAATGGACTTCCAGGATAGGGCGTCAGCATCAATATGATTCAGGCCCGGTCTGTATTCGACAGCATAATCATATGTTGACAATGCAGAAAGCCACTGGTGCCCCATGGCGTCTAACTTAGCTGAAGTCTGTACATAGGTCAATGGGTTATTGTCAATTCTCACCAACATTTTCGCCCCATAGAGGTAATCATGAAACTGGTCGACAATGGCCCATTTTAACACAAGGAACTCCAACTTGTGCACAGGGTAGTTTCGCCTGACGGGTCAAGCTCCTACTGGTGAATGCCACTGGTCTCAAACCATCCTCATGGTCTTGATACAGTACAGCTCCTAGACCCTGCAGACTGGCGTCAGTATGCGCACAAGGGTTTGGTGGGGATTGCATAAGCGAGGATGGGGACATGGGTGAGCTGGTATATGACTTCGTGGAAAGCTGCTTCACAGTCAGGCGTCCAACGGGACCTGAAAAGTTCACCTGGGCAGAAATATGTTTTGTCTGGTTCTTTGACGGCCAATTTTTTGTATTTCCGATTGGTAGGAGGGTAACCTTGGGTAAGATTCAAGAGTGGCCGAATCACTTTGGAATAGTCCTTTATGAACCGGCGGTAGTAGCCACAGAATCCCGGGAAATGTTGTAGTTCCTTCAAATTGTGGGGCTGGGGCCAAGTAGTCAAGGCTTCAACTTTACTAGGATCAGTCTCTATCCCCTCCGTAGATACTATGTGCCTCACATACTTCAAAGAGGTTTGGAAAAACTGGCACTTGTCGATGGATAGTTTGAGGCCAAAATCTTCCAGTCGGTCTAGTACTTTGAAAAGTCGACTCTCGTGCTCCTCTAGGGAGCTCCGAACACAATTACATCATCCAAGTACACCAGGCATTCCAACAAATTCATGTCTCCCACCTCTCATTCCATCAGTTGCTAGAAGGTGGCTGGGGCACCCAATATCCCCTGTGGCATTCTCAGAAATTCATAGAACCCCAAAGGACAAATGTAGGCTGTCTTCTCATGGTCCTCTGGAGCCATCAGAATCTGGTAATATCCACTGCGAAGATCCAACACTGAGAACCATTTGCTCCCATTCAAACAATCCAGAGCATCTTGTATACGGAGCACGGTGTATTGATTGGGGATGGTCTGCCGATTCAGAGTTCGATAATCAACACACATTCTCACAGATCCATTCTTCTTACCACAATGGGAGAAGTATATGGGCTTCTGGATTATTGTATCACACCAGCCACGAGCAATTCCTGCAAGTGTCTTCTCACATCATCTATGTCTGCAGGGGCTAGGCATCGAGACCTCTCTTGAAATGGCCGTTCATCATACAGGCGTATGTGATGCTCCGCACCCTGGACACATCCCATGTCCTATTCCTTCAGTGAAAACACTTGATCTCTCTGGGCAAGCTTCTGGTTAATTCTAGTCTTCCATTCAGCTGGCCACGGGGAGTCACCAAAATCAAACAAGTCAGGAGTCATTCTATCTGTCCTGCCAGGGTGCTTGTTGCTAGGCAACACTGCAGTGTCTGTGCAGTGTACCATAGCTAGGGTACATCCTCTTTTCACCCAGCTCTCTTGATCTGACACATTATGACTCTGGCCCATCACTCGTCGTGCATAGGCATGAGCAAGAGCTGGCAAGATGCTGGGCTTAACCAATAATCCTTCCAGCAATTTTCCATCGCCTGGCATGTCCAACATCAGTATTTTGTTCTTGACATCTTTGCAGAGGCGGACCTCCCATTGAACGGTACACTGGGCGTTAGGGGCCAGTACCACTGAATCCGGATCCTTCCTCCACACGACCAATACCGGTTCATCCTGGTCCACACTCTTGGGGTTCTGTTGCAAATCATAGGCCCTCTTGATCAGAGCGGGAATTCTTAGGGCCCTCCCAGTCCGTTGCCCTTGTTTCTCGTGACAGAGTTGTGCCAGTCTCACTAACATGTGGGTGTTGGTCCCAATTAACAGGGGAACCCCATCATACAGCCCAGTATGGGGACACACTAAGTCCCAGTGTCTCAACTTGCTCCTCTAGATCAGTTACAGAAACATAGAAATACAGAAACATAGACTTTGATGGCAGATAAGGACCACTTGGCCCACCTAGTCTGCCCATTTCCCTACCTACAGGATAAGCCGCAGATCCTGGTTAACCAACAGCCTATTTCTTCCTACCCCCACAAGAATTGCCTTATGTCTGCCCATGTATTCTTGAATTCTCCCACAGTTTTAGACCCCACAACCTCCTCAGGAAGGCTATTCCATGCATCCACTACCCTCTCTGTGAAAAAATACTTCCTCACATTGCCCCTGAACTGCCCCCCCATCTTTAAATTGTGTCCTCTTGCTCTTGCATGTCTCTTTTTCTGAAAGATACTACCCTCTTGGACTTTGTTGATTCCACTGAGGTACTTAAAAGTTTCTATCATGTCCCCCCTCTCCCTCCTTTCCTCAAGGGTATACATATTAAGCTCTTTTAGTCTCTCCTCGTATGGCTTCTCTTGCAGACCCTGCACCATTCTAGTTGCCCTCCTCTGGACTGCCTCTATCCTGTCTATGTCCTTGTGGAGATGGGGTCTCCAGAACTGGACGCAGTACTTCAGATGGGGGTCTCATCGTCTGTACAGAGGGATAACAACTTCCTGTTTTCTGCTGGTAAAGCCTCTCCCTATGCATCCCAGTATACCCCCAGCTCTCCCTACTGCCTTCTCACATTGCTTGCTAACCTTAAGGTCATCTGATATAATTACCACCAGGTCCCTTTCCTTTTTGGTTTTTGTTACTGCCTCCCCCCACAGCTGCAGGAAACGACAACCAGAGGCAGACATATCCTAGGTAGGGATAAGACTTGTCGCTCAGCCCCCACACATGTAGGCCTTCCAGGGATTATAAGGGCACAGCAGATAAATGTTTGTCATGTTTGTAGACAGGGTAGAGAAGGTTCAGAGGAGGGCAACAAAGATGGTGCATGGATTGCATCACAAGTCCTATGAGGACAGGTTGAAGGAACTGAACATGTACTCCCTGGAGGAGAGGAGGGAGGGAGGGGATATGATAGAGACATACAAGTATCTTACAGGGAGGAACAGGGTGCAGGAATACACTATTTTTAAGCGAAAAAGATGTTCCAGGACTAGAGGGCATGGGATGAAGTTGGAGGGAAGACGATTCAGAGGAAACGTGAGGAAGAATTTCTTTAAAGAACGGGTGGTGGACAAGTGGAACACCCTGCCAGAGGAAGTGGTGGGGGGGCTGAAACAATCACAGGATTTAAGAATGCATGGGATAGACATAGTAGTCTCCATTGAAGGGCCCACTATTTTGGACCAATCTGGAGGGACAGCAGCAGGAGCCTGGATGGACAATTTAGCTACAAAGGGGTTGGAGTTAGGATGTCCGAAGCCTTCACTGCGGTCATTTCGTGCACCCCTTGACCACTGATTCATTGTCTGAAGCTCTCCTTAAAGCCAGTTCACCACTTTCTCTAAGTCTTTCTGAGACCAGCAATCCCTCTTCACATGGCCATCCTTTCCACAGTTGTGACAAATGATAGACTCCTGGGTCATCCTTGGAGAGAACATTGCATGAGGAACTGAAGTAGTAGCAAGGGATCAGGGTCCAATATCTGCTTGCAGCAGTGAGAGCGGTGCAACGTGTCTCAATAGTTCCTTTAGGGTGGCAGTCAATTCTTTGATTTCAGCCTGGAAGCTACCCTCGGTAGAGGATGCCTGAGGGTGCACCCCCGCCCCCATGGTAGTCACGTCCTGAGAGGAACCAGAATCTTGTTCCATGGAGGGGGGGAGCCCTTGCAGTGGTGCCTGCCTTCAACTCCCGGACTTCCTTTAATAGCTCGACTTTCAAAAACTGGGCCAAGGGTGGGAAGTCTTTTGCATTCTCAACGTGCTTGTTAGGTGATGACTTTTGCCCCTGAACCCCACTTGGATGATCACTCTCTGTCACTTACGCAGTAGCAGCAGATATTAGTGAAATTTCCTCCCGGGGTCACCTTTGCTCAACCCACCGAATTTCTTTCATTAGCTCGTCATAAGAGGGGGGCGATTCCAGTCAGTTGGTGAGGTGCAACAGAAGCAGGAACAATTCTGAAAACAGAGCAGACTTAAGGATCCAGTCCAGCCTAGTTCGATCAAATCTATTTGATGGCAAACTACTCTTTCTGAGGCACTCTTGTAGCAGCTTTTCAAGCCGAGGTACATACACAGACAATGGCTCCCCTGAGTACTGCTGGGCATTTCTTACTCTCCACCACAGGTCCTCATCCGAATCTGGGGTCCCATACACATTCTCCAATGCATCAAGATAGTCCTATGCAGTTGATTCGGGGTTATTGGCCCACTTGGCACGGATGGTAGCCAGGGCAGGACCTCGGAGGCCCTCACTCAACCTCTTTAATTTCTCTGCTTCTGAGCATTGCCATTCAAGTACTAGAGGGGCAATATAGTCTATCCAGGTCTCCCAGTCATCCTCCTCCTGGGGGGAGGGAAGGGTGCACAAGAAGATTCTCAATCTTCGGTAGGAGTCGTGACTAATGGCAGGTACAGACATAGGGGCCAGCATTGGCATGGGCACAGAAGGCGGGGCAATAACAGGTGCTGGAGTGGGAGGGGGTGTTGGAGAGGGAACACCGCCAGGTGGCACGAATAGTTTCTTAAAGTCCTCTATGGTTTTTCCCTTCCTTCAGCAACAACTTAGCAAATTTCTCCTCAAAAGTCTCAGATAATAGGGGGAGCTCATCCTCCCCAGGGTCTTTACTGTCTCTAGTTATCACTCTCCAGGTGGCTGGGGCCCTTTCTGGGGCATTAGTCAGCTGCACTTTGGAACTGTCCACTGCGTCACTACACTCTACTAAGGCCATGAAAGTTTTGGCAGTCAAATCAGCCTGCCACCCCACCACCACAGCGTTAAACATTCAACTTTGGAAAGTACTCCTTCTACAGCGTCTTTACCAATGTTCACGGGAATATCCAATACAAGCAGGGCATTGTGAGGGTCAATCTCCTGCCCTGTACACCACCCCACCAACTGGTGCACAGTCACCTCTGTTGGGGTAGCCATTTATATTTGACAATATTTCGTAATTTCAGCCACTAGAAGACACAAAATCCCAGCAGTGAGCCTCCAAGATGTAACCCCTAGGTGGCGCTATCCCAAGGGCTACTACCCCTGCCAGCTTGGCTAGTAGCAGGTTAAGGGGCCTGAGTTCTGAAATGGGTGCCTCAACCCGGAGGTCAGGGTTGGTAGTGGTCAAGCTAATCTGGGTACAGCCCTCTGGGACACTGCAACCACCTCTTTCTCCTCTAGTGGCCTGAACACTGTACAATAATCACTTTCACAATACCCCTGGTACACCACACAAGTACCCACACTGTTTGCACTTACCACCAGGGTTGGTTCCTCTGGCTTGACCCTGGGGACCCCCTGTAAAACAAGGTTATACATAGCATATGTAACCCCCCTGCAAATGGGGGTTCCCAAAAGACTTCCAGGAGCTTGCTTGAATGCTCCAAGCCTGAATGGTGTTTGGCATTTAAGCCATTTATCAGTGAGTGTTTTTAGAGCCTCTGGTACTGTCTCTTAAGAGCTGTCTGCTTGCAGACATATTAGTTTGTATGGGGACTGTGTGCTTCTCTGAGTACCACTGAGCTGCTGCCAATTCACTTCATTTTGCAGTCACTAGAGTGCAAGGAACCTATCTGAAAGATGTAACTGTTTGCCAGAAATTATTTAGAGTAATAATGAAATTACAGTTTGTCTAACCTGCTTTCTTTGCAGTCAGAACTGTGTCTGCTAGTTCCCCATTCTAGTTTTGAACTGCTGAACTGGACCAATCAGTGTGGGGTAAGCTAGCTCTAAAATGGTGCCTTGGACGAATCAGAACTTGGACTCATAATCTGAGCCAGCCACAAGAGGATTGTATGGGCAGTGACTCTGGGAGATGTAGTTTAGACTTCAGTGCCTTTTGGACCAACAGCAGCAGTCTATTGTGAGTGACAGCCAATCCAGTCAAGAACTGGGAGGAACTCAAAGGAAGTGCCCGTTTTGTCGGTTGGAGTTTCAGTTGAGCTTTGGCAGTGAAGAAGGAAGGAGCCCTGTGCTTTTCAGTGTGCAGTTTTAGTCAAAAACCGTGTGTAAGGCCCAGAGTTCGGTCTGCAGCTTGTTAGGACTGAATCCGTCCTGTGAAGAGAATCAAAGGATCTCTGAGAGTAGAAACCAGGCTCACCCTGTAGAAGACTGGAGAAATTGTTGAATTACACTCGGTCTGTCAGGAACTGAATCTGCTGTGTGTTCTCCCGGGTATTGTGCAGTAATTGCGATCGGGATACAGATGCAGCCTGCCTGGTATAGTGCTTTCTTTTATATGGATGTGTGAAGAGGTTTGTGTACCTCAAGTGAGCCCTGCTGACATTGAAGGACCCTATCTTATTTGGAGGTCGTGAGTACTAATTCAGGGTCGCTCCCTGTTGAATTGCCACATTAAATCCAAATGGAATTACTGTACTGCTGACTGTTTAATTCTCCTTTCTCTGTGTGAAAGGGCCCCCACCAGCTGCCACGGTTTGACTAGCCACTAGGGCTTGGGTACCCAGGGACAGTAACTGATAGGGATAGGCTGTGCACAGAGCCATAGGTAGATTATTAGAGTGATAAGCTAATTAACCTGATTTTCCCCTGTCCTTGTTATATCCCCTAAATAAATCAGAGCTGCTTGTTTCAGCAAAGTTATACTGCCTGAGGTATTTGTCTATGTTAAAGTACTGTACTGTGATTGTTGCACTGTATCTCATTTCACAGGAGGTCCCAGTGCGGAACCAGACCTGGGGGTAAGTGTATACTGTGAAGGTAATTCTGATATATTGTGTGGGCCACTAGTGGGAAGAAGAGGTTGCAGTGTCCCAGAGGGCTGTGACCAAGTTAGTTTAACTATTGCAAACCCTGACCTCTGGGTGGAGGCACCCGCCATTGGATCCAGGCCCCTCAACCTGTTAGTGGCAAATCAGGCAGGGTAGTAGCCCTGGGATAGCGCCATCTAGGGGTTACATCTTGGAGGCTCACCGCTGGGATTGTGTGTCCTCTAGTGGCCATATTCGAACCACTGTTAAGAAAAATGGGTACCCTGACAGAGTGGCTGTGCACCGGCTGGTGGAGTGGTGTACTGGGGAGGAGATCGACCCCAAAATGCTATGCTTATCCTGGACATCCCCTGGGTATCAATACGGACACTGTGCAGGAGTACTTTCCAAGGTGGAAGGTTTACAAAACCCTGTGGTGGTGGGTCGGCATGCTAATCTGCTCACCCACACTTTCCTGGCCCTAGTAGAGTTTAAGGATCCCATAGATAGCTCCAAAGTGCCACAGACCATTACCCCAGAGGAGCCCTCACTGCTTGGAGAGTGATAACTAAGGACAGTAAGACCCAGGGGAATCAGCCCCACCACTATCTGAAACTTTTGAGGAGAAATTTGCTGAATGGTTGCTGGGAGAGGGGAAAACTGTGGAGGACTTGAAGAAACTATTCTTGCCACCTGGGGGTGTTCCTCCCCCAACACCCTCTCCTGCTCCAGTGCCCATAATGGCGGCTGAACCAATGCAGACTCCTATTTCTGCACCTGCCATTAGTCACGACTCTTACCGAAGGTTGAGGATCTTCTCTGGCACCCTCCCAACCCCACAAGGGGAGGATGACTGGGAGGCCTGGATAGACTATGTTGCCCCCCAAGTGCTAGAATGGCAATGCTCGGAAGGCGAAAAGCGAAAGAGGGTTAGTGAGAGCCTCCGAGGTCCTGCCCTGGCTACCATCCGTGCTAAACGGGCCAGTAACCCTGAAGCGACTGCACAGGCCTATCTTGAGGCCTGGAGAATGTGTATGGGAGCCCAGATTCTGATGAGGACCTATGGTGGAGAGTAAGAAATGCACAACAGTACCAAGGGAGTTGTTGTCTGTGTATGTCTCTCGGCTGGAAAATTGTTGCAAGAATGCCTCAGAAAGGGTAGTTTGCCACGATTGAACTGGACCGAACCAGACTGGACAGAATCTTCAAGTCTGCCCCTTCTCAGAACTGCTGCTTCCAGTTACGCCTGGCAAATCGACTGGAATCCCACCCTCCCATGATGAGTTAATGAGAGAAATTCGAGGAGTTGAGAAAGGCGACCTCGGGAGGTACCTGCACCAACAGCTGTGGCTACGACCAGTGACTGAGGGTGACCCATCAAGTGAAGTTCAGGGGCAGAGGTTGACAGTCAATGAGTGCTCTGACAAGGAAAAGATATGCCACAATGGGGCGAACTGTTGAGAGAGATCCGGAATTCAAAAACAGTCCCTTTATGAAGGCCACGCCTGCAAGTACGGGCCCTGACCTATATCCGATGCAGCTCTGCTATGGGGGTGGGGTACCCACCCATGTATCTCCTGCTGATAACAGCTCCAAACTCAATTCCTTGACCATGGAAGTGGAGAAACTGACGAGATGTCTCCAAATGCTTATCACCCGCAGACAGAGATGGCACCCAGGTTTCCAGTTAGTATACCCCGCCCTGGCTCCCAGTGTACGCCTCGCCAGCTCAAACTCCAGAAAGTATGTTTTGCTATAATTGTGGGAAAGATGGGCACATGAAAAGGGAATGCCAGTCCCAAAAGACACTGACAAAGTTGCATATAGGCTACAAGGAGAGCTCGGAGAAGAAATCAGTGGTTAAGAGGTGCACGACATGATCCCAGTGAGGGCACCAAAATGTAACTCACGTCCTTTGTGGCAAGGTCAGTTGCCCAGGCCCCCACTACCGCCTCTCCAGACTGGTCCAGAATAGTGGGTCCCTCCATGGAGACCACTGTAAAGGTGAATGGAGTGTCTACAAGAGCTGTAATAGACAGTGGCTCCCAAGTGACAATTATGTTCCAGGATTGGTATCAGAAGCATTTGTCAGACGTACCCTTACAACCATTAGAAGGACTGCATGTATGGGGTTAAGTGAGAAGGCCTACCCTATTCGGGTATATCCGAATTTGGCTGTCTTTCCCCACCTCCGTGGCTGGAGTGGCGAACAAGTAGAGACCCTAGCCTTAGTGTGTCCCCCACTGGACTGTATGATGGTGTCCTCTGTTGATTGGAACAAATGCTCATATGTTCGGAAGGCTGGCACAGTTGTGTTATGAAAAACAGGGTCAAAGACTAGTAGAGCTTTAAGAGTTCCGGCTTTAATTAAGAAGGCCTATGAGGCACAGAGATGCTGAAAAACAGAACCAGAGGAACCGGTCGGAATTGTATGGAAGAAGGATCCTGAGTCTCTGATCCTGGCGCCAAATGCCCAGTGTACCTTACAGGAGAGGTCCGTATCAGAAAGGATGTTAAGAATAAAATATTAATGTTGGATGCACCAGGCGATGGAAAATTGCCAGAGGGACTGCTGGTCAAGCCTAGTATTTTGCCCGCTAGAGCCCATGCTTATGCCAGAAGGTAATGGTCCAAGTTCATAATGTGTCTGAAAGAGACATTCAGGTAAACAGAGGTTGCATCCTGGCTAATGTGCATTGTGCAGACACTGCAGTGCTACCCAGCAGCAAGAGTTCAAGGAAGAATGACAGAGTAACTCCTGACTTGTTTGATTTGCGACCCCGCTGCCAGCTGAATGGAAAGTGAGGATCAGTGAGAAGCTTGCCCAGAGAGACCAGGTGTTTTCTTTAAAGGGTGGGATGTAGGATGCGTGCAAGGAGCTGAGCACAATATCCGCTGCATGACGAAAGACCATTTCGTGAGAGGTCTCGGCCTGGCACCTGCTGACATAGATGATGTGAGACGGCATCTGCAAGAGATGTTAGCTGCTGGTGTAATACAAGAATCCAGAAGCCCTTATGCTTCCCCATTGTGGTAGTGAGGAAAAGAATGGAACAGTAAGGATGTGTGGATTATCGCACCTTAAACTGGCGGACTATCCTGATCAGTACACAATGCCCGCATTCAGGATGCTTTGGACTGCCCAAGCGGGAGCAAGTGGTTCTCTGTGCTGGATCTCCGCAGTGGGTACTACCAGATCCCGATGGCCCCAGAGGACCGTGAGAAGACGCGCTTTATCTGTCCGCTATTCTATGAATTCATGAGGATGCCTCAAGGGATTTCAGGTGCCCCAGCCACTTTCAACGATTGATGGAGCGTGCAGTGGGGGACATGAACTTACTAGAGTGCCTGGTATACCTAGATGATGTTATTGTGTTTGGCAGCTCACTGGAGGAACATGAGAGCAGATTATTTAAGGTATTGGACCGACTGGAGGACTTTGGCCTTAAACTGTCCATTGATAAGTGTCAATTCTTTCAAACATCAGTAAAGTAGGGACACATAGTATCCACCGAGGAATAGAGACCCACCCAAGTAAAGTTGAGGCCTTGACCACCTGGCCACAGCCCAAAAATCTAAAAGAACTGCAAAGATTCCTGGGATTCTGTGGTTATTATCGGCGCTTCATCAAGGACTATTCAAGAGTGATCCGCCCTTTACTTAACCTTACTCAAGGGTATCCCCCAACCCACAAAAAATACCAAAAGTCAGCGTCCCTCAAGACTGAAAGAGTGTATTTTCATCCGAGTGAAGTATTTGGGGCCCGCTGGACTCCTGATTGTGAGACTGCTTTTCATGAGATCATATATCAACTTACCCATGCTCCAGTGCTGGCCTATGCCGATCCAAGAAAACTACGTCCTGCACACTGATGCTAGCTTGCAAGGGTTGGGGCTGTGTTGTACCAAGAGCACGAGAATGGCCTGAGACCAGTGGCCTTTGCCAGTAGAAGCCTGACCCCATCCGAAAGAACTATCCTGTACATAAGTTAGAGTTCCTAGCTTTGAAGTGGGCTATTGTTGACCAATTCCATGAGTACTTGTATGGGGCTAAAAATACTAGTAAAACTGACAATAATCCTTTGACCTATGTGCAGACCTCAGCTAAGTTGGATGCCACTGGCCATAGGTGGCTTTCTGCATTATCTACATATGACTATGCTCGAATACCGAGCAGGTCTGAACCACATAGATGCTGATGCTCTCTCCCGGAGGCCTGTTCCCAGAATGATTGGGTCCGATTGGCAGAACCTGACATTCGGGCACTCTGCGAAGTTTGACAGGAGGAACAAATGTCCACGGACTGATGGACTGCATGGTGGATTGCTTGGGAGCCTCTGAGAATTGCATACCTGCTGCTTATTGCCACTTTTCTGCAATAGACATTGGTGCACTGCTCAGCTGGATAATGACAGTATTCGCGGGCTCAATCCCGCGATCCCATGATCAAAGCAGCTTTAGAAGCCCTCTATGCAGGAAAAGATGTGTCCAAATTACGCTCCACTGATTTGAGAACTGCACTGTTATACAAAGAAGGTCCTAAGTTGAAACTGATCAATAAACTGTTATACAGAGAAACAGTAGACAGAGGGGGACAAGTAGACAAACAACAACTAGTGCTGCCCACTGCCTTTCGAGACTCAGTACTGAGGTCCTTGCACAACCACATGGGGCACCTTGGTATAGACAGAACACTTGACTTGGTGAGATCCAGATTCTATTGGCCTAAGATGGGGGCTGATGTGGAGCAACACATTCAACTTGTAGTCGCTGCTTACAGAGAAAGCTTTGCCCCAGAGGGCTGCCCCCTTGTTAACATCACCACCAGTGCACCCATGGAGCTGGTCTGTATTGATTTTCTGAGTTTGGAGTCAGATCAAAGAAATATCAGTAATGTGCTGGTGGTCACTGACCATTTCACGAGATATGCCCAAGCTTTCCCCACCAAGACCAGAAAGCATCCACTGTGGCCAAAGTACTTGTAGAAAACTTTTTGTTCACTATGGGGCTCCACAAAGAATCCATTCTGATCAAGGGAGACTTTGAGAGTCGCCTGATCAAAGAGATGCTTTCTCTGTGGGAGTCGAAAGTCCAGAACCACTCCTTACCACCCCAGGGGACCCACAGCCTGAACGTTTCAACCGCACTTTGCTAGATATGCTAGGCACCCTGCACCCAAAGGACAAGCCTAGATGGAGCCAACAAATTAGCACCCTGGTACATGCTTATAACTGCACCAAAAGTGATGCCACTGGATTCTCCCCTACCGCCTGATGTTTGGAAGAGAAGCTCGACTACCAGTAGATGTGTGTTTGGGGTCTCTCCTGATGGGGTTCAAGCTGACAACTATTTACAGTATGTGCAAAAGTTAAAGGCCCAGCTAACTCATGTGTACCAACTGGCTCAAACCATGGCTGCCAAAAGAAATCTGGCCAACAAAGAAAGGTATGATAAAAGGTGAAAGCACAGGAACTCCAGGAGGGAGATCGGTATTGCTAAGAAATCTGGGACTGCATGGCAAGCACAAGATTGCTGACAGATGGCACCATCTCCCTCACATTGTAGTGGGCAAACTAGATGATCTGCCAGTGTACAAAGTAAGGCCTGAGAATAATTCAAAAGATGTAAAACAATGCATAGAAATCATTTACTGCCCATTGGACAAATCTTAATTGAGTCTGAGCCCCTAGAAGATGCCCCTCTGGACCAGTGACTAGAGCTGCTGCTAAGAAAAGATCAAGAAAGTCTGCACCTACAGAAGCAAAGTTAAAGTGTTCCCTCCACAAGTCCCAGTTGAGCATGACTGTCAGTCCATATCGGAAGAAAGTGAGAGTGACTTTGAATACTATCCTTCTTCTGAACTGAGTCAATTGTTTGAGGGCAATCCCTAGTCAATACTGGAGATGAAGCTGGGCCTTCTGGACTGTCTAAGCCCCAACTTCATCCCTGAGCCAATGCTCCCAGAAAGTGAAGTGCAAAGCATCAGATCAGATGAAATGGAATCATTGTGCATGGTTGAACTGTTTGAGCTTTCAGGGAGGAAAATGATAGATTGGGGCAGACTGGTGATACACCCGAACAAGAAGAGTATTTTGAGTGCCTGACAGTCCACTGCAGTGTCAAAGCTCTCCATGCGAACCAAATGTTGTGGACTCAGAAACTGTAACTCCTGGAGCTGAAAGTGCCCCAAGTTCTAGCCTCTACCCCATGGAGACTCCTGACAAGTGAGGACAATGCTGAAAATGAGGCTCAGAGTGCAGAGACTATAACAGTTCCCCTAGAAAGACTGGTCGAGCTGTAAAGCCTGTGGTGCACCTCAGTTATGATTCACTTGGGAGGCCTGTGGACTTGCTCTCAATGTTGTCCATAAAGGAGTGTATGTGTCCCCGAGCTCATTGCCCAAACTGAGCATCAGTGCTAACTCCAAGTTACTTGTGTTGCCCTCTAAGTATGGTGCCTTGCCCCATCCAGCCCCAAGGTAACTGATAGGGAAGGGCCCCTCTCTTCAGGTCGTACAAGAGGTAATAACTTGAGTTATGGTACAATGTGTATGTAATACTGTGTAAAGAGACGACTGCAATGTTTCAGAAATGTGTTCTTGGTAAAATGATATATTGACTGATGATTACATGTGGAGCCTAATGCAAATGTATATGGTTGCAGTTGAAACTTATGGGTACTTGCTTGACGCGACGCCAAGCTTTCCCCAGACCAGAAGGGTGTAACTCCCTGCAAATGGGGTTCCCAAAGACTTCCAGGAGCTTGCTTGAATGCTCCAAGCCTGAATGGTGTTTGGCATTTAAGCCATTTATCAGTGAGTGTTTTAGAGCCTCTGGTACTGTCTTTAAGAGCTGTCTGCTTGCAGACATAATTAGTTTGTATGGGGACTGTGTGCTTCTCTGAGTACCACCGAGCTGCTGCCAATTCACTTCATTTTGCAGTCACTAGGAGTGCAAAGGGAACCTATCTGAAAGATGTAACTGTTTGCCAGAAATTATTTAGAGTAATAATGAAATTACAGTTTGTCTAACCTGCTTTCTTTGCAGTCAGAACTGTGTCTGCTAGTTCCCATTCTAGTTTTGAACTGCTGAACTGGACCAATCAGTGTGGGTAAGCTAGCTCTAAAATGGTGCCTTGGACGAATCAGAACTTGGACTCATAATCTGAGCCAGCCACAAGAGGATTGTATGGGCAGTGACTCTGGGAGATGTAGTTTAGAACTTCAGTGCCTTTTGGACCAACAGCAGCAGTCTATTGTGAGTGACAGCCAATCCAGTCAAGAACTGGGAGGAACTCAAAGGAAGTGCCGTTTTGTCGGTTGGAGTTTCAGTTGAGCTTTGGCAGTGAAGAAGGAAGGAGCCCTGTGCTTTTCAGTGTGCAGTTTTAGTCAAAAACGTGTAAGGCCCAGAGTTCGGGTCTGCAGCTTGTTAGGACTGAATCCGTCCTGTGAAGAGAATCAAAGGATCTCTGAAGAGTAGAAATCAGGCTCACCCTGTAGAAGACTGGAGAAATTGTTGAATACACTCGGTCTGTCAGGAACTGAATCTGCTGTGTGTTCTCCGGTATTGTGCAGTAATTGATGGGATACAGATGCAGCCTGCCTGGTATAGTGCTTTCTTTTATATGGATGTGTGAAGAGGTTTGTGTACCTCAAGTGAGCCCTGCTGACATTGAAGGACCCTATCTTATTTGGAGGTCGTGAGTACTAATTCAGGGTCGCTCCCTGTTGAATTGCCACATTAAATCCAAATGGAATTACTGTACTGCTGACTGTTTAATTCTCCTTTTCTCTGTGTGAAAGGGCCTACCAGCTGCCACGGTTTGGACTAGCCACTAGGGCTTGGGTACCCAGGGACAGTAACTGATAGGGATAGGCCTGTGCACAGAGCCATAGTGAGATTATTAGAGTGATAAGTTAATTAACCTGATTTTCCCCGTCCTTGTTATATCCCTTAAATAAATCAGAGCTGCTTGTTTCAGCAAAGTTATACTGCCTGAGGTATTTGTCTATGTTAAAGTACTGTACTGTGATTGTTGCACTGTATCTCATTTCACAGGAGGTCCCAGTGCGGAACCAGACCTGGGGGTAAGTGTATACTGTGAAGTAATTCTGATATATTGTGTGGGCCACTAGTGGGAAGAAAGGGGGGTTGCAGTGTCCCAGAGGGCTGTGACCAAGTTAGTTTAACTATTGCAAACCCTGACCTCTGGGTGGAGGCACCCGCCATTGGATCCAGGCCCCTCAACCTGTTAGTGGCAAATCAGGCAGGGGTAGTAGCCCCTGGGATAGCGCCATCTAGGGGTTACACATAGTACAGTATTTTGAGCACAAACTGGAACCACAGTCAGATTACATGCAGAAAAATTTAGATCTGATTTATTCAGGGGACTTGAACAAGGGAGGGGCAAAATCAGGTTAATTAGCTTAAAGGTTATATCAATCAAGCAGTTATACATGCGCTTTGAGTCCTCCCACACAGTCACACCTCTGGGTACCCAGGTGGAGGAGGGATGGGTTAGCCAAGACCATTGCTCAGGGTTGGTCAGCGTCGCAGCTGGTTGGGGCCCTGTGATGGAAAACACAACATGCACAGCACACACTACTAGCAATCCCCAAGACTGGACAAAAATCGAGACTGCAGGTGGTTGATCTGGAATGCCAGGAGAAGCAGGGACAACACGAGTCACCAAGGTGTCGTTCCTGTTCAAGCGTGGAGCAGGGGGCTGATCCTCAGGCAGGTCTCTCATCGATGGCTTCTCTGTGCAGCAGGTAGTCTGGCTGGGCCAGTCTGGCAAGGAGCAGACTACATGGAGACAAATTTGGATGCAGTCCATTTTGGGCTGGATACAGCTTCTAGCAAGCAAAACACACTTCACACACTGGGGAACTAACTCACAACTCATTAGCAGCTCACAGCACACATACATGTAAGGGAATTCTACTGTATCAGGCAAAAAGCTCCCCAGTCACAATTGCAAAGTCACTGCACACAGCAGGAACTTAGGGCTAGCTGGAACTCCTAACAGGCCAATCACACTCAGGAAAATCTTCCGTCTTCTGGCCCGCTTCAGTAGCTTACTTTAGTCACACAACTCGGATTCAGTCCGAAAACAATTCTCTTTCCCCTCTCAGGGCAACAGGCAGACATGCAGGCCAAAATTCAGGCCTTTCCCCAGAGACTGTCTCAAGCATCTTGCCTCTTCGGCTCCCAACTTAGATCTGCCTTAAACAGCAGGCAGCTTGGGGGTTTCACTCAGATCCAAAAGGTTCGTTTGGCTAATTCAGCTGTCAGTCAAAGCAAGAGCTCCCCCTTCAGTTGCAAAAAAGGTGCAAAAAGCCCAAAAATGAAAATGACGTACCTACCGTAATTATGACCTTTCTGTATATCTTCACCATTCATCACAGATGGGTATCTGCCGGAGGTCAGGACCCCGCGGGAGCTTTTTTTTTTCCTTTAAGGGTAGGCAAAGCCGACACACCATTGGCGCCACCCCCGGGGCTGATGCACTGTGTGGCGTTCGCGGGTTGGCCATTAGGCTGTGTCGACTCTGCCTGCCTGCCAGTTCTGAGTCGCCGGAGAGGTAAGAGGAAGGGAGTGGAGGGTGGGACAAGGAGGTCCAAGGGACAGAAAAAGGAAAAGATGTATGAACTAAAAGGAGAAATAATGACTGAGAGGACAGAAGAGAGAGAGGTTAGAAACTAAAAGGGAATGGGAGGGGCCCCAATCTCTGGACGAGAAAGAGGGGGGTAGGGTGAGTAAAGAATTTAGGAAGAGAGGGGAGAAGGATAAGACATCTCAGACCCTGGTCCGTCTCCAGATTGTATAGGAAGTACAAGGAGTAGCAATGCTTTCTGCCAGAATTCAAGGCATGGAATAGCTGGCAAACACTCCAGAAAAGCAGAAGCGGCTATTCTGGAAGAAGGACAGGGTACAGGGATTCAGCACCCTGTCAAGGAAAAATTTTTGGTGAAAAAAAGATTTTTTTTTTTTTTTTTAGGAGAAATAGGTTGGACAGAAACAGGGAGGAGGAGAGAAGGAGGGCAACTGCCAACCCCTACCCCACAGGGGTGGGGGCCGAGGTACTGGAGGTTGAGTGCGCCCGAGCTATCCACCTTTTCCTGGAAAATTACCTCCTGTGTGTTCCTATTTTACCCCACTCCTAAGGAGGAGAGGGGGAGGCACAGAGAGGAAGGGGGATCCAGAGACTGAGGCCCCAGGGGGATGGAGGGTGGGGTGGTGATGAATGGTGAAGATGCACAGAAAGATCATAATTACGGTAGGTATGTAATTTTCATATCTTATCTGTGCCAGTCTTCACCATTCATCACAGATGGTTGAGTACCGAGCCCCCGCGAAGGGGGTTTTCTTTTACACCCTAAGGGACAAAGTCCCTTAGCCGTCAGTGGGTGACACACTGGGAAGGGGACCATCAGGGCCTGGAGAGGCCCGAGAGTGAGGGGAGAGAGACAGATTCTCCCCGGAGGGGGGAGGAAGTTGCCCCGACAAGTGCAGTCTCACTCTGCGGGAGAAGAGATAGGTTCCCTGGTGGGTGGAGTTAATCACCCTACGCCGGGCCAAGGGTGACAACCGGGAAAGATGCAGCCATGCCATCCACCTAGTGCAGATCGCTGTCCCTACGACCCTGGTAGCTACCTCATTGGCATCATAGGATGCCCTCGATTGGTGCCTTGCTAGCTCCAGGCCAAGCGCAGAGTGTGCAATGTCTTGTCTGGTTTGCTCTGTGTCAGGCAATGAGGCTAGGAGCTGACCTAGCCTGGACCACAAGAACCTGTCATAGGCTGCATAGTGGGCCTGATGTGCAGAGATAGAAAGAAGTAACCATGCCGAGTAGAAAGTTCTCCTACCCCAGAAATCAAAATCCAAGGAGTCTTGATCTGGGGGCCGGTCACGGTGAAGGGCGCGAAGCCCATCAGGAGTATCCAACTGCGTCAATCCAGACTGTGGATGAGGTATGGAACCTGGAGACTCCAGGGGTGTGCAATACCTTTGGCTGAGATCCCTTGGGACAGGAACTCCGGAGAAGAGCCTCTGCCAGGAACGCAACGACGCCTCCCGAAAGGGAGCCAGCCAGGGTGGCACCACAAGGGTGGCCTCCCCAAAATCACCTAGAAAGGCGTGTGCAGAATTTTCAGGATTGCCGATAGTAGAAGAAGTAAGGTGCAAATCCTCCAACATCCTCACGAGGAATCGCTGATACTCAGAGCGATCAGCAGCCGGAAAGATGTGGACAGAGGGTTCCTCTCCTCCTGAAGAGGGGGATGAGGAGCTGGAGGTCACCGTCTGTTCAGTGGGTGGCTGCACGGGGGAGGTTGAAAAACCTGGCTGTCCATTGCCCTAACATAAGCAGGGAACCGAGCAGCCACCGCTCTGAACTGCTCCCAGGTGAGAGGCCTGCTAGGACCAAGGATGCCTGGGAGCGCAGGAGAGTGTGGCAGAGGGATGGGGACAGAGCCGAGAAGAGATGTCGGCTGACCTCCGCCTTGGCTAAGGAGCAGACCGTGGGCACCCAGGGAGGAAGGTGCCCTGGAAGACCCCACAGCCGACAGCTGAACAACCAAATCGGTACTGCCTTGGCTGCGCCCGGAAGAATCCCCCCCTGTGAGGTGAACGGGGCCGTATAGGTCCAGAAGGACGGTCCCCTACCTCAAAAGAACGGGACTCTCTCACAGAGACCAAGGAGGAAGAGTGGAGATCTGCACTACGGCTTCTCCCAGGGCCCGGGTGGACCCCAGAAAAAGGCCGACATGCCGAACCCACACCCCTCGACCCCTCGGAATCTGAAAGAGCCCTCCTCGAGACAGCCAGCCTAGGTAGCTGGCATCTCTGGGCAGTCCCCGAAGGGGTTATCCAGGGTGCAAACCTCCACCCCTGCAGGTGCTCCGATGGGCCCCAAAGTTGGGCAATCGAGGCACATCACTGAAGGGGGTACCACAACTGAGGGGTCAGTGAAACCGCCAAGACCAGGCTGCAGATCAATGGTGGCCTGCACCACTGCCTGCTGGTCAGCACCCCTGACCCTAGTCTCGGTAGCAACCGACCTCACCTCAGAAGGGGGCTGACTCTGACTTGTCGAAGAGACTACAGTGCTACCCACCTCAACAGCCAACCCCAAAGGGTCAGACTGCACGTCCGACTCAGAGCTCAGCTCTGTCTCTGAGGAGGTAGAGTCTGAGGTCCTGTGCCAAACTGTGGGAGGGCGGGCAGTGCCATCCTTGCCAACAGGCCCAGAGACCAAAGCTGTGCCCGAGTCAGTGCCAGCACCTCCTGCAGTCCCACGAACGGAATCCGAGGGAGGCGTGGCCCCAGCCCGAACAAAAGATCCAGAGCTGGGACCAATCACGGCGCCATACAGTCCCACGGCACCGTGAGCAGTCCCGAGGATGGAGACGGCACCGACGACGGCCCCGGTGGCACCATCGGCACCGCCGCCCGACTCCCCGGTGCCACGAACGGCACTGAGGGCAGGGGCGGCTCCGAGGACAGCTCCAAAGGTGGACATGGCGCCGCCTGGCTCCCGGCGCCAAGGGCAGTGGCAGCACCGAGGACAGTGCTGACAGAGGAAACCAAAGGCCTCATGGTGCCAAGCCTCGAGGACATGGCACCGTGCTCAACCTAAGAGCCAAGGACGGCGCCGAGACAAGACATGGAAAAGGACGGCACCGTAGTAGTTCTCACAGCGCCGCTAGCAGTGTTGGCGCCACGAATGGCTCCAACAGAGATCACGGTGCTGCGCAACAAGTCGGGGCTGATGACGGCCCCATCAGGGCCTACGGCACCGCGAATGGCACCAAGGCCTCCAACGGCGCCAGCCGACGGCATCGAGGACAGCGCCGATCCGAGCCTTGCGATCTGCGGGAGCAACACTGGGGGAGCCTTCACCCCTGAAGGGGCGACTGCCATGGTGGCGCCTCCTGCCCACCCCCAGGAAGGAGCGGGATGGTCTTCCTGCGCCGCGGAAGAAGCCTCGGCGATGGCAAGGCTACAAGTAGCTGAGGCTCCCTCCTCCTCGGTCCATATAGAACCGGAAAGGAACCCGGAGGAAAGGCTGAGAGAGTGTGGCTTGGCCAGATGAGTGTGCACCCGACCTCCAAAAGTCAGCGGAACTCACCCCACTTCCCACGCTCGTTGTTCAATGACCCGGCAGTCCATGGAGAAGCAGGCATCGCACAAATCCATGTTGTGAAGTGGACCAAGACACGAAAGACACTGGTTGTGCTGGTCGGTGATGGAAAACCTCACGCCATTGGGCACCGCTGTAATGGGGGTCAATTCGCCTTGAAGATTTCTGCCCTCCTAATCGGTGACATGACCTACGGGAAAAACACCAAAAACAGACTCGATGTCGCAAAAAAGTATAATAATAGAAAGATCTTACCGGGTGACGTCAAGTAAAGCAACACAGACCCGGCAGGTATAACCGACGGACTTCGGCATGATATACTGCGTAGAAGGAGAAACTGCAAAGCAGGCCTCACATTTCTTCAGCTTCCACACGAGGTGACCTCTATGGAAGGAAATGAAGAACTGGCAGGCAGGCGGAGTTGACACAGCCTAACGGCCAACCCGCGGAGTGCCACGTAGCGCCGGGTTCTGAGGGCGGCGTCAAGGAAAGTCGCTCTGGCTACCCTTAAAAAAAAAAAAAAGCTCCCATGGGGTCCTGACCTCCGGTGGATACCAACCTGTGGTGAAGATTGACACAGATAAGATCTACAATTCCTACAGATTTTGACTTCAGGCACCTCCTGTAGTCCAGCTACATTTTAGGCCCTACCAGAACTAATTGGTCCAATTCACAGTCACGGGCCAAATGGTGGGGATAAACAAGACAGTCCTTGCTGCAAAGAAGGCAAGTTAGACAAACTACATTATCATTAACACTCTAAATGATTTTCAGCAAATAGTTACATCTTTCAACAGAGCTCCCTCTCAGATTACTTATAACCGCAATCCAGGCAGCTGTTAAAGAGACATTACTCAGAGGCTATACAGGCACTCTCTGGCAATACATTTAAACTACTAATACGAAGGACACCAGCCGGGCAGTGAGCATTTAGGCAAGCTCAAGGAAGACTTTTCGGGAACTTGTAGGGGGGTTACACAGATAGCATATGGCATCTGTACTATCCGGCATCCCTCCGGCATGATGACTCAAAGTGACCAATTATGAGGCAGTGCCGTACTGTTTGAAGGTCCAGGTCAGGGGGGACCAAGTCTGCCAAGGCTGTGAATAATTCGTGGGGTAGACTGTGGCTGTACGTCTGTCGCTGCTCCCCCCCGCCCTGGACCTTTAAATAGTACGGCACTGCCTCATAATTGTACAGTACATCATTTTAAACCCAGTATACCATAAAGAGAAACCTTTTTGTTTGTTTTTCCTTTTTTCTTCTGTTTTAAAAACTGCTCTCAGTCAGAGCATCTGGCCATACGTATCTCTCAGCCTTTTGTTACCAAAATGAGGGACATAAACACTTCTGGACATTCAAAATGAGAGACAGTGAGGGACACAGACCCACAGAATGAGAGGCGCATCTTCAAATATGGAGATACAAGCTCAGAACACTGTGGAAACAGTTGTATTTACTTGTGCAAAGTTTAATTTTGATTTATCATCTTACAATATTATGAAATTCTGGTTTAAAGTCTGAATTTACAGCACATTCACTGTGTTTGCAGCACCTTTTCCATGAGGAACAGAGTAATTTTAACGGGTAAATTGAAGGTCACTTCTCATAATTGGGGACAGTTGAGAGGTATACATCTGGCCAGTTCCTGTAGTTTCCACTAAGCATACTGATCATTTCTCTTGGAACTGCTTCTTCTCCACAAAAGCTTCAGTGGAAGCAACTAAAAGAAACTCAGGAGTTACTACATTAACATACACCTGGAGGATGGTTGGGAACATTACAAGTGTCTTAAACCTGCCATCCGCAGCAGGGCCTTGGTATCCTCAAACTGCAAGACTGTTCCACCAGCTCCCCAGGATAATCCTGGTAAAAGGAAATCTGCTTCCCATCCAACTGGCACTTTTCCTTTTCCTTCTGGAGAATCTTTTCTTGTATAGGGAATCGATGCAATTGGGCAATGATAGTCTGTGGCTTCTCTCCTGTTTTGGGGGGTCAGAGTGTGCAATTGGTGCGTTCAGTTTGGAGGGGAGAGTCACAGTAATAGAGCACAAGTTTAGGGATGGCAGTTTGGAGGAAGACAATCATATCACTTGCCCTCCAGGGTTTCAGGGACCCCAATGATTCTGATATTTTTGTATCAGCCTCAGGTGTCCACGTCTACCAGTACATTCCACAGTTTTTGAATTCCTCCTGTTGTCGTATGAATGGCCCTCAACCCCCTCTGTCTTGTCTTCCACCTCCTTCCTCCTGTGTTCATGACTCCCATTTGGTTCCTAAATCCCTGTACCTGCTTTTCCAGATGGAAGAGTATGACTTTCACCTGCAAAATGTCTACTCTAAGTCTGGTTTCAGTTAGCATGGGTACATAGACTGATGTTGCTGTCGCTGACATCTCTAGTGAGCTGGGTGCCGACAGGGGTTAACTTGTGCCTTTTATAAGATGAAGAGACTCACTGGGTGCCTTTTTACATATTTATTTATTTAAGAGTTATACCAGGAACGCACACTGAGCACTAGTGCTCGATTCCAGGTGCATCCTGGGGGAAGGGGGGCAGGGAGGAAATGGACAGTATAACAGTGTACAGTAGTGCAGCAAGCAAACAATGAGCATACAGGGGAACAGAGTTCACTAACATAGTAACCAAGAATTTGACAAAACAGTGTAGAATAGTGCAGCAAGCAAACAATGAGCATACAGGGTCTCAGAATAAGCAACCTAGCATCTGCAGAAGTGCGTGACAACACGGGGAACAGCGAGAACAGCAGACAGTCCGAAATGAGGTCTGTACCAATACCAATGCTGACTAAGATACTGGCACTTTAGCAGACATGCCCAGCCACTTCATGAGCCACAGGCACAAGCTGACGTGAAATGTGCATTGATGAGTGTACTGAGGTGCCGAGATGGGGGCAGGGAGGGAGTTCCATAGTTTGGGCATCCGGTGCCTGAAAGATGCTTGGCCAATCGAGGAGGACATGCACGGTATGGCCAGGATGCGTGTGTCTGAGTTCCTGAGAGGTTGAACAGGAGGGGGAGGAGCAGCCAGCACAGAGGCAAGATATGGAGGCAGGGACTGGGACCAGTATTTGGCCGTGAGGCGAGCTTGCTGCCGTGGGACTGCTGGCAGTCTTGGAGCAAGGGAAGAGTAAGAGTCTGGTAGAGCACAAAGTGGTGAATTAAAGGCAGGGCCCCTACTTTTCTGCGGCACAGTGGGACCAAGTTCTGCGGCAAGACTACCATTTGCCGCAGAACTTCTGCGGCAGTGGTTTGTAATTTCTGTGGAAGTTCTGCAGCACTAACAAACTACCACATCACAATGTCAGCTTGTCATCCTGACTTCACTTTCATGGCAGTGGTTATAGCAATCAGGATGGAGGAAAAGCACAGCAACACTAGTTCAAAAAATAACAGACTTATAAAAATAATTTTATGCCTAAAACAGTAAAACAAATGTCTCTCCCTTAAGGTCCTAGCCTGTTGCATAAATGACATATGCAGAGGGATCTTATGTGATAAATAACGTATTTCTATATGCATGCTATCTATCCCACTAATGAGGTTTCCACTGTCTATCACTTGTATGTTTATATGTGCTTTCTACGCCACTCATGAGGTTCCCACTGTGTATCACATATATTTATATGCAATCTGTAACATACATACAAATATATGTGCATGTGTGTGGTGAGACAGAGATACTGTATGTTTGTGTGTATATATATATATATATATATTTATTTATATATTATTTCCACGAACTTGCATCCTCATTCCTACGGGTCCCATTGGAAATGAAACAGAGGAGTTATTGCAAAACTAATTTTTCATGTCAACCTGCTTTCCCTGAGACACTGTGTAACACCATCAGGCAATGGCATGCATGTGAACAGATTGTGAGATACAGCTTTCCAGCCCATGTCCACCATATGACAGAACACTGCACCATACCTTCCCAGGCTCCGAGCAGTGATGTGTTCCACCAATCCGTGTGCTGCCCAGCCAGTTCCCAGACCTAATCTCTGAACCTGAGTTGCTGGCACAGAAGCACAGCATGCTACTCTCTGGCCCAACAGCTGTCCCCGCACACAACATTTCTCCATAACTTTTAGGTGATTCTATCAACCAATGACAATATGTAATCAATAACCCTGGCAAAAATGCGTACAGAGCAATTATTTAACAGGTCTATTCTTTCAACAGGTCTACACATTATTGTATTCCACTTTTCGGGGCATAATTACTTTATTTTTCTTAAAAATGACAGTTTAAATTCATTTTACCAGTTATTCATTTCAGATGCCATCTCTATACCTTAAAGGCACAAATAGGTTTGTACAAAGTGAGGTATGGACTTAACAGGTCTATGCTATTGACAAGGTTTTGCTTAAGTTGGCCCTAGTGCAATAATTTAAGACTGAAAATTGTATTAGGCTGTAGTGCAGGTTGAGCAAATATCATCATGCATGATGTGCTGTGCCACCATCTCTGGCAGTGGGAGCTGTGGTAGATAAGTGGCTGTTCATTTCTGTTGCAGAATGCAGTCATTTCATTAGCTAATGTATGTTGTTATAGCAATGATAACATCACATTCTGAGCATATATGGGGGTTTGGATATAAAAAGAGGGGACGGGAACCAGATTCTATGGATAAACAGAAATATTAATAAATAATCACCAAGAAGAGTGAATTCTGCGGCACCGCAGAAGTTCTGTGGTGGATTGCAAGTTCTGCACAAAATTCTGCGGCCACAGAATTCTAGGGCCTTGGTTAAAGGTGGCTATCCAGTGCCAAGCGGCAGAAAGAGTGGAAGAGGGATCCAGTCTGGCTAGGATGGACTTGGGAGCAGCACTGTAGACTACATCAGCCGTGAGTCGAATATAGGGAGAATCATTTTCTTATCGAGTGCTCGTCGGGCTGGCACTGGGATGCAACCATGATTCCAATAGAGGGCACCCAGTTTAGGGTGGAGCGTTCCTTGAATAGCATTGACATGTACAGAAAAGTCAAGGTGCTGGTCAAGCCATACCTCGAGATATCTAAAGGAAGTGCAGTTCTCTAGAGTCGATCTATCCAGTGTTGGAAGGAGGGTATATCAGGGCACCAAGAGAGTCTCTGCCACATGCCAAAGGTCACTGAGACTGTCTTCTTGGCGTTGAGAAAAAGCAGGTTTGCATGGAACCAGAACTAGACATTGTTGAAGTCCTGTTGTAGTCAGGACATGACATCAGCTGACGAGGGACCTGAAGCATACAAAACCGTGTCGTCTGCATACATTTGAATGGATGTGTGTGGGCAGGCAGTGGGCAGGTTGTTTAGGAATAAGGAGAATAGGAGAAGCCTGAGGACAGAGCCTTGGGGGACACCTGAGGTAACTGGAAGGGAGCGAGAGATGAAACCTCTGATTCTAACCGTCTGGGATCAGCCTACCCGGTAGGAGTGGAACCAGCTGATGACAGTGGTGGAGAGCCCAGCACAGGAGAGCTTATCCAGGAGGAGAGCATGGGAAACCATGTTGAATGCTTTCGTCAGGTCGACAAAAATAGCTGCGGTGATATGGCCCTTATCCATGCCATCAAGGATGGAGTCTGTGAGCCTCAGAAGTGAAGCAGCGGTGGAGTGAGCTTTCCTGAGCCCAAACTAGTTGGGTGAGAAGAAGGAGGAGGAGTTGAGAAAGGAGAAAAGCTGAGAGAGAACAAGGTGCTCTTGTAGCTTTATCATAATGGGATAGAGGGAAATAGGGCTATAGTTTCCGGGGGCAGAGGTGTCGCCACCCTTTGGGAGTGGAATTACCGTTGCATTCTTCCATTCCTTGGGGATGGATGCTAAGGAGAAAGAGAGATTTAAAGATGCAGTTAGGGGGGTGGCGATGGTGGGAGCAGCCAGGTGGAGCATCTTTGAATCCAGCCCTGAGGGGCATTTGCCTTTGTTTGGGTTTAGGGAGAACAAGGAGTGATAGACTACTGATGGGGTGACCTGATGGAAGGAGAAGGAGGGAGCAACAGGAGGTGCCTGAGGAGGGAAGCCAGAGGGGGAGGGGTTGGGCTTGAAAGGAGGGAGAGTGGAGAGCAGTACCGAAGTGCAGCTAGTAAAGAAAAAATTGAATGCTGAGGCTACTGCAAGCGGGTCTGTTATGACAGCCCTGCCTGTGTTTAGCATCGGGTTGGGAGGCTGTGAGGGTGGGGAAAAAAGGGATTTAACATATGACTTGAAGAAGAAGAATCAGCATTTATATAGTGCTTTCCATACACATTGTATCCCAAAGTGCTTTGCAAGCAATGCTAGTCTGGTAGTGAAGTGACTTGAACGTGTAGTGCCAACCATTTTGCATATCAACACCAACACACAGCCTTGGACAATTGCATGAACCATGTTTTATGGGAAGGGAAATGCTGGCCAGGACACTGGGGAAAATCCTCTACTCCTGAGAAAAGTGCCATGGGTTCTTTTGCTTCCACCTGGACGCAGTGGCGGAGCTGGGGGGGGCTGGGGGGGTGTATTCCCCTCTTGGCTGCCCCAGTGTAAGCAGTGGTGCCCCATGACCATCTTTATTCACAGTTTAGTGTTCATTGTGGAGCCCATGATTTACTGAATGGCCCCCTCCGGCTCCCAAACGCTCCCAAACCTGGCTCCGCCACTGCCTGGACATCCACCAGGGCAGCATCAGAGATGGGTGGAAGGGCTCTTTTTTTTTTTTGCATCTCCTGTGCCATTAGCCAGCCACTCCTTTAGACCACCAATGGACCCCCATTGCCACATCATCCCCCCAGAGCCATCCACCTTCCCCCCCATATCGTGCCCCGGTCGATCTGATGTACCCCTTCACCAGGGTGCCCCTCCAGGCCCATGGGAGGGGGAGACAGGGTCCAAATATATATGGGGTGCACAACGGGGGATAGGCTATTGGCTTTGTGGCATGAGACGATCTGGGTAACCATCATCCAGTTGGCCGAGTGGCAATTTTCTGTTTTCACTCCAGCCTACCCATCTCCCACACATGTTGGTCTGGTCACAGCGGCATCCTGGAGGTGGGGGCATTCAGCAGCATGTCGAGGCTCATGCCACCAAGAACGCCTAATTGCACACCACCACAAGGTGCCACCTAGCAAGTGGTCCGGTACTGTCCCACCCCCCCCCCAGGAGGGAAGCATCCAAAGGATTCTCTTAACTCCCTCCCCACTGGTCTCCGCTCCTGACGTCCAGGTTCAGGGCATGAACCCAGGTCATGTGTATGCCAAGTGAATTCCCATCACTGAGTGCCACAGAGCTGGCCCTGGGGACCTTAGTTTAATGTCTTATCCAAAGGATGGCAAACCCCAACAGTACTGCACCCCTCCCCAGTACTGCATTCAGGTGCCAGTGTTTTAAGGTATAAGCTGAATCCCAGTCTGGGACTAGAACCCACGACCTCCTTACCCAAAGGCAGATCTGCTATCAACTGAGCTACACTGACACCTTCTTAAGTCATTCTACATACAGTAAGCATCACAACATTCTTGCATGAAAGCCTCCGAATAAAATGGGCAAATCGGATGTTAAAATTAAGCAGTACCATATATACTCGCACATAAGTCGGATTTTGGGGAGTTTTCTGAGTGTGTCCAATCAGGGGTTCCCACTTATGAGTGGGTACTCGCAAAAGGGAAAAAAGTCTGTATCAAGTTGGTAACAACGTGCTAAATTATAAATAGTTGTGCTCTCCATGTTTCACGCATTTAACAGAGCAGGGTAATTAACTTATGCCTACCAGCTGACAGAAACAGTTCAGCTATTATCCCCCGCTTGTGCTTAATGGCCTGTCTGTGATTAGATAATGACGTGATTACCGCTAGTGTTTTAAACCCCCATGCACAAATCCCTGTTCATGGCAGCAGCAGTTTGTCTCAGAGTGCCCTCATTAAAATGAAAATGCAGCTCCTATACTGCCGATTTTAAACTTTGCATGGTACAATACGGAGAAACCCATACAAATACCACCACTGAAAGAGAGTGTCATGTAAATGAGAAATTAGTACGGGACTGGCGTCAAAGGAAAAATTAGCTTCAGTCAGTGGACAAAAGTGTTAAGAGGATGAAGATCAGCACCTCACCTGTGGCAGCGATCGAGTCCGCGCTCTGCTTTCAAAGCAGCAGCTACATATTCTGTTTGTATCAGATGATGAAGAAGATGACACCGAGTTCTTCGGGTTCAGTGATGGGGATTAATTAAATGGCAGAGCGGTCTTTTACAACAGAAAGCCCTAGTAAATTAAGTAAACCGTTTTTTTTGGTTTTTTTTTTTAACATATTTTTCATTTAATGTTCTCTTATTTTTTCCCCAACTATGGCTTAGTTTAATGCTACTGTATGCACTTGAACACAGTCGGTATGCCACATCAGCCCCCCCCCCCGACTTGTATGCGGGTCATAGAAAAATGCTAAAAGTTAGCAATTAGAATTATACCCCCGACTTATATGCGGACTGTCTTATGTGCGAGTATATACAGTAAGTCAATACATGGTGTGAGTTGTGGGGTAATGGCTCACTTCAGTAAGTGAGGCATAAGGCAGCACCAAGTACATTACACAGTCAAGAAGCGCCATCATCCCACAATCACCCATCGCACAATGTGTGACATCCTTAGTGGTGAAACCAAGCTCAAAGTCCAGTCTTGGTTTTCCCTGGCACAGAACACAGAAAAACTGGAAACTGCTGAAATTTGCAATCTGTCCATAAGACATTAAGCACTTAGGAATCTAGTGTGCGGGGGTGGGGGGAACACCCTTGTTTGTTCTCACAATACTCTTATTTGTGGAAAATCACCAACAAAAAGTGACTGACATGAAAATACAAAGGTTTTTTTCTGTTTAAAGTTATTTAGGGGGTGTGTTCCCATTTCCGTGATACTGTTGACAGGTTTTGCATGTTTATGTGCACATGACCGTAGCTAAGCCCTATACACTGAGCCCTATATAAGTCCCTCACTGCTCCCATCAGCTACAACACCTTTCTTTCTCCACGTGCTGTGACAGTCTGAGAGATGATGAGGAGCTCCGTCCTGCTACTGCTGTGCCTGTGGGGACCAGCTGCTGGTACGTATTGCCCTTTGGGGTTTCTTCTTAGATTTCAGGAGAAGGGAATGGGGAGCTATTTGGCAAAATTATACAACAGGTGACCATTACTAAAAATTTAAAAAGTCCTGCCTTTTGTATTACGTATTACAAAAAATTACTAACTTGTTTCATCATTGTTCTGTTTCATTGATGTCTAACAGTTAAATATTGTCTATATAAAGTGGTGGAAATGTACAAAATTCACTGGGGGAACTCGCCAACCTTGATCCAGAATTGATCATCTCTGATGGGGTCCTGGAGCAAGTTTCTTCAACAAATGTTTCATGTTTACACTTTATTCAGGTGTATTTGTATATTGTATACCAACAAGAGACTGTATTGTACACAAAAGCAGCCTGATACTGTATCAGAAGTGTAATACAGTATATAGTTAGCTTTTATTCTATATAAAACTCAGCCTGCTCAAAAACCTTACTGTGCAAATTTTAAACCGTTGTGCGCATTCCAAAGTGGTGTTGTGTGCATTCCGAACGGTTGTTCTGCACAGTTCAAAGACCACACAATTTTAAAATTTCCCATTAATTCCACTCCTAGCTACTTACTAACCACCCAGTGCCAAAAATTGTACCTTTTAACTTTTGAAAGTCTGTACATTTGATTTTGATCATAAAATAGAACAAAGAAATGGCAAGATGTCTTGTTTTTGATTCAGTGGGGGGTCGCTCACACTGGTGTAAAAACGATAAGACTACAAAAATAAAATATGGGTGACCCCACAGCTCCAACAACAAAATTCTGGCCTGCTCAAGCAATGAATGCTACTACACACAAAGTCTTTTTAAAAAGACTTCGTGTGTAGTAGCATTCATTGCTTGAGCAGGCCAGAATGTTGTTGTTGGATTTGAATATACCGGAAACTTGGCGAGCTCCACCAGATACCTTACTGAATCGTTTGTACAAGACTGGTGATTTCCCTGGGCACACAAACTTTTTGCACTTGACCCCACAACTCGGCATGTGTTTCCATCTCAGGGTTGAGATGAAAGCATGGACTTCACAAGCTTCGCTCTCGAGGTTCGTATGCTGCCATTTCAACCCCTCGATGGAAACACATCCCTGTTGTATATGGTTACCTTTACATTACTCTCTATTTTATTCCCAGAACTGAGTTCCTGCTCCCCCCTCAAAGTGCACAACTCTTTATGTGCTTTGCATATATAATAAAAGTTTGGGTATAAAAAAATTAAAATACGTTCCATTTGTTACCAGCAGAGGGCGGCTGATGACATCACAACTAACATACTTAGAGAGCTATGTGTAATGGTGGTGATGTCATATTCAGCTGAGTACTGGTCACAGGGTAATGAGCAGTTTCAAGGCTGTTTACAGTTGCAGTTTCATAATTAACAGACTTACTTTTTTTCTACTTATTTTTTATCCACTCCTTACTGTCCCTTCCAATCACCACTCCTTCCGTCCTACAAGGAGTGATGACCCCCACCTCTACCGACCAGCTTGGTCTGCCCCTAGAGTGCCACACACTGCCACTGGGGGGCACCTTGATGGCCAGATTACCCCGGGCAGGGCGAGGAGAAGATCCCCCTTTTTCCCCCCTTCCCCCTGCGGCAGCTGCACATTGGGGTCTGCCCCTTGGTCGGAGAGTGGCAAGGCCGGCTCCGGAGGACTTCATCTAAGCGACCGGAGGGCATTTTCCTCCGAGTTATCTTGTTTCCCCCACTTAACCCCGCCCTCTGAGACACTGGCGCAGAGAGTCTGCGTGCTGACGCACGCTCCTCTCAAGCGCTGCGGCATCCCCTCCCGGCTCTGACAGGCCAGACACGTGTCCCTTCGAGTCGGTGCATCCACCGGCCCTCTCAGAACATCAGGCGCTCAGCGCGCCCTGGCATCCCACCCTGAGGAGGAGAGGCATCCATTGGGACCTCCATCCTCCCTCCCGGCCGACCCGGCGGCCAGGTCCGTTCGAACCTGGAGTGAGTGTCTTGCCAGGTGTGGCGCCCAGTGCCTCAACTCCTCAGCGCCACCGGTCGGCTATACTAACAGACTTTAAAGGCACTGTCAGCTGTTACCAGCTATACAAAATCACACATGCACCCATAATGCAAAGCATCATGGGCTGCATATGCAAATCAACACAGAATATTATGCTGGTTCAACTTTAAGCAGAAATGCATGGTGCCAAAAGGCCTCTCACACAGTTTGCAAAGAGTGTCTCTTGTGTGATCAGTGTGCTTTTAATAAGGTTTAAAAAAAGTACAGTATGTCTACCATAGTTAGCAATATTAGTATCTTTCATCTAATCTTGATTTGAAACAGGTGCATTACTTCAATGTTCTGTCAAACTTCTGCCACTAGACACCTTGCCTGAATGCGGATGCGTGCTTCCTTTAAACTCGTGCAAGCATGACAGTTGCATTTTGTATGTAACTGTAACTAATGTTCAGGGCTAAAACAAGATGCTCTTTTGAGCATGGTAATGTTTGCAAGAAATTCAAATGAGCATTGATGTCTTACTTTTACATCTTTGAAAACTAGGATCACGGTCCCGAGCACGCGTGTCAGTGTCTGATTCTGACACGCATGCTCGAGATTGCAGTGTCACGCAACCACATTTCATGCAATCGTATTGCACCCGTGTCATGCAACCACCGGTCACACAACCACATGTCACGTATCGTACAACCGTGTCATGCAACCATGCAGGTTAATTGGGTTCAGGAGCACACCAGATGGCTTTGTCATGATGAGGGTCAAACTGGGGTGCAGGAGGCCCACCTAGAAATTTGGAAGGGGGCCTACCTGGAAAACAAATAAAGGGGCCCGGGGATTCATATTCGTATCAGTTTTACACCTCAATTTGATGCACAGGCTCTATTTTTGTACTTTATAATTTTCCTGCAGTGGTTGACACACTCCATTTAAGTAGAAAATGATAGATAATTATAAGAATTATCAGAGTTTGGAAGTTGGGTAGGAGATCAAGTGAGGTGCGCTCACCTTGAAATTTTCAGGTATCTAGGTGGGCCAGTCTGACACTGGCCATGGCAGTGAAGCTCTGCCAATGGAGGCACGTATCAAGCTGGAGAGAGTGGTGTCTATGATCTCTCACCATAGCATCCCTCTGGTGAGTTGGGGAAGCATGGTTCCTTTGCTAAAATCCATACACATTGAAAGGAGAACGGAAGCAGGTCCAGTAAAAGGTCCAGAAGCAGGTGGTAAAATAGCACTCGCCAGACTGACATTGCTGTTACTCTCAGGCTGCATGTCTTCTGCTGCACCCAACCAGATCCTCTTCTCCGGTGCCCCCAACCCCCCAAAGGCCATATCAGAGAAGCTTGGGAGAGGAATAGGAGTACAGAAAACAGGAGTGTCACTGGGGAGGGGGAGGAGAACACAGAAAACAGGAGTGTGACCTGAGGAGGGGGATAGGAGTACAGAAAGCAGGAGTGTGACCTGGGAGGGGATAGGGGTAGGGGTACAGAAAACAGGAGTGTGACCTGAGAAGGGGGATAGGAGTGTAGAAAACAGGAATGTGACCTGGGAGGGGGACAGGAGTACAGAAAGAAGGAGTGTGACCTGGGAGGGGATAGGAGTACAGAAAACAGGAGTGTGACCTGGGAAGGAGGATAGGGCTACAGAAAACTGGACTGTGACCTGTAGAGGGGGAACCGGAGATGTTAAAACTGTACAAAAGCAGATAGTGACACATACGAGAAGAAGTTTTCGATAAGTTACAGACAGCTAGGCACACCATGTCCAGCTATGCATTCAATGACGGTAACTACCTTGGGACGATAACCAGGTAATAGAATATAACTGATAGCATGCAAAGCAGTAAGGACAAAACACCATAGGGTAAGGAGACAGAGCAACAAGTTAAGGGAAAAAACAGAAACACGTGAGAAGAAAAATTGTCTGTTTTATTTTAAAATTGTGGTATAGGGACCGGCCCAGTGGCATGGAGGGCTGAGGCATCACTGCCTTACCTCCTGCCACGCTGGCGACCTGTGTTCACAATGCAAGTGGGTGGCCAGGGGTTGGCTGGGTAGGGAGATGATCGAGCGTCCGGAGGACAGCTCTCCTCTCCTGGGGAGGGGTGGGACCACAGACCTGTGCATGCCTGGCCCTAAGTGGTGGCTGGAGACTGGTACACCAGCTCCAAGAGACAAGGGGCAGAGATGGAGCAGACATCTGGCATGCTGCATGTGGAAGCGTGTGTGGCTCAGCCATTGGCGTCATTGCATGCCACGGCTCTGCACTTCAGAACAGGAGAAATGGAGGCCGAAAAACCTCCAACCAGCAGGATGATGCCGGCCCCCCGCAGGCACCGCACCCAACCAGCTGGCACCTCAATGCCAGAGGTACGTTCCAGTGGATGTTGGGGGTGACGAGGCTGGGGGGGAGGGTGCGGTGGAAGGGGTCCTGTCGGTGGCAGGACAGAAACAAAGTAAAAAAAAAAAATTGACACACAATCTGGCAGTAGCTAGCACAAATGGGGTTAGCTAAAATTGGAGTTCTAACCCCTGAACCCCATTTCAGGATCTGTCACTGAATGATGAAGTGACAAGTTCACAGATGCACCCCCAACTGATCTGGGGCACATCACTCTGAGTGTCTTTCAGATTTCTTCAAGCAGATCTTTCCATCTCACTTTCTAAACCTATGCAAATACATGCAAAGGAACTGTAAATGAGGTCGGAGCATATTCAAGGGTGTAATGAACAACTAAAAAGCTGCCCCAACATTCACCCACTCTGTATTTACATAGAATGCTAGTGTTCAAATATTGAAAGAATCACTTTAAAATCATATGAAGACTGAGTCAATTAAATAGTTTCTTTATTGTGTCTTTAACTCTGAATGTCTGGGAGCTGTTTTGTTTGCTTAAGGATGCCTTTCCCAAGGACAAGGTGGTTTAGATTTTACAAGTTTGACGCAGGTGGTGGGGGAGGGGTGTTCAGATTCTACCACGTTTCCCAGCTGTGTAAGACTGAAATACAAGAAGGTTAAGTGGCTTGCTCAAGGCCACAAAGTGAAGTTCTGCTGGCTGTTGAACCTTTGATCTGCTGGCTTATACAATAGTTCTGTGCTTTACCCAGTATAACACACTGCCTTCCTGAGGTTTAAAGCTCTCTGTTGCTACATCTGACACCCCCCCCCCTTGAGTTTCCTAATGTGGCATTATTGGTCTAAGGAGCTGACAGTATGAAGCAAACTGTAACCCTCCCACTTTAAAGTGGAGCTCCCAATGTAAAACTAGCCTCTCTGGGATGGGAAGAAAAAATTACTCACCTTAGTAATGTTGTTTCTTCTAATGGAGTCTTGCTGTATTCTGACAATAGCAGTGAGTCCCAACCTTCGAACTGCCCCGGAGATGAAAGAGTTAACTTTCCATGCCAGGCATGGAACGCTGAGCTCGAGCTCGGTTGAGACTCTGTCTGTTGCTGTTTGAACTCAAACCGTCAGATTCTTTACTCCGCCTCACTGAACAGTTGCTCCGGAGATTTCTCCCTTTGCTCAGTTCAATTTGTCGGTTAAAGTACGCTTTTCTCGGTTTTCGACCGAATTGAAACCGTAACCTGTCGGTTCAGTCTCTGTCTGTGGTATTCGTGAGTACTAGATAGGTTATATTGTTTTTTCTATTCTGTGTGGAACTTGTAAGCGGTTCATCGGTTCGGTTTGAACCGATCAAGTTGTGGTAAAATCTTTATCTGTACTTTTAGAGTGTGATTACTGGGTCTTATCGGTTCTAAAAAAAATGGATTTTGTTACCTTTTTTTCCACAACCCGTAACACAGTCAGGAACCGATAAGAGGGTCTTGCTATTGTCAGAATACAGCAAGACTTCATGTTGTTTGAATGTAATATTTCCAGGATTCTGTTTCTGCAAATAGTTTCTGAATGTTTACTGTATTTTGAAACACAGAGTGCTGGTGTGGATGAATGCAGGTTTAGGTTTTAAACTTCTATTCTGGTAATCCACAACATTCCCATACAACTCCTCACCCCTTTCAACATTACTGACAGGACTTTCATTTTCAATAATTTGTGTGGCAAGGTCCAAATTCAGATCTGCTTCATCCAGAAGTAGTGGGATCATTGAATCGGGGAGCTTTTTAGTATTTGACTGTTGAATTAGAGGGATACCGTCAGCTTTTTGGCTGACATTTCTCTTTTTGAAATAAGTGCATGCAGCCACCTGTATGTTTATTGAATACATATATATTGCCAGAATGGCACATTTTGCAATACAGTAACCAGTTTTAATATTTTTTATTGTTACTAAGTTCTACTGGTGGCCAGCTCTTATCCCTAGAAGCCTGGTGCCGATGGAGGTTCACAGTATCAGCGTAATGCTGGGAATCTCATCCATGGATGAGTTTGGAAAATTTGAAATGCTGTGAGTTTAGTGTACTGTATTTTCTAAAACAGCACATTGAGCTGAGCTTGGAAAAGTAACTGACTTGCAGAAATGAGCACTGTATCATGGTAAAATGTGACTTTGAAAAGTCAAGCTCTGACACCAGGCATCCACATCAGTGCGACGCTGATAAGGTAAGAACACATATTTCAAAGGTGATATAAAAATCAGTCAAAAGCTAACAGCGTCCCTTTAATTATATATTATACAGCTGCAGTTTGATAGAGTTAACTTTTGACAGTGGCTCTTTAAGGGAGTAATGAAATTGTATAAATATTCATATGTATGAACATTGTTCCCCTATTTGACCACTTTTGAACAGACTCCACTCCCTGAAGAAGGAGCTAGAGGCTCCGAATACACATGGGGTTTGGCTGTGCAATGGGTTCAGCACTGCTGAGAGGCTCCGAATGTGCCTGGGGTTTTGGGTTGCCATGTTGGTCTGACTCCACAGGGGGTTTGGCATTGCTGACGGCTCCAAATGTGCATGGGTTTCAGTGTTGCCAAGAGACTCCAAATGCATGTGGAGTTCAGTATTGCTAAGAGGCTCTGAATGCATGTGGGGTCCACTGCTGCTGAGAGGCTCTTCAAGCACATGGGGTTCAGTGTTGCCGAGAGGCTCCAAATGCACACAGGGCTCAGCGTTGCTGAAAGGCTCCAAATGCACACAGGGCTCAGTGTTGTGGAGAGGCTCCAAATGCACACAGGGCTCAGTGTTGCAGAGAGGCTCCAAATGCACACAGGGCTCAGCGTTGCTGAAAGGCTCCAAATGCACACAGGGCTCAGTGTTGCGGAGAGGCTCCAAATGCACACAGGGCTCAGCGTTGCTGAAAGGCTCCAAATGCACACAAAGCTCAGTGTTGCGGAGAGGCTCCAAATGCACACAGGGCTCAGCATTGCGGAGAGGCTCCAAATGCACACAGGGCTCAGTGTTGTGGAGAGGCTCCAAATGCACACAGGGCTCAGCGTTGGGAGAGGCTCCAAATGCACACAGGGCTCAGTGTTGCGGAGAGGCTCCAAATGCACACAGGGCTCAGTGTTGCGGAGAGGCTCCAAATGCACACAGGGCTCAGCGTTGTGGAGAGGCTCCAAATGCACACAGGGCTCAGCGTTGTGGAGAGGCTCCAAATGCACACAGGGCTCAGTGTTGTGGAGAGGCTCCAAATGCACAGGGCTCAGTGTTGCGGAGAGGCTCCAAATGCACACAGGGCTCAGTGTTGCGGAGAGGCTCCAAATGCACACAGGGCTCAGTGTTGCAGAGAGGCTCCAAATGCACACAGGGCTCAACATTGCTGAGAGGCTCCAAACGCACACAGGGCTCAACGTTGCTGAGAGGCTCCAAATGCACACAAAGCTCAGTGTTGCTGAAAGGCTCCAAATGCACACAGAGCTCAGTGTTGCTGAAAGGCTCCAAATGCACACAGAGCTCAGCGTTGCTGAAAGGCTCCAAATGCACACAGAGCTCAGTGTTGCGGAGAGGCTCCAAATCACACAGGGCTCAGTGTTGGAGAGGCTCCAAATGCACAGGGCTCAGTGTCTGGAGAGGCCCAAATGCACACAGGGCTCAGTGTTGCGGAGAGGCTCCAAATGCACACAGGGCTCAGTGTTGCGGAGAGGCTCCAAATGCACACAGGGCTCAGTGTTGTGGAGAGGCTCCAAATGCACACAGGGCTCAACATTGCTGAGAGGCTCCAAATGCACACAGGGCTCAGTGTTGCGAGGCTCCAAATGCACACAGGGCTCAGTGTTGCGGAGAGGCTCCAAATGCACACAGGGCTCAGCGTTGCTGAAAGGCTCCAAATACACAGGGCTCAGTGTTGTGGAGAGGCTCCAAATGCACACAGGGCTCAGTGTTGCAGAGAGGCTCCAAATGCACACAGGGCTCAGCGTTGCTGAAAGGCTCCAAATGCACACAGGGCTCAGTGTTGTGGAGAGGCTCCAAATGCACACAGGGCTCAGTGTTGCGGAGAGGCTCCAAATGCACACAGGGCTCAGCGTTGCTGAAAGGCTCCAAATGCACACAGGGCTCAGTGTTGCGGAGAGGCTCCAAATGCACACAGGGCTCAGCGTTGCTGAAAGGCTCCAAATGCACACAAAGCTCAGTGTTGCGGAGAGGCTCCAAATGCACACAGGGCTCAGCATTGTGGAGAGGCTCCAAATGCACACAGGGCTCAGCATTGTGGAGAGGCTCCAAATGCACACAGGGCTCAGCGTTGTGGAGAGGCTCCAAATGCACACAGGGCTCAGCATTGCAGAGAGGCTCCAAATGCACACAGGGCTCAGTGTTGCAGAGAGGCTCCAAATGCACACAGGGCTCAGTGTTGCGGAGAGGCTCCAAATGCACACAGGGCTCAGCATTGCGGAGAGGCTCCAAATGCACACAGGGCTCAGTGTTGCGGAGGGCTCCAAATGCACACAGGGCTCAGTGTTGCAGAGAGGCTCCAAATGCACACAGGGCTCAACGTTGCTGAGAGGCTCCAAATGCACACAGGGCTCAACGTTGCTGAGAGGCTCCAAATGCACACAGGGCTCAGCATTGCTGAAAGGCTCCAAATGCACACAGAGCTCAGTGTTGCTGAGAGGCTCCAAATGCACACAGGGCTCAGTGTTGCGGAGAGGCTCCAAATGCACACAGGGCTCAGTGTTGCGGAGAGGCTCCAAATGCACACAGGGCTCAGTGTTGCGGAGAGGCTCCAAATGCACACAGGGCTCAGTGTTGCGGAGAGGCTCCAAATGCACACAGGGCTCAGTGTTGGAGGCTCCAAATGCACACAGGGCTCAGTGTTGCGGAGAGGCTCCAAATGCACACAGGGCTCAGTGTTGCGGAGAGGCTCCAAATGCACACAGGGCTCAACGTTGCTGAGAGGCTCCAAATGCACACAGAGCTCAGCGTTGCTGAAAGGCTCTGAATCATACAGGGTTCAGCATCGTTGAGAGGCTCCAAATGCACACAGAGCTCAGTGTTGCAGAGAGGCTCCAAATGCACAAGGGGTTCAATGTTGCTGAGAGGCTCCAAATGCACACAGAGCTCAGTGTTGCAGAGAGGCTCCAAATGCACAAGGGGTTCAATGTTGCTGAGAGGCTCCAAATGCACACAGGGCTCAGCGTTGCTGAAAGGCTCCATATGCACATGTCGTTTGGCGTTGCTGAGAGGCTGTGAATCTGCATGGGGTTCAGCACTACCAAGAGGCTCCGAATAGGCATGGGGTTTAGCGTTGCTGAGAGACTCTGAATGCATACAGGGTTCAACACTGCCAAAAGACTCAGAATGTGTGTGGGGTTCAGCGTTGCCAGCAAATAATTATGCACTTTGCACTTTGTTATACAACTTATAAATAGAGAATAATGCCTGTGCAGGTGTGTGTTATGAAGATTTTTCACACACACCTGAGGTGTGTGATAATCCATAAACCCCGAGACAAGGCTCAAAGGGTTTATGAGATTATCACACTCGAAGGGAGTGTGAAAAATCCTCCTAAGACAAACCTTGCATGAGCATTATTTTTTATAATAACTGACGCCCAAGGTTTGAGCAGAGACAAAACCGCTAAACTGTATTTGTGCGAGCGTCTTTTTTTTTTTTTTTTATAATTCATAGTTTTATTGAATTTAACTTTTTACAACAATGAAATAACTGGTATATGATAGTAATATACATTACTTATTCTATAATATATGAACAAGATAAAATACAACAACAATATTTTGTAATACAACAAGACATAAAGATCCTGGTTTGTATACCTATAATAAGGTATGTAACTCTGATAACGACAGATAATGGACTTTGTCAGCAACTCTTAATATCAAAACTGTGTTGTAATACTAAATTTTGCATTACTAACTTTACACCTGTGTAGAGCAGGTGTGTCTCTAAGCAGCTGCCATAATCACCCAAATACAGTGTGCTTTCTTTCGTGCTTCAGTGAAGCGAGAGCATGAGGAAGAAAACATGCACTAACCTGCTATCAAGTCATTATGGAATTCAGTGGATTATTACAGTATTTTATCCAGAGTGGATATCCAGTCATTATAGGGGGTCACCAGTTATTATTAAATAGTATCTTCTCCTCCTGTGTGCATGTTGCTTTTTCTGCTTTGGAGTTGTATTATAAAAGTAAAGCAGTGCATCTTTAGAGGCTCTGTGCTGGAGCTATGTCAGTTTTTCCCACATTTTTTTAAAACATCTCACTCTGTACTCCTTTGCATCCCCATTCCCTGCTGTACATTTACTTGATGCCACACTTTTGTTTTACCAGCATCAAAACTCTGTTAAGCGGGGGCCGGCATTTTTGTCTGTTTTTTCTCCCCTGGAACCGAGGGGCATGCAATGATGCTAACGGAGGTGGTGCGTGCATGCATGCATCCGTGCGTGCTCTCCTCCCAGCATCTGCCCCTAGCTCCACCCTACTGCAGCACGGTGCCTTGTCTCCCAGCCTCTGCTAGGGGGCACACAGGCACTGACACTGAAAGCCCCCCTCCCCGGAGAAGGAGAGCAGTCCATCGGATACTCGATCCTTCTCCTTCCCTGCCGACTCCCCATGGCCCATGCCCATTCCTGAACACGGGTCACCGGCATGGCGCGAGGTGTAGCGTCCAGTGCCTCAGCACTCAACACTACCAGACCGGCTTGCTGCACTTTTTTATTTTATATTTGTTTTACCAACATCAAAACTCTGTTAAGCAAGGAGCTCATTTTCAAGGAGGTCCAGGATATGACAATCAAAATTTCAAATGGAAATTACAGTGCAAACTGTGTATACCAGTCACAATCCAAGCAAATTTTATACATGCAAAACATGTAGCAAGAAAGAGACTACAGTGTCTAGAAGCAACAAGGACATGTGGAGAGACGAGAAGAGTCCAGCTTTAACTCAAACTTTAATGCATGTTTGCTGTGTTGGAGTTTACATTTTGTGTTTTTGTTAGCGCCAGTGCCCCCAGTCATGAATACGTTTCAGTTACTTCCCAGCTCCCCATAGTCAAAAGAAAACTGTTGTTAACTCTACGGGTATTCAGAAATGGCAGAGAACACCAATGAAAATATGGGGATAACAATATTTAAAGAAGCACTCCTTAATTTCAAATAAAAAAAAAAAAAAAAAAATACTAAATCAGACTAAGCAAGCATATGTCAATGCTGAATGTTGGCTTGCAAGCTGTTGTACCGGGTCCTGCTTACACACATTTTTACTAGATATTTACCCAAAACAGACCAGATGAGATGTAGCATGTCATTTGCAATGGGGTCTTGATTTTACACAGTTTTATACTGCATTTACCCAGGACAGTAGAGGTGAGATGTGATATCTCATTATGTTGCTTGCACACATGTGGAAGAAACATAGTGCCATAATCCGAGTTTTCGGAGGTGTGGCACCTGTCTTCCAATTCAGTCAGTGTGCTTGCAGGCACGGCCCCAGTTCCCCAATCACTGCTGCAGCTGTCTATGACAGCAGTTGAAAATGCACTGGTCGGACATTTGAAAGGAGGCTCCGCTTCAGTGAGCAGAGCTCCCCCCCTACCTGCCAGCGCTGCAGCACCGCATACACACACACATACTGCGTGCTCATGCCCTCCCACCACACACACACTGTGAGCACGACAGGTGCCAACCCCGTAAACCAGACCAAACTTGGGTGTGCACAGGACCCCATAACATGGCAAAGTTATTATAGCTGGCCAGGTGCCCAATCCTATCGGCTCCGCCACACCCCCATAATCACGCGTGACATGCACCGGAGCCCACCCAAGCATGGAAAATGTGTTATGACTGACGGGGTGCCCAATCCCCGTCAGCTCCAGCCCCCCAAACAGCCTTCCAGCTGCCATGCTGAGCCACCCCAGCGTGGCAAATGTCCCTCGTTGTCTTATTAAAAACAAAAAACCTGTAAATACAAAACTGTCCTCGGCGCTTCTCCCTGCCCCTCCCACAACCCGCCCACCCACTGCGGACTCTGCTCTCCACACCCTCACCCCATACTTACCTCTGGACCTCAGCGCGATCTTTGGTGAACTGGGAACACATCTGCACTCTACAAAGCTGACTGTGACCTGAGGAAATGCCGGTAAGCTGTATAATGGGATAGATACGGATTTTTTCAGCTTTGCTGCATATCTCAGGCATTTTTTGGAATTTTGGCACCAAATTTTCAACATGGGAATTTTGGGACCCCTCCTCATGAATTCTGTCACTGTCATGGCGTTAATCGGGCCCAAAGGGTGATTTCGCAGTCACTGCGTGAAATCACCTTTCGGGACTGATTAACAAAACAACAGTGCCAGTGTTCATAAGGTGGGCTCTCAAAAAGCCTGTGTTGCAAATTTGGTGAAAATATTCCTAACAATGACTGTTTCACGAGCGTGCGTTGCGCAGTTCCTACGCACGCTTGTAAGTTCACGAATTTTTAATATTTGCACTCCAGATTTTCAACATTGTCATTTTACCACACCTCCTTATGAGCACTACAGTTGCCATTTTTCACATCTCGCCCAAAATGTGTTTCCGCGCATGTAGCGCACAATGGCGCAGTCGGTGTGTGAAATCAATGTATAGAACACATTAAGAAAATCATAGTCACACTGTTCATGAGCAGAAGTCTTAAAATGGCTATGTTGGAAATTTGCTTAAAGTCCTAAAAATGACTGTTTTATGAGCGCGCGTTGCGCAGTTCCATGCACGCTCATAAGTTCGCGAATTTTCAATATTTTCAATCCAGATTTTCAATGTTGCCATTTTGCCACACCTCCTTATGAGCAGTACAGCTGTCATTTTTCACATGTCGCCCAAAATGTGTTTCCGTGCATGTAGTGCACAATGGCACATTCGGTGTGAACAATCAATGTTTGGGACAGATTAAGAAAATCACAGTGACACTGTTCATGAGCAGAGATCTTAAAATGGCTATGTTGAAAATTTGGTGAAAAAATTCCCTTCAGACATTCTGCAATATTACTAATGAAGACATTGAACAGGACTGGCCCCAGGACCGATCCCTGCAGCACCCCACTGGTCGCCCCCTCTCCCTAGACTGCACACCATTTACCACCACTCTCTGCCTCCTGTCTGTGATTTCCAGCCCAGTTTACCACCCTTTCCCCCTGCCCAGCCTACCCAGCTAGTTTATCGGCCTCCTATATGGGATGGTGTCAAAGGCTTTGCTGAAATCAAGGTAAGTGCTGTCCACTGTCCCACCCTGATTCACTTCCTTTGTCACCCAGTCAAAGAAATCAACCAGATTTATCCGACATGATGTCCCCACTGTGAATCCATGCTGTCTATGGTCCTGGGGTCCGATGGCTTCTAGATGCCCCACTATCCTTTCTTTAAGCAATGTCTCCATGATCTTCCCCACTACTGAGGTGAGGCCAAACAGCCTATTGTTCCCTGCCTCCTCCCTGCTGCCAGACTTGTATAGAAGGATCACATGTGCCCTCCTCCAGTTCACTCATGTTGAATGACTCGGTGAACATGGCTGCCAGAGGTACTGCCATCTCCCTTCGCAGTTCTGTTTAATATCCTTGGGCGTGTTCCATCGCTTTGTCCACCTTCAATTTAGTGAGCTCCTGCAGGACTCTTTTGCCTTTGAATGGACTATTGTCCACCTCTTCACCCCATTGGCAACTGCTGTACTGCTGTGGTCCTTGCCCCTCCCACTCTTCTGTGAATACTGAATGGAAAGATGCAGTGGATGTCTTGGGAGGAAGGCATGGAACTATCACTTCCAAATACCTAAACAGCACATACAAGCAAGCAACATTCAGCACTGACAAATGTTTGTTTTTAGTGTGGCCCTATTTTTATAATGTGTTTTTCTAGGACAGATCATCTAGATGCAACATGCAGTTTTGTAGTATATTTATCCAGGATGACCCAGCTGAGATGCAATATCTCATTCTGTACTGTATTTACCAAGGATAAGACAGTTCAGATGCTATCTTGCTTTCAGTGGGATCTGCCATTTCCTGATTTACACGCTGTATTTACCCAGGACAGTACAGCTCGGATGCAAGATCTCATTCTCGTTGGTGCCTTAATTTTTTTGCAACTCAGCTTTATTGAGTGGAGGATGTCAAAAATACCTGCTTTTTTATAATGAATTTACCCAAGATAGGCCAGCTGAGAGGCAATATCTAATTTTCAGTGGGCTGCCACATTCTGACTGCAAATTTCCAACATAATTTTTTTATGACCTGGTGTTACTTACGATCAAGACAGGTGGAAGTTTTTAAATCCAATCCCAAAGGTGATTTCACTTTGCGACTGCCAAAACATGTATTGGCGGGGATTTGAAAACTGACACCTGTCATGATTATGAGATGGGGCGTGACACGATGGATATGTTGAACATTAGGTGCCCAAATCTGCAAAAATAAAGTTATGAGTAAATACTGGAACAATTCAATGTTTTTTCATAACTTAGCTGTTTTTTTTTGTTTTGTTTTGTTTTTTCAGATTTTGCCACCAAATTTTCAACATAGTCTCTTATGACCCCATGTTATGATCAAGACAGGTGAATTTTTTTAAATGCTGTCCGAAAGGTGGTTTCACAGAGGGACTGTGAAAACATGTTTCAAAGGGGATTTGAAAAATGACACCCGTCATGTTCATCAGCTGGGCAGCAAAAGGGCTATATATGCACATTTGAGGCCAAAGTCTGCAAAAATCACAAAGTTAAAGAGTAAACGCTGAAAAAATTAAATGTTTCCTCATAACTGTTGTTTTTTGACATTTTGACCCCAAATTTTCAACACTGTCTTTTTATGACCCCACCTTATGATCACAGCGGTTCATATTTATGGGGGTATGGGACATGATGGGGAAGTGGAAGGAATACTTGGCAGAAGATTGAATTTTTTTTTTAAAGGGGCATGGGCACAGGAAGCAAATGGGGAGGTGGGAGAGATACTTGAAAGGGGTGGGATTGTTTAATTGGGACAAATGGAGGTCGAATAGAAGTTATGTGCAGTCAGTTGCATTGCGGGGGGAGGACGAGACGTTGGCTGATCATGATGTCAATCAGCTGCTTGCTGGGTGACATCATGCAGATCAAGACAAAGAGCTGCCCAGGCCCCTGTGATTCGAGCGGCTCTTTTCTTTGAACTTCACAAAGTTTTCACCCAGCACGCTCAGAAGAGTGTCATGACCAATCTGGCTAAATATTGGTCTGACATTGTCAAGCCCACTGCAGACTGCCCTGCATTGGATCGACAGTGACACACTTCTCAAACGTACTATCATGCAATATGTTCACCGTGTGCAAGTACGAACATGACAACAGAAAAACGGCAATGTATAATAGAATAAAAAGATAGCTGTACAAAATGTTCCCCGTGACATGCACAGCTCATTTAAATAATTCCTTTTTGTGATAGTTACCTTCATGCTGATAGGATCTTCCCAGTCAAATGTCACAAATTGCATCTCACAGGAGTAGCCTCAGTTAGGAAAATGGGGATGGGGCCAGTTTGGATCTATCTCCAATCCCCCAACACATACACACTACTTTCCCTGTTATGGAAGTGAAGTAAAATGTCCTGTCTTCAAAAACGGGACATAATTTTCTAAAGTCCTACTCGCCTACTACCCAGTTGCTAAGGTGAGTAACTAGCATATTTCTACGATTCCTGTAAACTGAGCCCAACACTGCACTCTTGCCACCCATACATGTGCACCATACCTAATGCTGAATTTACAGTCGGGAGCTCCCATAGGGCTGTGCTGCAGGACAAGTTAAAGTTGTGGTCCTGGGTGGGTATGGCTTCACATCAACTTGTCTTGCAACACAGCCCCCGCCCTGAGAGCTGCAGGCTGTAAACTCAATATTTCCAATTATAAAATGAATCGGAGAAATGTTGGAGGCTGATTCTGTGAACCATGAGAATAGCTCAGTATATCACCCTGGTTCAAAACTGATTACTAACACTGTGGGGTCACTGTGTAATCACAGTTACACAATCCAGGGTGTGGTATATCATGGAACATAGTCACTTCTTGAGTGAAGAAACTCAGTGCTGCCTCTTGCCTCACAATGCAGCCAAGATGTGATGATATCACATGACACACAGTGCCACACCCTATTTTGAATTATTGCTTCAATGGCATGGACGTATGAGCACCCTCAGACCAGTTATTGACCCAGTTTATAGAGATCCAAGAATTGCCTCAGTTGCACATTTTAGCAGCTAGGCAGTACTTTAGAAAATCTTCCTTTAAAGAGACAAGCACCTTTAAATATACTTTTATCCCTCCCCCCATACTCCTGCTTCAGACAAATTTCCTGGCTGACACCCCTTACTTGCTAGCACCTACCCACATGGACTTCTGCCCTGACACCCATTACCTACTGGCAGCTACCCGTATGGCTCCCAGTCCTGACACCTCTTACCTTCTGGCACCTACCCACATGGCTTCCTGCCCTGACACCCATTACCTGCTGGCAGCTACCATCATGGCTTCCAGCCCCAGCACCCCTATCTGCTGGCACCAACCTGCATGGCTTTCAGCCCTGACACCCCTTACCTTCTGGCAGCTACATGCATTGCTTCCAGCCTCAACATGTCTTAGCTGCTGGAAACTACCCACGTGGCTTCCAGCCCTGACACCACTTACCTGTTGGCAGCTACCCATGTGGCTTCCTGCACCGAATTCCCTTACCTGCCGGTACCTACCCACATTGCTTCTTGCCCTGACATCCCTTACCTGTTGGCAGCTACCCACATAGTTTCTAGCCCCAACACTTCTTAGCTGTTGGCAGCTACCCACATGGCTTCCAGCCCTGACACTTTTTACCTGTTCACAGCTACCCACATGGCTGCCAGCCTCGACACTTCTTACCTGTTGGCAGCTACTCACATGGCTTCCATCCCTGACACTTGTTGGCAACTATCCACATAGCTTCTAACCCTGACACCCCTTACCTGTTGGCAGCTACCCACATGGCTTCGAGCTCCGACACCCCTTACCTGCTGGCAGTTACCCACATGGCTTCCAGGTAGCCACACAGAGTCAGATATCCAATGTTGCCAGAGGACGGATGTGTGACCCTGACAGTCCCATCATCTCAAAGCTTTGCATTATATTTACACGTTTTTCACAGAAACACAGAAACATAGGATATGACAGCAGATAAGGGCTGCCTGACCCATCCAGTCTGCCCATTTCTCCCTACCTTCACTATTACATCACACCATGCCCGATCTACAGCTCTTTCTACCTCCCCCCTTCCTTTCCATTATGATTCCCTTGAGCTTATCCCATGCATTCCTGAACCCCACCACTGTTTGTGCCCCCACCAGCTCCACTGAAAGGCTGTCCCAGGAATCCATCTCTGTTTCTGTGAAGCACTTCCTCACATCTCTCCTGACTCTACTCCCCAGTTTCATAGCATGTCCCCTTGTCCTTGAGCACCTTTTCTTCTACAAAATACTCCCCACTACACCTTATTTACCCGTGTGAGGTATTTAAAGGTCTCTGTCATAATCCCTCCCTCCTTCCTCTGTTCCAGGATGTACATATTGAGGTCCTTTAGTCTCTCCTCATAGGGCTTTTGATGCAGACTCTGCAACATTTTAGTTGTCCTCCTCTGAAATGCTTCCACTCTGTCTATGTTTTTCCAGAGATGTGGTCACCAGAACTGGACACTGTACTCTAGGTGGGGCCTTACCAGCCATCTATACAGTGGCAACACCACCTCCCTCTTGCTGCTGGTGATACCCTTCCCTATGCACCCCAGCATCCCACTAGCCCTCCCTACTGTCTTGTTGCACTGCCTGGCAACCTTTAGTTCATCTGATATGATGACCACCAATCAGGAAAGAGACCTGGGGGTAATCAAAACCACTCAACCCATTTTGTACTCTGCCCTTGGGGTTTTGTGCCCCAAGTGCATTATTTTGCACTTTTTTGCATTGAAACCCAGCTGCCCTACCCTTGACCACACCTCTAGGTCTGGTCATCCTTTCCACTCTCATGGAGTGTCCACCGTATTGCAGATTTTGGTGTCCTCTCCAGTCTTGCCAACCTTCAGAGGTTCTGGCAATGATATCCCCATGGGACCGGCTGAAGCCCTCCCATCTCATTATATCATTTTTTCCAGATACCCGTTGATCATTTTGGTGACCCGACATTGTGTACTGGCGATTTGCCTCATTGTCGTTTTTTGTGCTGCAGAGACCAGCTTGCACAGAGCACAAACAAAGTGGTAAAATAATATTTCCTTCTAGTAATTCATGTTCTTACTGGAGGACTCCTTCTCAGTCTCCCTCTTCTATTCCCACTACCTTTCCTCCCTCCTCTTCCCCCCCCTTCCTCTCTGTAAACAGTCAGCTACCCCTCCTCTATGGCCTATCTTTCTATCCTTCCCATGTTCTCCCCTTCCTGATTACCATATGGAAATTTCTGCAGATATTAACCTCAGTGACGAGGCCCTCTAGGGCTGATTCTCCCACCCCCACGCCCTTCCACTCCAACTCCCCTAAACCTGCCTATTCCTATTCTTTCCCTCCCTCTTCTCCGCCCTACCTCTCCTTACCTAATTAACGGTCCCCTTCCTTCATAGAACTACCTATCTGTTTGACCTATACCATTCTGGACATTTCATAGATTACTACTGTATGTAGCTATGTTGTTCTGTCCACAGCTGTTTTGTATTTTTTTTTGGTTTTCATTGATGACGTGGAACCTCTGTAAATGAGCTCTTAGCTCAAAGGTCTTAATCCGAGATAAATAAATAAAAATAAATTAATAAAATTCATTTGAACCTTGTGTGTGGCCAGTTGTAACTCAGATGTCCCACACCATTCCGGAGCCCCCCCTTTTAGCTCCACCCACAAAGCAGCCTTCTGATTCCATGAAGTGGCAGCTGGGGCTTTTTTCCCCAGGCTGTTTACAGCAAATTGCAATTCATTCACTAGAGAACTCTGTGGCTCTGATTCCCCCACTTCTTGCCATTTTATTTAGATCTTGTAGCAGGCAGCATCTTGGAGTGATTTACCTGCTCCAGGGTACAAAGGGTCTGAGCTGCCCTTTAAGAGTAAAAGTATGTGGCTACCAGATGGCCACCACAAGCAGCTGCATAATAGTGACCCTGGCTCAGGATCAAATGCGGGTGTTAGCAGTTGAATGGTCAGCTAGGAAGAGTATTGTCCCTGGCAGTAAATACCAGCCGGGGGGGGGGCAGCACATTCAGCTGCATCGGTGTCCACTGGTGGTGGGCCAGGGAATGTGGTCTCTTGTTGAGAGATCTGCTGCCTGCCTGTGAGGCTAACAGTAACTATGGTTGCCACCGCAGGGACAGAGGGGCAACCAAAGAAACACAAACACAGAATTTGTCAGCTGCTAAGGACTGTTTGGCCCATACAGTCTGCCCCTTTTTCCTGCCTATTTTACTGCAGATCTCCAGCTACCTCCATCCTCCTATCCCATGCATGCTTGAAGCTCACCACTGTTTTCACCCAAAATCCTCTGCTGGAATACCATTCCAGACATACACCACTCTTTCAGTGAAGAAGTACTTCCTCACATCCCTCCTAAATGTTCCCCCTCCAGCTTCATTATATGTCCCCTTGTTCTCATGCACATTCTCCTCTGAAAAATACTCCCCTCCTGTATCTTGCTCAACCACATAAGGTATTTATAGATCTCTATCATTTCCCTCTCTCCCTCCTTCCTCTCTTCCAGGGTGTACATATTGAATTCCCATAGTGACTCCTCAGAGGGCTTCTGAAGCAGTCCCTGCACCATTTTTTTTTTATTTTATTTATTGAATATTTGTAATTACAATCCTTTGTGTCAGAGACTCCTTTTCAAAGGCTCCATGTTAAGAGATGATAGGTAGACAATAGGTACAGCATAAGATACAAGGAGCACATTAAGAGTAACATGTGGTACAATAAATTGGTACAAAGATGAATGCAAACATATGCAGATACACTAGAGACAACCGTGAGCAACAGGTAATTGAGGAATCACATATTAGGACAATAGAGTGTAATGGCTAACGTATACATGAGCAAGCAAGGTATTTGAGCAGGTAGCGGGAGGAGGAGTTTTGCCTTGGAATAAGCATAGTGGTTTTAGGGTCTGGAGAGTGGGATGGGACTGGGGGGAACCTAACGGGGGGGTTATAAAGTGGCTAGGGGAGTAAGATAGTTGCATGTAGGAGAGCTGGGTAGAGAACAGAGTCATAGGGGTTAGTGGGCTGTCGGGAGGGAGGAGGGAGCATGAGGTTGAGTAAAGCCCAACCTCATGCCCCCCATACATCCTCCATCCTGTCTGTCCTGCTTGAGATGTGGTCTCCAGAACTGGACACAGTACTCCAGTTGGTATCTCACCAATGATCTACACAGTGGCAACACCACCTCCCTCCTTCCTTCATCTGGCGATACCTCTCTCTGGGCACCTCAGCATCCCACTGGCCCTATCTACTGTCTTGTCAAACTGCCTTGTTACCTTGAGGTAATCGGGTCTCTTTCCCTGTTTGGAGATCATCAATACCTCTCCCCCAATATTATACTCTGCCTCTGAGTTTCTGTGCCCAAGGTGTGTGATTTTTGCACTTCTTCGCATTGAAACCCAACTCATATCTGTGTGACCATTCTGGTTTCACCTGGCCTCTGCATATTTTCTGTATCCCCGGTGTCCACCCTAGTGCAGATTTCGGTGTCATCTGCGAAGAGGTACACCATCCCTTCCAGCTCTTCTACAATATCACTTATAAAGACTTTAAAGAGGACTGGTCCGAGTACTAAGCCCTGAGGTACCCAGATGGTCACTATTCGCTGCCTCAAGTGAATTCCATTTGCCGCTGTCCTCTGTTGCCTATACATCAACCAATTTCTTACCCAATTTACCACCTTCGGCCCCACCCCCAAACTGCCCAGTTTCTTAATGAGCTTTCTGTGTGGCAGTGGGAGTAAATTAAGACACACACACGTACACACAGCCATCAGATTGTTAGCTGCAGGGACTCACAATATTCACCACGTATTGACCTTTGCAGGCTGGACTACACAGAAATAGTGACTACTGAGGCTGGCAGGAGGTCAGGAAAACTCAATTCTAGGACGGGAGGACAATCTCAGGCAGACAAAAAGCACGATGGAAAAAAAAAAGTGAATGAAAGGCTGTGTGCAATGCAGGCAGTGCTCATTGCGGCATTGTCATGTAATGTGGACGCATCACACATTGGTCCCAGTAGAGTGGAGTAGGCATCCTGCTGCACTAGTGACCCCCCTATCGTGGGCCGGGGATTGACACAGATGTTGGTTGGTTTGGGTGGTGGGAACGCCATACTCAAATATGGAAAAATACCATTCCCACATAGATGATACGGGTTACTGGCCCACCCACCTCAGACTGTCATGGGTTCCCTCCCATCTCTGCCTCCTTCACTGGACAGCTGTTCTCTAGGACAGAATTGCCGCACCTGGTATTGCAGGATTCCCCCATGGGGAGTGGAATATAGGAGGAATTGATTTGATGTCCTCCAGGTCCAATAGATATGCCAGATGGAAAAAGACAGCACAATAAATAGATCAGGTTGAGCAGCAGAAATAGTTTAAAAAAAAAAAAACATTACATTGGCAGCTGAGAGTTTTAATAAACATCTCAGTAATGGTGACCAACATTATTTTTAGTATTTGCTGAAAGAACATCAGCTGAACTGCCATGGGCAGGTAAGGGGAATCACTTTCTTCCTCTTACACAAGTCGCACAGTGACACAAAGTGGGCCAAACAGACTTCAGAATCCTGATGTCCCTCCTGCATTCTATAGTCAGTTTTTCCCTCAAAGCCTCTGGCTTCGGCACCCCTACCACTTTGTAAATCTGTGGGCTGTTAGTGGGGAGGATGGCCCAAACTGAGTTTTCCCGTGTCATACATTGTTTTTTAAATATCTGTTTCCTTTCCTGTTATTTCTTTTATGTCTTTTCAGCTATTGACTGCAATGACGTGCCCGGAGCACTAAAGCAGATTGACGTGAGCAATGGGCAGGTGTTCGGAGTGAACGATGCAGGCAATATCTACACCCGCTACGTGGATGACTGGGTCCAGATTCCAGGCGCTCTTATCCATGTCACCGTTGGCCCAGCCGGTGTCTGGGGAGTGAACAAAAACTACAATATCTTCAAACTGGTTGGTGGATACTGGGTCCAAGTCCAAGGTACGTTCTTGTTTTTTTGTTATGTATTGTAGTTGTGCATGCAGTACCTGTGAGAATAAAAATGAGTATTTGTGAGATTTTTGTGATGTAGGCCTGGAGTGACAATATTTTTGATATTCTCATTCTAGACCTGCCATCCACAAATTCTCAGTTTAGACCCTGCAGTAAAATACTTTACCAAAGGGAGAATAGCTTTTGCAAGGCTTGCTGACTTCATAGAGGCCCTGTGCTGCATTACAACTAAAGCAGTGAGCTCCATCTGAAACAGTTTAATCTCTGCGTAAAGATGTTACTTAAAAGTCGAACCTTTAAGGGGGTAACCAGTGCCTCAGGAGTACTTTGAAAGAATAAATGGAAGGCTTGGCCTGTAGTTCAATGGACAAGCAGCCAGCCACTCCCACCTCCTGAAGTATATAAGCAGCTCCTTTCAGCCTCCTTCTGAAGCACCTTTTCTTTGCCAGCCGGAGGATCTGTTGGTCTGTCCTCTAAGCTGGCTGGGGCCTTTGCCCCCCCCCCCCTTGCTGTTTGTGTTTGTTTTCCTGCTTCTGGTTTGTATTTTGCTTCCGGCTGTGTGCTTCTTTCAGCCCTTGCTTTCTGTGTTTTTGTGTCTTTGTATTTTGTTCTGGGCCTTTGTTCTCTGTTTTCCGTGTTTGTGTGTTTTGGTTTTGTCTTTTTGGGGCTTTTGCTTCTAAGCTAGCATATGGGGCTCTCCCCTGTGTTTTGTGTGTCTTTGGTTTTGTTTTTGTTTTGGGGGGTTTTGTTTCTCAGCTTGCCTACTGCCATTCCCTTGGCTTCCACCTCTGGGATGTCTGCTCCTAGCATATTGCTACTCCAGAGCTCATTCTACTTGTTCAGTTACTCCTGAGCTCATATTACTTGCTCTCAGTGACTCACACCTCTCAAATTACTCGCAATGTGACTGCAACAACTATCTGAGTGTTTTCAGGTCACCCATAGTTGATTCAGATCACTCTGAAAACCTAGTTATGCAGCTCCCTCATGCTCTCAACTCATTCTACTTCCCCTCATTGCTGCAGTTTCGTTTCATTGCCAGGTGATAGCTGATTTCCTTCTATGTATATTGAAGTTTACAACTCAGGATACTTGTACAGATGCTGCTTCTATGTTTGTACACTCTGTTATACTCTGAGGTTAGCTAAGCTACTGCTGTTGCTGTCAACTAGTTTCAATACCTGTGTAACCCCTAGATGGTGCTATCTCAAGGGCTACTACCCCTGCCTGCTTGGCTAGTAGCAGGTTAAGGGGCCTGAGTTCCAGAGGTCAGGGTTGGTAGTGGTCAAGCTAACCTGGGCACAGCTCTCCAGGACACTGTGACCCCCTCTTTCCTTACTAGTGGCTGGAACAATACACAATAATCACTCTCACAATACCCCTGATACACCACACAAGTACCCACACTGTTTGCACTTACCACCAGGGCTTAACTCTGGCCCGGCCCTGAGGACCCCTGTAAAACAAGGTTATACACAAATAACAGCAGTACAGTACTCTTGCACAAACTGGAACCACAATCACGGTAAATGCAAAAAAGGGTTAGATCTGATTTATTTAAGGGGCTTGAACAAGGGAGGGGAATAATCAGCTTAATTTGCTTAAAGGCTCTATCAATCAAATAGTTATGCATGCACTTCAAGGTCCATAAACAATCACACACTCTGGGTACCCAGATGGAGAGTGGTGGGCTAGCCAGGAACGCTGCAGCTGGTTGGGGCCCCATGATGGAAGAAAACAACATGCACAACACACACTATTTGTAATCTGGAGCCGAAGGGCTCAATTCATGAAAAGAAAACAAGACAATCAGATGACACACTTTTAGATTAGGCTGTTCTTGGAGGGAGCTACCCAGATGATTACTCACGATACCCAAGACTGGACACAGGCTGGACGAAAATTGAAACAGCAGGTGGTTAATCTGGAGTGCCAGGAGAAGCAGGGCCCACATGATTTGCCGAGGCATCATTCCTGTTCAAGCGTGGAGCAGGGTGCTGATCCCCAGGCTGGACTCTCGTCGGTGGCTTTCTCTGTGCAGTGGGGTAGTCTGGCAGGGCCAGCGTGGCGTGGCCCAGACCGAATGGAGATGAACGCAGATTCAGTCCGATTAGGCTGGATACACCTTCCAGCAAGCAGAACACAGTTCACACAGTGGGGAACCAAATCACAACCCACTTTCAATACACAGCACATTTATATGTAAGGACATTCTATTGTACAGGCAAACCACTCTCTGGTAACGATCACAAAGTCTCTGCACAAACCAGGGATTCAAAAGCAGCTGGAAATCCTGACAGGCTGATCGCATTCACTAAATCTTCAGTCTTCTTCAGGTATGAGCCTGGTAAAAAAGCAGTGGCTTACTTCATTCTCACAGACTTGGATTCAGTCCAAAATAATTCTCTTCTCTCCCTGTCAGGGACAGCAGGCAGACATGTAGGCCACAACTCAGGCCTTTCCACATTTCTCCCGCGCGAAACTACTCAGACGGCTGCTTGACTGTCTCAAGCTCTTGCTCATTCAGCTCCCAACTGAGATCTGACTCAACTGCCAGCAAGCCAGGGACTTTCCCCAGAATCCAAACGGTTTGGTTGGCTGATCTGTCTGTCAGTCACTACGAAGGCTCCCCCCTTCAGGTGCAAAAAGGTGCCAAAAGCCCAAAACTACAATTCCTACAGATTTTGACTCCAGACAGCTCCTGTAGTCTGGCTCCATTTTAGGTTCCACCAGTACTGATTGGTCCAATTTGCAGTCCAGGACCAAGACAGTGGAGATAAACAAAACAGTCCTTGCTGCAAAAAAGGCAGGTTAGACAAACTACATTATCATTATCACTCTAATTGAGTTTCAGCAAATAGTTACATCTTTCAACAGAGCTCTCTCTCAGATTACTTATGACTGCAATCTGGGCAGCTCTTAAAGAGACAGTACACAGAGGCTATACAGGCACTCTCTGGAAATCACATTTAAACTGCTAAAACGCAGGACACCAGCCTGGCAGAGAGCATTTAGGCAAGCTTGAGGAAGACTTTTTGGGAACCCCCACTTGTAGGGGGGTTACACCTGCATGTGGGTCTCGGCCCTTCCATCACTTTCTTGTTTTTCCTATGGTGGGGACTTGGAAGTGTTTGGGGAATTGTGGCCCTGTGTGGCTAATTCCTTATGTTCTAAATCCTGTCTTCATCGCCGAGAAATCCTCAGAGTATGTGTCACATTTATTGGCTTTTTTTTTTTGAATGCCTGGCTGGCTTGCCCCACTATTCACAGTATTGTTTCATTGCTATCATGTTTTGCAGACCTACGTGCAGGTCCAACTATTGCTACACTGTTTACTGACCTACGTGCAGGTCCAAATATTGCTACAGTTTACTGACCTGCGTGCAGGTCTGCTCTTGCTTACGCAATCATTGCTTCATGCCTACTGCGATCCCCTCGGCTTCAGTCTCTGGGATATCTGCTGCGCTCACTACTGCATCTGATCTTTGCAAGGTCTCAGCACTTAACGCTCATTAAGGTCTCAGCACACCAGTGTTCATTCAGCTGCTCACCAGTTTCTGGGGCATACCAGCCATACCATTCTAACACAGGGCTTCCTGCAGCTGACGGTTTCGCTTTGCACCAGAGTCCACAGCTTGAGCATGCGAAGCTTGGGGCAGGGTCCTTCTCACCTGACCTTTGAGCTGTGTATCCTACATCTACTTCCTATTAACAGTATCACAGACTTTCATTATCAGTTCCCCTCGATGCCTACCACCATCCCCTCGGCTTCAGCCTCAGGGATGTCAGCTGCAGCTGAGAATGTCCTCGCTCTGGGTGGACCTTCAGTCATCAACCATACCAATGGCACCTCTAGTTGTAGAAGCTAACGCAGCATGATGGGTTGGGGCTCTCATGGGGGCCCCTTTAGCTGCCCGAGCGGGTTCAGAGGCACCCTTCAAAGCTATTCTCCCCATGACTGCCTCTGGTTCACCTGGTTTGTGTTTAGGGCGAGTAGGCCAGGTGAGTGCCTCAGCAGTTGTTGTTCTCTTCCTCCCATCTTGGTTGCCCAGTGTTGTAGAGTAACATTCGCAACCTTTCACAGCATTCCCGCTAGAGGGACTGAGTGAGAGCTTTCCACCAAATTGGAATATTTTCTACCTCCCTTTAATTGGGTTTTCCAAATTGCAGCTGCAGACCCATCACTAAATAAAATATCCCAAGCCCGGAGGGAAGGCAACCTAGGCCTTGGATCCACAGAGATTGCCTCCTCATAGGGTTTTTTTTCTCTCCTCCATGCCTCAGGTCATAACTGTTAGTTAGCATAGTAGTGTGCCCTAGTTTCTTTAGGTAGGTTCCGCTGTTGGATGGAGGTGGATGGTGTCCCTGCCGTTCCCTCTCTCCTTAGAAGGTCCCCTCTTTCTCAACATGAACCATCAAAATCATGCCACGCAAAAGCATCTCATTATGTTATCAAGCTGCCCGATGCTTTATCTACTACTACGTCACAGCTTCTGTTTGCTTATGTGCTTTGTACTACTTCATTCTTTTTGGGGATCCTTCCTAAGGTACCTTTAGCCACAAGAATCTTCCTGTGGCACCTCTACGGGTGGAACCCACTTCGAGGGTTCCTTGCCTTTGGTACCCCTACAGGGTGGTAATTCCTCTGGAATAGAGAGTGCGAATGGCCAAAACCAAACTAGCACAGTTGCACAAGCATAACACTATACTGGCTTTGTATGCCATTAAATATTGGGATGTTGTTTTGCTTAAGTTATAAAATGGGTAGAAAATGCTGAAAACTGATTGGTGGAAGGTCACAGGAGTGGGGGTTGGGGTGGGGGAAGATAAGCAGTGGGTCACAAGAAATGGAGGTAAGTACTAGAGATATGGAGTGCTTGGAATGGGTGTGAATGAGGAATGAAAGGAGCAGCACCAGTAAACCAAGGGCTAAAGATTAAAATGTAAAAAAAAAAAAAAAAAAAAAATTTTTAAATAAAAGAGCAGTCTACTTAGAGGAATTCCAGAGAATCAATGAGGAAAACATGGCATGGGGAAAATATATCATAAAAATATTTAAACATATTCTTAATAGGCCAGTCCCATGGCACTGAGAAGCTGAAGACTGCTGTGGCATGCTGACACCCAGATTCAAACCCAGAGCCCAGGACAGCATAAGTGGAGATCAGCAGGGAAGGGGAAGGAACTTGCAAGTGGACACTTCCCTCCTCATGGGAGGGTTGGGTGACATACCCTCAAGGAGGGGCTCCGGGTGGTGGCATAGTGGTGGTGCACTTGGAGGTGTGGATGACCACAAGCTGAGGTAACCCCCGGAGAAGTTGTGGAGCACTGTGGCATGCTGGCACCCAGATTCGAACCCAGATCCCAGGACAGCATAAGCAGAAATCAGCAGGGAAAGAGAAGGAACTTTCAAGTGGACTCTTCCCTCCTTGTGGAAGGGTTGGGTGGCGTACTCTCGAGAAGGGGCTCTGGGTGGTAGCATAGTGGTGGTGCACTCAGAGGTATGGATGACCAAATGCACAGGCAACCCCCAAGGCAGTTGTAAGCATGCATGCAAAGGAGAGATGGAAGGGAAGAGAGCAATGAAAAAAGGATGTCTGATGGTGATTCTAGTGCCACTCCCATGCAACACAGTCTCTCAGCCCACCAAAGTTTCAGCCCTCCCCAGGGTACCAGGGCAACCTGGTCCCTCAGCCCAACAAAGATGCACCCCTCCCCAGGGTACCATGGCAACCTGGACCCTCAGCCCACCAAAGATCCCCTCTCCCCAAGGCACCACTTCAACACTAGAATCTACTTCCATTCTTGGCAGCAGAAGGGAGGTCCCTGGAATTGAGGTGGACCACTCGATGGATCACTCAGGGAGCCAAGAAGTGACACTTGTCAGGTGTCGTGACACTAGGCAGCAGCAGGGTCATAGTGAGTCCCAAAAGAGTGGTGTGCTGGTGGGCAAACTATGGAGCAAAAAACAAACATTCTTAAAGGAAAACTGCACCCTCATATTTTCTAAATGTCATTTGCTTCCATGTCAACAGACAACTCTTTTCATGTAGCTGTTAAAGATGTATGCAACTGCTTCTGTTAGTTTTCACACTTCATACTAGGCACTGTCACTCTCCTGGGAGGGTCCATTTCATGGTTGTTGAAATCTCATTGTCTCTGAGAGCTGCATCAGCATATGAGAATGTGATGCGTAATCAACCTTTAAACCCCCCAGTATGCCTGTCTGCTTAAGCAGTTTTAAAAGAACCAAGCTGCAAGAACGTGTGAAATACTACATTTACCTTCAGTGAGTTTTACAAGCTATCTGAGTTGTAACGCAGTTTTTTCCCCTTTAAACTCCATTCGGTTTATACGTTTCCAGAGAGTTTTTGCAGGGTATTTGTTATTTTGCATAGAGATACATAATATAAATGGTTGATCTGACATCATGTTCTCATATGCTATTGCAGCTCTCGGGGACAATGAGATTTCAATAACCATGAAATGGACCCTCCCAGGAGAGTGACAGGGCCTAGTATGAAGTGTGAAAACTAACACAATCAGTTGCATACATCTTTAACAGCTACATGAAAAAAGTTGTCTGTTGACATGGAAACAAATAACATTTAGAAGATATGAGGGTGCATGTATTACCACTACAGGTTTCCAGATAATTCGCAATGATAAATTGGGAGATGATGTCATTCCTTTTAGATCTTTTTTTCACTTTTGTATGTTTCTCCCTTTTTTCTCAGGACTTCTGAAGCAGATCGATGCTGGTGGATCACAATTTATCTCGGGTGCTAATATGAATGATGACATTTTTTGTCTGAACAAGCAGCCCTCAGTAGCCGTGCGAGATGGCTCTGGCATACCATGGGTTAATATCGCCGGGAAGCTCAAGTACTACAGCTGTGGACCTCTGGGCTGCTGGGGCGTTAACTCACTTGATGACATCTATTTCCGTTCTGGCGTCACCCTAGATGCCTGCCTGGGCACCACGTGGCAGCAGATTCCTGGTAAACTGTCCATGATTGAGGTGGGGACAGATGGAAGCGTCTATGGTGTGAACAGCCTCGGAGACGTTTACTACAGGTAATATATGAGTGACAACAGGTACCCATGGACTAGCACTAAAAATATGCACAACTGTAACCAAGCATGGGCAGCCAATGGGGGGGGCAAGCTACTTAATTTCGGTTGTCTCTGACAGCAAGATGGTCTACTGGCTAATCAGGCTTATGGGTCAAGTGGAAGGCTTAGCGAAGAAGTCTTTCAAATTCAAACCTTGAAGGGGCAAACAGATTGTGTTATTTTCTGTGGTTTCAATGTGGCTCTGCTTGGCAGGAGCTGTTGGCCATTATCATTTGCTTGCTGTCAGGTGGCCTGGATGACATTCTCTGTCTGATTCCTCTGTTACTCTGACTTGCATCACTGACACTTGGCATGGTGATAATGCAGGCCCAGTACTGGAAGCCTCAGTCCCATCCAGGTTCTCAGTGGTGCACTGCCAAAGGAAGGACTTTGGGGGAGGGGCATCTGTTTTAGATTTTAACTGAACCTGGTGGTGCACCCAGTAGGGGAGGCCTCATCATTTGAATGAGTGGCTGTGCATGGAGGTCCAGATGCAGGTTGCAGAATTCTCCTCGTTTACCAGCCTCTGGGATGCGAGGGACAGTTTCTGCAGGAAATTGCGGACTTGGTCACCAACAGGGTGTTGGAGTCACTTAGATGGATTACTCTTGTCAGTTTCAGTGCTTGGGTTAATGATTAACACTCACATTTTGGTCAAGATTTCTTCTAGGGCAGAGTGAGTTCTGGGCCTCGCACAAGCCCTTGCTTCTGTGATGCACCAACATGAGCATGTCTTGGACTTGGTCTTCTCTCTGGAGCTCGAGGTTATAGATCTTGAGATTGATGATTGATCTGGTCAGTTGGTCAGATCACTGCACCATCCTGGTTCTCCTTCAGTTGCCCCCCTTTTAGTCCATCCCCTGTGGAGGTGTCCCAGCACCGCCCTTAATGTGGCCTTTGACCAGTGGGACTCTCAGCAGCACTGAACATTTCAGGTATGACATTAGCATGTGTAATGGGATTGGAGGAAGCAGTGGTGACCTATAACAGAGCCATTGCAGAAGCCCTCGATCCTAGGGCGCCGATTCATGTACACCCACCGGTTTTGCACCTTGACTCACTGTGGTATGACAGTGAGCTGAGCAAGATGAAACCAAGGGGGCAGAGCATTGTTGGAGGAGATCCAGGGACCAGGAGGAAATCCTGGCTTTGACTGCTCAGTGCAGTGAGTATCAAAAGGCAATCACCCCAAAGAAAAAGGCAGGATTTATGTTTTGGGAGACTGCTGTTGGGAAGAATCGATCAGCTCAGCTATTCTGGACTGTGGACGGGCTTCTCCATCTGGCCTGCCTGAAACCTGTGCAAGCATTTTCACTCACGACATATGAGGAGTTCACTAGATTTTTCTCATATAGGGTGTCCTCCATCCAGGCTGGGATCTCACCAAGTGGGCTGTCATAGCTCAGCAGGGGAGGGTTTCTGTGTTTCAGATGCATTCAGTGGTCTTGTGGGGGGGGAGAGTTTGAGTCAGTGACAGTGGAGGAGGTCTGTGGGGTGATCTCTGCGCTGAAGCCAACATTTTGTGAACTGGACCCAGGGCTGACTCGAATACTAGCGAGTTGCATCAGTCAACTCAGCCCAGTGTTGGCTGAGATTATCTGGTGCCTCATTTCGGAGGGAGTTTTTCCAGTTGTATAGAAAGATGCACTGGTGAAGCACCTTCTGAAAAAACATAATTTGACCCGAAGGTCTTAGTGAATTACCTACCAGTCTCCAACCTGCCATTTTTGGGCAGAATTATTGAGACGGGGGTGCGCAATAGCTTGAGGCACACCTTATGGCTTTTGGCATATATGAGCCTCTCCAGTCGGTGCTCAGGTTGAGGCACAGCATGGAGACTGCACTGGTCTATGTGCATAATGACCTCCTCAGGGCAAGTGATAACGAGGACTGGTCAATTCCTGTTCTTCTGGATCTCTACTCAGCAGTTGGCACTGTGGATCATTGGCTGCTTTTGGATTGGTTCAGGGAGTACATAGGATTCACCAGCAAAGTCATTTGTGTTGGTTTGAGTTCTAACTCAGTGGCAGGTCACAGAGAGTGGTGTTGGGAAAGTTCTCATCACCTTCTGTGGCACTGCCATGTGGTGTACCCCAGGTTTCAGTCATTTGGGCCATGTTTGCAGTGTACATACTGCCCATGGGGAGGATCATTAGATAGTATGGAGTTGGGTTTCACCACTATGTAAATGATGCCCAGCTCTGTGTGTCCTTTGCACCCAGGATACCCTGTATGGTCAATGTTTTTAAGAGGTTCCTTGCTGAGATCCCTGACTGGATGCCATCAAGCAGGCTGAGATGCAATCCAGACAGGACTGAAACACTGGTGGTTGAGCCAGGTCATTGGGGAGGAATGATAGCCACTGAGAGGGATACTGGGCGTCAGCTTGGTTTCTCTGGGACTTTGGCTGCCACTAATGTGAAAGATCGGAAGGTCATTCTGGATGAGGGGCTGGCATTTGAGGCTCCGGTGTCAGCAGTAGTCTGAAATGGCTTTTACCATCTCTGGAACATCAGCTGGATTAAGTCCCTTATCACCTTGCAGACCTGGCAATGTTAATGCTTGCACTTGTTACCTTAATGCTCATTACTGCAATGCTCTGTACTGTGTGGTCAGTGGTGATACTCTACAGAGCTTGCAGCTGGTGCAGAACACAGATGCAGGGTTGCTGACTGGCCTTTCGAGGTTGTTTTGAGGTGTTCCGGAACATGGGGGAAAAGTGGGAGAGGCTGCAGGAATAACACAAGAGACCATGATGACTGCTTCCCTTCTGAACCTACATACATTAAAGAAACACATGGAATGCTGTTAGGCATCAGTGGGGGTTGTCACCATCCCTCGCCCGTAGGTTCCAGCACCTATGCTCGCCGGCACTGTGTCATCTGCACTGGCTGCTGGAAAAGTGGCATATCACCTTTAAAGTTGGTCTACTAACTTATAAGGTACTGTTCGGGTTGGGCATGGGCTGTCTAACAGATCACCTGCACCCCTACGTGTCCTTTCATCCTCTCTACTCAACTGAGGAGGGCCTCCTTGTGATACCCAGGGCCAGGTTGAAAACTTCGGGAGACCAAAACTTTGAGGAGCTAGCCTGCATTGTGGAATTCACTCCTAAGGACCCTGAGGGATGTCCCCTTGGTGGAGGCCTTTAAGAAGGGCCTTAAGACATTCTTGTTTAGACAAATGTTTGGGGACTAGTTTCTATAAATGCCCCTCCATCCCAGTGTACTGACTCTGTATTTATTTACTGTTTCTGCATTTATGTTATTGATTTATAGAATGAGATATTTTATTTAGTCTAGGCTTCTGTTCTTGGTTTTATGTAGTCATTTTATTAGTTGTTTTATGATGGTGTCTTTGTTTGCTTGTCGTATATCATGCCTGAGCTATCTTTAATGTATAATGTTTTGTAATGGCACCCTGCGCCACCGGGGAAAAGTGCCAGATAAAAATAAATACTGCTCCTATTACTGCACTAGTTGAGGCTGACTCAGTGACGTTTCTAGTGGACTACAATTCCTGCTTGAGGAACGATCATCGTGACTAGTGTAGCCGCCACACTTGTTGACAGTCTTACTTAAGAGGAGAAGGATTCAAAGTGGCACAAAGTCTGAACCAGCCTCTGGCCTATGAGGTGATCAGTCTGTGACAGGTCAGGGAACTGAACAGACTTGGAGTCTGAACCAACCTCCCACCTACTAGGTGCTCCCTTCATGACCGGTCAGGAACTGAATGGACAGAGCCAGAACCACTTTCTCACCTACTACTTGGTCTCTCCATGACAGGTCAGGGAGCTGAACAGACATGGAGTCTGAACCAACCTCCCACCTAGGAGGTCGTCACTCCATGACAGGTCAAAGACTGTATGCAAATAGAGTCTGAACCATCCTCTCACCTACAAGGTGCTCCCTTCAGGATAGGTCGGGAACTGAATGGACACAGAGTCAGAATCACCCTTTAGGCTATAGGCGGTCACTTCAGGACAGGTCAGGGACTGGATGGAGACAGAGTCTGAACCACCCTCTCGCCTACAAGGTGATCTCTCCATGACAGGTTAGGAACTGAATGGACATGGAGTTGGAGCCACCTTCTCACCTGCAAGATGTTTCCTCCATGACAGGTGAGGAACTTAATGGACACAGAGTCTGAACCACCCTCTCCCCTACCCTCCATGACAGGTCAAGGACTGAATAGGGACAGAGTCTGAACCACCCTGTCACCTACGATGTGCTCCCTTCATGACAGGTCAGGGAATGAATCGACATCTGAACCACCCACTCACCTATGAGGTACAGCATGGGCCTGGCAGATGTTTGCCAGGGCATGTGCCCTGTCTGGCCTGTCATGGGGATGCCCATGAGGAATTACTATCATGACTAGTCATGACTGGCCCCCTCACTGGCAGTCTGACAAGGCACTGAATAGAAATGGAATCTGACCTAATCTGTCACCTACAATGTGGCTATGCACAGCGTCACGCTCAATAATAGCCCAACCCCATCAGTCCTCCTGCTAACTTCCAAATTGCATTTTTAAGTGACAGTCTGTTTCCACTTGAAAATTAGGTTTTTGATGAAAAAAGCTGTATATGGGTATTTATTTAATAATTTTAACAGTTCACAAAAGTCATAGGTATCATAGGTAGATCAGAGCCTAGAAGACCGTAGTCCATAATGCTCGCCACAAAAGTTAGTCATAACCCTTAATTGATTTATCTCTTAGAAAATTATCTACTCGGGTTTTAAATAAATACATAGTTTCACTAGTCACCACAGATAATGGCAACGCATTCCAAATTTTAGACACTCTAACAGAGAACCAAGAACTTCTCAATTTAGTTCTGCAGCATTCTACAAATAATTGTAGTGGGTGAGCCCTAGTTTCATATGCTACTTTCTAAATTTCAGTCCCAAAGATTCCTATAAAGTACTATCGTAGAGCCTCATACACCAGACACAAGTCCTCTAAGTCTGCAATATTCAAGACTATAGAGACCAAGTTTTGTAAGTCTATCTTCGTAATCCAGTCCCTGAACTTCGCTGATTCCTTTAGTCGCCCTTCTCTGAATGTGTTCCTAGGCCTTTATGGAACCCCTGTCGCCAGGTGACCAAAACTGAGCACAATACTCAACATGAGGCCTAACCAACGAGGAATACAGTGGGAGAAGAACCCTGGTGCTTGTATTTACAATATGCCTTTTAATACAGTGGAGAATACCCCCGCTTTTTTTAATAATTTGTTGACAATGTAAGCCAAATTTTAGATCATTTTTAACCCTAATTCCCAGATCTCGCTCATCTTCAACAGCCTTAAGAACTTTGTTACCCATAAAATATGTAGCTAATGGGTTGTCCTTCCCAAAGTGCATTACAACACATTTCTCAGTATTGAACACAAGTTTTTTTGTTAATGCCCAATTTTCAAGTTCATTTAATGCACTTTGCAAGGTACATACATCCTCAGGTTTATTGATTTTGTGGCCTATGCGAGTATCATCAGCAAATTTTGTTAACCAGACATTAGAAGAAAATGATAGTGAAGAGATATAGAGATTAAAAAGACAAGGTCCCAACACAGAGCCCTGTGGGACCCCGCTAGTCACTGGTTCATATTCTGAATAATGGCCCTTTATACAAACTCGCTGAGTCCTCCCAGACAGCCAGGACTCGATCCATTTAGTTATATTCCTGTCGAGAAAAATGTTCATATCCTTCTAGTATTTACAATAATACTGATCACCCAAACAAACGAGGATAGGAATAATGTTTATTTTTGGAATAAAACTCCCCCTGCCCCTCCTTCCAGACCATAATTATTTTTTATATGGAAGATATGCTTAACAAAAAATGGGTGCTATTTAATCTGCGATTGGTTTCAGGGATCACTTCTGGGTTTTCACATGGATTTGTATCTAGAGGCACATCCTTTAGATAAGATGGTGGAACAGAGACTTGCTGCAGATAATCCTGTTAAATATTTCGTAGCCCTCCCAACGGTCATCTGCACTGACATGTGGATGATGTGGGTTTGGGAATGAACTCAGTGCATTGCATCAAGGACAGGTCGGGGTGACTGTGCGTGGCAGTGGGTCTCTCCATGGAATACTGGCAGCGGGTTCCGCTACCATAGCAATATCTGTGGCTGGCCAGTGAGCTTTGTTTTGCCTCAGCGGCTGAGCAAAAAGGGGAGAATGAAGACCCCCTTTCCCAGGAAAAGGGGAGTGAATGGAAAGTAATGACCCAGGAAAGGGGGGGGGAATGGGAAGCTTTTGTTGCCAGCAAAGTGGGAGGAATGGGGCCCCAGAAGTTGGAAGAAAATGGGTATTTTGGCCCTAGCAAAGGGGCAGAATAGTAACACCTCACCCAGGAAAAGGGAGGATTGTGAAGAACCCAGCTGCCAAACCAACAAAAACAAATATGTTTTCTATTGCAGGGAAGGAATCACCTCTAGTGCCCCCACGGGGACTTCATGGACTCAAGTCTCAGTCTGCGGTGGCAAGATCAAACATGTGTCATATGACCTTGGGAAACTCTGGCTTATCACAGTCGATGGGAAGATCCTCAAGTGTCAAGTTGCTTAGGACAGTGATGTATGGAGACATTCTTCTTCCTTCCTTTTTTCTGTAAACTGATAAATAAACAGTAGTTTTTTTGTCCTTTATTAAATAAATATCTTCAACCCATCCCACTGCTGACTCAGTGTTTTGTCATTTCAATTTTATTTTGTATACTTTGGGGTATTTCCTACCATGTTTCAAAACACACTCTTCATTGAGTATAAATGCTTGCAGAAGCAGGGGAAAGATCCGTCAGATTCAAGATCAGTAACATACTGAAATATTCTTTACAGCAATCTTCTCCTTCTCTGTCCCCACTTCAAGCCTCTTCTAAGTAAGCAATAAGACCTGATAGGGTGTGGAGTATTGCTGGCTACCTACGCAACCAGGGGCACAATGAGGCCTGCTGCTGCAGGCAGAGGGCCTTATAGCCCCCAAAAGACCCCACACTCAGAAAATGTCTTATTGTGCTTAAAAATTAATTGGCCAAATTGAAATATATATATATATATATATATATATATATATATATATATATATATATATATATATATATATATATATATATATATATATATATATATATATATATATATATATATATATATATATATATATATATATATATATATATATATATATATATATATATATATATATATATATATATATATATATATATATATATATATATATATATATATATATATATATATATATATATATATATATAGGATAATGATATGGCCTGACTGAAGATATCATATTTATCTTCACAAGAGGTCAATGATATCTCATGAGCGGCAAAGCCATGAGTGAGATATCATGATGTCATTGGCCTCCAGTGAAGATAAATATGATATCTTCAGTCAGGCCATATCATGTTCTGTTTATATAAAATGTGTTTTGGGATTTAAAAGATGTATGTTTAAAAATGTAGGGTGACAGAGTATTAGTACTGGTTAGTGAGCTTGAGGTTGCCATGGTGACGTAAACATCTCAAGCTTTGCTCTCGAGGTTTACATGGTCACCCTGGCAACCTTTCGATGGTTAACAAATCGGTTAACCATCGATAACCATACATTAATCCTCTTTATCTTCACTGGCTGATGCAGATATCTCTTTTTATTCTTGCATTTATCCCAAAACATATGCAGTATAAATATATCTATATATGTATACACAGACACAAACGCAATAAAACATTGGTTAGAAAATGTCAATAGTCGCTCTACAGACAGTTTCTACCTGTCAGTCATTTGTCTGTCTACATATGTAGTAGAAAGTTTATTTGTTTACCTTGGAACATAAGAATTCAATATTTTGCAGTATTCCTCTAGCAGAACGTGAAGCATGGTGTTAACATGGAATGCATGAATTCAAACTTCTGCAAAATTCAGCTGGTGTACACTCACACAGACACACTCAGGCCTCATATAAAGCCAGAGGCTCAGTTTATATCTGGGGCAGGGTTAGTAGCAGAGATTGCTGGGTCATGCTGGTAGGCTATAAGGGTGACTTGTCATGAGCATCAAAGAAATACCAGAAATAAAAAACTCTAAGCAGTGTTTGATTATTATTTTTTTTGTGCATTATCTATTTATTCACCCCGCATCCTACCGGCCTCTCTTTCAGGCTGCAGGGAATGACTCACCTCCCCTGGGAGCCCCACATCGCCATCCCTGCCTCAGATTGCAGCCAGCCCAGGGTAACATGACATACCCCTTCGTTGGATGGGTTCTCTTCTTCCGGTGAGAAAGTGCCTTACGGCTTTACCTTTTTTGACCCTGGGTGCTACTGAGGTTGGTCCTGGCTGTCCAGCGGCTCCCTGGAGGTGAGGGTCTGGGTGGCCATCATCCAGTCGATTGGGATGCCATTTTCTCTGGTTTTCTTGGCTCCCAACTGTTGAGCCACTCCTGTAGTGCTCCCGGTCTCCACCAGGGACCGCTACAGAGCGAGGCAATCCCCTAGCCCACCCCGGGAGAGGAGGGTAGTCCTCTGGATGCTCAATCCTCTCCTCCCCCTGCTGACCCTGGGCATCCCGAGTCCGTCTCTGAACCCGGGTCACCAGCATGGCGCGAGGTGTGGCATTCAGCACCTTAACCCTCAGCACCACCCTTGCTGACTTGATTATTTTTTTAATGTGTTTATGTGTATTAGAAGGGCATCATAAGAAGAAAAAAAGTCCAGTCAATTATTTATGAATTTTTTAATTTAGAGGAGTTTTATTTTTAGGGCCTAGTTGAATATTTTTATTATGAGTTAAGGTGTTGCCATGTTTACGATGGAAATCAAGAATGAGGGAACTGGCTCAAGAATTTTATAGGTGATGTGTCCAAATTCCAGAACACATCTTGGACTGACATGCATGACTTTTTTTTTTGTAGGGGGTTATTAGCATAAATGATAAGCATGTATCAATGGAATGGTAACAGCCAATCAAAATACTGTATCTAACTAGCACATTTTTCAGATGCTCATTTCGCCTCTTCCTGTTCTTGCAGCTAGCTTACTCTAAGTCCTGCTACTCCTCTGTTCCCTCCCTTGTCCTCACCCCTCCCCTTTTGCCTTTTTTCTTCTCCTTTTTGCTCTAGGGCCTGCAACCCCTCCCCCCACCTCATCAAGTCTGCATCTTTTTGCTATCATATTTTCTCTTCCCCCACTGAAAGCCAGCACCACTGCCCTTAAAGGTGAAATGTAACAGACTTGTAATAAAAAAATAAATAAATATTGTACTAAATTGTTTAAACATGTTTAGTAGATGCAGTCACTGCAACCTATGGCCACAGGCAATGTCACAAAACCACACCCCAACAAAAATCATCAGATTTTATTTATTTCACCTTTAAGATCAGAGATATATTTTGCAATACTCATTGCATTTAGCATCTGCCCTTGTTCCTTCAGATGGTCTTAATGTTAGACCCTGATAAGGGCACCACTACCTCACATCTCCACTGGGTTGCTGTAGATGTTTGTGGTGCCTTTTCTCTCACTAGTGGGCGGGGATGAGTCATATCCAGAAAGAAATAGCAGGGTGCTCCCACCCAAAGAAAGATTTAAGAGGGCCGGGGGACTGGTCAAGGCAATCCCCTTAAATTTTATACCTGCTCACCTTCCCACTGTGGTCGCCCCTCCCACAGACCCAAAACAAGTACAACAGCCCCCACCACCACCAGTAGCATGCACTGTAACTGGTGAGACATAGAAATATATAATTTGACTTCAGAAAAGGACTGCGTAGCCCACCTAGTCTGTCCCCTACCTATTCTGCCTTCGCAGACTCTATTTGTTTTTTGTCAACCCTCCCTCCTCCCTATACTCTAGCCAATATACCCTTATGTCTGTCTCATGCATGCTTGAAACCCCCACTGTTTTGGCTTCCACTGGCAGTCTATTCTACACATCAACTACCCTTTGAGTGAAGAAACATTTTCTCACATCACTCTTCAAATTACACTCCCCCCCCCCCAGCTTGATTGCATGCCCCCTGGTCCGGGTGCTTGCTCTCATTAGAAGGAGGCACTCCACCTGTATCCTATTCACTCCTTTCTGGTATTTGTAGGTCTCTATAATATCCCCTCTCTCTCTCTCTCTCTCTCCTCCCTTCCCCTCCAGGATGTGCATGTTCAAATCCTACAGTCTCTCTGCATAGGGCTTTTTGTGCAAACCATGAACCATTTTATTTGCCCTTCACCGAACTATCTCCACTCTGTCCTTTCTGAGATGTGGTCTCCAAAATCAAACACAGTATTCCAGGAGACAAGGATGACAAATGGCTAATAACAAAAACACATTTATTTAATGCTTGTAATGATTCCATACAGAATGAGTCTCTCCTGGCTTCAATGCCAGAAGCACATATCACTGTAATAGTGAAAAAAGGTCAAGACCCCCTTATGTGTTCTAGTTATCGACCAATCTCACTCCTAAACATGGACTACAAAATTCTAGCAAAAGTTTTTGCAGATAGAGTGAAAACTATTATATGTTCCCTGGTTGGTAAAGATCAAGTTGAGTTTGTGCTCTGACAAAAAGAGACAGATATATCAGAAGATTATTTTTAATTACATGATATACATGTAACAATAATTATCCAGTTGGACTGCTTTCTCGGGATGCAGAGAGAGCTTTCAAATCCCTGGAATGGGACTATCTAGGTCTAGGATTAACCCAATTTGGTTTTAGATCCCAGTTTCACAAATGCACATCTGCTTTATATAATGGGGCCTCTGCTTCTGTCCTAACAAATGTTTTTAGTCCAAATCCATTAAATTAGAAAGAGGAACAAGGCAAGGCTGCCCCACCCCGTAATCCTTTCCGCCTAGACACGGAGCCATTTAATTGTGCAATAGATGACTCCTCAGAAAGTCAAGGGATAAAAATTAAGAACACCAACTGTAAACTCATGGCATATGTGGATGAGCTACGCCTACATTTTACAGATCAGTAGGAGCGCTCTTTTCTTCTGTGGGTGGGGCATGCTTGCTCTGTGAAGAGTGTCTCACGCGCAGCAGTCCTGAAAAAGGGCATATTTGGGAAAGATTTTTTAAAAATTAGTATATTTTTGATCGTGCTCAATCAATAATATATTAATACCACCACCGAGACCACTCTCACAGTTATAAGAGTGGTCTCACTTACATCCTTAGGGTGTCAGATCCGCTCACCTTCAGTTCATGATTCACATACTCTAAGAATGCACGTGAGACCACTCTACTACCATAACAGTGGTTTGTGCAGCAGTATTAAAATAAGAACCCACATATGGCTGTTAGAGATCTGTGGAGATGGCAGACTTTGCTTCACACATTACTTAAGTGCTAAGTGCTGACTACACAAACTTTCTGGCAGAAGTGACCCTTTCCAGCTCCTTCATGATGACTTCGTCTGAAAAAAGTGCCACACTGTCACAAAAAATCATTACAAAGGGGGAACTTCACAAAGTGCTCAGAGAAGCCAGATTTTGTCAACTTTACCAGAACTTAGCCAGTAAAGTAAAACTTTACGCGGTCTCTAATATCTACGCACCCACTGTCCTGCTTGTTGGAGATGTTTAAAAGCCTCTCTAGGTTTTTTTTCCCCACGGGGTCAGAATACATGGTTTCCAATATTTATTGGTAATTAACGGTGAATTTATCACCTTGATGTATTAGCCATTTACATGTTATCATCCTAACCCAGTGGGATGTGTGCCTGCCCCTACCCTCTAACCTAACCTAACCTACTTTACCTAATCTATCTAACCCTATCTTATCCCCAACTTTCTTCATTTTAAATTGAGCTTTTAAATTTGAAGTGTGTTACTGAGATGCAAAACTGGAGCCTTAAATTATATGAAATTTATGCAATGAATTAATATCCATGCAGTTAAATCTTTCAAGCTCAATACAATCTAAAAATAGATTCCTCCAGAGATTGTGTTCAGGAGGTTCCTCATTCTTCCAAAGTCTATCAATGCAAGCCTAGCATTTATGAGACCCATGTTCAAAATTTTCCTCATATTCCCTCATGGGAGTACCTGGGAATCTGAAAACCCTAACAAGCGAATTTCTGGTTCAAATTTTAGATTAGTGCCAAGGATTTTATTTAGGGTATTAAATATTTAATTCCAGAAAGGCCTAATTTTACTACATGAAGCTATAACATGGCTTAAGGAACTCCTCTGCTTTTTATATCTATTACACCGTGGAGAAATGTTATGATTTATCTTGCTGAGCAGATGGGGGTACAATAAATTCTATGTATGATATTAAACTGTATCTGGTTAAGTCTATTGCTAACAGTGGGTTTAACTGATTTTATAATCTTCATCCATTTATTTTCCGAAATCTCATATTGCAACTCTTTCTCCAAACACAGTTTTTATTTAGTTAAGGAAACCTGATGAATGGATTGCAAACATGTATACATTTTTGAAATAAGCTTGCAGTTCTGATCTTTGGAAAAAATCCAATGTTGAGTCATCATAGTTTTGGGAATCTGTAACATTCTCCTCATCTATTTAACAAGACCAGCCCTAATCCTAAAATAATTAAACTTCTCTGTTTCAGGTATATTACATACATTTTTGAGTGTTTCAAATGAAAAAAAGTTTCCTTTTTGTTAGAGGTCTTCTATGTCTAACAGGTTGAACCTATCCCAAGGGTTGTTTCCTTCCCTTCCCTTCACCCCCGGACACTCCACTTCCATGATTTTAATAGAGTTATGTGTGTTTTTTTTTTTTGAATAATCTCTTTATTAGGTTTTCAAATATTTAATACAATCAACAGAAATCAGACATACAAGGACAAACAACTAACAGACAGATGCAATCAGATATATAAAATGAATCCTTTCAAAAACATTTTTAGTCATGTCAGCACGTTTGTATAGGGTCATGGAGAGTTTTCCTCCTATATACAGTATAATGCCAGCAAGTACCTTGTTTCAAGTCAATGACATCTTATTATGATGTATCCATCCTATCTACTAATTCATGCACCCAGTCCTGTCCTCAGCATTCATGTCCTCTGCCACACTCAGAGAGGAAAGGAAGGGGGGCCCAACCCCGCAGGAAGGCCTCCTCCCTATCCTGAATAACCTGTGTTAATCTTGCCAAGGCCAGAGTATGCATGATTAGCTGGCACCATTGTAAAACTGTGGGTTTGATGTTGGACACCCAAGTATTTTGAATGCAATGGTGCGCCAATACAAACAATGTTCTCATCTACCTAGGAAGTGGAGTCCACTCCTCCCCTTCCGCTGCCTCCACTCCAAAAAGGCAGGTTAAAGGATCCCTCTGTAATGGTTGACCAGCTATCTGAGCCACCTCTGCTACTATGCAATCCCAGAATTGCACTAGGACTGAGCAGGTCCAGAAGCAGTGAATGTAGGTACCCCTTTCCTTCCCACACCAGCACACATAGGAGATACTGAGGGGTGTGCCTTATGTACAATAACAGGGGGATAATACAACCTGGGCAAAAACTTGAAGAAGGCCTCCTTGAACTTGTTGCAAACCATTATCCCTTCTGGCTTATGGAGAACCACCCTCCAATTCTCTTTCGAAATATTTTCCTCCAAATCTCTTTCCCACAAAGCCCTTGTGTTCCTGGTCAGATCTGGCAATCTTTGCTTACCCCGTTCAGCTGCCTTCCCCAAGAAACCTTTAGGGTCCTTTTTTGGCATGATACACCAACTGTTCCACTAGTTCAGGCTTAAGGCCTTCCCAAAATCACCTCTATCTAACCTTCCTACAAAAGCCCGAACTTGCATGTATCTATACAAATGTGGTTTATCAAGCTGAAGGTTCTGTTTCATCTCCTCAGAAGTGCACAGTTCCTCCTGTATTACCAAATTACCCACACTACAGATTCCTCACTTCTCCCACTCACTGAAGCCCTTATCCTCTAGGTCTGGTAAAAAGAAGAGGTTCTTAGCCACCGATAGCTACAAGGTTTCCTCCTGGCTGATCACTTTATGTCTTTTGAGCTGTCCCTAAGCCTCCAGCACTGCTCCTACCAGCGGATTGTCACCTCCCACTTTTCTATTTGCCTGTGGTCCCTTGCTATGTAAGTATGCACTGAGCCTCCCTGAGGTCCCCAGTTGTTCCAACTTCACCCAGCTGGCCACCGGGGGTCGGTGCACACAATCTGCAGTACACCTCTGTTGTACTACTATGTAGTAATTACCCAGATCTGGGAAATTAAGCCCTCCCTTGTTCCTTTCAGCCTTAAGCCTTTGTAGGCTGATGCTCTGCCTTTTCCCCTTGCCATATGAACTCCAAGAACACTTTCTCAGCCTGCTTAATATCCCCCCCTCATTAATCCCAGGTGCAGCATCTGCATTGAATACAAAATCTGGGGAAGGATATTCATTTTAATCAAATTAATCCTCCCTAGCCAAGAGATAGGAAGTTGTGCCCATCTCCTAAGATATGCTACAATAGTCTTAAGTAAGGGGCCTAATTCAGACTGTATAGGGAACCCAGTTCTCATTCTACCTGCAGTATGTTATTTTTAATATTTTCTTTCAATTGTTTATAGAAAAAACATAACAAAAGATTGGACCGGATGCAGCTGTTTTTTAGACTCTTTAATTCGGAGAGACTATTTCTTATATAAATGATGGTATTTTTTTTTCCTTATAGAAACTTTTTTCATATTCTACTCACCAAGGGGTATTTTGTGCATAATATTCTGATGTATGAGACAGGATGGCAGCATATTAATAGTTTTTAAAATTTGGTAAATTTAAACTACTAGTTTCCTCTCTTCCCATTGATGTTACCAAAGTCATTCTGGGTCTTCTGTGTTTCCAAGGACACTTCTGAATAGTCCCCTCAAGGGATTTAATCTGAAGTGTGGCCATTAAGATTGGAATTGCCTGGACAACATAAAGTATTTTAGGTAGTACATTCATTTTAATAACTTGTGTCCTACCCATTACAGTTAGAGGCAAATGAACCAATTTATCTAGGTTCTGTTAATAGAGATTAACGTGCGGTGCAAATTGCCTTTCAATGTTTGGTTCAAGTTTCTAGTAAGATATATATCTAGATATTTAATCTGATCAGTTCTGATAGAAAAATCATTAAGCTCTTGAGGAAAGTTCCACTTTGAATTCAATCTTAGTAATTCTTTTTCCAATTAATCATGAATCCAGATAGCTCTCTAATTTGCTGAATTATTTCCATAATTTTAGGTATGGCAGAACTTGGATTGCTTACATACATAAGTATATTGTCCGCGTAATGAGACATATTCAACATTCTATTTCCAACTGTAATTCCTTGGATCTCTTTGGTGGCTCTAATAACATTTGCTAGTGGCTCAATTGCTAATGTAAAAAGTAATGGAGAAATAGGACAACAGTGTCTTGTTCCTCGGGTCATACTAAAGTTTTGAGAGATGTTACAATTCATAGTTACTTTAGCTACTGGTTTATTGTAAATCAAATTTATCCAGCCCAAAAATTATTTCCAACACCCACCTTGTTCAACACCTGAAACAGGTATTACCACTCGATCCTGTCAAAACCTTTCTCAGTGTCCAATGACAATAATATCAATTCAGAATTGTTTTGACTTTCAATTACGTATATTGCATTCTTGGTGTTATTAGAACTTTTCCTTTCTTTTAATGAATCCAGTCTGGTCCTTATGGATTAATTCCTGGAGGATTTTCTTCAGTCTACTGGCTAGAATTTTTGTAAAAACTTTGTAGTCCCGATTCAACTTTTAAATCGAACAATATGATGCACAATATTTAGGATCTTTCCCCTCCTTTGGTAACACTGTTATAACTGCTTCTTGGAATGAACATGGAATCTGTTTAGTGTGATTAAATGAATTAAATAACTCAGTAAGGATGGGGTAGATCTTATTCCCTAGGATTTTGTAGAATTCACTGGGAAGTCAGTCGGGACCCGGTGTTTTCTCATTTTTCATATTTTTAATTGTAAATTCGACTTCCTCTATACATATCAGACAGCCTAACATATCTTTTTGATTCTCTGAGATAGATAGTATTAGTATATGGAAGGGAGATTCCACAGAGCTATTAGTACATTTTGAAGTGTACAAAGTTTCATAACATTTTTCAGGTTCTTTATTGATGGATACTGGATCTTTGGTTAAAAAAGTTCTGAATAGATTTCAGTAATTTGCTTATCTGTTTTTTCTTTCTGGTTCTGATATGGTAGTATTTTACCAGATTTATTGGCTTGCGAATAGTATCTTGCTCTAGAACGTAGAATTGCTCTTTCCATTCTCCCATTCATTCCAAAGCTAAATCAATGTTTTAAATTATTAAGGGTGGTTAATTCTTCTAAGTTTGTATGTATATATTTCATTTCTGCTCTTTTAATTTCAGCTTCTGAACTTGCCACTTCTTTTTTCTTTTTCTGATTAATCTCCATCTTATATTTAATTATTTGACCTCTTAGGGTAACTTTTAATGCATCCCATGTATTAGTAGCAGTAGAAATCATTTTTTATTCATGAGAATAAAGGATACATTCAATTGAGGAGTGCTCATTTCCAATGAAGTTCCTTGGTGGTATTAATGGGTGTTTCTTTGTTCCAATTAAATGTAAGAAAGGCATCTAGCTGTTCCCTAATAAAATCTACAAAGTGTTTATCCTTATACAGAAGTAGACCAATTTTCTAGTTTCTAAGGGAGTTGTTGAAGTCCAATTTTATAGAGCACAATAAAGCTGAGAAATCAGACAAGTTAATACCCTCATAATTTATTGTTATTATCTTTGATGTTATACAAAGTGGCCCAAGAATCAAGTCAGTCCTTGAATATGATTGATGCCGATGTGAAAAATGGGAAAACTCCACAGAACTAGAGTAAGCATAACATTAGATATCATATAAACCCAAACCAAGCCTTCCAAACTTTTAAGAATAACTTCTGCCAATTTTAACAGGGTCGAATGGGAACCCAATCTAGTCAGGCTAGGAGTCAACACAGTGTTAAAGTTACCACCTATAATCACTGGGTGTTGGAATTGGGCTAATGTGTTGAAAAAATCTACAAAGAAACTGGGGGAATCTTTATTCAGTGCATATACACCTGCTGTAGTTACATTTTAATTCCGTATTTTAACCTGTAAGATAATGCATCTATGATTAATATCTATTATTTTATTAACATTCTACTTTATGTTTCCTAGCAAAAATAATAGCTACACCTTTAGATTTTCCTTTTGACCCAGTGTGATATGCTAACTCTCCCCATAGTTTTACAAAGTTTTTCAAACTCACCCTGAATCAAGCGTGTCTCTTGTAAAATTAAACAGTCCATTTAAAGTCTCCTCACAGTTGCAATAATTATTTTCCTCTTAACTGGGTTTTTAACCCCGTTAACATTCCATCATGCAATATTAAAACCTATCATCAGGTAGTATACTTAAGATTGCCCCAAAGAGTCCGTCGCAAAAAAGAGCCACAAGGGTGAAGGGAAGGAACCACTATAATCGAGATTGTTTTTAACAATTTTTTCCTAAAAAGTCTGGGTTCCTCTCCAGTTTCTGTCTCTTTTATGGTTCTAGAACTAAAATTTTCCCTTTCTAGCCTGATCTGGGTTCCTACTGCTGTCCTTCCTCTATCTCCTTGGTCTATGATATCAAAGACCCAAAAAACATATCCAAACAAAGTGGAGTCCAGTTACCCCAAACTATAGCTCCCTAGAGTTCCATAATATAAATGGATACAGTCAATTTGGATACTATTGACTTATTCTACCTACTTGAAATTAATAAATGTCTACTTCTCCCCTATATTCATATGTGTGTGTGTGTGCCAAAAATTATCTTTTTTTTCCTTTTTTCTCCTCCTTTTCCTCACTTCTCCACTCTTACTGACTTTCTTCATCAGTTATAAGCCACTCTCACACCTCAAGCATTTCTCAAAAGCATTCATATCTGATATGCAGAGGATAAGTCCCCATATTTAGAATTTGTTCCAGATACTCTTCTACTCCCTTTGAGGAATTTGACACCTTGGTTTTACGGCTAAAGGATATTTTCAAAGTGGAAGGAGTTGGATGAGGGAAAGGAATCTGCTTCTCCCATAAACGTTGACTGATCTTTTTAAAAGCATTTTTTTTGTAATTCAGGTCCTAGGTCTGTAAAAATTGCAATTTGTGATCCCTGCAGTAGCAGCAGCTTCTTTTTCCTTACTTCCCTTAAGACAAGCTCTCTCTCTCTCTTTCTCTTGATATTTGTGGAATTTAACAGAAATTATTCTACAATACCTAGCATTATGGTGATGAAATGCAGGTGACCTATGTGCTCTCTAAAGCTCTATTTTATTTTCAGGGTAACTTTTACCAGCCAATTCTGAGAGCCAGTTCTCACAAAATTATAAGATATCATCTTTCTCTGTTCCTTCTGGGACACCCAGAATTGTAAGGTTATCCCTCCTTGACCTCCATTCCAAATCAGACATTGTTTCTTGCATTTTCCCAATTCTTCTTTCTGATCTGTAATATCTCTCCTGATCTCTGGTATTGCATCCTCGATAGCTGATGTACGTTTCTCATTTTCTGATATTCTTTGATGAAGGGCTTGTAGTTCAGATCTCACCCCTTTCATTTCATCCTGAACATTCAATATTTTAGATTCCAATCTTGAGAACCCCTGTCTGATTTCCTCAAGGATGTCTCCGTTATGTTCCTCAGTCGTTACCCCTGCATTTTCTGTCATTTTCTTGTTTTCTTTTCTTTCCTTGGGTCTAGCTCCCAGATCTTCTGCTTTTATATTAAAGGAGGCCGGGTTTGTGTCAAGACTAGAACCTGACATGTATGGGAGGGGGGATGGACAGGAATTTCCCCTTTATCACTGTTGTCAGATGACTCAGTCAAGGTCTCAGGTCCCTTTATTTTCTCATTCCTTCCTTTGGAAATAAATGCTAAGAGAGCCAAATGAGGAAAAATAGTGTCAGCATCAATATATTCATGCTCCCCTTGCCCTGAAACTAATCTCTTCTTAGCTATTATTGCTATAGAGGTGCCATCACCTCCATTCAGGAACATTTAAGCTATACCAGAGGAGCTAGAGGGCTTTTCATACAAAGAAGTTTGTATATTACTGAAGTTTTGAGTTACCCCCTCATTTTCCCCCACATTCATAGCTGTTTTGGACAATGCAGTGTTCAGGGTGCTCACCAAAGTTGGAAGAGTTTCTGATAAATCAGCCTAGACTTCAGAAATACCAGTTCCCTGTATCAAGTTCAGATCTTCTGTGTCATTAAAGGCTAAACTCCCGTTTGATCCCTGATCATTTTCAGGCAGGCTGAGACCCCCCCCCCCGTCTGTGGTTTGCGTGTTAAAGATTCAAAATTCGCAGGGAGTGCTCTGGGAACCAACTTTTCCAGCTATATTCGAACCCTCAGTCCCCTCTTGTGGTAGATCTTGAGTAAAATTTTTAAAAACAGTCTACCTTTTTGATGTCTAAAGGCCTTCCTCGGCCTCTGGCTTCTGGGTTTGCAGGCGGGGTCATAACTCCGAATGCTGATTCAGGTACGATTCTGTCAGGTGAACAGGGAGCACTACGCGTGCTACATAGGTTTGTTTTCTTCCCGCTATCACTCTTCCTTGGATTTTCAACAAAGTAAGTTTTAATCTCTTTTATATTTCTAGGTTTGTTCACCATTATTCCCTCAAAGAAATAACACAGGTAGAGTTTAGCCTGTAAACAATAGTGTTTCCACCAGCCTCATGAGAAAGGCGTAAGTTCTGTTATTATTTGTAGAAACTACTTTCACACTAGCTAGTGAATCACTCTTATTTGCTGAATAATGGCGGGGTGAGATCAAGATGGCATCTGCATGCTAGGCTGCAACTCGGAGCTCCGCACTTAAGATTTTTTCTTTGGCAGCTAAGTTATGTGCTGCAATAAGAAGCCGATGTAAGGTGGTGTGTGTGTTCTTGCTTTGCTTTAGAGGTCCTCAGCTTTTGTAATGGAGGTCCAAATGGTGAGTAGAGCCTTCCTTTCTAATGTCGGGCAAAAACCTCATGTCTGGGTAGCAAACCTGCTGCTGATATTCCATATGGAAGTGTATGCAATTTCCAGCACTTAGCAGCTTTGCTTTTAAACTATCAGGATTGGTAACTGTGAGTGAAAAGTGCTAAAATGTTTGAAGTTTACCTAGACGAGAAATTGACTGACTAAGCCTCTCTAGGTTAGGCATAAACTGATCCAAGTCCAAACTAGTGCCAGTGAAATGTACTCTGTCGTGAGAATCTGCTCAAGGTCTGCAATTTAAATGTGAAACAGTCCCAGACCACGTCAACTATTAAGGGACAAAGACTCTACTAAATCCGTATATGTTGACCAAATTAAATTTTGAGCCCATTCTAGGAGAAACTGCTTCCCATCCCTGCATATCTCCCTCTGTCAAGAATTTCCAAAGTGTTAGACTTTAACTACTTCCCGTTTAGTCCTAAGACACTACAGGATAATGACAATGCTACCTGTGAAAGGAAATCTTAAAGAAATACTAGGTGGAGGAATCAAATGTTACTCATAAATTCTTGACAGCAGGAGAAAATGTTTATATTCCTTTTTTAGATATATGAAAATATATAACATCTCTAAGATTGAACTTTTCATTTACTTGCAGTTCAGAGAAGTATGTACTGTACTTAAGACATTTCAAGGAATATCTAACTGAGACTGTATTTTTTTTTTTACAAGTCTCTTTTTCTGGCTCTTCTGCCAGGTGGAGATGTATCTATCCCATGTCTGCCCAGATCTCCTTGAAACCACCCTCCACTCCCACACTTCTCTCCCTGCTGCTCGGTCCAAGAAGTCCGTGACTTGTCTCTCATGGAGGGTTTCCCCAGAGAGAGAGACCAGCATGCATCTCCTTATAGACCCTGGCCAAGAGACTTATGCCATAGGGTCATTTTGGAAGGAGACAGTCTTTGGATCTCTAGTTTCTTTTTTTTTTTTTGAAATTCAGTATATTTTATTTAGTTTGTACATTCGGCCTTAGAAGGCCGTGTTATTGCATGAGTTGGTTACAAAAACAAGACAAAACAGCACAATACAGACATCTTAAATAAGTCCCACCCTCCCGAGCCACCCGCCCATGGTATCAGGAATGTTATGATGAAGTCAGCTATAGAAGATACACTCTTAAGCATTCACAATGCTTGTTAAAGGGTGTATAAAGTTTGCAATTTACTCCAATATCTCTCAAATTTGGGCATCCTGTTGTATATGCTAGTGATTACCTTCTCCACCGAGAGATCGAACAAGAGTTCCTGCAACCACTCAGTATAAGATATAGTGTCACTGTCAAGCCAGTGTTTGAGTACTAAATTTTTAACCAACATTGCTATCAGTGCTAGATGTTATTTCCTTTCAGTAACACCTATGTGGGAATAGACACCCACCAGACATGCCCCCAGTTCTATATACTCCGCAATACCTAATAGAGGATCTACTCTCTTTTTTATAAGAGCCCATAAAGGCGCCACTTTGGGGCATTCCCAGAAAATGTGGCATAAGGAGCCTACATCCTGCATACAATGTCTACAATCCGGGGAAGGAACTTATTCATTCTAGCCAGTTTAACTGGAGTACAATACATATTGTTAAGAATCTGAAATTGCATCAGACGTAATCTGTCTTGCAATTGGTGGGTATCTTTCCAGACCTTCTCCCAATTGAATACTACTTCCGGGAACTGGGAGTTCCAGTAACGAGAGGACCCATCTTGATTTGGGAAAGTTTTTTCAATTAATATCTTATATATACTAGAAACCACGTGTTGTTGAAGTGGTTGCAGGAAACTATTTCCATCCTCTGTTGCTTGCTTTATTTGGGAGGCAATTAGCATGTGTCTGAGTTGAAACACCTTGAAACTCGAGTAGGGGCCTAAGTGGTATCTGTTAAGGATATCTATTGTTGATCTAACTTGGCCATCATGCCATAAGTCAGCAATCCAGGCTTGTGCGAATTGGGGCAGCCAGGAGGCTTTCACCAATCTCCCACCTATCTTAAAGTTCAGGTTACCTACCAACGGTTGGAGAGGGTCTTATGTATATTTATAAGTGAGGGACGCACATAGTTGAGCGTGAACTTTAACTGAGATCTCCAGTTTCATTTTTTTCCTTTCCTGTTTCCCCAGGGACTTTGAATGTGCAATGGCATCCAAGGCACATTACACATTCTCCCATGCATGAATGTGCCGATGCCCGCTGAGTCCCTGGCCTGCATGCGCGTAAGGTGTCAGGAGCACCAACTCCTAGCCACCGCCAGGAGTCAGACTATTGCCAACTGCCTTGTTTCACCCACCCCGGATGAGGAAAGCAGCCCTCCAGATGCTCATCCTCCTCCTTCCCCTAGCTTACCCTCCCACACTTCGGGCTCATTCCCAAACCCAGGTTATCGGCGCCACAAACGATAGTGCTACGCTTGCGCCATTGGGCTGATTGGGACTGTATATTTAAAAGGATTTCTAATAAAGGGAGAGCAGGCAAGATGCATAAGGTTCTTTCTCAGTCAGACACCAAACTGACAGATGGTTCATGACTACAATGGGAGAAGGAATTTAATTATATGATCCCAAATGAGGGATGGGACAAACGTTCGGTCAGTGAGCATAAAAGTGTTAAGGCCACTCAAGGGCAACAGTCTATCTGGATGAACCAATGGTCTTTTTCTGCTGACATTGTCTATGTTTCTAGGTTTCTGTCTGACACCAGCCATCTAGATGTCATATGATTATCAAATGATGGATTCTGCTGGAGATATAAAAAAAACCCACACTACCCCGAACCATATACTCTGGTCATGTCCCTCTGTATAGAGCAATGGTTCTCAAATGATGAGGAAAGATTCCCAAGGGAGGCCCCAAACTGTTTCAGGGAGGCCCAGTCAAGTCTAAGAATGTACATGTAAGCCCTACCTTCCCTGTCTAGGGGTATGTAGATGTTAACGTTTGTGGGGGGGGGGGCTTTACAGCCAGAAAACACTGTCCAGAACCATACTGATAAATAACAAAATTGTACCTGAGATCCAGGAGTCCAGATGATGATGGATTGGCTCTGTCGGGGTGCAGTGCATGTAGAGAGGGGTGCAGCATAGCAGTCCTTAAGGGGGAAAAAATCCCGGTTAGACAGCAAACAGGTGGTATAACAGCTCAAGGTATAAAGTCACAATAGGAAGACAACTGTCCAAATGGGATAAAAGTGTTTAAACAGGTCTGGGTTTATTTTCAAGTCCCAAACAGAAGCAGTTCATAAAGGCTCAAGCCACTTTAACTCTGCAGCTCCATGGACCATGGAGGAACAAATGATTTTAGCACAGTTACTTCTGAGGCAACTGCCACGGTGCATCTCTTGGGGCACACAGTCCTGAACATAGGTCCCCCTGCACACGGAGTCAACACTAGCTCCCAAATGTCAACTGTGATGGCAGCAGCTTCATAATCTCTAAACAATCTGAACATCAGTTTTGCACTCACACCCTTCCTTTCTTGACTAACAGGGTCTTGGACTCTGGCATCTCTTCGAATACAGAAGCACCGCTCCCCAGTCCCAAATCGCAGCTTCACATTCACAGCCAGTATTGCAGACACTGCACGCTTGATGCTGCAGCTGACCCACAAACCCAACAAGGGAACCTCTGTGGCCAGGGATCACACCACTTTCTGAGCTCTGTGGGCCAGAAACAAGGACTCTACATTTTCACAGAAAAGAAGACTCCTCACAGTGGACATGGAGAAGCTCAGGTACCCAGATCTGCCACACCCAGGGCCCTGTGGCCTGGCCTCTCACTACCTGGGCCACAGTCCTCTATGGCATCCACCAGATTTTAACAACAGGAATTCTATAGCTTCAACTGCCTTGCCCGTTCTGGTGCCAATGATCACAGCACAGGCCCATTCCCCTCCAGGCCTCAACTCCTCTCCTCTGTGGCAGCACCGCCGAACCCAAAGTCTCCTCACAAGGTGGGAATGCACCCAGTTCTCTCTGCCCTTTCAGCTGCATTTCTAACATACTAACATACTAATTGCCAGCAGATTAGGCTTTACAGTCTATCGAGTCTGCTCGAACCTTAGGTCCCTTGTTGGGAACCGAGGCCCCCCCTTGTGTTACGATACTTCCACTTTCTGTATCTGTCCCATCCTCTCTTGAAGCCCTCCTCCATGGAAATCTGGACCAGCTCACTAGGCAGCGTGTTCCAAGGTTCCACCACCCTCTCAGTGAGAAACCTCCTCCTCTTTTCCCCCTCATCCTTCCACCTTCCAACTTCAACCCATGTCCTCTGTTGATACCTCCCTCCTTTAGTCTAAAGATCCCCTCTGTGTTTACCCTATTTATTCCCTTGAGGTACTTGAAGACCTCGATCATGTCCCCCCTGTCTCTCCTCTCCTCCAATGAGAACAGGCCAAGCTCCTCAAGTCTGTCCTCATAAGTCAACTCCCCCAATCGTTGAATCATCCTGGTAGCCCTCCTCTGTACCCTCTCCAGGAGCTGTATGTCCCTCTTCAGGTGCAGTCTCCGGTACTGTACACAGTACTTGAGGTGTGGTCTAACCAGTCCATTGTACACTGTCAGAATCACTTCCCTGATCCTAGAGGTGATCTCCCTTACAATGCATCCCAACATCCTGTTTGCTTTGCTAGTCACTCTCCTGCACTGCTCAGAGTTATTCATACATGCATCCACCATGACCCCTAGGTCTTCTTCCCCAACCCAGGCCTCCAGCGCCTCCCTCCCCTCCCAGGGTGTACCAGTGTTTAGGGTTTCCACGCCCAAGATGTAACACCTTGCACTCGGTGGTATTAAAATTTAATTTCCATGTGTGAGCCCACCTTTCCAGGGTGTCCAGGTCGAGCCTCCCCTCTTCCCCCCTCAACTACTGCTCCCATGTTGGAGTCGTCAGTGAAGAGACTCATCTCACACCCTATACCCACCCTGATGTCAGATATGCATGCATGAAACAGGATGGGACCCAGGACTGAGCCCTGCGGTACCCCACTACCAACCTCTCTAGGGTTTGAGAGCTCCCCACCGACCACTGCTCTCTGTGTGTGTCCAGCTAGCCAGTTTCTTATCCATCTGCCCATCAAAGGGCCCACTCCCAACCCCATCAATTTTTCCACCAGTCCATTGTGGGGGACCGAGTCAAATGCCTTACTGAAGTCCAAGAATAGTACATCCACAGGCTTCCCCCTGTCCAGTTCCGATGTTACCCATTTATAGAACTCAACAAAGTTGGTTTGACATGATCTACCTGGCACAAACCCATGTTGTCGGCTATCCAGCCCTCCCTCCGACTCCAAGAACACCCCCAATCGTTCCTTCAGTATACTCTCCATTAATTTTCTCACCACTGAGGTCAAACTGATGGGTCTATAGTTACCTGGTACTTCCCTCAACCCCCCTTTATGGATTGGCACCACATGCACCTCACGCCAATCCCTAGGAACCCTCCCTGTCTCAAGCGACCTGTTGAACAGGTGCGCCGGGGTGCGGCCAGTATTTCCGCCAACTCCCATAGTACTATCGGATGAATGCCATCTGGCGCAGGAGATTTATCTTTCTTCAGTGCCTTAAGGGCTTGCCACACCCGTTTGGTGGAGATAGCATCATCCATCCCCCCACCTTGCTGGCCTTTCTATCCTTGTACTGGTGTGAAACCCCAGGCATGCCTCTCCCTCCCTTTGAACCATATCTGTTGCTCCCCAGACCCCACACACTACCGCTTCTATCCCCCTCATGTCTTGCTTTGTAAATATCCCATCCCCCTCCTTAGTGAACACTGAGGCAAAGTACTCGTTTAATACCTCCACCTGCTCCCTTGCCTCTTCCACCCACTCTCCATCTGATCTCAGTCTGCCAAGATGGCTCTTAGTTTTTCTCCGCTCCCTGACGTACCGGAAAAAAAACCTTTTCCCCTCCCCATATCCCCTGTGCCAACCGCTGCTCTTTACTTGACTTTGCCCCCTGCACCATCCGGGTGACTTTTCTAGATGCAAGACGGTACGTTTCCATTTCCCTTTCCCTCTCGATGTTTTGTATTCTTTGTAGGCAGCCTTCTTCTCCCTGACTGCTACCTGAACTTCACTGGTCCACCAGCATGGTTTATGTGACCTTGCTCCCTTACGCTTCACCTTAGCACAGGTCCTGACTGCCTCATGAAGTCCCCATTTTATGACCTCCCAACTCTTTTTCATGTCTGTCATTGTAATTCACTTCAAGTGATCCTTGAGAATATTTCCCATGCCTATAAAGTCTGCTCCCCTGAAATGCATGGCCAGTGTCCTAGATCTCTCCCCTCCTCCCCACATGCTAATTTGAAACCAGACAGTATCGTGGTCGCTCCCAGTCATGGGATCCTTTACAACCAGGTCCATTACCAGATCCCCATCCGCCAGAACCACATCCAGGACATGCCCCTCCCTCGTGGGCTCCATCATGTGCTGTGTTAAGAACACATCCTGGAAGTCATCCAGCAGCCTCTGCTCCATGGCCACCTTAGAGGACATGGTTCCCCAGTTTGTACCTGGCACATTAAGGTCCCCCATCAACACCACTCTCTCCCCTTTTGGTCCGCACTGGGCAATAATGTTATCCAGCAAACCATCCTCCAGGACATCACCCATCCCGGGGGGCCTGTATACTACACCCAGCTTGATCTTACCTCCTGCCGGGGTTTGTAAGGTGACCCATAAGGCCTCCATGTTTCCCTCTTCCTCTTCTCCCCTAGCAATTTCTATGCCCTCTCTGATGCACATAGCCACTCCACCCCCTCTGCCCTCCTTTCTTTTGTTTATTTACTGTGCTTTTTGGTGGTTCCTTAGCCGTTGAAACTATCCGCCCTGGTCACGCACCCCACGGACCTCCACCCCCAATGATGATCTGTGCTCACCCCGTTACCCCTGGCTTACCGCCCCAAAGGGTGGAGTTGCGGTGCTGGCCCTAATGCCGCCAATCTAGTATCTAGTCGGAGGGGAGCCGGCATCAGAGGCAATGAGAGATCCGGGGGTAAAGCATCACAAAGACGTGTCAGGCCCCAGTGTTTTTAGTCCCTGTAAGCAGGGGCAGGGACATGCAGTGACGTCCAGCATCCACTCCGCCCCTGAGAGATGCAGGCATCGGTGTGCGTGCAGCAACCCAGCCTCCGCTGGGTGTCGCTCAACACCAATCACACACACCCACCCTCCCCCCAGAGGAGAGCACGCTAAGGATGCTCGATCCTTCTCCCCCAGTCGACCCTCTGATGACCCAGGTCCGTTCCTGAACCCAGGTCGCCAGCGTCACAAGCGGAAATCCAACCGCTGCACCGGTTAGAAAGGAGGGCAGATCCAGCCCACCGGCGCAGCGGTTGGATTTCCACTTGCCCCCTCCTTCCCTCCTCTCTCTTTTATTTGGTACATCTACCCCATAAGGTCTCCCTGTGGTGTCAGCACCCCTGGCTGTAGGCCCTCTTTCCCTAATAGCCCTCCTGCTACTTGCTGAAAGGTAGCCTCCACTATTTTCTGAGCTTTGCCCCCGTCTGTCATGCATAACCATACCCCTGATCCTTTGACGCACCCTCCAACTCCCCCAGCTTACTTCTTAGCCAATATAACTCACTCCTGATCAGAGATAGTTGCCTGCAGAGTGGACTGCCTCCCTCTTTCCAGGCCCAGTTGAGAATTATTGCCGCCCCACATCCTGTGAACCTACAACTCTTCCAAATATGCCTGCCATGGTAGATTGAGGCTACCCTGTTTTCCCCATGCTGACATATTAGGAGTGTTCGCCTTTCTCCAGTCCCTACCCCCTGGGTTACTGCCTCCCCCCCAGTAGCCATACTGTAGTGTATTCAAACAGTCACATTCACGTTGAACAAATCAAGCACCCCTTCCTGATTTGTAGTGGGCTTGCAGATCTGGCAGTCTACACAGCTGCTGGTCAAGGTTGTTTTAAGCCACTCCTAGTCAAAGTATTTCAACCAGGGGGATCTGACTACGAAGGGGCTGCAGTGGTCATCGCCCCACCCTGGACCCCTGGCCATGGCCCCTGACCCTCTGATCTACACCTCCACTCCCCAGACTCCTCGATTACTGGAGAAGACACTGATTTCCCGCCGTGTGGTGGTACTTTTACCCCAATGCCATGTCCTTGCCTACAACTACAGGTACTGGCACCTAGACTGACACTACTACTTTCTGGAAAATGTAGTAAGCCCCAAACAAATTGGGGGGCTTACATGCTTCCCCCACAGCAAACTTCACCTCCCAGTGAAGATTCCTCCCAGCTATCCCAGAAATCGGACCAAGCGGGATAATGCGCATCTCTCCCACCTGGAACACTTACCAGAGCTCTGTTGGCATAACCGCAGAAGGCGGTCACTCCAATAACACGGTGGGCAAGCCCTCCCTTTTGATTATAATCACTAGTTCCCTATCCCGGGGTTGGCCATGTTGACTCATTCTGGGCTCCCATGGGTGGATTGTTGGGTACTGTCCGAATGGCTGCCCCACCCTCTCCCTGGTATACCATTTTCCGAACCTCTCAAACCCAAAGCTGCTGCCATCCCTGTGGGGACAGTATTACCACCACCTGGGGACAGATGGTGCACTTAATAAACCATTACAATAATTGCTATTAGATGAGGTTTAACACATGCTTACTCTAACCCCACAAACGGTGGGTCACTACTATCAGTAATAATACTTTTAACAGGCTACACTGCTATCTGTCTTCTCCCCTTAAATCCTCTCACTTTTATACCAACTACTACACATACTAACACACTTTTAATATTTTTCTATACCTTATCTATCCTACAATAGCAACATACTCTACTATGCTGTACTATAAGTATGCTGAATAACATTGCTATCTCTAGCTAGATTTTTCTAACAGTCTTGTCAGCACTGCGGTGCTCAGTCCAATAAGTGGGTGCCAGAATTCAAGTCTATGAACAGTCCCTTTGAAACAATGTCCAAATCACTGGCTCTTTTTTTATCTTTTCAAGGCAAGACCACTCGTGGACATTCCTACCCTACTAAATCCCCAAACTAAAAGTAAGTAAGTAAGTAAAAATGTATTTATATAAGGCGCCCTTCCCAAGCTCAGGGTGCCTTTACAAAATTACATAAGCAGCATTAAAACCACGATAATAAATAACATTTTATATATAACAACTTCGATATAATTTACATTAATGAAATGCTTCATTGAAAAGGAAGGGTTTTAGGGCTTTTTTAAAGCCCTCCACAGTCAGGCTATTGTGTATCTGGCAAGGTAGAGAATTCCACAAGGTAGGAGCCATAAAGGCAAATGTTCTTCCACCAGATGTTTTTAAGGTTACCCTGGGAATCTCTAGCAATCCCTCGCCAGAGGATCGGAGGGAGCGGGAGGGGCAGTAAGAAGTCAGGAGTTCTTCCAGGTAGTGGTTCTACAAGACTCTACTGGCTCTCTATACCCCCCATGGTGGGCATAAGGCGGCACAATACTAACCTGCTTAACATTTTTTTTTTAGCTTTCTTTTTATCCCTTCTCTCTGTTCTGTACCCATTCCCTCTCTCAGAACCCCTAAGCACTACACACCACATTGAGGACCAGGTGGTCTGTTCCTAGGGTGTATCACTCCATTCTTACCTCTAGAGCCCCCAGTAATCCTCAGGCAGGGCAGGGGAGGACCCCAATCTCCCCCGAATCTTGATCCTACAGCGCACACAGAGGAATCCGCCCCCAGTTCCTCTTGTGGTCGTGGTGCAGTGGGTTCGTCGCCTGGAGCAGGTGCAGAGGAGTTTCCTTGTTCTATTGTCCATCCCACAGCATCAGTGCACAAAGAGGACCAATGAGGCAGATGCACGCAGAGACGTGCATCCACTGCTGTCCTCTGCTGATGTCAACCCTCCCTGCTGCTTCCCCGTCCGCACCAGCACCATTCGAGGTTACCCAGGTGGTGGCGGTATAGCGGTAGGACAAGCTTCCCACTCCTCCCAGAAAAGGAGAGCAAGCTGTCGGATACTCAATCCTTCTCCACCCATCTGACCCCCAGCAGTCCGAGTCCATTCCTGAACCTGGGTCACCGGCGTGGCCTGCTCAATATTTTAACAGCGTAACAGTACAAGGCGTGTTTACATATTTTCTCTCTCTAAACAGCTAGCAAGTTAACATGGCACCATATTTTAACAACAAATTGAAACAGTGTCACCCAATTGTCCATCGGGGGCAGTAGCAATCTAACAGCAGCACCATGGAGGAACTGTGGGGCAAGTTTCACTTCTTCTGCTTGTGTTCCTTAGGTGCAGTATCAGGAGCATAATAAAAACAGGAGTCAGGCTTGCTGCATTTGGCACCCAGGCGGTCTTTGCTGCTCACATAGTACTTACAGCAGGCCCCGGTCGTGTCCTGCACCATAGCAAACAATTTAAACAGGGTGACCCCTGTCCACACGGTAGAGGCACAGATGCACAGGGCAGTTGTCATCACCTTCTACCTGGCATAGGTTGGATCAGATGGCCCTACTCTGTTCCGTAGATTGATCTTCTCAACGGCTCCATAAAACACCCAGTCCAAGCGCCCGACTTCTATGATGTCCCACATAGGCTCGCTCACGTAAGAATAGTTTCCCTGGGACAGTCCTTCTTCAGATGCCTACACACTCAACATTCAGCTTGTGACCATTCAGGAATCGAACGTGTAGGCCTGTCCACATCACAGAATATGATAGTGAATGTCCTGGGGAGGGGCAACTAAGCAACATCAAAGGTCCACATACCTGGTTGGCCTGGCTTACCAGACCTGATGAAATGGGGTGCCCACGGACCGCTGGGTGTAGAGCTGGGTGACTTGAGAGCCAAAGATGCTGGCTTTCACCTGCCTGGCATTGCCATCTTTGCCACAGAGGTCTTAATAGGCAGTCTTCACCGGGCAGGTTCTCAACGTCTTCTAGCTGGTTCCCTGGTCCTCTTGCTGTACATCCTGGAATACACAGGCTAAGGGCTGGCTGTGGAGGTAAAATTCTTTTAGCAGCAAACAGATCCCCTGAACAAATGAGGTAAACAACAGAAATGCAGAAATGAGGGGATCCCATTTAATGAACAACAACAATCACTCCATGGAGCAGTAAAACACAATGTAATCTTTCTTGACCAAAGGGTCACATTATCAACTTGGGTTCATTCTCGACCAAGAAGGTCACTCTAGACCGAGAAGGTCACATTTGAGTATAAAGTCCAGGTGGCTACTTATTTCCTAAGCTGCCAAACAGTCCAAACACTGGCAGCTTGACTTCTGGCCGAATCAAGACCCTAATCTTAGGCTGCAACTTCCTCTCTTCTCTTCCCCCGGCTTCTTCAGGTCAGAACCCTGTCCTTTGAGGGATGGCTGCCCAGCCCACAGCCCCCCTCAAAACAAGCTCAGCATGGGGTACTGAACCCTGTACATCACAGTCCTGAGATAGGGCAGACTGGGACCAGGAAAGGCTCCAGAAACCTGGTTCCCAGTATGCCCCATCCCCAACTCTTTCTCACCACCACTATTCTCTCCCATTAAGGCGCAGAATAACTGGCCGGTTCCTGAGTCCAGCCCCAATGATGGGGCACTTGCACTGATGGCTGCTGCCACGTTACCACTTCTACTGGTCCCTCACAGCTATTACCCAGGAAAAAAAACATGACGCAGTGTCCTTCACTAAGTGGGCAACCACCCCTGCACTCTCCTCCTCCTTCACTCCCCAGAATGATCTCCCCCCCATGGTGCTAAGCAGCCCCCTTTCATTTAGTCTCCCCAGGTGCCACAAAACACCCGCAAATCCGGGGGTCCAGTCCTGAACCAAACATCAGGCACCCAATCCACACGGCGCCACTAAGGGACCAATAGTTCCACTATTAATTATTTACAAATGTTCCTAATGGAACCACGCAGTGCTGAAGCTATAGGAGCAGCCGCTTCTTTAAATTTGTAGAACTGGCGGCCACACTTGCTCAGTAGGCACGGACCACTAAAAACATATTTACAATGTTTTTTTCCTTTTTTCCCTCTCCTAGATTTACCCCCCTCCGAGATCCCAAGCTCGGTCAACCCCAGAAAAACTGGACTCTGGATACGGAATAGCCGCTCTTCTCCCTCTCTCTATCTACTCGGTAGCCATGCATGGTCAGCAGGTGTGGGCCACTGAAAATTTATTTACAATGTTTATCCCCTTCTTTTTTTTTCCTGGACCCTGGATTCCCCAAACAGTGCCCAGAGGTGGAAGCACACACCTGGTGCTTGACCCACCTGCCACAGACCAAGCACCAGGAACCCAAGAATTGAGCCACACCAAATGGGGACTGCAGGTCTGAATCCACCCAGGACCCCTGACCATCCAGGGCATGGAGCACCATGGCTACCCCAAAAAAGGTACGCCGAGTTGGGGCTTACAAACATATACTGGTCTGTGGTGTCTGACCTTTGGGAGCCAACTAACGACACAATATCTTAAGCAATTCATGTCCATGGGGCGTGGGGTCTATATCTGCCTGTTGGCAGTGACTCTTACCAGCAATAGGGGTGCTGTCTGCTATTTCCAGCACAGGCAGTGTTTAGGGTTGGGGAATATGTCTTTCCACCACTATGTCCTCATGTTGATGGGTCACCCCTTCCATGGGTTTTGGCTTTCTCTAGGGCCACATCCACCAGTAGAATGGAGTCAGAGCTGACTCGCCTTCCAGCACAGCCTCTACTTCACATCAGGCCTCTGCGCACCAACAGACTCCTGTGTTTTTTGGGTCTCCATTGCCTTCTCGCCCACCAGGGACCAGCTACCACAGCTGCGGGTGGATCCCTTTGAGGCTGATGAGAATCAGGAATCCAGCCTCAGGGAGATCAGATTGTGTTTTCCACCCACAGCCCCTCCCTCTGCCATGAGAGGATTCATGGGAAGCTGGCAGTGAGGAAGGGCTGGGCAGATGACTGTGCCTTGCCCACCGACACCACCCCACGAAGGCTCTCTCAGCTTCTCCCAACTCTCCACCAGTTCAACAGTGGAGACTTCACTCTGTGACATGGTGGAAGGTCCTCCCCTGCTACCCCAGGGCAGTGCATAAGGGGGCCCAGTAGCAGCAGGCCATGAAGCAGCACCGAGGGAGCAATGGAGACATTGTCTGGTGCACTATGCCACTTCCCTCATGGCCACACAAAACACACTTTTCTGCTGCAGAACTTCTCTCTAGTATATTCCAAAGCCATGCCAACATGAATTCAGGACCAGTAACAGTCCAGGTGGAGGAACTGGGAGCTGAAGCCATAGTGCAAGTCTCCATCTGCGCTCCCCACCAGAAAACACTCCAACTCAGTTTTCCTTCACTGGCTGTAATTAAATCCCAGAGTCTCCTCTGTACCTTTCATTTTTGGTAATCAGGGTCAGAATTGCGCTCTTCCTTCAGTCTCTCAGTTGACCCCCTTTTTAAGGTGTCCAGTCACCATCTAGACTCCACCAACCATAATCCAGTTAACCTCTTCCATTATGCATGCATGCATGCACACTTTTTGTCACGAGGCACCAGGCGCCATTTTGTCTAGCACGAGGTGCACAATCCTCATTTCAGATTATGAAACCTCCACAGTGTCTCACACAGGGCCATCAACGTCTTTCCAAATGGCTGCACCCTTTCACAAATTTCAGGTATGTTGAAAACACCCCAAATTAGAATCCCGGACAAGACCCCACATTGTAAGCCCTCCTCCCCATCTAGGGGTAAGTAGATGGTAAAGTTCATGGGGGAGGGGTGAGCCTTACAGCCAGAAAACACTGACCAGAACCATACTGATGAATAGTAAAATTGTATTTGACATCCAGGAGTCCAGATGATGATGGATTGGCTCCGTCGGGGTGCAGTGCATGTAAAGAGGGATGCAGTATGGCAGTCTTTAAGATGGCAAAATCTTGGTTAGTCAAGAAACTGGCAGGACAACAGTTCAAGGTATACAGTCACAATAGGAAGACAACTGTCCAAACGGGATAAAAGTTTTTAAACAGGCCTGGGTTTATTTTCGAGTCCCAAATAGAAACAGTTCATAAAGGCTCAAGCCACTTTAAAGCTGCAGCTCCATGGAGTGTGGGGACACAATTGATTTTTAGCATTGTGTGACAGGGAGATCCTGCAACTCTTGAGGACTGACCTTTTCTTAAATCTGTTGCAGCAGTTCTTCTATTTCTTAGCCTAATCTATTATTTACAATTTCTAGTCTATAAGGTTGGCCACCAATGCCACCCCCCCCTTTCTTGACTATGCTATAGTGTCCTCTTTAATTTTCCTTTTCCCTCTCAGGTGCTTGTACAGGGAGGTTATTGTGGTGACCTCCGAGCTGATGTAAAACAACAGGCTGTGTTCCTTGTTGTTGGATTTGGCATGCAATAGCATTATGTCATAAAATACCTTAATGTATATGCCTTATGTGTATGAAACCTGTAAATGTTGAAAATACTATGGCACTAGGTGTTTTTGATAAAGGTAAAATGTTACTAGGGGTAGAGATATCAGAAAACCCTCATTGTGTTATTTAAAATACATGTAAATTGCAGATTATTTGAGAGGCTATTTGGCACCATACATTCCTGCTATAAGTTGAACCAGCCTAAAATTTCATGGTGATTTACATATACATCCCATGATGCTTTGCATTATGGTTGTATGTGTGATGTTGTGTTTCTTTGGAATGTGGCTTTATTGCCAATGCCCTTTGGGGTAACCCTTGTTTCAGTGCTTCTGCACTGAGGTTCTTTGCTTTTGATTTGTTTTTGGTTTTCTTTTTTTGAGCTCCCCATCACCTAAACAAGCAAGACCAACATAGGGGATGGTTCATTTTGACTAAAGAGATAAATCAATGGGTCAGTAGGTGCTGACTAAGTGCATAAGAAGGACATGCACGGTGTGTTGCTGCAAACTGATGTATTGAAGAAGGGATGTGCCATTGCTTAAGGTTATCCGCTATGTTTTAAATAAACATCACACAGAGATTGTGTGTTGAACCTGAAATTCTGTGTCTGGTCCAACTGTTATCCCACAACTCCTCCACATACAGTTACTTCTGCAGCAACCACTGCAGTACATTTCTTGGGCACACAGTCAGAACTTAGGTCCCTCTGCACACAAAGTGGACACTAGCTCCAATTTTAAGTGTGATGGCAGCAGCTTTGTAATCCCTGAATAACCTGAATGTCAGTTTTGCACTCACAGCCCTCCTTTCTTGACTAACAGGGTCTTTGACTCTGGCACCTCTTCAATTCAGGAACACCGCTCCCCAGTCCCAAACTGCAGCTTCACATTCACAGTCCATATTGCAGATGCTGCACGCTTGATGCTGCAGCCGATCTGCAGACCCAGCGAGGAACCTCTGCGGCCAGGACGCACACCACTTTCTGCAGCTCTGTGGAACTGATACAAGGGCTCTTCATTTTCACAGAAAAGATGACTCCTCACGGTGGACATGGAGAAGCTCAGGCACCCAGATCTGCCACAACCAGGGCCCCATGGCCCAGCCTCTCACTAACCGGACCACAGCCCCCCATGGCAGCCACCAGATTTTAACAACAGGAATGCTCGGCTCTAACTGCCTGGCCCAACCCAATGCCAAGGATCATGGCACGGGCCCATTCCTCTCCAGGCCTCGGCAGCAACATCAGACCCTAAGTCTCCTCACAAGGTGTGGAATGCACCCACTCTCTCAGTCCTTTCAGCACCACATTCCAACTGGGGGTCCGACTACTATGGGGCTTGGCTGGCCATACACCCACCCCAGCCACAGCCCCTGACCCTCTGGTCTACACCTCCACTCCCCAGATTCCTCAATGACAGGAGAAGACCCTGATTTCCCTCTGTGTGGTGGTACTTATACCCCGATGCCAGGGCCCCGCCTATAACTATGGGTCCTGGCACCTAGACTTGTACTACTACTTTCTGGGAAATGTAGCAGGCCCCCAAAAAATTGAGATCTTACATACAGGATTTAAAGTTTAAGTTTTGAACGTTTTGTGTGACAGGACGATGCAAACTAAATATGAATAATGGCAGCTGAATTTCTTTACTTATGTACAAACTCGTGACCAGGAAAGGCACAATGAACCAAAGCTTGTTTCTAGGTGTGTATTTATATGTAAATTGGTGACTGGGAAAGGCACACTGACCAAAGGCATATTTCAACAGTAGGTGTTGATTTATATATAAATTGGTGACTGGGAAAGGCACACTGACCCAACGCTTGTTTCTACAGTAATGAGTGACTGGGAAAGGTACACTGACCCAAGGCTTGTTTCCACAGTAATGAGTGACTGGGAAAGGCGCACTGACCCAAGCATACTGCTCAACTGTCCCTGATTTTCAGGGACGTCCCTGATTTTCCTCAAAAGTTTCCTCTGTCCTCAGAAATTTGTGTTCTTGTGACAGAACAGTGGGAATTAAAAGCACTAAATAATGTCAAACATTAAGGTTACAGACTTGTCCTTCTTCATAAAATGCATCTTAACACAAATCCTTTCATTCTATTGGCTTTCTGAGTGAATAGTACAAATTTTTAAGATGTGTCCCTCATTTGGGATCTTTGTCCCTGTTTTTTTTAAGCCTTGTCCCTGATTCATGAGGCAAGAGGTTGAGAGGTATGGACCCAAGGCTCGTTTCTACAGTAGGTGTTTATATGTAAATTAGTGTCTGGGAAGGCACACAGAGCAAGTGTTTGTTTCAGGTATCACCTGAGGCAAGGGATACAGGAAGTTGCTTAACAATATGGTAAGATGGGGAGAGGGTGATGTGGCTAGTTTAGTTGTTCCAGATGGAGAGGAAACAGTGTAACAAGGGCCCAAGAGTCAGAAACATGGAGTGACAAGGATAACCTGGGGTGTGGGCTTGAAGGCGGAGAACAATAAGTTAAATAATAAAAGAATACGCTAAGTCAACTTTATTAGTCTCACTTTATTCCTGGTGTGCTGTGCAAAATATGATACTTTTTTCCAATGGGGAGGTCCAAGTTTTTTTCCCAAATTTGAGGGAGGCTCAAAATCTTTTTCATGGCTTGTGGGAGGCTCACTATCACAAAATGTAAGAACTAGTGGTATATACCATTTGACACCAAATTGGGCTTATTACTTCCACTTACTGGGGTATATTTCTGAACAGGCCCATCATAGATTCAAAGCCAATCAAAATATCTTTTAAATGAGGTATTGGGCTCCTCTGTAGCTGCCAGCAGTCCAGAGATATTGATGACAAAGTCTGTCCCATACCAATACTACTTTGTCACTGTTATTGGAACCTACTGATGTCACTAATGATCAAGCTGCGCAACTATAATGTTTATTTTAGTTTCAATGGCCTGTGCAGCCAGAATAGTGTTGTGCTTGTGCAACTGTGTTAGTTTGGTTTTGGCCGTTCGCACTTTCTATTCCAGAGGAATTACCACCCTGTAGGGGTACCAAAGGCAAGGAACCCTCAAGGAGGGTTCCATCCCTAGAGGTGCCACATGACGATTCCCGTGGCTAAAGTTAGGAAGGATCCCAAGGAGAGAAGTGCTGCCACTGGAGGAGGAGTGGAGGATGGTGGGGCAAAGAAAAAAGTGCTTCAGAAGGAGGCTGAGAGGAACTGCTTATATAGCTCAGGAAGTGGGAGTGGCTGACTGCTTGTCCATCGAACTCCAGGCTAAGCCTTCCAATTACATTTTTTGGCCCGAAAAGACACACTAGGCTGAGGCTTGTTTCCAGGTGCATCCTGGGGGCACAGGGAAGTTAAGTGACTTGCTCATGGTCACATAGCATTCAAGTGGTGGCTGTGGGATTCAAACCCAAGCCTCCAGGTTTGCAGCTCAGTGCTCTTAATCACTATGGTCTACTGTCTCCCAATGTGGTTAGCCACAGCTTGGTCATCAGTGACATCATAAGATTTTAAAAATAATGGAAGTGTATTACGACAGGTACAAGGCCATAATTAGCAACGCACGTACCAAGGGACGGTTAGCCAGTGGGATTCAGCACCTACACCCAATTTATCTTTTAGTATAAAGTAGTGAGCTGTGTTGTTACATGTTTTTTATCCATAAACAAGCTCATAACATCTTAGTAAGTCCATTGCCTAATGAAGAAACACAAAGCCCTTCTGAGCAAAGATACCCACTCCCCCACAACTAACACAGCGAGGCCCAGAGTAACACCCATGTCCATCCCTATGGTGGTGGGGTGTACAGCCTCCTATCTCACTAGCTAGCTTTCCAAACAGGACCTTAACAACATGCATGACACCAAGGTGGCTAGCTCTGATTGATCTTCGTTCTGAAGGGGAGTTCCTGATCTAATAATATAGCAGTCTAATAGACTGTGTATGTTCCAGGTCATGCAGTGTCATTCCTCATACTGTTTTACAATGAAACTCAATAAAATCAAACTATCAAAAAAATGATGGAAATGTAGGATCAGTATTGGGATGAGATTGTCATCAATATCTCTGAGCTATTGCCAGCAACAGATAAGCCCATCCCTCGTTTAGAGCAGCAGTGCACTGAAACAGGACACAACCTTGGACCCCACTTTTTTCACTATAAAAGATCCCAGGCATATCTCACTTTTGTTTGGTGGTAAAAATGTTCTAGTTCCACCAGAATTTGAGAATAGTAGGAATCTTCAAGGGAGGACACACTGTTGCAGCAGCTTGCACTTTCCAGCTCTGTGATTGGCTACGTAGATCAACGTGACTGCAGACAGTAGGCAGAGAGTGGGCAATGTTAGAGAGGTGATTGTTCAGCCTAAGTCTGTGATTGATGGAGAGGGGCAAGCCCCCAAAAGCCCCTTCACATAGTAAAAGCAATATGTTTGCTTGGGCCGTTGGCAAACAAACATAAAAACAATCAAGACAGCTGTGCATTTGGTGAGGAGCCGTGTACAAGGAGGTATAATCTTTGCCAGCTGAGTGGGTCAGTCACCAGGGCATCTACTTAAGGTAAATCTCTCACCTGCTGGACAAGTTCAGTTCCTCCTTAGGTCAGTTTATGGCTTCGCTCAACTGGATCCCCAGACAAGAGGGGTCCAGTCAGACACTGCTGTCTCCTCCAATGACAAACATTCCATCCCTCATGTCTATCAATGCTTGAGATAAGCAGCTACAAATAAACTGGTTTATCTGCATTCAGGGAAGACACTTAAGTGATTATTACTTCTGCTCCATGCAGCATTCCTTCCATAACATGACATCCACCTCCTTCTTTGTCAGATTTGTTTGGCTACACTATCACCACTGCCCTGTATTTTGTATTACATGTACTGCAGTATACATGACCCACCCATGCTCTCCGAAGTGTCATGGCCTCCTGCTCTTTTAAGTGACTCTCTTGTACGAGCACCAGATCAAAGTGCACACTGTTAAGTGCAGACAGGACCTTGATATGTTCGGGGGGAGTGCCCATTTCATGCCTGTACCATGAGTCAAGCTTTATGACCATAGTGCCCCCCAATGATAGCAGTCTCCATGACCACCCCTAAGGGCCTCTCACATGCCAGCTAACCATGTTTCCAAACATTTACGGTGCATTATCATTCTGCTTTTGACTTCATGACCAGGACCAGCCTTTGCTAGGTGCAAACTGTGCCCCTGCACCTTGGGAGCCCATACTTTATGCCTAAATTTTGTTACAAGATGAAAATGCTTACCAGCAAATGAAAGTGGAAGATGACTGGTTCTGTTACTGTTACAAAGGTGGGGCAGCTTTGCTGTACAGAAAAGATTAAGTTAAGTAAGTGCTAATGGTGTTAATGGCCATACTTTTACACCTCCCAGGTTGACTGCTTTCACAAACAAAGGGCTGTATTGACAAGAGAACTTGTTTAAAACCTGGACATGTAGCTGAAACAATGAATGATATGACAAAATCAGTTTCAAAAGTATGTGAGCACTTAAATGGCTCAAAACCTGACTAGCACAGAGCAAAACTGGATTTCTGATAGGGACCCTGAAAACCTGATCACCCGTAACAAAACTGACAGGTGGCAAACTTGCTGGTGTCCCATGATAATCCTCTCTATTCTCTCTCCCTCACAGCTCCAGAAAAGTTAAGGTGTTTAACTTGCTTGCGAATCAGAGTATCAGAAGTGTGAGTGTCCAGTGAGAATGTTCCTGTCCTTACAGAAATGGATACGGTAGTAGTACCATACTTAAGTTCTTGCTCCAGGCTCAGTCAGATTCATTTCCAGTGGTGAAGTAAAATAATTCAATGCAGTCAATGGCACTAATTAAAATATGCTGGTTAAACTCGCAGACTTGGTACTGTTTTATTAATACAGGACAGGAGGGTTAGTTAGGTGTAATTGTTGGATGTGGGAGGGAGGACACAGGGAATGGAGTGCTGGAGCCCGGCAGGGGGCTGCACAGGGGCCCGGCTGCTTAAACTGAACCTAGCAATACCCACATCTATATTTACGCACATGGTACCATTCAGTACAAACAGCAGGAGCTATTCAATAATAGGTCGGAAAGTACATGCCAAAGGTGCATACCACGCCTACATAGTTCTTTGGCCCCAGACAGCCTCAGGGTGCCTGTTATTCACAACCGCATGCACCCATGGGGCACCTGTCCATGGTCCCACCCCCTTATGCACAGGATCATGGGAAGGGGCCTGGTGGGATGGACCCAGGAAGGCATCCAATTGTATGCCCAACCTGAGTCCCATAGGGGATCCCTTTGCACCCATGGGGCAGGCGCACATCAGAGGTGTGGCTCTGCATACAGAGGATTAATATACCAAATTTATGGGCATTCACCCGATCTGCTGCCCCAGACCTCCCCAACAATCTTGTGGGCTGGAGCTTCACCGAGGGTTGTTTCCTGGTCCCACCTCGACCGGCAAACAATGTGCATGGGGATGTGCACTTGGTTACGACAGGGTCCCGGCAGCCATAACTTGTTTCCTTCTGTCCCTGGCACTATGCGTCTTGGTAAATGGCACATAGTGTGGGCACGCCCCATCACACACCCCGACTAACTCCTGCACATTGCTGACCACGCAGCCAGGGGATCCAATGCGTAACTGCCTTGCACACCATTCATGATTGCCCAAGGGGGTCCACAAGACTCCTGTGCGTAGCATTCCATCTTAGGGATCCGAGGCGCATAGGCAACTTGTTCATAGGACCCAGCATATGGAATCCTACACCAAAGAACATGCCAAATAAAAATACACATTAATAATAATATAAAGGGCCAGCAAATACTATATAAATATTAAAGAAACACACACACACACCAATTGTCAGTATAACTTGCATTTTTATCCCAAAAACCATGTGGCATCTGTATTATCCAGCATCTCTCAGGCATGACTTCGACTCAATGTGACCAAGTCTGCGAAGGCTGTGAACCATTTGTGGGGTAGACTGCAGCTGCACGTCTGTTGCCCCTCCTCACCCTAGACCTTAAACAATATGGCACTGCCTCATAGGTATACACCATTTTAAACCCAGTATACCATAAATAGAGACCTTTTTGTTTGTTTTCCCTTTTTACTTCTGTTTTAAAAACTGCTCTCAGTCAGAGCATCTGGTCATACATACCTCTGAAACTTTTTTTTATTTTTTTATTTCAGATTGGGATTAATACCTTTGAGTCAGAGACTCATTTACAAAGGTTCCAGGTCATACAGATACATAAGAAATCAAACAACACATAGGTTACATAAGGTTACACAGATTCAATAGTGAAGCAGCCAGAGAAGGCTTTGTTAGCGCACTGGCGTAGGGGAAGGACTGTGGTGGGGAGGAGAATCATGGTAGGGGTGAAGCACGTTCACTGTGTGGGAAGCACCTTTTCCATGAGGGACAGAGTCATTTTAAGGGGTAAAATGAGGGACTCACTGGTGCCCTTTTACATATGACTTGAAGAATAACAATTAGCATTTATAATAGTGCTTTCCATACACATTATCCCAAAGCGCTTGCAAGCAATGCTAGACTGGGAGTGAAGTGACTTGAACATGTAGTGGCAGCCATTTCAAATATCATCACCCACACACAGCCTTGGACAATTGTATGAACCAATCAATCAAACTTTATTTAACCAGGCAGTTACATCATTGAGCAAGCTAATTTTCAAGATGGTCCTGGACACATAGGACACAAATTACTAACAGTACAAAGAGTTTAAAATACAACAGGCAGTAATACAGATTGATATAGAATACATGATCATTATAAACTGTACTAAACATATAAGGCCAGCGCAAGATATAACATTTAGCATGCAGCGCATGCTGGTAATAATCAGAAGGATGCAATAGGAGGGTGAAAGTAAGGACACAGAGGAGGGCAATGTGCAAGGAGGGTGTCCGACGCATAAGGGAGATGGAAGGGGGCAGACTACATGAAGGAGGCCCCCTAGGGGACAACCTTGGGGAAGGAGGGAGGAAAGGGGGGGTAGTTAACATGTGGGAGTGCCGGACGACCGGGGGAAAAAGAAGGCCAAGACAATCCAGAAGTTAGGGGACTGCCCAGACAGAGGGTAACACTTAGTGGAAGCAGTCACATGCCATTTTCTGGCCTTTGTAGAGAAGCTGTCTGAATATAAAGGGACTAGGTAGGAGGGAGATCTTAAGTACTTTCTGCACATTATTCCAGATCGCTGCTAAGAAGGAGCTAATAGCAGTTACCAGTTTTATGGAAAGGGAATGCTGGGCAGGACACTGGGGAAAATCCTCTAATCCTGCAGAAAGTGTCTTCGGTTCTTTTACTTCCACCCGGACACCCACCAGGACAGCACCAGAGACGGGTAGACGTGACCTTATTTGTTATTTTTTTTTGCGCCTCCCACGCTCTTGGCCAGCCGCTCCTTCAGGCTGCCAATGGACCTCCATTGCCTCATAATCCCCCAGCGCCATCCGCCATCCCATCCCCCATGTCATGTCCCAGTCAATCTGAAGTACCCCTTCACTGGGGGGCCCCCCCTCCCTGGGTCCATGGGTGGTGAAATAGGGTCCAAATCTGTACCGGCTGCTATGGGGATAGGCTCTTGGAGACTACTCCAGGCTTTGTGGCATGGGGGGATCTGGGCAACCATTATCCAGTTAGCAGAGTGGCGATCTTCTGTTTTCACTCCAGGCCTCCCACCTCCCATACACGTTGGTCCAGTTGCAGGGGCATCCTGGGGATGGGGGCATTCAGCAGCACGTCGAGATTCTCGCCGCCAAAAATGCATAACCGCAAGCCGCCACCAGGAGCCACCTAGCATGCAGTCCAGTACTGTCCCACCATCCAAAGGACACTCTTAATTTCCTCCCCACCAGTCTCCGCCCCTCATGTCTAGGTTCAGGGCATGAACCCAGGTCACCAGAATACCAAGTGAACTCCCATCACTGACTGCCATGGAGCCAGCTCTGGGGACCTTAGTTTAATGTCTCATCCAAAGGACGGCACACCCTGACAGTACTGTACCCCCCAATACTGCATTCAGGTGCCAGTGTTTTATGGTATGAGCCCAATCCTGCTGTGGGACCAGAACTCACGACCTCCTGACCCAGAGGCAGATCTGCTAACCACTGAGTCACCCTTGACACCTTCTGCATACCATTAGCATCACAAAATGCTTGTATGACAGCATCTGCATAAAACGGGCTAATCGGATGTTAAAATTAAGAAATAATTGGCCCAGTGGCACTAGACGTTGAGGAGCAGGTCGCTACACCTTGCGCCATGCCGGCGACCCGGGTTCAGCAACGAGCTCAGACCACCGGTGGTTGGCAGGGAGAAAGAGGACTGAGTGTCCGGAGGACTGCTCTCTTCTCTTGGGGAGACTAGTCATGCCGCTTGCTGACTGCCCTCTGGCAGTGGCTGGAGGGCAGTACAGGTCGGAGACTTAGAGCTGACGTCTGTGCATCGGGGGGGGGGCAGGCAAAAATGGAGGAAAATTGAGCCCGGATTCTGGGTTGGGTCTCTGGGGGAAGGGAGAAGCCAACAACCTCCTCCTGTCCCTGCCATTGGGGACAATCCACGGGGAGAACCACTGGGGCCACCTAGTAAGAGAGCCGTGGGACTAGAGAGAGAGTCCCTCCATCTGGAGGCCCGTAGCCACCTGCCAGAGCTCAGGTGGAAAGAAAATGCATATGGGAAACACGTTTCTTTTAAATTAAGCAATAAGTGACTACTTGGTGTGCATTATTGTGGGGTAGCAGTTCATTTCTTAAGTAAGGCACGAGGCAACACCAAGTACATTACGCAACCAAGAAGAGCCGTCATCCCACAATCACCCATTGTAAGATGTTGGACATCCTTAGGTGAAAGAGTTTAAAATCCAGTTTTGGTTTACTCCGGCCCAGAACACAAAAACTGGAAACTGCTGAAATTTGCAATCTGTCCATCAGACATTAAACACTTTTGTTTATTTAGATCTAGGATTACAATTACCTTTGAGCCAAGGCTCTTTTACTTAGGAATCTAGTGTGGATAGGGGTGGGAGCGAACACCCTCGTTTGTTCTCACAGTACTCTGATGCATTGAAAATCACCAACAAATGTGATTGACGTGAAAACCAAAAGTTTTTTTTTCTGTTTAATCACCATCATATTTTTTTTAAGCATCCATCCAGAGCTCAGGGCACCCTTACGATCATTAAAATACATAAAATTCACACCATTACACAAATTACAACTCTTCCAAATATGCCTGCCATGGTAGATTGAGGCTACCCTGTTTTCCCCATGCTGACATATTAGGAGAGTTCACCTTTCTCCAGTCCCTACCCCCTGGGTTACTGCCTCCCCCCCAGTAGCCATACTGTAGTGTATTCAAACAGTCACCTTCACGTTGAACAAATCAAGCACCCCTTCCTGATTTGTAGTGGGCTTGCAGATCTGGCAGTCTACACAGCTGCTGGTCAAGGTTGTTTTAAGCCACTCCTAGTCAAAGTATTTCAACCAGGGGGATCTGACTACGAAGGGGCTGCAGTGGTCATCGCCCCACCCTGGACCCCTGGCCATGGCCCCTGACCCTCTGATCTACACCTCCACTCCCCAGACTCCTCGATTACTGGAGAAGACACTGATTTCCCGCCGTGTGGTGGTACTTTTACCCCAATGCCAGGTCCCTGCCTACAACTACAGGTACTGGCACCTAGACAGACACTACTACTTTCTGGGAAATGTAGTAAGCCCCAAACAAATTGGGGGGCTTACATGCTTCCCCCACAGCAAACTTCACCTCCCAGTGAAGATTCCTCCCAGCTATCCCAGAAATCGGACCAAGCGGGATAATGCGCATCTCTCCCACCTGGAACACTTACCAGAGCTCTGTTGGCATAACCGCAGAAGGCGGTCACTCCAATAACACGGTGGGCAAGCCCTCCCTTTTGATTATAATCACTAGTTCCCTATCCCGGGGTTGGCCATGTTGACTCATTCTGGGCTCCCATGGGTGGATTGCTGGGTACTGTCCGGAATGGCGTCCCACCCCTCTCCCTGGTATACCATTTTTCCGGAACCTCTCAAACCCAAAGCTGCTGCCATCCCTGTGGGGGACAGTATTACCACCACCTGGGGACAGATGGTGCACTTAATAAACCATTACAATAATTGCTATTAGATGAGGTTTAACACATGCTTACTCTAACCCCACAAACGGTGGGTCACTACTATCAGTAATAATACTTTTAACAGGCTACACTGCTATCTGTCTTCTCCCCCTTAAATCCTCTCACTTTTATACCAACTACTACACATACTAACACACTTTTAATATTTTTCTATACCTTATCTATCCTACAATAGCAACATACTCTACTATGCTGTACTATAAGGTATGCTGAATAACATTGCTATCTCTATGCTAGATTTTTCTAACAGACTTGTCAGCACTGCAGTGCTCAGTCCAATACGTGGGTGCCAGAATTCAAGTCTATGAACAGTCCCTTTGAAACAATGTCCAAATCACTGGCTCTTTTTTTATCTTTTCAAGGCAAGACCACTCGTGGACATTCCTACCCTACTAAATCCCCAAACTAAAAAGTAAGTAAGTTAAAATGAGTTGATATAAGGCCTTCCCAAGCTCAGGGTGCCTTTACAAAATTACATAAGCAGCATTAAACCACGATAATAAATAACATTTTATATATAACAACTTCGATATAATTTACATTAATGAAATGCTTCATTGAAAAGGAAGGGTTTTAGGGTTTTTTAAAGCCTCCACAGTCAGGCTATTGTGTATCTGGCAAGGTAGAGAATTCCACAAGGTAGGAGCCATAAAGGCAAATGTTCTTCCACCAGATGTTTTTAAGGTTACCCTGGGAATCTCTAGCAATCCCTCGCCAGAGGATCGGAGGGAGCGGAGGGGCAGTAAGAAGTCAGGAGTTCTTCCAGGTAGTGGTTCTACAAGACTCTACTGGCTCTCTACCCCCATGGTGGGCATAAGGCGCACAATACTAACCTGCTTAACATTTTTTTTTTAGCTTTCTTTTTATCCCTTCTCTCTGTTCTGTACCCGTTCCCTCTCTCAGAACCCCTAAGCACTACACACCACATTGAGGACCAGGTGGTCTGTTCCTAGGGTGTATCACTCCATTCTTACCTCTAGAGCCCCCAGTAACCCTCAGGCAGGGCAGGGGAGGACCCCAATCTCCCCCGAATCTTGATCCTACAGCGCACACAGAGGAATCCGCCCCCAGTTCCTCTTGTGGTCGTGGTGCAGTGGGTTCATCGCCTGGAGCAGGTGCAGAGGAGTTTCCTTGTTCTATTGTCCATCCCACAGCATCAGTGCACAAAGAGGACCAATGAGGCAGATGCACGCAGAGACGTGCATCCACTGCTGTCCTCTGCTGATGTCAACCCTCCCTGCTGCTTCCCCGTCCGCACCAGCACCATTCGAGGTTACCCAGGTGGTGGCGGTATAGCGGTAGGACAAGCTTCCCACTCCTCCCAGAAAAGGAGAGCAAGCTGTCGGGTACTCAATCCTTCTCCACCCATCTGACCCCCAGCAGCCCGAGTCCATTCCTGAACCTGGGTCACCGGCGTGGCCTGCTCAATATTTTAACAGCGTAACAGTACAAGGCGTGTTTACATATTTTCTCTCTCTAAACAGCTAGCAAGTTAACATGGCACCATATTTTAACAACAAATTGAAACAGTGTCACCCAATTGTCCATCGGGGGGCAGTAGCAATCTAACAGCAGCACCATGGAGGAACTGTGGGGCAAGTTTCACTTCTTCTGCTTGTGTCCCTTAGGTGCAGTATCAGGAGCATAATAAAACAGGAGTCAGGCTTGCTGCATTTGGCACCCAGGCGGTCTTTGCTGCTCACATAGTACTTACAGCAGGCCCCGGTCGTGTCCTGCACCATAGCAAACAATTTAAACAGGGTGACCCCTGTCCACACGGTAGAGGCACAGATGCACAGGGCAGTTGTCATCACCTTCTACCTGGCATAGGTTGGATCAGATGGCCCTACTCTGTTCCGTAGATTGATCTTCTCAACGGCTCCATAAAACACCCAGTCCAAGCGCCCGACTTCTATGATGTCCCACATAGGCTCGCTCACGTAAGAATAGTTTCCCCTGGGACAGTCCTTCTTCAGATGCCTACACACTCAACATTCAGCTTGTGACCATTCAGGAATCGAACGTGTAGGCCTGCCCACATCACAGAATATGATAGTGAATGTCCTGGGGAGGGGCAACTAAGCAACATAAAAGGTCCACATACCTGGTTGGCCTGGCTTACCAGACCTGATGAAATGGGGTGCCCACGGACCGCTGGGTGTAGAGCTGGGTGACTGGAGAGCCAAAGATGCTGGCTTTCACCTGCCTGGCATTGCCATCTTTGCCACAGAGGTCTTAATAGGCAGTCTTCACTGGGCAGGTTCTCAACGTCTTCTAGCTGGTTCCCTGGTCCTCTTGCTGTACATCCTGGAATACACAGGCTAAGGGCTGGCTGTGGAGGCAAAATTCTTTTAGCAGCAAACAGATCCCCTGAACAAATGAGGTAAACAACAGAAATGCAGAAATGAGGGGATCCCATTTAATGAACAACAACAGTCACTCCATGGAGCAGTAAAACACAATGTAATCTTTCTTGACCAAAGGGTCACATTATCAACTTGGGTTCATTCTCAACCAAGAAGGTCACTCTAGACCGAGAAGGTCACATTTGAGTATAAAGTCCAGGTGGCTACTTATTTCCTAAGCTGCCAAACAGTCCAAACACTGGCAGCTTGACTTCTGGCCGAATCAAGACCCTAATCTTAGGCTGCAACTTCCCCTCTCTCTTTCTCTCCCCGGCTCTTCTTCAGGTCAGAACCCCTGTCCTTTGGAGGGATGGCTGCCCAGCCCACAGCCCCCCTCAAAACAAGCTCAGCATGGGGTACTGAACCCTGTACATCACAGTCCTGAGATAGGGCAGACTGGGACCAGGAAAGGCTCCAGAAACCTGGTTCCCAGTATGCCCCATCCCAACTCTTTCTCACCACCACTATTCTCTCCCATTAAAGGCAGAATAACTGGCGGTTCCTGAGTCCAGCCCCAATGATGGGGCACTTGCACTGATGGCTGCTGCCACGTTACCACTTCTACTGGTCCCTCACAGCTATTACCCAGGAAAAAAAACATGACGCAGTGTCCTTCACTAAGTGGGCAACCACCCCTGCACTCTCCTCCTCCTTCACTCCCCAGAATGATCTCCCCCCCATGGTGCTAAGCAGCCCCCTTTCATTTAGTCTCCCCAGGTGCCACAAAACACCCGCAAATCCGGGGGTCCAGTCCTGAACCAAACATCAGGCACCCAATCCACACGGCGCCACTAAGGGACCAGTAGTTCCACTATTAATTATTTACAAATGTTCCTAATGGAACCACGCAGTGCTGAACCTATAGGAGCAGCCGCTTCTTTAAATTTGTAGAACTGGCGGCCACACTTGCTCAGTAGGCACGGACCACTAAAATAATATTTACAATGTTTTTTTCCTTTTTTCCCTCTCCTAGATTTACCCCCCTCTGAGATCCCAAGCTCGGTCAACTCCAGAAAAACTGGACTCTGGATACGGAATAGCCGCTCTGCTCCCTCTCTCTATCTACTCGGCAGCCATGCATGCTCAGCAGGTGTGGGCCACTGAAAATTTATTTACAATGTTTATCCCCTTCTTTTTTTTTCCTGGACCCTGGATTCCCCAAACAGTGCCCAGAGGTGTGGAAGCACACACCTGGTGCTTGACCCACCTGCCACAGACCAAGCACCAGGAACCCAAGAATTGGAGCCACACCAAATGGGGACTGCAGGTCTGAATCCCACCCAGGACCCCTGACCATCCAGGGGCATTGAGCACCATGGCTACCCCAAAAAAAAAGGTACGCCCGAGTTGGGGGGCTTACAAACATATACTGGTCTGTGGTGTCTGACCTTTTGGGAGCCAACTAACGACACAATATCTTAAGCAATTCATGTCCATGGGGCGTGGGGCATCTATATCTGCCTGTTGGCAGTGACTCTTACCCAGCAATAGGGGGGTGCTGTCTGCTATTTCCAGCACAGGCAGTGTTTAGGGTTGGGGAATATGTCTTTCCACCACTATGTCCTCATGTTGATGGGTCACCCCTTCCATGGGTTTTGGCTTTCTCTACAGGGCCACATCCACCATAGAATGGAGTCAGAGCTGGACTCTCGCTCTTTCAGCACAGCCTCTACTTCGACATCAGGCCTCTGCGCACCAACAGACTCCTGTGTTTTTTGGGTCTCCATTGTCTTCTCGCCCACCAGGGGACCAGCTACCACAGCTGCGGGTGGATCCCTTTGAGGCTGATGAGAATCAGGGAATCCAGCCTCAGGGAGATCAGATTGTGTTTTCCACCCACAGCCCCTCCCTCTGCCATGAGAGGATTCATGGGAAGCTGGCAGTGAGGAAGGGCTGGGCAGATGACTGTGCCCCTTGCCCACCGACACCACTCCACGAAGGCTCTCTTTCAGCTTCTCCCAACTCTCCACCAGTTCAACAGTGGAGACTTCACTCTGTGACATGGTGGAAGGTCCTCCCCTGCTACCCCAGGGCAGTGCATAAGGGGGCCCAGTAGCAGCAGGCCATGAAGCAGCACCGAGGGAGCAATGGAGACATTGTCTGGTGCACTATGCCACTTCCCTCATGGCCACACAAAACACACTTTTCTGCTGCAGAACTTCTCTCTAGTATATTCCAAAGCCATGCCAACATGAATTCAGGACCAGTAACAGTCCAAGTGGAGGAACTGGGAGCTGAAGCCATAGTGCAAGTCTCCATCTGCGCTCCCCACCAGAAAACACTCCAACTCAGTTTTCCTTCACTGGCTGTAATTAAATCCCAGAGTCTCCTCTGTACCTTTCATTTTTGGTAATAAGGGTCAGAATTGCGCTCTTCCTTCAGTCTCTCAGTTGACCCCCTTTTTAAGGTGTCAAGTCACCATCTAGACTCCACCAACCATAATCCAGTTAACCTCTTCCATTATGCATGCATGCATGCACACTTTTTGTCACGAGGCACCAGGCGCCATTTTGTCTAGCACGAGGTGCACAATCCTCATTTCAGATTATGAAACCTCCACAGTGTCTCACACAGGGCCATCAACGTCTTTCCAAATGGCTGCACCCTTTCACAAATTTCAGGTATGTTGAAAACACCCCAAATTAGAATCCCGGACAAGCCCCCACATTGTAAGCCCTCCTCCCCATCTAGGGGTAAGTAGATGGTAAAGTTCATGGGGGAGGGGTGAGCCTTACAGCCAGAAAACACTGTCCAGAACCATACTGATGAATAGTAAAATTGTATTTGACATCCAGGAGTCCAGATGATGATGGATTGGCTCCGTCGGGGTGCAGTGCATGTAAAGAGGGGTGCAGTATGGCAGTCTTTAAGATGGCAAAATCTTGGTTAGTCAAGAAACTGGCAGGACAACAGTTCAAGGTATACAGTCACAATAGGAAGACAACTGTCCAAACGGGATAAAAGTTTTTAAACAGGCCTGGGTTTATTTTCGAGTCCCAAATAGAAACAGTTCATAAAGGCTCAAGCCACTTTAAAGCTGCAGCTCCATGGAGTGTGGGGACACAATTGATTTTTAGCATTGTGTGACAGGGAGATCCTGCAACTCTTGAGGACTGACCTTTTCTTAAATCTGTTGCAGCAGTTCTTCTATTTCTTAGCCTAATCTATTATTTACAATTTCTAGTCTATAAGGTTGGCCACCAATGCCCCCCCCCCTTTCTTGACTATGCTATAGTGTCCTCTTTAATTTTCCTTTTCCATCTCAGGTGCTTGTACAGGGAGGTTATTGTGGTGACCTCCGAGCTGATATAAAACAACAGGCTGTGTTCCTTGTTGTTGGATTTGGCATGCAATAGCATTATGTCATAAAATACCTTAATGTATATGCCTTATGTGTATGAAACCTGTAAATGTTGAAAATACCACGGCACTAGGTGTTTTTGATAAAGGTAAAATGTTACTAGGGGTAGAGATATCAGAAAACCCTCATTGTGTTATTTAAAATACATGTAAATTGCAGATTATTTGAGAGGCTATTTGGCACCATACATTCCTGCTATAAGTTGAACCAGCCTAAAATTTCATGGTGATTTACATATACATCCCATGATGCTTTGCATTATGGTTGTATGTGTGATGTTGTGTTTCTTTGGAATGTGGCTTTATTGCCAATGCCCTTTGGGGTAACCCTTGTTTCAGTGCTTCTGCACTGAGGTTCTTTGCTTTTGATTTGTTTTTGGTTTTCTTTTTTTGAGCTCCCCATCACCTAAACAAGCAAGACCAACATAGGGGATGGTTCATTTTGACTAAAGAGATAAATCAATGGGTCAGTAGGTGCTGACTAAGTGCATAAGAAGGACATGCACGGTGTGTTGCTGCAAACTGATGTATTGAAGAAGGGATGTGCCATTGCTTAAGGTTATCCGCTATGTTTTAAATAAACATCACACAGAGATTGTGTGTTGAACCTGAAATTCTGTGTCTGGTCCAACTGTTATCCCACAACTCCTCCACACACAGTTACTTCTGCAGCAACCACTGCAGTACATTTCTTGGGGCACACAGTCCAGAACTTAGGTCCCTCTGCACACAAAGTGGACACTAGCTCCCGAATTTTAAGTGTGATGGCAGCAGCTTTGTAATCCCTGAATAACCTGAATGTCAGTTTTGCACTCACAGCCCTCCTTTCTTGACTAACAGGGTCTTTGACTCTGGCACCTCTTCGAATTCAGGAACACCGCTCTCCCCAGTCCCAAACTGCAGCTTCACATTCACAGTCCATATTGCAGATGCTGCACGCTTGATGCTGCAGCCGATCTGCAGACCCAGCGACGGAACCTCTGCGGCCAGGACGCACACCACTTTCTGCAGCTCTGTGGAACTGATACAAGGGCTCTTCATTTTCACAGAAAAGATGACTCCTCACGGTGGACATGGAGAAGCTCAGGCACCCAGATCTGCCACAACCAGGGCCCCATGGCCCAGCCTCTCACTAACCGGACCACAGCCCCCCATGGCAGCCACCAGATTTTAACAACAGGAATGCTCGGGCTCTAACTGCCTGGCCCAACCCAATGCCAAGGATCATGGCACGGGCCCATTCCTCTCCAGGCCTCGGCAGCAACATCAGACCCTAAGTCTCCTCACAAGGTGTGGAATGCACCCAATTCTCTCAGTCCTTTCAGCACCACATTCCAACTGGGGGGGGGGGGTCCGACTACTATGGGGCTTGGCTGGCCATCACCCCACCCCAGCCACAGCCCCTGACCCTCTGGTCTACACCTCCACTCCCCAGATTCCTCAATGACAGGAGAAGACCCTGATTTCCCTCTGTGTGGTGGTACTTATACCCCGATGCCAGGGCCCTGCCTATAACTATGGGTCCTGGCACCTAGACTTGTACTACTACTTTCTGGGAAATGTAGCAGGCCCCCAAAAAATTGAGATCTTACATACAGGATTTAAAGTTTAAGTTTTGAACGCTTTTGTGTGACAGGACGATGCAAACTAAATATGAATAATGGCAGCTGAATTTCTTTACTTATGTACAAACTCGTGACCAGGAAAGGCACAATGAACCAAAGCTTGTTTCTAGGTGTGTATTTATATGTAAATTGGTGACTGGGAAAGGCACACTGACCAAAGGCATATTTCAACAGTAGGTGTTGATTTATATATAAATTGGTGACTGGGAAAGGCACACTGACCCAACGCTTGTTTCTACAGTAATGAGTGACTGGGAAAGGTACACTGACCCAAGGCTTGTTTCCACAGTAATGAGTGACTGGGAAAGGCGCACTGACCCAAGCATACCGTTCAACTGTCCCTGATTTTCAGGGACGTCCCTGATTTTCCCTCAAAAGTTTCCTCTGTCCCTCGTAAAATTTGTGTTCTTGTGACAGAACAGTGGGAATTAAAAGCACTAAATAATGTCAAACATTAAGGTTACAGACTTGTCCTTCTTCATAAAATGCATCTTAACACAAATCCTTTCATTCTATTGGCTTTCTGAGTGAATAGTACAAATTTTTAAGATGTGTCCCTCATTTGGGATCTTTGTCCCTGTTTTTTTTAAGCCTTGTCCCTGATTCATGAGGCAAGAGGTTGAGAGGTATGGACCCAAGGCTCGTTTCTACAGTAGGTGTTTATATGTAAATTAGTGTCTGGGAAGGCACACAGAGCAAGTGTTTGTTTCAGGTATCACCTGAGGCAAGGGATACAGGAAGTTGCTTAACAATATGGTAAGATGGGGAGAGGTGATGTGGCTAGTTTAGTTGTTCCAGATGGAGAGGAAACAGTGTAACAAGGGCCCAAGAGTCAGAAACATGGAGTGACAAGGATAACCTGGGGTGTGGGCTTGAAGGTGGAGAACAATAAGTTAAATAATAAAAGAATACGCTAAGTCAACTTTATTAGTCTCACTTTATTCCTGGTGTGCTGTGCAAAATATGATACTTTTTTCCAATGGGGAGGTCCAAGTTTTTTTCCCAAATTTGAGGGAGGCTCAAAATCTTTTTCATGGCTTGTGGGAGGCTCACTATCACAAAATGTAAGAACTAGTGGTATATACCATTTGACACCAAATTGGGCTTATTATCAAGACTTACTGGGGTATATTTCTGAACAGGCCCATCATAGATTCAAAGCCAATCAAAATATCTTTTAAATGAGGTATTGGGCTCCTCTGTAGCTGCCAGCAGTCCAGAGATATTGATGACAAAGTCTGTCCCATACCAATACTACTTTGTCACTGTTATTGGAACCTACTGATGTCACTAATGATCAAGCTGCGCTCAACTATAATGTTTATTTTAGTTTCAATGGCCTGTGCAGCCAGAATAGTGTTGTGCTTGTGCAACTGTGTTAGTTTGGTTTTGGCCGTTCGCACTTTCTATTCCAGAGAAATTACCACCCTGTAGGGGTACAGAGAGGCAAGGAACCCTCAAGGAGGGTTCCATCCCTAGAGGTGCCACATAACGATTCCCGTGGCTAAAGTTAGGAAGGATCCCAAGGAGAGAAGTGCTGCCACTGGAGGAGGAGTGGAGGATGGTGGGGCAAAGAAAAAAGTGCTTCAGAAGGAGGCTGAGAGGAACTGCTTATATAGCTCAGGAAGTGGGAGTGGCTGACTGCTTGTCCATTGAACTCTAGGCTAAGCCTTAAAATTACATTTTTTGGCCCGAAAAGACACACTAGGCTGAGGCTTGTTTCCAGGTGCTTCCTGGGGGCACAGGGAAGTTAAGTGACTTGCTCATGGTCACATAGCATTCAAGTGGTGGCTGTGGGATTCAAACCCAAGCCTCCAGGTTTGCAGCTCAGTGCTCTTAACCACTATGGTCTACTGTCTCCCAATGTGGTTAGCCACAGCTTGGTCATCAGTGACATCATAAGATTTTAAAAATAATGGAAGTGTATTACGACAGGTACAAGGCCATAATTAGCAACGCACGTACCAAGGGACGGTTAGCCAGTGGGATTCAGCACCTACACCCAATTTATCTTTTAGTATAAAGTAGTGAGCTGTGTTGTTACATGTTTTTTTATCCATAAACAAGCTCATAACATCTTAGTAAGTCCATTGCCTAATGAAGAAACACAAAGCCCTTCTGAGCAAAGATACCCACTCCCCACAACTAACACAGCGAGGCCCAGAGTAACACCCATGTCCATCCCTATGGTGGTGGGGTGTACAGCCTCCTATCTCACTAGCTAGCTTTCCAAACAGGACCTTAACAACATGCATGACACCAAGGTGGCTAGCTCTGATTGATCTTCGTTCTGAAGGGGAGTTCCTGATCTAATAATATAGCAGTCTAATAGACTGTGTATGTTCCAGGTCATGCAGTGTCATTCCTCATACTGTTTTACAATGAAACTCAATAAAATCAAACTATCAAAAAAATGATGGAAATGTAGGATCAGTATTGGGATGAGATTGTCATCAATATCTCTGAGCTATTGCCAGCAACAGATAAGCCCATCCCTCGTTTAGAGCAGCAGTGCACTGAAACAGGACACAACCTTGGACCCCACTTTTTTCACTATAAAAGATCCCAGGCATATCTCACTTTTGTTTGGTGGTAAAAATGTTCTAGTTCCACCAGAATTTGAGAATAGTAGGAATCTTCAAGGAGGACACACTGTTGCAGCAGCTTGCACTTTCCAGCTCTGTGATTGGCTACGAGATCAACGGACTGCAGACAGTAGGCAGAGAGTGGGCAATGTTAGAGAGGTGATTGTTCAGCCTAAGTCTGTGATTGATGGAGAGGGGCAAGCCCCCAAAAGCCCCTTCACATAGTAAAAGCAATATGTTTGCTTGGGCCGTTGGCAAACAAACATAAAAACAATCAAGACAGCTGTGCATTTGGTGAGGAGCCGTGTACAAGGAGGCATAATCTTTGCCAGCTGAGTGGGTCAGTCACCAGGGCATCTACTTAAGGTAAATCTCTCACCTGCTGGACAAGTTCAGTTCCTCCTTAGGTCAGTTTATGGCTTCGCTCAACTGGATCCCCAGACAAGAGGGGTCCAGTCAGACACTGCTGTCTCCTCCAATGACAAACATTCCATCCCTCATGTCTATCAATGCTTGAGATAAGCAGCTACAAATAAACTGGTTTATCTGCATTCAGGGAAGACACTTAAGTGATTATTACTTCTGCTCCATGCAGCATTCCTTCCATAACATGACATCCACCTCCCTTCTTTGTCAGATTTGTTTGGGCGACACTATCACCACTGCCCTGTATTTTGTATTACATGTACTGCAGTATACATGACCCACCCATGCTCTCCGAAGTGTCATGGCCTCCTGCTCTTTTAAGTGACTCTCTTGTACGAGCACCAGATCAAAGTGCACACTGTTAAGTGCAGACAGGACCTTGATATGTTCGGGGGGAGTGCCCATTTCATGCCTGTACCATGAGTCAAGCTTTATGACCATAGTGCCCCCCAATGATAGCAGTCTCCATGACCACCCCTAAGGGCCTCTCACATGCCAGCTAACCATGTTTCCAAACATTTACGGTGCATTATCATTCTGCTTTTGACTTCATGACCAGGACCAGCCTTTGCTAGGTGCAAACTGTGCCCCTGCACCTTGGGAGCCCATACTTTATGCCTAAATTTTGTTACAAGATGAAAATGCTTACCAGCAAATGAAAGTGGAAGATGACTGGCTCTGTTACTGTTACAAAAGGTGGGGGCAGCTTTGCTGTACAGAAAAAGATTAAGTTAAGTAAGTGCTAATGGTGTTAATGGCCATACTTTACACCTCCCAGGTTGACTGCTTTCACAAACAAAGGGCTGTATTGACAAGAGAACTTGTTTAAAACCTGGACATGTAGCTGAAACAATGAATGATATGACAAAATCAGTTTCAAAAGTATGTGAGCACTTAAAATGGCTCAAAAACCTGACTAGCACAGAGCAAAACTGGATTTCCTGATAGGGACCCTGAAAACCTGATCACCCGGTAACAAAAACTGACAGGTGGCAAACTTGCTGGTGTCCCATGATAATCCTCTCTATTCTCTCTCCCTCACAGCTCCAGAAAAGTTAAGGTGTTTAACTTGCTTGCGAATCAGAGTATCAGAAGTGTGAGTGTCCAGTGAGAATGTTCCTGTCCTTACAGAAATGGATACGGTAGTAGTACCATACTTAAGTTCTTGCTCCAGGCTCAGTCAGATTCATTTCCAGTGGTGAAGTAAAATAATTCAATGCAGTCAATGGCACTAATTAAAATATGCTGGTTAAACTCGCAGACTTGGTACTGTTTTATTAATACAGGACAGGAGGGTTAGTTAGGTGTAATTGTTGGATGTGGGAGGGGACACAGGAATGGAGTGCTGGAGCCCGGCAGGGCTGCACAGGGCCCGGCTGCTTAAACTGAACCTAGCAATACCCACATCTATATTTACGCACATGGTACCATTCAGTACAAACAGCAGGAGCTATTCAATAATAGGTCGGAAAGTACATGCCAAAGGTGCATACCACGCCTACATAGTTCTTTGGCCCCAGACAGCCTCAGGGTGCCTGTTATTCACAACCGCATGCACCCATGGGGCACCTGTCCATGGTCCCACCCCCTTATGCACAGGATCATGGGAAGGGGGCCTGGTGTGGGATGGACCCAGGAAGGCATCCAATTGTATGCCCAACCTGAGTCCCATAGGGGATCCCTTGCACCCATGGGGCAGGCGCACATCAGAGGTGTGGCTCTGCATACAGAGGATTAATATACCAAATTTATGGGCATTCACCCGATCTGCTGCCCCAGACCTCCCCAACAATCTTGTGGGCTGGAGCTGCACCGTGGGTTGTTTCCTGGTCCCACCTCGACCGGCAAACAATGTGCATGGGGATGTGCACTTGGTTACGACAGGGTCCCGCAGCCATAACTTGTTTCCTTCTGTCCCTGGCACTATGCGCTTGGTAAATGGCACGAGTGTGGGCACGCCCCATCACACACCCACTAACTCCTGCACATTGCTGACCACGCAGCCAGGGGATCCAATGCGTAACTGCCTTGCACACCATTCATGATTGCCCAAGGGGGTCCACAAGACTCCTGTGCGTAGCATTCCATCTTAGGGATCCGAGGCGCGTAGGCAACTTGTTCATAGGACCCAGCATATGGAATCCTACACCAAAGAACATGCCAAATAAAAATACACATTAATAATAATATAAAGGGCCAGCAAATACTATATAAATATTAAAGAAACACACACACACACACATACACACACACACCAATTGTCAGTATAACTTGCATTTTTATCCCAAAAACCATGTGGCATCTGTATTATCCAGCATCTCTCAGGCATGACTCGACTCAATGTGACCAAGTCTGCGAAGGCTGTGAACCATTTGTGGGGTAGACTGCAGCTGCACGTCTGTTGCCCCTCCTCACCCTAGACCTTAAACAATATGGCACTGCCTCATCGGTATACACCATTTTAAACCCAGTATACCATAATTAGAGACCTTTTTGTTTGTTTTCCCTTTTTTCTTCTGTTTTAAAAACTGCTCTCAGTCAGAGCATCTGGTCATACATACCTCTGAAACTTTTTTATTTTTATTTCAGATTGGGATTAATACCTTTGAGTCAGAGACTCATTTACAAAGGTTCCAGGTCATACAGATACATAAGAAATCAAACAACACATAGGTTACATAAGGTTACACAGATTCAATAGTGAAGCAGCCAGAGAAGGCTTTGTTAGCGCACTGGCGTAGGGGAAGGACTGTGGTGGGGAGGAGATTCATGGTAGGGGTGAAGCACGTTCACTGTGTGGGAAGCACCTTTTCCATGAGGGACAGAGTCATTTTAAGGGGTAAAATGAGGGACTCACTGGTGCCCTTTTACATATGACTTGAAGAATAACAATTAGCATTTATAATAGTGCTTTCCATACACATTGTATCCCAAAGCGCTTTGCAAGCAATGCTAGACTGGGAGTGAAGTGACTTGAACATGTAGTGGCAGCCATTTCGCATATCATCACCCACACACAGCCTTGGACAATTGTATGAACCAATCAATCAAACTTTATTTAACCAGGCAGTTACATCATTGAGCAAGCTAATTTTCAAGATGGTCCTGGACACATAGGACACAAATTACTAACAGTACAAAGAGTTTAAAATACAACAGGCAGTAATACAGATTGATATAGAATACATGATCATTATAAACTGTACTAAACATATAAGGCCAGCGCAAGATATAACATTTAGCATGCAGCATGCTGGTAATAATCAGAAGGATGCAATAGGAGGGTGAAAGTAAGGACACAGAGGAGGGCAATGTGCAAGGAGGGTGTCCGACGATAAGGGAGATGGAAGGGGCAGACTACATGAAGGAGGCCCCTAGGGACAACCTCGGGAAGGAGGGAGGAAAGGGGTAGTTAACATGTGGGAGTGCCGACGCACCGGGGAAAAGAAGGCCAAGACAATCCAGAAGTTAGGGACTGCCCAGACAGAGGGTAACACTTAGTGGAAGCAGTCACATGCCATTTTCTGGCCTTTGTAGAGAAGCTGTCTGAATATAAAGGGACTAGGTAGGAGGGAGATCTTAAGTACTTTCTGCACATTATTCCAGATCGCTGCTAAGAAGGAGCTAATAGCAGTTACCAGTTTTATGGAAAGGGAATGCTGGGCAGGACACTGGGGAAAATCCTCTAATCCTGCAGAAAGTGTCTTCGGTTCTTTTACTTCCACCCGGACACCCACCAGGACAGCACCAGAGACGGGTAGACGTGACCTTATTTGTTATTTTTTTTTGCGCCTCCCACGCTCTTGGCCAGCCACTCCTTCAGGCTGCCAATGGACCTCCATTGCCTCATAATCCCCCAGCGCCATCCGCCATCCCATCCCCCATGTCATGTCCCAGTCAATCTGAAGTACCCCTTCACTGGGGGGCCCCCCCTCCCTGGGTCCATGGGTGGTGAAATAGGGTCCAAATCTGTACCGCTGCTATGGGGATAGGCTCTTGGAGACTACTCCAGGCTTTGTGGCATGGGGGGATCTGGGCAACCATTATCCAGTTAGCAGAGTGGCGATCTTCTGTTTTCACTCCAGGCCACCCACCTCCCATACACGTTGGTCCAGTTGCAGGGGCATCCTGGGGATGGGGGCATTCAGCAGCACGTCGAGATTCACGCCGCCAAAAATGCATAACCACAAGCCGCCACCAGGAGCCACCTAGCATGCAGTCCAGTACTGTCCCACCATCCAAAGGACACTCTTAATTTCCTCCCCACCAGTCTCCGCCCCTCATGTCTAGGTTCAGGACATGAACCCAGGTCACCAGAATACCAAGTGAACTCCCATCACTGACTGCCATGGAGCCAGCTCTGGGGACCTTAGTTTAATGTCTCATCCAAAGGACGGCACACCCTGACAGTACTGTACCTATACTGCATTCAGGTGCCAGTGTTTTAAGGTATGAGCCCAATCCTGCTGTGGGACCAGAACTCACGACCTCCTGACCCAGAGGCAGATCTGCTACCCACTGAGTCACCCTGACACCTTCTGCATACCATTAGCATCACAAAATGCTTGTATGACAGCCTCTGCATAAAACGGGCAAATCGGATGTTAAAATTAAGAAATAATTGGCCCAGTGGCACTAGACGTTGAGGTGCAGGTTGCTATACCTTGCGCCATGCCGGCGACCCGGGTTCAGCAACGAGCTCAGACCACCGGTGGTTGGCAGGGAGAAAGAGGACTGAGTGTCCGGAGGACTGCTCTCTTCTCTTGGGGGGAGACTAGTCATGCAGCTTGCTGACTGCCCCTCTGGCAGTGGCTGGAGGGCAGTACAGGTCGGGAGACTTGGAACTGGCGTCTGTGCATGGGGGGTGGGCAAAATGGAGGAAAATTGAGCCCGGATTCTGGGTTGGGTCTCTGGGGGAAGGGAGAAGCCAACAACCTCCTCCTGTCCCTGCCATTGGGGACAATCCACGGGGAGAACCACTGGGGCCACCTAGTGAGAGAGCCGTGGGACTGGAGAGAGAGTCCCTCCATCTGGAGGCCCGTAGCCACCTGCCAGAGCTCAGGTGGAAAGAAAATGCATATGGGAAACACGTTTCTTTTAAATTAAGCAATAAGTGACTACTTGGTGTGCATTATTGTGGGGTAGCAGTTCATTTCGGTAAGTAAGGCACGAGGCAACACCAAGTACATTACGCAACCAAGAAGAGCCGTCATCCCACAATCACCCATTGTAAGATGTTGGACATCCTTAGTGGTGAAAGCAAGCTTAAAATCCAGTTTTGGTTTACCCTGGCCCAGAACACAAAAACTGGAAACTGCTGAAATTTGCAATCTGTCCATCAGACATTAAACACTTTTGTTTATTTAGATCTAGGATTACAATTACCTTTGAGCCAAGGCTCTTTTACTTAGGAATCTAGTGTGGATAGGGGTGGGAGCGAACACCCTCGTTTGTTCTCACAGTACTCTGATGCATTGAAAATCACCAACAAATGTGATTGACGTGAAAACCAAAAGTTTTTTTTTCTGTTTAATCACCATCATATTTTTTTTAAGCATCCATCCAGAGCTCAGGGCACCCTTACGATCATTAAAATACATAAAATTCACACCATTACACAAATTAAAAATATAGATAAGAATTCAGATGCATATATTACATTCATTATATCCACTGCAGACTAATGTAGGCCCATCAGTTTAAAGTTATTTAGGAGCAGGGGTGCAGCCAGGAATTTGAAACTTGCAGTTGCACTCAAGAGTGGACAGAACTGTTGCCCCCCCCCCGTGAAACAAACCAAAATATGTGCTACCCCACCACACCAACATTGCTCCACTCTCTTTTCAGTGAACAATGCATAGTAAGCCAATGATCCCAATGCATTCACAACCTTTTATTTTATCTAACACACACATTACCAGTGAGACAGAAATTGGCTGGCTTTTAGTTACACTGTTTAGAAAACATCAGGATAAGCCTCAGTACCACATCAGCACAGCAGCCTTACAGAAGTCCAGTCACACCAGCACTCATGCATACATACTCTGCTGTGTGTCCCTCATACAATCATGGCCTCTAAGTTTAGAACCCTCACATCTTCCAAATATCATTCATAAACTCACACTAAAGCATCCAAGGAGGAAGGGGGATTGTTCTTTAGGTACACCAGTCTCTGTTTGTGCTTGTTGCCCTGGCCTGAGGCTCATGTTGTCCCTGTATTTTCCAGATTTTACTGGATCCAGCAAAGTACACTGAGTGTGCTTGCTGATACTTATGTTTAGGGGGTGTGTTCCCATTTCTGTGATACTGTTGTGACAGGTTTTTCATGTTTATCTGCACATGACTGTAGCTGAGCCCCATACACTGAGCCCTATATAAGTCCCTCACTGCTCCCATCAGCTACAACACCTTTCTTTCTCCACGTGCTGTGACAGTCTGAGAGATGATGATGAGGAGCTCTGTCCTGCTACTGCTGTGCCTGTGGGGACCAGCTGCTGGTACGTATTGCCCTTTGGGGTTTCTTCTTAGATTTCAGGAGAAGGGAATGGGGCGCTATTTGGCAAAATTATACGACAGGTGACCATCACTAAAAATTTAAAAAGTCTTGTATTTTGCATTAAGTATTCCCAAAAATGACTAACTTGTTTCCTCATTGTTTTTTTAATTGATGTCTAACAGTCAAATATTATTTTTATACAGTGGTGGAAATGTACAACATTCACTGGGGGGACCTGACAACTTTGATCCAATATTGAACATCTTTGATGGGGTCTTGGAGCAGGTTTCCTCAACACATGTTTCATGTTTACTCTTTATTCAGGTGTATTTGTATGTTGTATACCACCAAGGGACTATATGTTATGTGTGTTCCCTTAAAACCCGTACATGCACAAGTTTTGCATTTTATACGTAACTGTAATTAATGGTCAGGGCTAAAACAAGATGTTCTTCTGAGCATGGCAAAGTTTGCAAGAAATTCAAATGAGTAATGGAAGTCTTACTTTTGCTGCTCTGAAAACTAGAACCACAGTCCTGAGCACATGTGCTGATGTCTGATTCTGACGTGCATACTTGGGATTGCAGTGTCACGTAATCACGTCATGCAATAATACTACACCCCTGTGTGATGCAACCACCGGTCACACAACCACATGTCATGTATCATACAACCGTGTCATGCAACCACACAGGTTAGTTGGATTCAGGAATACACCAGATGGCTTTGCCCTGGTGAGGGTCGGACTGGGGTACAGGGGGCCCACCTGCATAATGAATAAAGGGTCCTGGGGGTTCATATTCATATTAGTTTTAGACTTCTGTTTGATGCACAGGCTCTGTTTTTGCACTTTATTTTTATTTTTAGCCAATAACATTTTTATTGATTTATAATATAAATACAATCATTCAATAAACGTCTCTCTTAAGACTGGTATATAAATATGTAACCTAAACACAGATAGAGTAAAATTAGGCATTACAGTATGCCTGGCCAACATAATATGTTCATCCTCTTTAACACTCAGATTAAGTATAGACTCATCAGACAAGGTTGTGTAATTTAAAATAAAGACAATAATAACAGAATAGCAACACCTGTTATATTTTGTGATCATGTAACAATTAATTAATTGTAAAAGACAATACTGATGAAGTGAAATTTATCAAAAGAGAGACAGAAAAGCAGAATAAAGATTAATAGTCCACAGCAAGAATAACCAAAGAGACAGAAGTAAGATGTTGAGATGAGAAGAGAGGTAAGATATGAGAAATTATCAAGTGAATGAGAAGTCAATGACACTTCATAATTTTCCTGCAGTGATCGAGACATCCCATATTAATGTAAAATGATCGATAAACTTAAGGGATTGTCAGAATTTGGAAGATGGGTAGGAGCTTGAGTGAGGTGGGCCCACCTTGAAATTTCCAGGTATCTAGATGGGCCAGTTCGACACTGGCCATGGCAGCAAAAGTGCTGCCGACGGGGGCACATATCAGGCTGGGGGGAGTGGTGCCTGTGGTCTGTCACCAGAGCATCCCTCTGGTTGGTCAGGCAAATATGGTACCTCTGTGAGAGTCCATACACATTGAAAGCAGAATAGGAGCAGGGCCAGGAAAGGGACAAAAAGCAGGTGGAAAAATAGCAGTCATAGCAGTCATACAGGAGTGTGACCTAGGAAGGGGGATAGCAATAGAGAAAGCAGGAGGGTGACCTGGGGGGGCTACAGAAAGAAAGAGAGTGACCTTGGGAGGGAATGTGAGTACAGAAAACTGGAGTGTGACCTGTGGAGGGTGAAGGGAGTGCAGAAAACATGAGTTTGACCTGCAGAGGGGGAGAGGAGTACAGCAAGCAGGAGTGTGATCGGGGGGGGGGGTAAGAGTACAGAAAGCAGGAGTGTGACCTGGGGAGTAGGAGGGGAGTACAGAAAGCAGGACTGTAGCCTGTGGAGGAGAGGGGAGGAGTACAGAAAACAGGAGTGCGACCTGGGGAGGGAGCTAGGAGTGCAGAAAACAGGAGTATGACCTGGGAAGGGAGAGTGGAGTACAGAAAACAGGAGTGTGACCTGGAGACGGGGGATAGGAGTACAGAAAATAGGAGCATGATCTGGGGAGAGGAGTACAGAAAACCAGAGTGTGACCTGGGGAGGTGGAGGGAAGTGCAGAAAACAGGAGTGTGAACTGGGAAGGGGGAGAGGAGTAGAGAAAACAGGAGTGTGACCTGGGAAGGGGGATTGGTTTATAGAAAACTAGAGTGTGACCTGGGGAGGAGGAGGGAATTACAGAAATCAGGATTGTGCCCTGGGAGGGGGACAGGAGTACAGAAAACTGGATTGTGACCATTAGGGGTAGCACATGAGGAGAGCACACGGGGAAAGGTGCCATCCGTAATGGCGACTCCTTCATTAGTGAATCCCTCTTGGCGATGGGAGAGTAGGGCGGCCAGATAGGAGGGTGGGCAAAAATAGTGACAAGATGTCGATATACATACTCATATGGGGTGGAGTGAGCACAACAAGCGTGGGCTGGGAGGGGACAGAGGAGCTGTAGGGGTGGTGCTGTGGTGGATTTCCGAGCTGCATCGTGGCATCAGGGTGTTGGCCCATGGCTGGGGCGGATGTGGTACTGGGTTCGGGTCTGGGCACTGGTGCAGTTTTATTGCTCTTGGCCCAAACCTTTTATTTTTTAATGTTTTCACCCCCCGACATGCATACCCCTGGAGTTGAGAATCCTTAAGTAGGGGGGTGCCGGGGCCAAAAGCTCCCCACAGTAAACATTAAAAAGTAAGTCCCTGGCACCGTTTTCCTGTGCGCGAGGGTGTCAGAGTGCCAAAAGTGTTTCCGGCACTCTAGACTTCTTGATAATGGTAGTCACCTTTAGACTTTCACTGTTATCACATAGAACTGGGAGGGATAGGAGTACAGAAAAAACAGAGATGTTAATATTGTACAAAAGCAGATAATGACACACACGGGAAACAGTTATCCATAAGTTACAGACAGCTAGGCACATGATGTCCAGCTATGCATTCAATGATGGTAACTACTTAGGGATGATAACCAGGTAACAGAACGTAACTAACAGCATGCAAAGCAATAAGGACAAGACACCATAGGGCAAGGGGGGGGGGCAACAGGTTAAGAAAAAAACAGAAGCACATCAGGAGAAAAATTGCCTGTCTTTATTTTAAAATGGTGGTATAATCTGGCAATAGCTAGTACAAATGGGGCTGGCTAAAAATGGAGTTCTAATACCTGAACCCCATTTCGGGATCTGCCACTGAATGATGAAGCAAGAAGTTCACAGATAGCTGCACCCCCAACCAATATGGGGCACAACACTTGCAGGGTGTTTTTCAGATTTCTTCTAGTACGTTTTCCCATCTCACTTTCTAATCCTATGCAAATACATGCAAAGGAACTGTAAATGAGGTCTGAGCACATTCAAAGGTGTGATGAACAAATAAACAGCCACTCCAACCTTCACCTGTTCTGCTTAAACTGGAGCTCCAGGTGTAAAGCAGCAAGTCATGTTTTTTAAACACCAATTGATCCAAGGCTAGCCTCTCTGGGATGGAAATGTTATAATATTTCCAGGATTCTGTTTCTGCAACTAGTTTCTGAACCTCTGTTTTACTGTTTTTTTGAAACACAGAGTGCTGGTATGGGTAAATGTAGGATTAGGTTTTAAACCTCTATTCTGGTAAACTACGACATTCTCATACAACTCCTCACCCCTTTCAACATTACATACAGGATTTGTATTGTCAGTGCGCTTGTGTGGCAAGGTCCAAATTCAGATCTGCTTCATCCAGAGGTAATGGGTCATTGAACTGGGGAACTTTTTTGTGTATCATAGTATCATAGTAATGTGTCAACAGAAAAGGACCACCTTGGTCCATTTAGTCTGCCCATTTCCCACCCGCCCCTACTTGCCTCCACTTCCCAGGGATACTTTCTTCCGCCCACTAGCCAACCCATTGTGTCTGTTCCATGCCCGCTTGAATTCCTCCACTGTTTCTGCACATGCCACCTCATTAGGTAATCTGTTCTAGGGTTCCACCACCCTCTCAGTGAAATAACATCTCCTTAGATTGCTCTTAAATCTTCCTCCTTCCAGTCTTAAATTGTGACCCCCTGTTTTAACTCCTACTTTCCTTTTGAATAAGCTACCTTCATTCACTTTATTTATTCCCTTCATATACTTAAAAGTCTCTATCGTGTCACCTCTATCTCTTCTAACCACTCACGGGTATAGATTTAATTCCCTCCATCTAGTCTCATCTGGCTTCTGTTGCATACCTCGCACCATCTTTATTGCCCTTCTCAGAATCCTCTTCAAACCAGCTATATCCTTTCTTAAATGAGGCCTCCAAAACTGTACCCCATACTCCAGGTGCGGTCTGAACATGGTCTTATATAAATACATCAACAGCTCCCTCTTCCTACTTGTTGTACCCTTCCTATGAACGCCATCATTCTATTATCTTTACCTGCTGTCTTACTACATTAGTTTCCTACCTTAAGGTTGTTTGAGATTATAATCCCTAGGTCCCTTTCCTGATGCCAAGGGATGTTTACATAATGCTGGGGCTCTCACCCATGGATGAGTTTGGCAAATTTTAAACACTGTGACTTTAGTATGCTTCCAAAACAGCACATTGAGCTGAGCTTTTAGAAGTATCTGACTTGGTAGCTGGCCCACCGGTGCAGTGGTAGCACTACCGCTTGTGACACTGGCGACATGAGTTTGGAAGTGAGCCCGGGTCATCAGAGGGCCAGCTGGGGGGAGAAGGATTGAGCACCCAGCAGGCTGCTATCCTTCTCCGGGAGGGGTGGACTGCTATCCTCACTGCCATACCACCCTCTCGGTGGCCATGGGTGGTGGTGGTGGTGCAGCAGAGGAGACAGAATGGCAGGGAAGGGGTGGATGTTGGCTGAGGATTGGAACGGAGATAAGTCTGTACGTGCCTCTGTCTCATTGGTCCTCCCTGAGTGCTGACGTCCATGGGGGCAGGGACCAGAACACTGTGAAAAAAACATGTCTGGGCCGTAATAAAACGTAACTAGCAGAGTGCAACGCAATAAGGACAAGACACCATATGGCAAGGAGGGGGGACAACAGGTTAAGAGAAAAACAGAAACACATCAGGAGAAAAATTGTCTTTATTTTAAAATTGTGATATAATCTGGCAGTAGCTAGTACAAATGGGGCTGGCTAAAAATGGAGTTCTACCTCCTGAACCCAATTTCTGGATCTGCCACTGAATGATGTAGTGAGAAGTTCACAGATAGCTGCACCCCCAACCGATCTGGGGCACATCACTCGCAGGGTGTTTTTCAGATTTCTTCAGCAGGTCTCTTCCCATCTCGCTTTATAATCCTGTGCAAATACATGCAAAGGAACTGAAAATGAGGTCTGAGCACATTCAAGGGTGTGATGAACAAATAAAGGGCTGCTCCAACCTTCACCCACTCTGTATTTACATGGAATACTAGTGTTCAAATATTGAAAGAACCACTTTAAAATCATACGAAGAATGAGCCAAACAGTTTCTCTGTTGTGTCTGTAACTTAATCAATCTTTATTTAACTAGGTGAAACACTGTTGAGAGAAGTCATTTACAAGATGGACCTGGGCAAGTACACAAGGAAGGTTCTATGTGATAACGGCGACTGCCAAATGGTGAGCCACATTACCGTGACGTCAGAGTGGTGAAAACATTTTCGCCACTCTGACATCCTCGGCGCATGGAAGAACGGCACCAGGGACTTAGGTTTTTTGCTTTCTGTGGGGGAGGGCTGTGCCCCCCACATGTCTTCCCATGGGGGCTTGCCCCGCATCCCCTACTAAAGGATTCTCAACTTCAGGGGTGCATGTCGGGAGAGCAAAAGCAAAATAAAGCAAGTTTCAGGCTGGATGAATAAAATTGCATTAGCGCCCGGATCCAGACCCGAACCTGAACCCAGTACCTCCCAGACTGCAACCAGAGGTCAACCCCCGATGCCATGGCGCAGCTTGGCAGCCGACCACAGTGCCACCCCTACATCCCTTCCGCCCCTCCCAGCCCATGCTCCGTGCTCACTCCCCGTGCTGCAGTGGGTGTGTGTGTACATATAGTGGCATCCTGTCGCTGCAGTCACCCACCCCACCACATCCGGTCACCCTACCCCCCCTTCGCCATTTGGGCTTTTACCCACAATGCGTCACAATTTCAGACAGTGCCTTAATTCAGGCACCAACATCACAGGCTACCCACAAGGTACATACAACAACAGATACAACTTTTTAACGAATAAACAATGGAGGTGTACAACAAATACATATTAGACACACATGTGTACAACAATAGTAACAACATAGGATAAAAAAATAAGAAGAAGTGTACAGTGAATTCATTCAGGTCCATCTAATATTCACTGAGAGGTAGGTACTCTCTCAGGGTTTATCACATCTTAGCATACAGGTGAACAGCATTATAATGGCCCATAAAACAATAAGCAGTCAAAGTGCTGTGCACCATTAATGACTAGGAGAGGGAGCCTGAGACAGAAGAATAGGAGGGAAAAACCATGAACATTGTACAAAGTGCTGGGCAACATTGGGAGAGGCAGCCTGGAACAGTAAAAGTAGGAAGGGGGATGGACAACAGGAAGGTAAACGAGGCGGCTGGGAAGGGCAGGGGTGACAGAACAGCTGCAATGTGTAGGGTAGATCAGGAGGAACATCGCTGGGGGGCACAGAAGCACATGGGAAGTTGTCAGTGAAGGTAGGTGCTTTAGGAGGAAAATAGGCAGGCTTAGGCGTGTCTATAACTTGGTGAGTGTACACAGTCATGAATAAGTTTCAGTTACATCCCAGTTCCCCATAGCCAAAAGAAAACTGATGTTAACTCTATGGGTGTTCAGAAATGGTAGAGAACACCAGTGAAAATTTGGGGATAACAATATTTAAAGAAGCACTCAAGTTCAAATTTAAAAAATACTAAAGCAGACTAAGCAAGCACATGTCATTGCTGAATGTTAGCTTCCATACTGTTGTACTGGGTCCTGCTTATACACATTTTTACTAGATATTTGCCCAAAAAATACCAGACGAGATGTAATGACAGGACCGAGGAGGAGAATAGAGAGACAGGATGGGGAGGGTTGGTACCCCAGAGGAACAGTGGGTTCCAGGGATTATAGAGAACTTGGGCAGACTGGGCGGACCTCTAGCCTTTTTCTGCTGTCATTATGTTTCATTTGCAATGGGGTCCTGATTTTACACAGTTTTATACTGCATTTTAACCAGGATAGTTGAGGTGAGATGTGATATCTCATTTTTAGTGTGGCCCTCCTTTTATAATGTGTTTTTCTAGGACAGATCATCTTAGATGCAACATGCAGGTTTCAGTTGCAGTTTTAAAGTATATTTACCCAGGATGCCCCAGCTGAGATGCAATATCTCATTTTCAGTGGGATGCAGCTGTGACACATTTCTGTACTGTATTTACACAGGATAACATAGTTCAGATGCTAGCTTGTTGTCAGTGGGATCCTCCATTTCCTGATTTATAAATACGCTGTATTTACCCAGGATAGTACAGCCCAGATGCAAGATGTATTTTTGGTGAGGCCCTGACTTTTTTGTAACTCAGCTTTATTGAGTGGAGGATGTCAGCAATACCTGTTTTTTACAATGTATTTACCCAAGATAGGCCAGATGAGAGTCAATATTTCATTTTCAGTGGGCTCCCACATTTTGACCCCAAATTTCCAACGTAGTCTTTTTATGACCTGAAGTTATAATCAAGAGAGGTGAAAGTTTTTAAATCCCATCCCAAAGGTGTTTTTTCTTTTCGACAGCCAAAACATGTATTGGAGGAGATTTGAAAATTGACACGGTCAGGTCTTGAGGTGGGGTAATACAAGGAATATATTGAACATTAGGGGCCAAAATCTGCTAAAATAAATTTATAAGTAAACGTTGGAACAATTCAATCTTTCTTCATGACTTAGCTGTTTTTTGTTCAGGTTTCGACCCCAGATTTTTAGTCTTTTATGATCCCATGTTATGATCAAGACAGGTGGATTTTTTAAATGCTGTCCGAAAGGTGGTTTCACAGAGGGACTGCAAAAACATGTTACAAAGAGGATTTGAAAAATGACACCCGTCATGTTCATCAGGTGGGCAGCAAAAGGGCTCTATGTGCACATTTGGGACCAAAATCTGCAAAAATCACAAAGTTAGAAGTAAACATTGAACACTTTTAATGTTTCTTCATAAATGTTGTTTTTAGACATTTTGGCCCCAAATTTTCAACATTGTCTTTTTATGACACCACCTTATAATCACAGCAAGTGGAATTTTTTCAATCCCTTTCGAAAACTGACTTTGCAGAGTAAAATGTGAAAATGTGTCAGAGGTGATTTGAAAAATGACACCTGTCATGTTCATGAGCTGGGGTAACAAGAGGGTTATGTTAAAAACTGGGGGCCAAAATTTACACACGTCACAATGTTATGAGTAAATGTTGAAACAATTTGACATTTCTTCATAACTTTGTTGTTTTGTCACATTCCATTCCCACATTTTTAGCATAGTCATTTTATGCCTCCTCCTTCTGAATATGACAGGCGTCATTCATAAAATACTGGCTAAATTGTCATTTTGTGCCACAAGTGTGAAAACACATTTTGGCCAGGATTTGAAAAACGACATCTGTCACGTTCATGAACTGATGTGTAAAAATGGGTCAACATATTGAAAATTACCAACGTTATGAGCATGTGTTGAAAACTGTCAATGTACTGAATTATAACTTTGCTGTTTTTTTAATATTTTGACTCAGATTGTCATCATAGTCTTCTTATGACCCCACCTCATGAACCTGGTAGGTGAAAATTTTCAGTTCCTGCCTGAAAGGTAATTTTGCAAAGCGACTGAAAAATCACCTTTCAGGCCAGATCTGAAAAATCTCACCAACCTTGTTCATGAAATGGAGTCAAAAACAGGCCGTGTTGAAATCTGGGGGAACAATATAAAAAATTACTAAGTTATGCGAGCACGTTCAAAATGCATTGAAATACATTGATCATAGCTTACTTGATTTTCTCAGTTCCCAGTTCAGCGCTGAAGACTAAAGATGTGTCTCTGGTCCAGACAGGATTATAGCATTGGACCCTGGGTAAATAAGGGGAAGATGAAGTGTGGTATGATGTGGTGGGTGCTGAAAGGGGTGGTCAAGTGGTGGGGAGGATAAAAGTGGCAGACAGCGGCGGTGGCAAGAGACATTGATGGACCATTTCCTTTTTACAGGGTGTAAAAAAAGACATTGAGAGATGGCTTTCTTTATTTCAGGTACCAACATTGTTGGGTTCATAATTATGGGGTATGGGATATGATGGGGAAGTGGAAGAAATACTTGATAGAGGATGGAATCTTTTTAAAAAGAGCATAGGCACAGGAAGGAAACTGGAAGGTGGGAGGCATGCTTAGATGGCTGGATTCTTTTAAAGGGGCACAGGAAGCAATGGGGAGGTGGTAGGGATACTTGGCAGAAGGTGTGATTGTTTAAAAGGGGCAATTGGAGGTTCAGCAAGGGTTATGTGCAGTCAGTTGCATTGAGGGGGGGTGGGAGACGAGGTGCTGGCTGATCATAATGTCAATCAGCTGCTTGCGGGGCAGCATCATGCAGATCAAAACAAAGAGCTGCCCAGGCCCCTGTGATACCTGCGGTTCTTTTCTTTGAACTTCACAAAGTCTCCACCCATCAAGCTCAGAAGAGTGTCGGTTGGGGCCAAAATGATGAGAGAAGTCAAAATGCATGGGATAGGTACAGAAAGGAAAAGGGTGGGTGGGTGGGTGGGTGGGTAGTATCCTACTACAGGATTTGGGGCAGACTAGATGGATCTTGTGGTTCCCTTCTGCGTCACTTTCTATGTTTCTGTGATCATCCTGACTGATGACTGGTCTGACACTGCGTCAAGCCCACTGCAGACTGCCCTGCATTGGATCGACAGTGACACACTTCTCAAATGCACTACCATGCAATATGTTCACTATGCGCAAAGTATGAACATGACAAGAGAAAAAGGGCAATGTAACATAGAATAAAAAGATAGCTGTACAAAATGTTCCCCGTGACATGCACAGCTCATTTAAATAATTCCTTTTTGTGATAGTTACCTTCATGTTGATAGGCCTTTCCCAGTCACATGCCACAAATTGCACCTTACTGGAGTAGCCTCAATTGGGAAAATGGGGCTGGGACCAATTTAAATTCTCTGTATCCCCATCTCCAATCCCGCCCCCCCCCCAACACACACACACTCACTCTGCTTTCCCTGTTATGGAAGTGAAGTAAAAGGACCTGTCTTTAAAATGGGATACAATTTTTGAAAGTTCTGCCGACTTATGGAGACAGTATAGCATAGTGGTTAAGGGTACTCAGCTGCAAACCTGGAGACCTGAGTTTAAATCTCCTCTGCCCCACCTGTATACTGTGTAACCCTGAGCAAGTCACTTAACTTCATTGTGCTCCCAGGTCGCACCTGGAAACTAGTTCTGACTTAGTGTGCTTTTTCTGGTTAAACAATTTCCCCTTTCCCCTACTGGTTTACAGTCTGGAGCTCCCAGGGGGCTGTGCTGCAGAGCAAGTTGACGTTGTGGGTCCTGGGTGGGTGTGGCTCAACATCGACTTGTCCTGCAGCACAGCCCCTGCCCTGAGAGCTGTAGGCTGTAAACACAATATTTCCAATTATAAAATGAATAGGAGAAATGCTAAAGAATGATTCTTTGACCCATGGCAATAGCTCAGTATATCATCCTGGTTCAAAACTGATTGTGGGGTCATTGCATAATCATGGTTTCATACTCTAGGGTGTGGTATATTATGGAACATAGTCACTTCTTGGGTGATTGAAAGTACTTGGTGCTGCCTATTGCCTCACAGTGCAGCCAAGATGTGGTGATATCACATGACACACAGCACAACACCCTAACTTGCATTATTGCTTCAGTGGCATGGACGTATGGGCACCCACTGACTAGTTATTGGCCCAGTTTATAGAGATCTGAGAAGTGTCCCAGTCACACATCTTAGCAGCTAGGCATTTCTTTAGAATATCTTCCTTTAAAGAGACGGACACTTTTTATATACTTTTGTCCCTCCCCCAACCTCCACCTTCAGACACATTTCCTGGCTGACACCCCTTACTTACTAGTACCTACCCACATGATCTCCTGCCCTGACACCACTTACTTCCTGGCAGCTACCCGCATGGCTTCCATTCCCGACACCCTTACCTGCTGGCACCTACCAACATGGCTTCCTGTCCGACACCCCCTTATCTACTGGCAGCTACTCACATGGCTTCCTGTCCGACACCCCTTACCTACTGGCAGCTACTCACATGGTTTCCAGCCCTGACACCCCTTACCTGCAGGCAGCTACCCATATGACTTCCTGCACTGATTCCACTTACTTGCTGGTAGCTACCCACATGGCTTCCTGCCCAGCCACCCCTTACCTGCTGCCCACATGGCTTCCTGCCCTGACACCCCTTACCTGTTGGCAGCAACCCACATGGCTTCCAGCCCTGACATCTTTTACCTGCTGGCAGCTACCCACATGGCTTCCTGCCCCGACACCCCTTACCAGCTGGCAGCTACCCACATGGCTTCCAGCCCTGACAACTCTTACCTGCTGGCAGCTACCCACATGGTGTCCTGCCCTGACAACTCTTAGCTGCTGGCAGCTACCCACATGACTTCCTGCCCTGACATCTCTTAGCTGCTGGCAGCTACACACATGGCTTTCTGCCCTGACAACTCTTACCCGCTGGCAGCTACCCACATGGCTTCAAGGGAACCATTCAGAGTAAGATATCCAATGTTGCCAGAGGACGGGTGTGTGACCCTGAGAGTCTCATCATCCCAAAGCTTTGCATTATGTTTACACGTTTTTCACAGAAACACAGAAACATAGGATATGACAGCAGATAAGGGCTGCCTGGCCCATCCAGTCTGCCCATTTCTCCCTATCTACACTATTACATCACACCATGCCTGATCTACAGCTCTTTCTACCTCCCCCCTTCCTTTCCACTATGATTCCCTTGTACTTATCCCGTGTATTCTTGAACCTCACTACTGTTTTTGCCCTCACCACCTCCGCTGGAAGGTGTTCCAGTAATCCACCATTCTTTCTGTGAAGAAGTACTTCCTCACATCTGTCTTGAGTCTACCCCCCTCCTCCCAACTTCATAGCATGTCCCCTTGTCCTTGAGCACCTTTTCTTCTACAAAATACTTCCCCCTGCACCTTATTTACCCGTGCGAGATATTTAAAGGTCTCTGTCACATCCTCCCCTCCCTCCTCTGTTCCAGGGTGTACATATTGAGGTCCTTTAGTCTCTCCCCATAGGGCTTTTGATGCAGACCCTGCATCATTTTAGTTGTCCTCCTCTGAACCGCTTCCAGTCTGTCTATGACTTTCCGGAGATGTGGGTTTCAGAACTGGACACTGTACTCTAGGTGGGTTCTTACCAGCCATCCATACAGAGGCAATACCACCTCCCTCTTTCTGCTGGTGATACCCTTCCCTATGCACCCCACTAGCCCTCCCTACTGCCTTGTTGCACTGCCTGGCCACCTTTAGGTCATCCAATATGATTACCCCCAGGTCTCTTTCCTGCTTGGTGGTCATTAATATCATTCTGCCCACTTTGTACTCCACCCCTGGGTTTCTCTGCCCTAAGTGCATTATTTTGTACTTTTTTGCATTGAAACCCAGCTGCCATATCCTTGACCACTCTTCAAGTTTTCTTAGGTCTCTTGTCATCCTTTACACTCCCCCGGAGTGTCCACCCTACTGCAGATTATGGTGTCCTCTCCAGCCCTGCCCACCTGCAAGGATGCTGGCAGTAATATCCTTATGGGACCAGCTGAAGTCTGTCCCCCTTGTCATATTATTTTCTCAGATACCATTGATCATTTGGTGACCCTGCGTTGCATCCTCTCGACTTGCCTCATTGATTTTTGTGCTGCGGAGACCAGATTGCACAGAATACAGACAAAGTGGTATAATAATATTTTTTCCTAGTAATTCATTTGAACGTTGTGTGTGTCCGGTTGCAACTCGGACATCCCACACTATTCCAGAGCCCCCCCCTTTAAATGGGGCTGGCAGTATAGCCTAGAGGTTAGAGGAACAAGGTGTGAACGAGCTTGATACATTCAGCAGACCACACCTGAGTTTGATTCTCACAACCTCCACTTGCATACTGTGTAACTCTGAGCAAGTCACTTAACCACCCAGTGCCCCCAGGTCGCCCCTGAAAGAAAAAATTACTCACCATAGTAATCTTGTTTCTTCAAAGGGATCACTCATTATGATTAAACTTAATGCAGTCAGCCTTCTGTGTTGAACTGCCCAGAGAAATTGAATTTTATGCAAATTATGGAATTCTCAATTGGCTCATGCCACTTTCAAACTGCTGCCCTAGCAACTGTTGCAGTCTGATTGCTTCAGATTCTTATGGAGCCTAACTGGGTAAATGACCCACTAGCTAAAATTAACAACATTAAATAACATTTTTGCCCTTTCAGGTCAAAACATCCTTAACCAACAAACCTAAGAAACTTTAAGACCACCTGGACACCAACTAGTTAAACAAAGTGAGTCTCTACCTTAGCCTGTATATGAGAAAAAAAAAACACCCTAATGCAGGGATGCAGAGCAACTTCTATAGGTTCTAGTAGGGAGGTAGGAAGGGTTTTTAATCATAATGAGTGATCCCTTTGAAGAAACAAGATTACTATGGTGAGTCATTTTTCTTCTACCAGGAATCACTCATTGTGATTAAACTTAATGCAGACTACCAAGCAGTACCTTTGGAGGTTGGGCAGAGAACCTATTTAGGAAACAGGCTCTGCAGTACTGCTGTACCAAACCTAGCATCACCTCTGGCTTGTAAGTCCAGGCTATAATGCCTTGTGAAGGTATGTACCGATTTTCATGTAGCTGCTCTGCAGATTTCCAGTAGTGAAATTTCTCTTGAAGCTGCCACTGAAGCAGCTGTGCCCCTGGTGGAGTGTGCCTTCAGGCCTAGAGGAACCTGTTTACCCACCTTAACATAACAAAACTGTATACATGCTACTATCCAGTGAGCAATTGTACGTTTTGTTGCAGCTCTGCCCTTACCAACTACACCATATGTGAGGAAGAGCTCTGATTAACCTGTCCTGTAAGACTTGGTTCTGTCAATGTAGTGGCTAAGTGCCCTTTTGACATCAAGGGAATGAAGTCTCCCTTCTTGAGAACTGGAGTTGTCTGTAAAGAAGACAGATAGAGTGATAGACTGATTCAAGTGAAAATCAGACACTACCTTGGGAAGAAATGTTCTATTAGTTCTAAGGACCACCTTGTCCCTGTGGAATGAGATGTAGTCCACATCTGAGCACAGGGCTTGCAATTCACTGATCCTTCTGGCTGAAGTAATGGCAACCAGGAAAACAGTTTTTCAAGTGACATACCTCAAATCTGCAGTTGCCATGGGTTTGAATGGTGCGTCCATGAGTTTAGCAATGCAAACATTTAGATTCCAGGCAGGAACTGGTTCCCTCAGGGGACGGTGCAGAAGCTTAAGGCCTTTAAAATATTTTCTAAATACTGGATGAGAGGCCATAGACCTCTTCTTACCAACTGACAGGTAAGCAGAGAGTGAAGCTAAGTGGACCTTGAGGGTAGAAGGCTTCAGACCTAAGGAATGTAAATGTGTAAAATAATCTAGAAGAATAGCCAAATCAGCCCTGACAGGGGTCACACCCTGACCTGTGCACCATATAGTAAATGTTTTCCACTTAGAGGAATATGTCTTCTTAGTAGACAGCTTCCTGGAACCCCTAAGAACTGTCAGCACCTGTTCTGACAGGTTAAAGGAGCAAATTCTAAATCTTCAAGAGCCATGCCTTGAGTCTCAGTGATTTGAGATTGGGGTACAGGATCCTGCCTGCAAGGAGGTTAACAGGTTGTGCCTCCTTGGCAGGTGGATAGGGGGAACCACTGACAGAGACCGTAGAAGAGAGTACCAGTGCTGTCTCGCCTAATCTGGAGCCACCAGTATCATTTTTGCTGGTTGGGACCTCAATTTCAGTAGGGTCCTGAATATCATAGGAAAGGGGGGAAATGCATACACAAACCTCCCTGTCCAATCCAGGGCCATGGCATCCAGGGGAATTGTGCCCCTTAGAGGAGGCCAGCAAGAAAAAATTACTCACCTTAGTAATGTTGTTTCTTCTAATGGAGTCTTGCTATATTATGACATATGCAGTTAGACCCAGCCTTCGAACTGCTCCAGAGGTGAAAGAGTTAACTTTCCATGCCAGGCAAGGAATCTTGAGCGTGAGCTCGGTTGAGAACTCTGTCTGTTGTTCTTCAAACTCAAACTGTCAGATCTTTACGAACAAAACTCACTAAGATTCTGTGTGGAAGGTGTAAACCTACACTAGCCAACTGGCTACTAAAATATTAATACATTTTTTGGTCCCAAAACAAAGACTCAAGTCAGGGGATCCAAAAAATAAAAACACAACACCCAAACACCCCCCCCCCCAAAAAAGGGGTGAAAAAACAAGGTGGGCATCTACTAAGTGCCAACACTGCACTGCCCACCCACATCCCAAAAGCAGAGGTTCTGAGAGGGGCAGGCGGGGGAGGTCATAATATAGCAAGACTCCATTAGAAGAAACAACATTACTAAGGTGAGTAATTTTTTCTTCAAACAACATGAAGTCTTGCTATATTATGACATATGCAGACTACACAGCAGTACCTCCATGAAGGAGGGACAGAACCTACTTAGGAAATAGGCTCTGAAGCACAGCTGTGCCAAACCGAGCATCACTCCTAGCCTGGATGTCCAGGGAGTAATGCTTGGTGAAAGTGTGAACTGTTTTCCAGGTAGCTGCTTGACATATCTCTATGATATGGATGTCCCTGGCTGCAGCCAGGGACGCAGCTGTACCTCTGGTAGAGTGAGCCCTCAGGCCTGAAGGGGGAACCTTACCCAGTTTTTGATAACAAAATTGGATACAAGAGACAATCCACCTGGCAATGGACCTTTTAGTGGCAGGTTTCCCTTTACCAACCTCACCATAAGTGAGAAACAGTTGGAGGGAGTCAAACCTGTGACCCTTGGTACACTCTATGTAGTAACTAAGGGCTCTCTTCACATCTAAGCTGTGCAGCCTCCTCTCGCCAGAGGAGGAATGGTCAGTGAAGTACACTGGAAGAGATATAGATTGATTAAGGTGGAAATCTGAAACCACCTTAGGCAAGAACTTCCTATTAGTCCTGAGGACCACCTTATCTCTATGAAAGGAGATAAAATCAGGCTCCACTGACAAAGCTTGTAATTCACTTATGCGTCTGGCAGAAGTGATGGCTACCAGAAACACAGTTTTCCAAGTCAAGTACTTAAGCTCTGCTGAAGACAAAGGCTCAAAGGGGGGTTGCATAAGCTGAGCAATGCAAACATTAAGATCCCAGGCGGGAGCAGGGTCCCTGAATGGAGGGTTGGTGTGAAGCAATCCCTTGAAAAACTTGGAGAATACAGGGTGAGCAGAAAGAGAAGAAGGCTTTCCTGCTGATATAAAAGCAGAGACAGCTGCCAAGTGCACTTTCAGGGTAACTGGCCTCAGCCCCAAAGTATTTAAGTGGACCATATAATCCAGGACTGTGGGCAAATTAGCAGATTCTGGGGAAATATGCTTTCCAGAGCACCATATGGAAAACCTTTTCCATTTAGAATTATAAGTAGCCCTGGTGGAAGGCTTCCTAGAAGCTTTCAAGATATCGAGTACACCTTGAGAAAGGTGTAGGTCAGCAAACTCTAGCTCTTCAAGAGCCAGGCCTTGAGGTTGAGGGATTTGAGATTCAGGTACCAAACTCTCCCCTGGGCACAGGTTAACAGATTGTGATTCCTGGGAAGACACAGGGGAAGGTGGACTGCTAAGGACAGAAGGAGTGGATACCAGGGCTGTCTGGCCCAATCTGGAGCAATCAGAATCATCTTGCAAGGTTGAGATCTGATTTTGACTAGCACCTTGAACAAGAGAGGGAAGGGGGGGGAAGGCATAGAGAAACTTCCCTTCCCAGTGGAGAAGGAAGGCATCTAGAGGGACTGAGCCCAACACTGGGGGCCTGCAGCAAAAGAGGGGAAGTTGGTGATTGTCTGGGGCTGCAAAAAGATCTATCTGAGGGTTGCCCCACCTGGCAAATACTACCTCCAGTACTAGGGGATCCAGAGACCATTCGTGATGGCCCTGGGAAATCCTGCTGAGAGCATCTGCCAGGACATTGTCCTTGCCTGGGAGGTGAACTGCCATGAGGGAGGTGTTCAGGGAATAAGCCAGAGGCCACAATTTCATTGCCTCGGTGCACAAGGCCGAAGACCGAGTGCCCCCTTGCTTGTTGATGTACCACATTGTAGTGGTGTTGTCTGTTCTGACCTGTACCACTTTGTTCTGAACAGATGCAGAAAAAACCTGAAGTGCTAGAAAAACTGCTCTGAGTTCCAACAGATTGATGTGGAGCAGAGATTCCTGAGGGGACCACAATCCCTGGGTGGTGAGGCTGCCCATGTGAGCTCCCCACCCCAAGAGGGATGCATCTGTAGTAAGGGTCAAGGAGTGAGATTGAGGGATGAAAGGAACCCCTTGTCTCAGATTGCTCCGATCCTGCCACCACTGTAGGGCCTGGATCAGGGTTCGAGTTACTGGGATCAATTTGGTTAGAGGATCTATCCTTTGAGACCAGAAGGCTCTCAAATGGAACTGAATGTCCCTCATCTGAAATCTTGCTCCCTGTACTACTGCTGTGGAGGCATCCATGTGCCCTAGGAGCTGCAGAAAGTGCCTTGCTGGTCGAGAGACCTGCAGAGTGAAGAAGGAGGAGGAGGCCAGAGCCACCAGGGTCTTTGCTCTTTCTAGAGGGAGGAAAGCTCTGGCCTGCTTTGTGTCCAGTTCTGCGCCTATGAAGGTGAGTAGCTGAACAGGCTCTAGAACTGACTTTGGGAGATTGAGAAGGAAACCTAGAGATGTAAGCAGCTGCGGGTAACCTGAAGGTGTAATTTGACTTGGTCTGGAGACTGGCCACTATGAGCCAGTCGTCCAGGTAAGAAAGATGAATCTTTGCCTTCTTAAATGAGCAACTGCTACTGCCAGGCATTTGTGAATACCCATGCGGCAAAGGTGAGGCTGAAGGGCATTGCTCTGAACTGGTAATGGCCTGAGGGCAGTTCGAATCTGAGGTACTTTCGGTGGGAGCTTCTGATGAGAACATGGAAGTAGGCATCCTTGAGGTCTAGGGACGCTAGCCAGTCCTCTGGCCTTAGAGAGGGTAAAATAATTCCCAGAGTCACCATTTTGAATTTTGGTTTTAAAAGGTGCTTGTTTAGGTATCTGAGATCCAGGATGGGCCGCCATTTTCCTGTCTTTTTTTGGGGTAAGGAAGTACCTGGAGTACAGTCCTTTGCCCTGGTGTAGGGGAGGAACCCTTTCTACAGCTCTGAGAGCCAGGAGGGTTGAGACTTCTGTTTCCAGAGCGAGAGCCTCTGATGGTTGCAGGTGGAAAGGATCTGGTTCTCATCTTTGGAAATTTTTTGAAGCTGAGAACCAGTCCCTGGCTTACTACTTCCAGGACCCACTTGTCTGATGTTAAAGACTTCCAGTCCTGGACGAAGTAAGCCAGCCTGCCCCCTACAGGTAATGGAGAATCGGCCCAGGCCCTCCCATCAGGGTGCCTGTTTGGTAGGGGCTTTAGGCTGAGGGGTGGGAGCAGACCTGCTCGTACCCCGTCTGCCTCTCCCTCTGAAGAACCCCCTCTGGGCATAGGCTGAAGAGGAGGCCTGGGCTTGGTAAAGGTCTGTGAAAGGCCTGCCCTGCCCTGGAAAGCTGCCTCTGAGGAGTGGCCTGCCTTTCCTTGGCCTGTGCACTCCTATAAGTGGTCCTATACTCATCCATTTTCTTCATGTAATTCTCTGTCTGCTCCCAAACAGAGGTTACCCACAACAGGAAAATCCATGGCCTTAGCCTGGGTATCCTGTGACAGGCTAGTACACCTGAGCCAAGCCATTCTGCAAAAAGCCACAGATGTAGCCATGACTCTTGAAGATACATCATTAGAGTCCACTGCAGCATGGAATTGCACCCCTCAATACCATCAGCAGCCACCTGCTCCAGCTCCTTGGCAAGCTGGCCAGGGACCTGTTTCGCTAGAGCCATAACAGTATCCCATCTGGATTTCTGGTATCTTGCAACATAGGCCATATAATTTGCCTGTCTGAGTCCCAAGGATGCTGCCATGTACTGTTTCTTTGCCATGGCATCAATCCTCCTGGAGTCCTTGTCAGGGGTGTGTGAAGCCAAGTGAATATTTGCCTTATCACAGGCTGCACTACCCCAACATGGCTGCATTGTTGTGAAAGGAACTCCGTATCAGAGCCTGACAATGTGTATCTCTTGTCCATTTTTTTATCCACAGGAGGTATAGTGTGAGGAGCTTTTAAAATTTTTATTGTCTGTTTCCTAAAAGATTTATGTAAAGGAATAGACAATCTCCTAGACTCTGGGATATCCATCATTTCTACATAGTCAGGCTCCTCCTGTTCATCCACAGCTTCTTCCAAAGGGAGCTGGAGGGTTTCAGCCACTTTCTTATAAAACATAAAATGAGAAGGGGACTCGGAAAGCCTAGGAGGAGACACTCCTGAAGGTCTGTCTGGGGAGATGTCCGGTTCAATGGGCACATCCAGACTTTCAAAATCACATTCACTCTCTTCATAATCTTCCTCCCCCTTCTCCGGTTCATAAAATTCCTCTATATCATATTCTTGAACCGGTGGCACCGACCGAACCGATCGCTTACCTGATGGTGCCGGTTCGGTCGGAACCGGGGAAAGCGACTGGACAATTTTGATCGCTTTGGCTATCTCTGCAGCGGTTGGAGAAGGAAATTTTGGCTCCACACCTGCTGATTTTCTAGTCCTTTTTGCTGGGACTGACTCCTCCAAGTCAGGTCTCCGTTTGCCCGAGGAAGTCTCACCCTGGTCAGAGGGCACTCCCTCTGGTTCGTTGGCACCGAACGGGCTGCCATCCGGTCAGTGGACTTCTTGGCCTCTCATTCCCTGAGCCTACCAACTCTCTTATCCAGGGTAGCTGCGGGAAATTCTTACAAATCTGGCAGTCTGCATTGAGGTGGTCAAACCCCAGACAATAAACACATGTGGTGTGGGTCAGCCTTGGCAAGGCTTCCCCACAGACACTACAGTGCTGAAACCAGTGGGCGGTTTTCTTTTGGGTTTCTCAGACATAGTGCCAGCCTAACCAAAAACTTGCCCGTTTATGGCAATCATAAACAGAACACACCCTTATCGGTTCCCAACTGTGTCACGATTGGTGGAAAAAATAATGAAATCCGTTTTTTTTTAGAACCGATAAGAACCGGGAACCGCACTCTAAATGCAATTTAATAAAGTTTAACAACAACCTGATCGGTTCAAACCGAACCGATAATATCATTTGCAAATTCCACACAGAAATAATGTAAAACCTATCTATTACTTACGATACCATAGACAGAGCTTGAACCGACTGGTTGCGGTTAAAATATAGACAAAATGCGGTTTAAAAAACGAGAAATTACACTTTTTAACCGACAAAATGAACCGAGCAGCAGGAGAAATCTCCGGAGCGACTGTTCAGTGAGGCGGAGTAAAGAATCTGGCAGTTTGAGTTTGAAGAACAACAGACAGAGTTCTCAACCGAGTTCGCGCTCAAGATTCCATGCCTGGCATGGAAAGTTAACTCTTTCACCTCCGGAGCAGTTCGAAGGCTGGGTCTAACTGCATAGGTCATAATATAGCAAGACTTCATGTTGTTTGAACAGTACATTGGAAGCTGGTGATTTTCTGTGGAGGCAAAGAGATCATCCTGTGGAATGCCCCATTTCCTGAAAATTGTATTGAGTACCTGAACATTCAGGCACTACTCGTGGTGGTCTTGACTTATCCTGCTGGGAGAGTCTGCCAGCACGCTGTCCTTCCCTGGAAGGTGTATGGCTGACAGGGATACTCCCATGGAGTATACCAGGGACCACAGTCCCATTGCCTCTGTGCACAGTAGATGTGACCTGGTACCATCTTGCTTGTTGATGTAATACATGGTTGTGGTGTTGTCTGTTCTGACTTGCACCACCCTGTTTTGCAGGTAAGGAGCAAATGCTTTTAGAGCCAGGTAAACGGACATGAGCTCCAACAGATTTATGTGCAGCAGAGACTCTTGTGGGGACCATGTGCCACTTGCTGTGTGCTCCAACATGTCTTCCCCCAACCTAGAAGTGAGGCATCTGTTGTGAGGATTACTGAAGGTTGTTCCCTTATAAAAGGTACACCCATTCTGAGGTTGTGCTTGTCCAGCCACCATTGTAAAGCTTGGACTAAGCTTTTTGTGACTGGAACCAAGTTGGACATAGGATCCGTCCTTTGAGACCAGTACTGTCTGAGATGGAACTGAATATCTCTCATTTGAAACCTGGAGCCCATTACCACTGCAGCGGTAGATGCCATGTGGCCCAGCAGCCTGAGAAATTCTCTGGCTGGTTTGGGTCTCCCGGACACAAAGTAATTTTACAATCCACAGAATGCTTGTCACCCTGTCTTGTGGCAGGAAGGCTCTGCCTTGTCTGGTGTTTAATTCTGCTCCAATAAACTCCAGCACCTGGAGTGGTACCTGCTGAGATTTCTGTTCATTGATCAGAAATCCCAGGGACTCTAGTGTAGATTTTGTTAGTGCCAGTGACTGTGCTGCATGCTGCAGGGACTGTCCTACTACTAACCAGTCGTCCAGATAGGGGAATACTGTTACCCCTTGTTTCCTCAAAAACTCTACCACCACTGATAGGCACTTTGTAAAAACTCTTGGTGCCAAAGTTAGCCCAAAAGGGAGAGCTGCAAACTGATAATGGCCTGACATCAGCCTGAATCTCAAGAATTTTCTGTGAGATGGTCTGATGGGAATGTAGAAATAAGCATCACTTAGATCTAGGGAGGCTAGCCAGTCTCCCTTTTGTAATGAGGGAATGATTATTGCAAGACTGACCAGTTTGAACCTTGGTTTCAAAATGTACTTGTTCAGAAGTGTTAGATCCAAAATAGGTCGCCAATCCCCATTTTTCTTCCTTATGAGGAAGTACCTGGAATAAAATCCTTTGCCCCTGCTTATCAAAGGCACTACCTCTACTGCTTTGATTGCCAGTAGATGCTTTACCTCTGCCTCCAACAGAATCCTGTCTGCAGCTGTTGTTGGAGCAAAGGTTCTTGTTCTCAGCTTTGGAAATGATTTGAAACTGAGTGCCAGGCCCTGGCTCACTACCTCAAACACCCACTTGTCTGTGGTGATGGGATGCCAAGCGTGAAGGTAATGAGCCAGTCTGCCACCTACTGGTGGTCCTGAAATAGGGGATGCGACCTGCACTAGCCCATCAGGGGTTCTGTGTGGGCTGTGCCTGAATCTGTGGTGCAGGGGCCATTCTTCTCATGGCTCTCCTGCCCATTCCTCTAAAATAACCTCTGGCCTGCTGTTGAGGCTGAGAGGTCTGTGCTTGAAAGAAAGGTCAGGGGTAAGAACCCCTACCCCTACCCCTACCTCCCCTACTCTGGGGTCTGTAAAAGGTGGAAGGCCTATCTTTGGAATTGCTCCGATAGGTGGATTTATATTCCTCCACCTTCTTCATATATGCCTCTGTCTTATCCCCAAACAAAGAGTTGTTTTCAAGGGGAAAATCCATTGCTTTAGCCCGTGTGTCTAAAGTCAGGTTGATGGCTCTAAGCCAAGCGAACCTCCTAAGTGAAACAGACAAAGCCATTAACCTGAATGCAGTATCATTGGCATCCACTGCCATATGAAATTGGTACTTGGTAGCATCAAGTGCAGCCCTTGCTGTATCCTGTAAGTCTACAGCCACTTCACCTGGAACCTTATCAGCCAAAGCTAGAACAGTGTTCCATAGAGCTTTTTGGTACTGCATTGAATATGCTATGTAATTGGGCTGCCCAACTAATAAAGAGGCAGCCATGTATCCTTTCTTCCCCATAGCATCCATTTTGATTGAGTCTTTGTCTGGTGGATGGGTAGCCAAGGGGATCCTGGCCTTGTCACAGGCAGCAGCTTGTACTACTCCCTCAGGATCAGGATGAGTAAACAGAAAATCAGCTGTAGTTTTGTCAAGCCGATATATCTTGTCAGCTTTCTTATCTACACCAGGGATAGAGGTTGGAGTTTTAAAAATCTGTAGTGTAGCCTTTTTTTAAAATTATGCATGGGGAGTTTAATGGGGGTTAAACCCATCATGTCCAGAAAATATGCCTCCTCCATATCCTCTTCTGTTTCCTGAAGAGGGAGTTTCAGAGTTTCCACCATGCTCTTGACAAAGGCATAGTGGGAGGAGTATTCCTCGGGGCCCCAGGAGGGGACCCAAATTCTTGCTCAGGGGAAATCTCTGGATCTACAGGTTCCCCTTCAAAATCCTCCTCCTCCTTCCCAAACACTTCCAGCATTCTCCGCCTTGCTGGGGGTGTAGGAGGAACCGGGGCAGTTGGTGTAGGAACCAGGATTGCCCCTGTAGGGCTTGTAGCACTTGAAGTGCCTTAGTAATGTCCTCAGCCGAGGGCATATTATGTTTGTCTGCTGGGAGCTCCTTAGCCTTCTCGGCCAGAGGCGCAGCGATATGTTTTTCTTTACACTTTTTCTTTAATGGAACAGGCTCAGAGCCTATTTCCAAAGCCCTTTTTGCTTTACCTTGTTCAGATTTATCTGAATTCTTGTCAGGATCCTTGGCTTTACCTCCATCCTTTTTGTGGGAAGAGGAAGAAGCAGAATTATCTACACTAGAAGCAGAAATAGAAGCCATCTCTTCTAAACTCTTAGAACTTTTATTTGATGTTTTAGGGCAAAAGGTCTTACAAATATCACAATTGGCAAATGTATGACTTGTACCTAAGCAAGAAATACACAGAGAATGTCTATCTGCTTTTGCTATAAGTTGCCCACAAGACTCACAACATTTAAAACCTGTGGGTCCTGTGCGTTTTTTAGGTTTATCTAAATGGACCTCTGACATTAATAGACCAAAAGATTACTTCACAAAAAAACGTTATTTAAAATACTTCGGAACCGGAGGTTCTTTAAATATAACTACCACTAACGGTTCCTGGAACCGATCGCTATTCGGTTGCTGAAGAAAAAGGAACCGATAAAATACAGAAATTTAAACAAAAATAAAGCGGTTCAAGGAACCGATCGCTAAATGTATAAAATAAAGCAAAACTGAGGTAAAAACCTCTCAAATAGACGCGGAACCCTCAGTTCCAAGGAACCGTGAGGGAACCGCGAATAAAGACAAAAAAGTACGATAACACTAATAAAATACACTAAACAATGTTTCTAAGGCAGCAATTGAAAATTAAACTAAAATTGAGTACTTATCCAGAGATAAACTTTATTCTGAAGACAGTTCAAGGAGAGCTCTCCGGGACGTCCTTACTAGGCAGGCGGAGTAAAGAATCTGAAGCACTCAGAGTGCAACAGTTGCTAGGGCAGCAGTTTGAAAGTGGCATGAGCCAATTGAGAACTCCATAATTTGCATAAAATTCCATTTCTCCGGGCAGTTCAATACAGGAGGCTGACTGCATTAAGTTTAATCATAATGAGTGATTCCTGGGGTTAGAAACAGGCACTTGTGCCTAGTGGGCCTAACCCGGTTACCAAAGACCAAATAAAATAAAAAATTAAAAAAAAACCCACAAAGCAGCCTTTTGATGACACAAAGTGGCGACTGGGGCATTTTTCTAACTAGAGAACTCTGTTGCCCTGATCCCCCACCTCTTGCCATTTTATCTAGACCGTGTGACAGGCAGCACCTTAGAGGGACTTACCTGCTCCATGGTACAAAGGGTGTGAACTGCCCTTTAAGAGTAAATGTAAGCAGCTGCCCAATGGCCACCACTACCACCAGCAGTTGCACGATGGTGACCCTGGCTCAGGAGCAAACTCAGGTGCTGGCAGTTGAATGGTCAGCTAGGAAGAGTAATGTCCCTGGCAGTAAATACCAGCCTTGGGGGGGCAGCACATTCGGCTGCATCAGTGTCCACTGGTGGTGGGCCGGGAGCGTGTCTCTTGTTGAGAGATCCACTGTCTGTGTGTGAGGCTAACAGTAACTGTGGTTGCCACCGCAGGGACGGGGGATGCCAGGGAAACACTAACACAGAATTTGTCAGCAGATAAGGACTGTTTGGCCCATGCAGTCTTCCCCTTTTTCTTTTGTCTATACTTTCACCACAGACGCTACTTAATCTCCAGCAACCTCCTCCTTTGTGCCTATCCCATGCACACTTGAAGCTCACCACTGTTTTCACCCCACTATCTCTGCTGGAAGATCAATCCAGGCATCCACCACTCTTTCAGTGAAGAAGTACTTCCTCACATCCCTCCTAAATGTTCCCCTCAGCTTCATTGCATGCCCCCTTGTTCTTGTGCACTTTCTCCCCTGAAAAATACTCCCCTCTTGTACCTTGCTCAACCGCACAAGGTATTTATAGATATCTATCATTTCCCTCTCTGCCTCCTCTCTTCCAGGGTGTACATATTGAAATTCCTTAGTCACTCCTAGGAGGGCTTCTGAAGCAGTCCCTGCACCATTTTTGTTGCCATCCTCTGGACAGCATCCATCCCGACTGTCCTTCTTGACATATGATCTCCAGAACTGGACACAGTACTCCAGGTGGGGTCTCACCAAGGATCTTTACAGTGGCAACACCACCTCCCTTCTTCTGGCTGGTGATACCTCTCTCTATGCACTGCAGTATCCCACTGGCATTATCTACTGTCTTGTCCTACTGCCTTGCCACCTTGGGGTAATCAGGTCTCTTTCTGTTTGGTTACCATCAATACCTTCCCCCATATTATACTCTGTCTCTGGGTTTCTGTGCCCTAAGTGTGTGATTTTTGCTCTTTTTTGCATTGAAACCCAAGTGCCATACCTGTGACCACTCCGGTTTCCCTGGTCTCTGCATATTCTCTCTACTCCCTCTGGAGTATCCACCCTATTGCAGATTTTGGTGTTATCTGCGAAGAGGTATAGCATCCTTTCCAGCTCTTCTACGATATCACTTATAAAGACATTAAAGAGGACTGGATCGAGTACTAAGCCCTGAGGTAGCTCACTGGTCACTCTTCCCTCCCTCAAGTGAATTCCATTTACCACCACCCGCTGTTGCCTATCCATCAACCAATTTCTTACCCTGTGTACTCCTTTCAGCCCCACCCCCAAACTGCCCAGTTTCCTAATGACCTTTCTGTGTGGCAGTGGAAGCAAATTAAGACACACATATACATGCAGCCATCAGATTACTGGCTATAGGGACTCACATGATTCACCACATATTGACCCTTTGCAGGCCGGATCACACAGAAATCATGATCATTGAGGCTGGCAAGAGGCCAGGGAACATCAGCTCTAGGACTGGGCAGATGATCCCAAGTGGACAAAAAGCAAGATGGAAAAAAGATCAATGAAAGGCTGTGCGTAATGCAGGCTACGTTCATTGTGCCATTTTCATGTAATGTGGAGGCCTTACGCACTGGTCCCAGTGGGGCTGAGTAGGCATTCTACTGCTCAGTGACCCCCATATTGGGTCGGGCATTGACACAGATGTTGATGGGCTTAGGGTGGGTGGGCCTCACTCATATAAGGACGAATACCGTCTCCACACAGATAAATACAGGTTACAGCTGCAAACCACTCTCATCCATCTTCAAATACCACCAGGCTCTTCAAGTAAATGTTAAACTTTTATTAAGTAAAAAAAAAACATATATCACCTGACATGTTTTGGATATACTATCCTTTCTCAAAATGTGTTCCATAAATATGCACACCGCACCCATGTAACTGAAGATGTAGTACATATTTGTACAGCACCAGGCTGTGCATCAGAGAAAGAGTAATGTGTGTTCCAGGACGGCCCAGGTTCCAGTTGCCTTGGTGGCGCAGCTGGTTAGCGTGATTGGAACGGTAGGGAGGCCTGGGTTGAAGTCCCAGCTGAGGCACTTACATGTTTCTGTTTGTATTTGTTCCATAAATATGCACACCGCACCCATGTGATTGAAAATGCAGTAATTATTTGTGCAGCACCAGGCTGTGCAATGGAGAAAGAGTAATGTGTGCTCTGGGACAGCCCAGGTTCCAGTTGCCCCGGTGACACAGCTGGTTAACGCAACTGAAACAGTATTCCTGGGGGCCTGGGTTCAAGTCCCAGCTGAAGCACTTACATCCTTCTGTCCTCTGTTTGTATGTGTTCCATAAATATGAACACTGCACCCAAGTGATTGAAAATGTAGTTTTAAAAAACATTGCATTGGCAACTGAGAATTGGTGACCAACATCATTTTAGTATTTATTAAAAAATCATCAGCTGGGCTGCCAGAGCAGGTAAGGCAGTCACTTTTTTCCTCTAACGCAAGTCGTCACACTGTCACACAAAACAGTCCAAATGGACTTAGAATCCTGGATGTCCTGCCTGCATTCTATAGTGCTTTTCCCTCAAAGCCTTTCGTTTCAACACCCCTCCCACTTTGTAAATTTGTGGGCTGTTACTAGGGAGGATGGCCCAAACTGTGTTTTTCCGTGTCATACATTGTTTTTTTAAATATCTGTTTTCTTTCCTGTTATTTCTTTCATGTCTTTTCAGCTATTGACTGCAATGACGTGCCTGGAGCACTAAAGCAGATTGATGTGAGCAACGGGCAGGTATTCGGAGTGAACGATGCAGACAATATCTACACCCGCTACATGGACGACTGGGTCCAGATTCCAGGTGCTCTCATCCATGTCACTGTCGGCCCAGCCGGTGTCTGGGGAGTGAACAAAAACTACAATATCTACAAACTGGTTGGTGGATACTGGGTTCAAGTCCAAGGTACATTCTTGTTTCTTGTTACATATTTTGTTACATGTGCGGTACCCATGAGAATAAAAATGACTATTTGTAGCCGGCCCGGTGACGCAGAGGGCTGAGGCGTTGAACGCCACACCTCGCTCCACGCCAGTGACCCGGGTTAGGAGGCGGACTCAGGTAGCGGTCGGGTCGGCCGGGGGCTAAATGGCGTCCGGCGACAGCTCGCCTACTGGGTGGAGGCCGATTCGCACTCCCCAGCGACCCTGCCGAGGCTCGAGGAAGTGCAAGTCCTGCAGGGATTGGCCGGGTGGCCGCTGAGCAGAGCGGACGCCGACGTATGCGCCATGACATCAGGGGATCGCAGTCTGCTCGGGAGGGAGAAAAGCGGAAAAGAGCCTGCCGCGTCCGGAGGAAGCGAGGACCGGGACGTGCGATGAGTTCAGCGCCCACCGACAGTCCACGGGCCGACAAACACTAAGTTACGGGGGTTGTCCCCTATCTCGTCCCCGCCCGGGGGGTAAGCCGCGGCTCCATGGGGGACTGTGGACTGTTCATGTAGGGTTGCGGGTAGTGGGATGTTCGCGGGTCATCGCCGAAGTGTCAGAGGAGGCAGGCTGAGGGAGGAGGATAAATTACGATTTCAAAAAAAAAAATGACTATTTGTGATATTTTTGTGATGTAGGCCTAGAGTGATAAATATTGTTGATATTCTCATTCTAGATCTGCCATCAACAAATTCTCAGTTTAGACCGTGCAGAAAAATACTTACCAATCGTAAGGCTTGCTGACTTCACAGAGGCCCTGTGCTGCATTATGACTAAAGCAGTGAGCTCCATCCGAAACAGTTCAATCTTTGTATAAAGATGTTATTTAAAAAATGAACCTTTAAAGGGTAGCCAGTGCCTCAGGGAGTACTTGGAAAAAAATAATACTGGGATGTTGTTTTGCTTAAGTTATAAAATGAATAGGAAAATGCTGAAAGCTGACTGATGGAAAGTCAATGAGGTAGGTGGTGGGGGAGGATAAGCAGTAGAACACAAGCAGTGGAGGTACGTGCTAGACATGCAGGTTGCAGGGACTGGGTGTGCATGAGGGACTAGAGGGGTGGCACCAGTAAACCAGGGGATAAGGAATAAAATGTAAAAAAAAAAAAAAAAATTAAAGAGGAATCTACCTTAGAGGAATTCCAGAGAATCGATGAGGAAAACATGGTATAGCAAAATATATCATAAAAATATTTAAACATATTCTTAATATGCCAGTCCCATGGCACTGAGCAGTTGGAGACCATTGTTGCATGCTGGATTCAAACTCAGAGCCCAGGACAGCATAAGCGGAGATCAGCTGGGAAGAGGAAGAAACATACCAGTGGTGACTTCCCTCCTCATAGGAGGGTTAGGTGACATATCCTCGCCTCGAGGAGGGACTCTGGGTGGTGGCGTGCTTGGAGGTATGGATGACTACAAGCTGAGGTAACCCCCCCCACCAAGGAGTCAGGGACCACTGTAGCATGCTGGCACCCATTGTGAAACCCAGAGCCCAGGACAGCATAAACGGAGATCAGCAGGGAAGGGGAAGGAACTTACAAGTGGATGCTTCACTGCTTGTGGGAGGGTTGGGTGACATACCCTCGAAGAGGGGCTCTGGGTGGTGGCATAGTGGTGGTGGTGCACTCAGAGGTATGGATAACCACACACAGAGGTAACTCCCCGAGGCTGTATTATGCATGCATGAAAAATAGAGTTTGAAGGGAAGAAAGCAATGCAAAAAGGATGTCTGATGATGATTCTAGTGCCACCCTCATGCAACCCGGTCCTTCAGCCCACCAAATTTGCCTCCTCCTCCTCAGAAGACCACTGCAACCCAGTCCCTCAGCCCACCAAAGTTGCCCCCTCCCCAGGGCACTGTGCAACCCAGTCCCTCAGCCAACCACAGTTGCTCCTCCCCAGAGAATCACTGTAACCTGGTCCCTCAGCGCACCGAAGTTTCCCCCTCCCCAGGGCACCATGCAACCCAGTCCCTCAGCAAACCAATGTTGCCCCCTCCCCAGGGCACCATGCAACCTGGTCCCGCAGCCCACCAAAGTTGCCCCCTCCCCAGGGCACCACTGTAACCCTAGAATCTGCTTCCATTCCTGGCAGCAGAAGAGAGGTCCCTAGAATTGATATGGACCACTCGATGGACCACTTGGGGAGCCCAGATGTGACATTTGGCAGTGTGTGGTGAATTTGGTCAGAAGCAGGGACATAGAGGGTCCCAAAGGAGTGGGGTGCTGGTGGGCAAGGCATGGAGCAAAAAACAAACATTCTTAATAAAAATTATTTTGGGACATACATTAGCACTACAGGTTTCCAGATAATTTGCTATGATAAACTGAGGAATGATGATATTTCATTTATACTTTTTTTCACTTTTGTATGTTTCCCCCCTTTTTTCTCAGGTCTCCTGAAGCAGATCGATGCTGGTGGATCACAGTTTGTCTCGGGTGCTAATATGAATGACGACATTTATTGCCTGAACAAGCAGCAAGCAGTGGCTGTGCGAGATGGCTCTGGCTTAGCGTGGGTTAATATCGCCGGGAAGCTCAAGTACTACAGCTGTGGGCCTCTGGGCTGCTGGGGCGTTAACTCACTTGATGACATCTATTATCGTTCTGGCTTCACTGCAGATGCCTGCCTGGGCGCCACATGGCAGCATATTCCTGGTAAACTGTCCATGATTGAGGTGGGAACAGAGGGACACGTCTATGGTGTGAACAGCCTCGGAGATGTTTACTACAGGTAATATATGAGTGACAGCAGGTTCCCATGGACTATCACTAAAAATATGCACAACTGTAACAAAGCATGGGCAGCCAATGGGGGGAGGTGGGGCAAGCTGCTTAATTTCTGTTGTCTCTGACAGCAAGATGGTCTATTGGCTAATCAGGCTTATGGGTCCAGTGGAAGGTTTAGAGATGAAGCCTTTGAAATTAAAACCTTGAAGGGGCAAACAGATTGTGTTATTTTCTGTGGTTCCAATGTGGCTCTACTCGGCAGGAGCTGTTGGCCATTATTATTTGCTTGCTGTCAGGTGGCCTGGATGACATTCTCTGTCTGATTCCTCTGTTACTCTGACTTTCATCACTGAGACTTGGCATGGTGATAACACAGGCCCAGTAATGGAAGACTCAGTCCCATCCAGGTTCTCAGTGGTGCACTGCCCAAGGAAGGACTGTAGGGGGAGGGGGGGCCATCTGTCTTAGATCTAAACTGAACCTGGTGGTGCACCCAGTAGGGGAGGCTTCATCATTTGAATGAGTGGCTGTGCATGGAGGTCCAGGTGCAGGTTGCGGAATTATCCTCGTTTACCAGCCTCTGGCATGCGAGGGAGAGTTTCTGCAGAAAATTGCGGACTTGGTCACCAACAGAGTGTTGAAGTCATTTAGATGGATTACACTTGTCAATTTCAGTGCATGGGTTGATGATGAACTCTCACATTATGGTCAAGATTTCCTCTTGGGCAGTGAGTCCCTGGGCCTTGCAGAAGCCTGTTTCTGTGATGCACCAACATGGGCATGCCTTGGACATGGTCTTCTCTCTGGAGCTCAAGGTTAATGATCTTGAGATTGATCCAGTCACTTAGTCAGATCACTGCTCCATTTGGTTCTCTTTCAGTTCCCTCCATTTAAGTCCACCCCCTGTAGAGGTGTTCCAGTACCGTCTCTGATGCGGCCTTTGACCAGTGGGACTCTTGGTAGTGCTAACAGAGCCATTGCAGAGGCCCTCAATCTTGGGGCGCCGATTCATGTACACCTGCCGGTTTTGCACCTCAGCTCACCATGGTATGACAGTGAGCTGAGCAAGATGAAAGCAAAGGGGTAGAGCATAGTTGGAGGAGATCCAGGGCCCAGGAGGACAGTCTGGCAAGTATCAAGAGACAATCACCCCCAAAAAAAGGAAGGATTTCTGTTTTGGGAGATTGCTGTTGAGAAGAATTGATCACCTTAGCTATTCTGGACTGTGGATGGGCTTCTCCATCTGTCCTATCTGGAGCCTATGCAAGCATTTTCACTCATGACATACAAAGAGATCACTAGATTTTCTCATACAGGGTGTCCTCCATCCAGGCTGGGATCTCGCCAAGTGGGCTGTCACAGCCCAGCAGGGGAGGGCTTCTGGGTTTCAGATGCATTCAGTGGTCTTGGGGGAGTTCAAGCCAGTGACAGTGGAGGAGGTCCGTGGGGTGACCTCTGAGCTGAAGCCAACATTTTGCGAACAGGATCCAGGGCTAACTCGAATGCTAGCGAGTTGCATCAGCGAACTCAGCCCAGTGTTGGCTGAGATTATCTGGTGCTCTGTTTCAGAGGGAGTTTTTCCAGTTGCATGGAAAGATGCACTGGTGAAGCACCTTCTCAAAAAAACATAATTGGACCTGAAAGTCTTAGAGAATTACTGACCAGTCCCTAACCTGCCATTTTTGAGCAGAATTACTGAGAAGGTGGGTGCGCAACAGCTTGAGGCACACCTCATAGCTTTTGGCATATATGAGCCTCTCCAGTCGGGGCTCAGGGAGAGGCACAGCATGGAGATTGCACTGGTCTACATGCATAATGACCTCCTCAGGGTGAGAGGTAAAAGGAAGTGGTCAGTTCCCGTTCTTTTGACTCTCTGCTCACCTTTTGGCACTGTGGATCATTGGTTGCTTTTGGATTGGTTCAAGGAGTATGCAGGATTCACCAGCAAAGTCATTTGTGCTGGTTTGAGTTCTATCTCAGTAGCAGATCACAGAGTGTGGTGTTGGAAAAGTTCTCATCACCCCCTGTGGCACTGCCATGTGGTGTACCCAGGCTTCGGTCCTTTTGCTCATGTTTGCAGTGTACATGCTGCCCATGGGGAGCGTCATTAGACAGTATGGAGTTGGGTTTCACCATTACATGAATGATACCCAGCTCTGTCTGTCCTTTGCACCTGGGACATCCTATATGGTCAATGTGTCCAAGAGGTTCCTTGCTGAGATCCATGACTGGATACCATCGAGCAGGCTGAGACGCAATCCAGACAGGACTGAAGTACTGGTAGTTGAGCCAGGTCGTTGGGGAGGAGTGACAGCCACTGAGAGGGATACTGGGCTTCAGCTTGGTTTCTCTGGGTTTTTGGCTGCCACTAATGTGAAAAATCTGGGGGAGATTCTGGATATGAGGCTGGCATTTGAGGCTCCAGTGTCAGCAGTAGTCTGAAATTGCTTTTACCAGCTAACGAACATCAGCTGAATTAAGTCCCTTATCCTCCAGCAGATCCAGCAATGCTAATACATGTGTTTGTTACCTTGATGCTCATTAGTGCAATGCTCTGTACCATGTGGTCAGTGGTGATGCTCTACAAAACTTGCAGATGGTGCAGAACACAGCTGCTGGGTTGCTGAGTGGCCTTTCCAGTTCAAGTCCTGATTCCCCGGCAGGTGTGCCAAAACATGGGGAAAAGTGGGGGAGGCTATAGGAATAACACACGAGACCATGACTGCTTCCCTTCCAACCCTGCATACATTAAAGAGGCACTTGGAATGCTGCTAGGCATTGGGGGGGGGGCTGCTGCCAACCCTCACTCATAGGTTCCAGCACCTATGCTCACTGGCACTGTGTCATCTGCACTGGCTGCAGGAAAACTGGCATATCCCCTTTAAAGATGGTCTACTAACTTATGAGGCCCTCCTTGGGTTGGGCCAGGGCTGCCTAACTGACTTCTTGTACCCCTACATGTCCTTACATCCTCTCTCCTCAACTGAGGAGGGCCTCCTTGTCATACCCAGGGCCAGGTTGAAAACTTCGGGAGACCAAAACTTTGAGGAGCTGGCCCACACTGTGGAATTCACTCCTAAGGACCCTGAGGGATGTCCCCTTGGTGGAGGCCTTTAAGAAGGGCCTTAAGACATTCTTGTTTAGACAAACTTTTGGAGACTAGTTTCTATAAATGCCCCTCCATCCCAGTGTACTGACTCTGTATTTATTTACTGTTCCTGCATTTATTTTATTTATTTATAGAATGAGATATTTTATTTATTCTAGGCTTCTGTTCTTGGTTTTATGTAGTTATTTTATTAATTGTTTTATGATGGTCTTTTTGTTTGCTTGTCGTATATCATGCCTGAGCTATCTTTAATGTATAATGTTTCGTAATGGCACCCTGCACCACCGGGGAAAAGTGCCAGATAAAAATAAATACTGCTCCTACTACTGCACTAGTTGAGGCTGACTCAGTGACGTTTCTAGTGGACTACAATTCCTGCTTGAGGAACGATCATCGTGACTAGTGTAGCTGTCACACTTGTTGGCAGCCTTACGTAAGAGGAGAAGGATTCAATGTGGCACAAAGTCTGAACCAGCCTCTGGCCTATGAGGTGATCACTCCATGACAGGTCAGAGAGCTGAACAGACATGGAGTCTAAATCAACTCCCACCTACAAGGTGCTCCCTTCAGGACTGGTCAAGAACTGAATGGACACAGAGTCAGGATCACTCTCTAGCCTATAGGTGATCACTCCAGGACAGGTCAGGATATGGATGGAGACAGAGTCTGAACCACCCTCTCACCTACAAGATGTTCTCTCCATGATAGGTCAGGAAATTAATACTTAGAGTCATACTTAGATCGAGCAGAAGCTAGAGAGCCGTGAGGCCCACGATTGCTTCTTTTGTCTAATAATAACAAATAGTGCTGCCAGAAAGGATCAAAGAGTCCAAACAGGACTTGAACATTGTCTTGGAACTACTGGTAATCACCTCTAATGGTAATGCAGTCCAAGATTTCATAATACGTAAGGTATAAAATCATTTTTGTGGTATTAAGTTGAATCTCCTGTGTTGTAACTGGAGCAGGTGACCTCTAAAATTATGGATGTCATCTTTAAACACTAGCCCTAAACTGGTCAGTAAGTAAGGATCCTTCATGATGTCATACATAAGAAGGAGGTCCCCTCTTAAATGTTGAGTTGAAAGGGACATTAGGTTCAAAGAATTAAGTCTAGTTTCGTATGTGACATTATGTAGACCGCTCACAAGTTTAGTGTAACCTCTTTGCACTGTTTCCAGCTGCATAATGTCATGTTTCCTAAAGAGGCACCATAACTGAGAGGAGAAATCTAGATGTGGGTGAACATAGGGTCTATATAAGGGCATTAGTACTTTACTATCTCTTGATTTAATATTTCTCTTAATTGACCAAATAATCCTGTTGGCCTTAAGAATGACTCCATTAATCTGTGAATGGGGAAGGAAATCATCTGATACCAGGACCCCTAAATCTTTCTCTATACCACTGCTGGTCAACACTCTCTTGTCTAGTATATAAGCATGAGAGGGGTTATTGGTACCAAAGTGCATAATCCTGCACTTATTGTGGTTTAATTTGATCCCCCATGTATTGATCTAGTTAGACATATGGTCCAGATCATTCTGAATGGATGCTATTTGCTCTGAACTGGAACACAGTCCACCAAGTTTGATGTTGTCTGCGTATTTAATGGTATTTGAACAGCAGCTATTTGTTATGTCAGCTCTAAAAAGCTGAAATAGGCAGGGGCCCAAAACAGAACGCTGTGGAACCCCACTAGTGATAGACTCCATATCAAAAGCTGTCCGTTTATCAGAACTCGCTGGGTTCTTTGTTAACCAGTTAGCTATCCATCTCACTGTACTGTGGTTGATATCAAATGAGTATAGTTTATGTAGCAGTGCCCAATGAGGAAGAAGGTCAAAAGCCTTACTGAAGTCTATATAAATCACATCATAAGGGTATCTGTTGTCAAGCTGTAGACTGACATCTTCATAGAAACATAGTTAGTTGGTCAAGCAACTACGGCCCTTCTTAAAACCGTGTTGTTCAGCATCCAGTTTAGACAGGGCGGAAGCAACTGAGTCCTTAATCAGGCTTTCCAGGATTTTACACACAGGGGAGGTAAAACTAATGGGTCTGTAATTTTCCCAATGGTTAACTTAATGGACTCAGAGTCTGAACCACCCTCTCCCCTACCCTCCATGACAGGTCAAGGACTGAATGGGGACAGAGTCTGAACCATTCTGTCACCTACGATGTGCTCCCTTTATGACAGGTCAGGAACTGAACAGACAACTGAACCACCCTCTCACCTATGAGGTACAGCATGGGCCTGGCAGATGTTTACCAGGCATGTGCCCTGTCTGGCCCTGTCGTGGGGATGCCCATGAGGAATTACTATCATGACTAGTCATGACTGGCCCCCTGACTGGCAGTCTGATAGGGCACTGAATAGAAATGAAATCTGACTTAACCTGTCACCTACATTGTGGTTACGCACAGTGTCACGCTCAGTAATAGCCTGACCCCATCAGTCCTCCTGCCAACTTCCAAATTGTATGTTTAAGTGACAGTCTCAGTTTCCACTTGAAAATTACGTTTTTAATTAAAAAAAAAGCTGTCAGTGGGCATTTATTGAATAATTTCAACAATTTACAAAAATTCCCATATCCTTCTATTATTTACAATAATATTGATCGTCCAAACAAACGGGGTTAGGCGTATTGTTTATTTTGGGAAAAAAAATTCCTCATGCCCCACCTTCCATCCCATAATTATCTTTTATATGGAAGATATGCTTAACAAAAAATGGGTGCTATTTAATCTGCGATTGGTTTCAGGGATCACTTCTGGGTTTTCACATGGATTTGTATCTAGAGGCACATCCTTTAGATAAGATGGTGGAACAGAGACTTGCTGCAGATAATCCCATTAAATATTACGTAGCCCTCCCAATGGTCATCTGCACTGACATGTGGATGATGTGGGTTTGGGAATGAACTCAGTGCATTGCATCAGGGACAGGTCGGGGTGACTATGTGTGGCAGTAGGTCTCTCCATGGAACACTGGCAGCGGGTTCCGCTACCATAGCAACATCTGTGGCTGGCCAGGGAGATTTGTTCTGCCTCAGTGGCTAAGGAAAAAGTGGAAAATGAAGACTCCCTTTTCCAGCAAAAGAGGAGTGAATGGAAACTAATGACCCAGGAAAGGGGGGAGAATGGGAACCTCCTGGTGCCAACAAAGTGGGAGCAAAGGGGGCCCCAGAAATTTTGGGCAAATGGGTATTTTGGCCCTAGCAAAGGGGCAGAATAGGAACCCTTCACCCAGGAAAAGGGGGAGATCCCTGACCCTAGAAAATGGGGACTGTGAGGAACCCAGCTGCCAACCAACAAAAAAACAAATATGTTTTCTATTGCAGGGAAGGAATCACCACCAGCGCCCCCACTGGGACTTCATGGACTCAAGTCTCGGTCTGCGGTGGCAAGATCAAACATGTGTCATATGACCTTGGGAAACTCTGGCTTATCACAGTCGATGGGAAGATCCTCAAGTGTCAAGCAGCATAGGACAGTGATGTATGGAGAGATCCCTCTCCTTCCTCCTTTCTGTAAACTGAGTAATAAAAAGTCATTTTTCTTTCTTTTATTAAATGAATGTCTTGAACACATCCCACTGCTAATTCAGTGTTTTGTCATTTCAATTTTATTTTGTATACTGTAAGGCAGGAGTGGCCAACCTGTAGCTCTCAAGCCACATGTTGCTCTCGAAGCAGTCTGATGTCGCTCTCAAGGTGTTTGTCAATTTCGTGTCAAGTACATGTTACAGTCTTTTAAAGGGACACGGTCAACATGTTTAGCATATTATTTCTAGTTAAAAACCCACATTTTAGTTTTGCTTACCTTCTCTAAAATTCATTAAATTTGCTGTTTGTTTTGCATGTCTCCTTGTTTAGTAGAACTGAAATGCATGGTAATGTATATTTATAAACAACTTTGTTTTGTTTCAAATCCTGAATCCATTCTTTTTGAATACATCCTAAACATTAGAAACACCCCAAACAGTGCAGTCACTCATGAGGTAGTAGCCACCGAAACTTCCCCTGCATCATGAGTGGCTAAACCGTGTTGGAGGTGTTCCCAAGTCCAGGAAAGATACAGTGGGAGTTGATCAAGGAATGCAAACAAACCTGTTTTGCTGTGCTAACGCCAGTATGGTGGGCAGTCTGTTTTTCACTTTTTATAAGAAAAAAAGAATCAGACTCAAACTACTAGCTACATCGGCAGTCTTTACAGAATGTAAGCAATCATAACATGTGTTTTTTAAACAAGGGACACTTTGAGGCCTAAGGGGGTTGACAATGTCCCTCTAAATCTAAGAAAAGTCAAAGTACAGGAGCTCAAAAGTGCCCTGAGTGCACAACAAGCTAATTTTACTAAGCCTGCAAGCAAATCTAAACCTCCAGAGCTGCTGTGAATAATTATTATAAAATTACAACTATTTTTTAAAAATACTGTAACTTATTAAAAGTTAATGAAATATGATTATTGACTATGACTATGTTATTATGTTAACTCCTAAATATGGTTAAATATCAGTATAGTAAGGGCTGTATGTTGGGTATAATATGGGACATACGTTGTTGTAGCTCACATCTTACTCAGAAATTTAAATGTGGCTCATGACCTCGAAAAGGCTGGACACCTCTGCTGTAGGGTATTTCCTACCATGTTTTAAAAGACACTCTTCATTGTGTAGAAAAGCTTGCAGAAGCAGGGGAAAGCTCTGTCAGATTCAAGATCAGTAACATACTGAAATATTCCTTACAGCAATCCTTTCCTTCTCTGTCCCTTCCCTCAAGCCTCTTCTAAGTAAGCAATAAGGCCTGATAAGGTGCGGGGTATTGTTGGCTACCTACACAACCAGAGGCACGATGAGGCCTGCTGCTGCAGGCAGAAGGCCTTATAGCATCCAAAAGTGTGGTTATCCATCAATACACCACACCCTGAAATGTCTTATTACACTTAGAAAATAAATTGGAGAAATTAAAAAAATATATAGAAACAGACATATTTCAATAAAATATTGGTTAGAAAATGTAAATAGTTACTCCACAGATGGTTTCTACCTGTCAGTCATTTGTCTCTCTACGTATGCAGTAGAAGGTTTGTTAGTTTACCATGAAATATAAGAATTCAATTTTCTGCAGTATTCCTCTAAAAGAATGCGAAGCATGGAATGTTAACATGGAATGCATGAATTCAAACTTCTGCAAAATTCCACTGGCGTACACTCACACAGACACATTCAGTCCTCATATAGCGGTTTATATCTGGGTCAGGGTTAGTAGCAGAGATTGCTAGGTCAAGCTGGTAGGGTATAAGGGTGATTTTTCATGATCATCCAAGAAACATCAGAGATATAAAAACTCTAAACCGTGCTTGGTTATTTTTTTAATGTGTTTATGTGTATAAGAAAGGGGTCATAAGTAGAAAAACATTCACTAATTTATGCATTTTTTTTTTTATTTAAGGGAGTTTTATTTTTAGGGCCCCGTTAAATATTTTTATTATGAGTTAAGGTAGTGCCATGTTTGTGGTGGAAATCAGTAATGAGGGAACTGGCTCATGAATTCTGTGGGTGATGTGTCCAAATTCCAGATCACATGTTGGACTTTTTTTTTTTTTTTTTTACAGAGGGTATTGGCACATAAGCGATAACAATAAGCATGTATCAATGTAATGGCAACAGCCAATCAAAATACAGTATCTAACTTACCCATTTTTTTAATGCTCATTTCACCCCATCCTGTTCTTACAGCTAGCTTCCTCTCGGTCCTGCTACCCCCCTGTTCCCTCCCTCATACTCACCTCTCCCCTTTTGCTTTTTTCTTCTTCTTTTACTCCCGCGCCTGCAACCCCCTTCCCCCCTCATCTCATCAGGTCTGCATCTTTTTGCTACCATTTCTCTTCAACCCCGAAAGCCAGCACCACTGCCCTTAAAGGTGAAATGTAACAGACTCGTAATAAGAAATAAATAAGTAAATTAATTAATTAATTAATTAATCTTATACTCAGTTGTTTAAACATGTTTAGTAGATACAGTCACTGCAACCTATGACTACAGGCAATGTCACAAAACCACATCCCAACAAAAATCAACAGATTTTATTCCTTTCACCTTTAAGGTCAGATACATATTTTGCAATACTCATTGCATTTAGCATCTGCTCTTGTTCCATCAGATGGTCTAAATATTAGACCCTGGTAAGGGCACCACTACCTCACATCTCCACTGGGTTGCTGTAGATGTTTGTGGTGCCTCCTGAGTTCTTTTCCCTCACTGATGGGTGGGGAGGGGGGGCCACTCATATCCAGAAAGAACTAGCAGGTGTCCCCACACAAAGAAAGATTTAAGTGGGCCTGGGGACTGGTCAGGGCAATTCCCTTAAATTTTATACTTGCTCACCTTCCCACTGTGGTCACACCTCCTACAGACCCCAAATAGTACAACAGCACCCACCACCACCACCACCACCAATAGCATGCACTATAACTGGTGAGACATAGAACATATAATTTGACTGCAGAAAAGGACTGCTAGCACACCTAGTCTGTCCCTCTACCTATTCTGCCTTCGCAGACTCTCTATTTGTTTTTGTCAACCCTCCCTCCTCCCTATACTCTAGCCAATATACCCTTATGTCTGTCCATGCATGTTTCAAACCCCACTGATTTGGCTTCCACCACTCCCACTGGCAATCTGTTCTAGGCATCAACTACCCTTTGAGTGAAGAAGTATTTTCTCACATCACTCTTGGATTTACCCTCTCCAGCTTATATGCCCCCAGGTAGTGATACTCATTCATTTGAAAGAGGCTCTCCACCTGTATCCTGTTCACTTCTTTCTGGTATTTGTAGGTCTCTATAATATCCCCTTTCTCTTCTCTCCTCTAGGATGTACTTGTTGAGATCCTACAGTCTCTCCTCATAGGACTTTTTGTGCAAACCATAAACCATTTTAGTTGCCCTTCACTGAACTGCCTCCACTCTGTCAATGTCCTTTCTGTGATGCGGTCTCCAAAATCAAACGTAGTATTCCAGGAGACAAGGAAGACAGATGGTTAATAACAAAAACGCATTTATTTAATACTTGTTTTTTTGTTAATATAATTTTTATTCATTTTACACAATAACAGGGTACAGGGTATTGGCAGTCACATATAGAATAGTGGATGGGTGAACATCCACAACAAGTCTGTGTTTTCATCGAGGGTTGATGACATCACAGAGACCTCGAGAGCGAAGCGAGAGGTCTCTGATGTCATCAACTGCCCAGATGGGGACGTAGACTTAGTTGTGGATGTTCACCATCCACTGTTTTTATAGTATATGGGGTTTTTGTTTTACATTTTTTCGTTACTTGCGTGGCGCTGCTCCCGTTCCCCTCTGGTGCTTCTGCTTGTGCCGTTCCGCTTATGCTCCGTCCTGCTCCTCAGCACATCATTTTTTTTAAATCGGTGAGAAAAATAAAATGGTTTTAGAAAAGGGGAGCCATGTGGCTCTCCATGTCCCGATTCCGACTTCTCAGTTGGTGGCTCCACTGCTTTCGGCGCTCGCTAAGTGCGCCGCCATGTTTTTTCATTTTTTTTTCTATAGAGCATCGTCTGAGCCAATCAGGCAGCAGGTCAAGGTTAAAAAGTTGTTGTACTATTGATGTGATGTCAGAGTGATAGTACAACAACTTTTTTGACCTTTGAACTGTACTACAACAAGATTTCAGCAGTTGCTGAAATCCATTGACAATAGGCAGCACCCATATACTATAAATTCATTTTGCTACACAAACATAAACATATACAGGGTATCAAATCAGCAGGTCTAGGCCGTACAGAGTCTATGAGGATCAGTGTTTCAGCAGGGGCAGGGAAGAATCAAACATAAGCAGGACAGCACAAAAATTCATACATACATTCAGAGACCCCCACCCAGGTCAAATCCTTCCCCATATCCCCATGCGGTAATATAACACCACTTATATTCTTAGTGGAGGCAGTAGTCTTAGGGCACAAAGCTAGGGTCCCTGGCCATGATATATAAAATCCATCTGGTCCACTTCAAAGAACATAGCTCTGTACGGTCATTCAAATATAAACTTCTTTCAGACCTATAAATACGAGTCACTGTCTTTCTCCATTCAAGAACTGTGGGAACCTGGGATGAAAGCCAGTGCCTGGTTAGGGCTTTCTTTCCCGCCAAGAGGGTTATCCCCAAAAGATAACATGTATGGGAATCCCTAAGTCCTCGGGGGACAATATGCAGTATAAAGAGATCCGCTGTAAGAATTACTGGTTGTCCAAATACGTCGGCCAGCTCTGACTGCAGGGAAGTCACAAAGGGTTGTATGCTAGGGCAGGACCAAAATACATGAGCGTGGTGCGTATATGGCTCACCACACTGATGCCAGCATTCTGCTGTTCTAGTAGTTGAAAAGTGAGCTGTTATAACTAGGGTTCGAAAGAATCTGACCATTAGCTGCCAGGAGAATAATCTCCAGCAGTGAGAGTAGGTAAGTTTGGAGGTCAGGAGACAGCCTTTGTCCCAGTGTTGAGTGATAATATCGAAACCTAGTTCTGTGTTCCACTTCTCAAGTGCCCCCACCATGTCTGCCCCCGTGGTTTCAAAAAGGGCCTGATAGAGAACAGAAATAGTGTGGTGCAGCTCAGCAGAGATGAAGATTTTCTGAAGTAAGGTTATTAGGAGGGAAAATCCTCAAGGTTTCATAGTCCAGATGAGAGGGGTGTAGAAAAAGTGTCTCAGTTGCAGGAACCTATAAAAATCTGACTGCCTCAAACCATGAGTTTACCGTAGCTCTTGGAAGGATTTAAATTTATTCCCATTTAAGAACTGTGGGAGAGTGGAGAGATGTGGATGGTCCCAGGTACCAAATGTGTGGTCCATTCGGGCTGGAAGGAAGTTCTCCAGAACGGCAATCGGGCATAGAAGAAAAAATTACTCACCTTAGTAATGTTGTTTCTTCTAATGGAGTCTTGCTATATTATGACATATGCAGTATAACCCCAGGTAAGAACTGCTCCGGAGGTGAAAGAGTTAACTTTCCATGCAAGGCATGAAACCTTGAGCGCAAGCTTGGTTGAACACTCTGTCTGTTGATGCTCAAACTCAAACTGTCAGATCTTTACGAGCAAAACTCACTAAGGTTCTGTGTGGAAGCCGTAAACCTACACTAGCCCACTGGCTACTTAACTACAAAAACACATTTTTGTTCTTGATCCCAAAACAAAGACTCAAGTCAGGGGGATTCAAGAAAGAAAAAATATATAAAGACACCTAAGCACCCTAAGAAGGGTGAAAATAAAGTGGGCATCTATGAAATGCCAAGATTGCCCTGCCCACCCACATCCCAAAAGTAAAGGTTCTGAGAGGGGCAGGCTGGGGGAGGTCATAATATAGCAAGACTCCATTAGAAGAAACATTACTAAGGTGAGTGATTTTTTCTTCAAACAACATGAAGTCTTGCTATATTATGACATATGCAGATTAGACAGCAGTACCTCCAAGGAGGAGGGACAGAACCTACTTAGGAAATAGGCTCTGAAGCACAGCTGTGCAAAATCGAGCATCACTCCTAGCCTGGATGTCCAGGGAGTAATGCTTAGTAAAAGTGTGAACTGTTTTCCAGGTAGCTGTGACATATCTCTAGGATAGGGATGTCCCTGGCAGCAGCCAGAGACGCAGCTGTACCTCTGGTAGAGTGAGCCCTCAGGCCTGAGGGGAACCTTGCAGTTTTCATAAAAAAATGGATACAAGAGACAATCCACCTGGCAATGGATCTTTTAGTGGCAGGTTTTCCTTTTCCAACCTCACCATAAGTGAGGAACAGTGGAGAGTCAAACCTGTGACCCTTAGTACGTTCTATATAGTAACTAGGGCTCTTTTGACATCTAAACTGTGCAATCTCCTCTGCCAGAGGAGAATGGTCAAAGTGAAGTACACAGGAAGAGACATGGATTGATTAAGGTGGAAGTCTGAACCACCTTAGGAAAAAACTTTCTGTTAGTCCTGAGGACCACCTTATCTCTGTGAAAGGAGATAAAATCAGGCTCCACTGACAATGCTTGCAATTCACTTACGCACCTGGCAGAAGTGATGGCTACCAAAAACACAGTTTTCCAAGTCAAGTACTTAAGCTCTGCTGAAGACAATGGCTCAAAAGGGGGTTGCATAAGCTGGGCAATGCAAATATTAAGATCTCAAGCAGGGGCAGGGTCCCTGAATGGGGATGGTGTGCAGCAACCCCTTGAAAAACTTAGTGAATACAGGATGAGCTGAAAGGAAGGGTTTACCTGCTGATAGGAAAGCAGACACGGCTGCCAGGTGCACTTTTAGGGTAGCTGGTCTAACCTCGCAATTCAAATGCACCAAATAATCTAAGATTGTGGGCAAGTCAGCAGATTCTGGGGAAATGTGCTTGCCAGAGCACCATATGGAAAACCTCTTCCATTTGGAATTATAAGTGGCCCTGGTGGAAGGCTTTCTAGAGGCCTTCAAAATATCCAATACACCTTGGGAAAGGTGTAGGTCAGCAACTCTAACTCCTCAAGAGCCAAGCCTTGAGACTGAGAGATTTGAGTTCGGATACAAACCCTCCCTGAGGCACAGGATAACAGGTTGTGATTCCTGGAAAGGCACAGGGAAGGTGGACTACTAAGAACAAAAGGAGAGAGTACCAGGGCTGCCTGGCCCAATCTGGGGCAATCAGGATCACCTTCAGGGTTGAGATCTGATTTTGACTAGCACCTGAACAGGAGAGGGAAGGGAAAGCATGAAAGAAACTTCCACCAGCACAGAGGAAGGCATCCAGAGGGACTGGAGCCAACACTGGGGCCTACAACAAAAAGGGGAAGTGGGTGATTGTCTGGGGCTGCAAAAAGATCTATCTGTGGGGTGCCCCATCTGGCAAATACTACCTCCAATACTAAGGGATCCAAGGCCCATTCGTGATGGCCCTGGGAAATCCTACTGAAAGCATCTGCCAGGACATTGTCCTTGTCTGGTAGGTGAACTGCCGTAAGGGAGGTGTTCAGGGAATAAGCCAGAGACCACAACTTCATCGCTTCGGTGCACAAGGCCGTAGACCGAGTGCCGCTTTGCTTGTTGATGTACCACATCGTAGTGGTGGTGTCTGTTCTGACCTGAACCACTTTGTTCTGAACAGATGTGGAACAAACTTGAAGTGCTAGAAAAACTGCTCTGAGTTCCAACAGATTGATGTGGAGCAGAGATTCCTGAGGGGACCACAATCCCTGGGTAGTGAGGTCGCCCATGTGAGCTCCCCACCCCAAGAGGGATGCATCTGTCGTAAGGACTAAGGAGTGAGACTGGGGGGTGAAAGGAACCCCCTGTCTCAGATTGCTCTGGTCCTGCCACCACTGAAGGCCTGGATCAGAGTCCGAGTCACTGGGATCAATTTGGTTAGAGGGTCCCTCTTTGAGACCAAAAGGCTCTCAAATGGAACTGGATGTCCCTCATCTGAAACCTTGCTCCCTGCACTACTGCTGTAGAGGCAGCCATGTGCCCCTAGGAGCTGAAGAAAGTGCCTTGCTGGTCGAGAGACCTGAAGGGTGAAAGAAGAGCCAGAGAGACCAGGGTCCTTGCTCTTTCCAGAGGAAGGAAGGCTCTGCCTCTTTTGTGTTCAGTTCTGCACCTATGAAGGTGAGAAGCTGGACAGGCTCTAGAGACTGACTTTGGGAGATTGAGAAGAAAACCTAGAGATGTGAGCAGTTGCTGAGTTACCTGAAGGTGTAGTCTGACCTGATCTGGAGACTGGCCTACTATGAGCCAGTCGTCCAGATAAGGAAAGATGGAAATCCTTTGCGTTCTTAAGTGGGCAACTGCTACTGCCAGGCATTTTGTGAATACCCTCGGGGCCGAGGTGAGGCCGAAGGACATTGCTCTGAACTGATAATGGCCTGAGGGCAGTTCGAATCTGAGGTACTTTCGATTGGAGCTTCTGATAAGAACATGGAAGTAGGCATCCTTGAGGTCCAGGGAGGCTAGCCAGTCCCCTGGCCTTAGAGAGGGTAAAATAATTCCCAGAATCACCATTTTGAACTTTGGTTTTAAAAGGTGCTTGTTTAAGTATCTGAGATCTAGGATGGGCCACCATTCTCCTGTCTTTTTTGAGGTAAGGAAGTACCTGGAGTACAACCCTTTGCCCTGGTGTAAGGGTGGAACCCTCTCCACAGCTCTGAGAGCCAGGAGGGTAGAAACTTCTGTTTCTGAGGCAAGAGCCTCTGATGGATTTGCAGGTGGAAAAGATCTGATTCTCATCTTTGGAAACTTTTGAAGCTGAGAACCAGTTCCTGGCTTACTACTTCCAGGACCCACTTGTCTGCTGTTAAAGACCTCAGTCCTGGACAAAGTAAGCCAGCCTGCCCCTACCGGTAGAGGAGAGTCGGCCCTGGCCACCCCATCAGGGAGCCTGCTTGGCAGGGGCTTTGGGCTGAGGGGTAGAAGTGGGCTTACTTGTACCCCATCTGCCTCTCCCTCTGAAGAATCCCCTCTGGGCATAAGCAGAAGAGGAGGCCTGGGCTTGGTAAAAAGGCCTATGAAAAGGCCTGCCCCTGCCCCTGAGATGCTGCCTTTGAGGAGTGGCTTGCCTTTCTTTGGCCTGTGCACTCCTATAGGTGGTCCTATATTCATCCATTTTCTTCATATAATTCTCTGTCTGCTCCCCAAACAGAGAATTACCCACAACAGGAAAATCCATAGCCTTAGACTGGGTATCCTGTGACAGGGTAGTACATCTGAGCCAAGCCATTCTACGAAGTGCCACAGATGTAGCCATGAACCTTGATGACACATCATTAGAGTCTACTGCAGCATGAAATTGCACCTTGGATGCCTCAATACCATCCGCAGCCACCTGCTCCAGTTCCCTGGCAAGCTGGTCAGGGACTTGTTTTGCTAGGGCCAGCACAGTATCCCATCTGGACTTCTGGTACCTAGCAGCATAAACCATATAATTTGCCTGTCTGAGTCCTAAAGATGCTGCCATGTACTGTTTCTTTGCCATGGCATCCATCTTCCTAGAGTCCTTTTCAGGAGGGTCTGAGGCTGAGGGAATATTTGCTTTGTCACAAGCTGCAGCCTGCACTACCCCACATGGCTGCACTGCTGAGAGAGGAACTCAGTATCAGAGCCTGATAAAGCATACCTCTTGTCCATCCTTTTATCAACAGGGAGGTGAGGAGTTTTAGAATTTTTACTGTTTCCTAAAAGATTTATGCAAGGAATAGACAGTCTCCTAGACTCTGGAATATCCATCATTTCTACATAATCAGGCTCCTCTTGGTCATCAACAGCTTCCTCAACAGGGAGTTGGAGAGTTTCAGCAACCTCTTATAGAACATAAAAATGAGAAGGGACTCAGATAGCCTGGAGACCTAGGCGGCCTGTCTGGAGAGATGTCCGGTTCAATGGACACATCCAGACCTTCAAAATCACATTCACTCTCCCCATATTCCTCCTCCCTTCCTCCGGTTCATAAAAATCCTCAAAATCAAAATCTTGAACCGGTGGAACCGACAAACCAACCGCTTTCTGATGGTGCGGTTTGGAGGAACCGGGAAAGTGCCTGGACAATTTGAATTGCTTTAGCTATTTCTTCAACGGTTGGAGAAAGAACTTTTGGCTCCAAACTAGCTGACTTTCTAGCCCTTTTAGTTGGAACCGGCTCTTCAGAGCTGGCTCTTCGTTTGCCCGAGGAAGCATCGCCCTGGTCAGAGGGCACTCCCTCCGGTTCGGTTGAACCCGAACCGGGCTGGCCATCCGGGTCAGCGGACTTTTTGGCCTCCCTTTCCCTGAGCCTACCAACTCTCTTTTCCACAGTGGCAGCAGGAAAATTCTTACAAATCTGGCAGTCTGCATTGAGGTGGTCAAACCCCAGACAATATACACAAGTGGTGTGTGGGTCAGCCTTAGCAAAGGCTTCCCCACAGAGACCACAGTGTTGAAACCCAGTGGGCCCGGTTTTTCTTTTGGGTTTCTCAGACATAGTGCCAGCCTAACCAAACTTGCCCATTAATGGCAATCCGCCAAGCAAGACTCCCTTATCGGTTCCCAACCGTGTCACGGGCCGTGGAAAAAAACGTAATGAAATCCGTTTTTTAGAACCGATAAGAACCGGGAACCGCACTCTAAAGGACTAGAAAGTCTATAAAAACAACCTGATCGGTTCAAACTGAACCGAAAAGCACCTTAAAGTTCCACACAGAAGAAAATAAATGAAAGCCTATCTATTACTTACGATACCACAGACAGAGCTTGAACCGACCGGTTGCGGTTTAATTTCGGTTAAGAAACCGAAAAAATAAAACTTTTAACCGACAAACGAACCGAGCAGAAGGAGAAATCTCCGGAGCGACTGTTCAGTGAGGCGGAGTAAAGAATCTGACAGTTTGAGTTTGAGCATCAACAGACAGAGTGTTCAACCGAGCTCGCGCTCAAGATTCCATGCCTTGCATGGAAAGTTAACTCTTTCACCTCTGGAGCAGTTCTAACCTGGGGTTATACTGCATATGTCATAATATAGCAAGACTTCATGTTGTTTGAAAAAGCAAATATGAAGACAGGGAGAAATTCCTGCAGATCATGTTCCAGGTTCTAATCTGGTGAGTAATCCATGGGCCAGAGTCCATCTGGTTTAGGGCGGGGGGGGGGATTGGTACAAGGTTGCCCTGATTAGGTCGATAAATGGTAACAGGCCTTCTTCGATTTTCCTCCAGAGGATGGGATCGGTCCTCATAAAATGAATAGCGATAAAGGTGATGTGAGAGGCCCAATTGTACAGTTTAAGATTAGGAAGAGCCAGGACCCCCCCCCCCCCGTCTGGGGAGAAAAAGAACAGAAGACTTTATTGTCAGGCGCTTTCCGGACCATATGAACCCCATAATTGCCTTATTCCAAGCTTGAAATGTCTTAGCTGGAATGTATATTGGTACATTTGAAAGAGGTAACGAGACCGGGGCAGAGTCATCATCCGGACAACCTCCACCCTCTAAAGTAGGTTAAGCGGGAGGACACTCCACCTAGCCAGGTCCTCCTGGAGTTGGGCACAGAATGGGTCATAGTTGTTTCGCATAGCTCTCTCTGCATTTTGCGAGAGATAAATGCCCAAGTACTTCAATTTTTCAAGGTCCCAGCCGAAAGGGTAGGTCTGCTTAAATGATGGTGAAGGGGCAAAGTGGAATGTTAGTGCATCCGTTTTGGAAGTGTTGGGTTTGTACCCTGAACGTGAACCAAAGTCCTCCAGAATTTTAAAAACAGCTGGGACAGACTGAGTGGGACTAGCAAGAAAAAGCAGAACATCATCAGCGTTCAAAGCTATGCGATGCTCCATCCCTTCCAACCAGATCCCACTTATTTGAGGGGAGCACCTGATAACCGGGGCCAGAGGCTCAATAAAAATGGAAAATAGTCCTGGGGACAAGGGACAGCCCTGACGGGTTCCCCTAAACAGGGGGAAATAGTCTGAGTGATGGCCAGAAACCATGACACAGGCCTGAAGGGAGATAAGGGGAATGGGGAATCCCATCCTGGACAGAGAGGTGAACAGAAAGGGCCATGAGACTCTATCGAATGCCTTCTCAGCATCTAAGCTGAGAAAGACACAGGGCTCTTCAGGATTGCATCTCCTGGACCAAGTGCAGGGCCCTCCTGGTATTATCTGTTGTTGATCTGGAGCTGATGAAACCTGTCTGATCCAGGTTAATTAGGGAGGGAAGGACACTGTCCAGACGCTTGGCCAGGAGAGACATGAGGAATTTATAATCTACATTTAGGACTGAGATTGGGTGGTGCGAATTGCATAATAGGGGATCTTTATCCAGCTTGGGGATGAGGGAAACAGTGGCATATGACCAGCTTGGGGGGGGGGGCTTACCAAGGCCCTGCAGCACTTCATTGTAGACCTGTAGAAGAAGTTGGCTAATGAACTGCATTGTGCACTTATAAAACTCTGTGTCACAGCCATCAGGACTGGGAGCTTTCATGGTTTTTGATTGAGAGATGCCTGCTAGTAGCTCCATCTGGGATATTTTTTATTTATTTTATTTATTTGGAGCCAAGGGCTCTTTTACGAAAGTTCCACATCAAGGCAATAAGGACAATAAGGTACAAAACATAACATGATCATTATAATGGAACTTACAAAAAAAAAAAAGACAAATAAGGTTACAATAATAGCAGCCAAAGGCATTGTCAAGGAATTGTGTTGTGAGTTAATTATACAGTACAAGTCATAGGCGGCTCAGTGAAGCTTTGTTAGGAGTGGGTTAGTGGGAAAAGAGAAAGAAGAGTGGTGGTGAGGGGGTGGTATGGGAGACAGAGAGAGGAGGAGGAGAAATGGGGAGGGCATTGCGTTGGGTATGTGGTAGATGGGAAACAGCAAGGGAGGAGGAAAGGGGGGGATGAAAAGGAAAAGGAGACAGATTCATCCTATACCCAGTAATGGGGGTTAGGAGAGGAGGAGGAGCTGAGGCAGTAAGAAGGGATGCTTGAGGATAGTATGACTGGAGGGGATTATAGGAAGCAATCACAGAAGGCACTAGCCATGAGGTGTTGATGCAGTTTACACTTAAAAGCACCAATTGTGGCAATGTTGGAGATTTCTGTGGGTAGCAAGTTGAACCAGGTGGAGGCTCTGACAAGGTAAGAACGCTGAGCTTGAGAGGTCCGACAGCGAGGTATTGTAAAGGTTAGACTGTCCGATCTTCTAGTTAGGCGGCGTACACACTGCGGGGTCAATATTGATTGGACTCCAGGGGGCATAAGGCCCAGTGATGTCTTCTTAGCTAGGATGCAGGTCTGGTACTTTAGCCTGCTGGATAGCTGGAGCCAGTTAGCCTGCTCGTAAATGTCACACGTGTGAGAAAGGCGGGCAGCTGAAATAAGGAGTCTACATGCCTTATTAAGGGCTACAGCTATGCGCCGCGGTGCAGTATCAGTAGCGGATCCATAGATAACAAGCCCGTAGTCAGCAGTTGAGATAACAGAGCTCTGGATAGCGAGGTTCAAGGCTTCAGCCGTTAGGCAATGTTTATGCTTGTATAGTAGCCCTATACGGGAGTTCACAGTTTTAGCAATATTGTCAATGTATTTGGTATATGAGAGGGAGCAGTCAAGGGTCAGGCCCAGATATTTAAACATATCCACCTGCTCAAGAGTGACGCTTTCATGGTTCTTAATTATGAGCTCATGGTCCTTGTACTTGTTGTGGGTTCCATGGAACAACATTGTTTTAGTTTTTTTGTGGTTTAGGATGAGTTTATGTGAGCAAAACCACTCTTCCACTTCTGTGAAACTTTTCTGTAGTTGAGACTGAAGGGAGGTGGGGTTGGTGTGGAAAGTGAAGATTACTGCATCATCTGCATACAGTAACATTCTGTCATGGCAGGAGGCAGGGAGATTGTTCAGGAATATGCTGAATAACAAGGGACCCAGGATAGAACCTTGGGGTACTCCAGAGTGGATTGGTAGGGATGACGAGAGGAATTCACCAATTCTGACCTGTTGGGTCCAGTTACTGAGGTAGCTTTGAAACCAGAGGGTAGTTTCACTTGAAAGACCAAGGAGGGATAATTATTTTAAGGAGAATGGAGTGATTGACAGTGTCAAATGCCTTAGTCAGGTCAATAAAAGAGGTGCCGACCAACTGGCCCTGATCAAGTGCATGATGGATACGTGTGGTGAATTCGAGGAGTACCGTGGTAGTGCTGTGTCCTTTGTGGAAGCCATGCTGCTGGGAACATTGCAGGCTGTATTTTACAAGGTACTCCGTGAGCTGATCAGCTACCATCCGTTCCAATGCTTTGGATAGAGGAGGGAGGATGGATATAGGCCTGTAGTTGTTTGTGAGAGACTTGTCACCACTTTTATGGACTGGAGTCACCACTGCCAGTTTCCACTTTTGGGGGAACTGGGAGAGCATGAGAGAATGGTTGAGGATTTTGGTTAGTGGGAGCAGGACTACGTCAATGGTGAGGGTGAGAAGTTTCTTATCCAGTGAATCGCCACTGACCCTAGACTTTCCAAGCACTTTAAGAATGTGTTTTTTAGCTAGGCTTTCTGGGATTGCTTTGAAATGGAAAGGAGGGTGCCCTGGTGGCAAACCTGAACTAACAGGAGCTGGGTTGACTGTGGTGGGATCAAAAAGTTAGGGGTAGCACATGACTAAGGTCAGCAAAGTGGTGTTAATACGTTGGCAATGATTACATGGTCAAGAGTGATGGTACCATCTATGTTCAACATTGTGGGTGTTGTTTGTGGGATCCTTTCCAGTCACTTCAGCAAGGTTATGCCGAATTTACTCCCGTCATTCCAAGTGCTGGCTAAGGCGTTCCTGTAATAGTTAGCCTTCTCATGGTGGATTACTCTGGTACATGCATTCCTTGCTGTTTTGTAGGCCTGGATATCAGTCTGGGTGCTAGTAGCCTTAGTACGATACCAGAGCTGGTCTCGAGATTTCATTTTGTAAGGAGGCCTAGTGTCATCCATGGGTTATTGACACCCTTGATCTTACGCTTCTTGAACGGAGCATGAACATCGAGAGCTGAGTTGAAACAGGTGATAGTATTCAACTGCTGTGTCTACATCGGGGCTATATCAATTGGTGACCAGTCATGCTCACGTAACGAGTGTTTTATGACTCAAGATGACGGGGTCAGCATTCTCCTGTTAATAATTTTGGGGAGTTTGGTGTATTTGTTGGTCCAGATACACAAGACAGGGAATGATCATTAAGGAGTCTGGGAGGACTGTTGCTTCGGAGATGTGCTCTGGACGATTAGTTAGTACCCAGTCTAGAAGTGTACAGGTCCCTGTTCTGTAGTTTACTCTAGTAGGTGATTTGACCATTTGTGAGAAGTTAGCAGCAGCTAGGGCATCCTTATAACTATTCGAGCTGGAGGCCAGCCAGTTGATGTTGAAATCACCAAGTAGGATAACTTCTGTATTCTGATCCAGGGAGTTGATACAGTCAAGGAGGGAGTGAAAACCCAGATTGCTCAACTTGGGTGGTATATAGACAGAGACAACAGTCAGGATCTTGTTATGAGTTCCGAGAAGTACTTTGGCAGCAAGGATTTGGATGTCATTTCTGAGGATGGGCACGGGCATGACATGACAAATGAGGTACTCTTTATAGTAGAGGGCACAGCCTCCTCCTTTCTTGGTAAGTCTGTCCTGTCTGAAAACTACATATCCGGGAATTGCTATTGCAGAGTCAGGTATCTGTGGAGACAGCCACGTTTCCAGCACTAATGGGATGTCTGGATTGTGCTGGGAAACCCAGACAGAGAGGGTATCAAGTTTGGAGAGGAGGCTGCAGATGTTAATGCTTGCCAAGGAGAGTGACCCTGCACTGCTGTTAACCTTGTGGCCAAGTTGTGGTGGGCCGGGGTTAGGGTGAATGTTGCCTGAGGGGAGCAACAGCAGCAGTATTAGATGTTTTAAAAGGGGTTTAAAGTTGCTTCTGTGGGGCAGCAGGGCCCTTTTTTTAACAGGTTCCTTTCCATAAGGGTGATGCATGAGGTAGTGACCAGTTAGTAATAGCAAGCAGCTGTAAGGGCACAGTTGCAGTGGTTTTGAGAACAGGCCAAAAGTTACATTTGTTCTTCAAAATGGTTGTTGGATAGATAGCCCTTAGAGACAGGTACATTAAGAGTTGATTTCAATTGAAAATGTTTGATACCTGGTGGTTAAGTCAAAAGCTAAAAGAAATGATCAACAGCTGAGGTCCACAGTCACAGAATGTGTTAGAATTCCTGAAAGGGATGAACTCTGCCTGTGCATATGCAGGATGTGAAATCCCTTTGTCTGTATGCGTCTTTGTCATTCAAAGAGGTCTTGAAAAGCTCAAATACAGATCATGGGGCAGGTCAGACGAAAATGTGGATTCAAGCAGGACCCAGAGTCACTGAATTTGTCAGACTTCGTTTCTTCACTTATGTTTTGCTTGGGATACCTTCCAACAAGTTGATTTTAAAATGATTTTAAAATGAAAAATGCAGATACCTGGTGATGATGCTTTGTAGAAATCCAGTCCAGGAGACTCTCACGGATGTAGTGAGCAAGAATGGTGTAGTTACTCCAACCAGAAAACCATGTAAATCCACAAAAACTAAGCTGCAGACACAGACAAACACAAGCAGCCATCACACAGACCCATAGAATAGGATATGGGGGAGATCAGACCAGTCTGCTGATCCCTATTAAATTTGGGAAGATCCAATGGGGTGAGAAAGGTATTAATAGCACTGGAGTCTGAAGGGTGGTCAGGAGTGTACAGGTTCTTATAGTAGTCACAGATTGCCTGGGAGATGCGTCCCAATCTCGTATGTAAGGTGCCAGCCTTAGGGTCCCTAATGGCTGCTATAGTTGACAACTGACTCTGTTTGCGCAAATGGAAGGCTAGTAGATGAGAGGCCCATGGGCCAATCTCTCCACACCTCTGCCTTACCAAAGCAAGTGCTATCTCTGGACGCTGCATGCACAGCGTATCCAGCTCCTGTTTAGTCTGTTTGAGCTGGGCTGTGACCGACTGGTCTCCCTGCTGATGAGCATCTTGAAGAAAATTAAGGGTTTGTTCCAATGGTACGGGAAACGGCAGTGTGTTTCTGCTTGCTGATCTCTACGAGGAATCCCTGCAGTTTGGACCTCTGTTTTTTGAATCTGGCGCCTTTTTTAGGTCAGGTGATACCCGATCGTCCGGAGCCTTAAGCCCTGATCCAGAAGCATTTTGCTGCATTAATTTGACCTTTTCTGTTATTGAGTGTTGAACTATGTGTTTTTGTTTCCCAGTACAGTTCACAATTTAATTTAATTTAATTTAAGGTCAGGTCTTACATTAGCTTTTCTGCGGTAGAGACTAGAAACTGCAGCGTTGTACTCCCTCCCCCAGCCTGCTCCCTTTCCAGCCAGCTAGTATTTAAGTCCCTTACCTGTCCTCTTCTGTCTCCACAGCAGCAAAGGAGAGCCCACAGGAGGTCGTGAGGGCCGGAGACTCGGCACCCTCCCCGCCCCGAATCAAGCGGCCTGCAAGAAGAGTCAGGAAGCGAGCAGTGTGTTCTGCTTGCTGCTCTCTGAGGAATCCCTGCAGTTTGGACCTCTAGCCCGCCCGGCCATGAGGCGTCAACTCCCCCACCCCCCACCACCACCCTTGGCGAACACTCCCTTTTATAGGTTGCTGTAGGCCGTTTTTAACCAATCAGCCAAGTTCTCCATCTGCAGCTTATATTTTTCAACCACTAGAGGCTGCTTTTAAAATTTCTCCCCAGTTTCCCTGCCACAAGCAGTGTCTACACTTCTACAAACTGACATGATTACTTTTATCTTTCTGTTATTCTGCCAGCAGCTCCCCCCTGCCCAGCCACCTACCCTGCCACATCAAAGTCCTCCCATATTCACTTCCCATACATCAGCCTACTGTATGAATGCCTGGCATTTTGTGACTCTCTGGGTTACTAAGAGCCTCTCCCATGGCTCCACTATCGGAGCTTGGGGAATAGACTACTCTCCTCACACTCACCATACATGTCACTCTAGCCTGCTTAACCATGCCACCCCCTACGGGGTGTCCAATTTCAGCCGCCTGTATGGGTTACTCCATCAAACACCCATGACCGTAGCCACTTATTACACGCCTACCTAAACTCTCATGCGCTACCCATTCCTACTGTCCCATCTGCCGAACCCCACACTAGTACAACCCTCCTTGTTAGGAGAAAGTATTTCAGGCACCCCCCCTTTAGATTCCTTCTTCTCCTCCTCCTATTGTCTGGCAACATACATCCTAACCCAGGACCGCAAAAGAGCGAAGTCCCTCCCTATACTACTCAGGGACTGCTACGCATCACATCTCTCAACATTTGTAGCACCTTAAAAAAATGGGATTCCTTCCAGGGCTGGGTGCAGATGCACCAACCGGATGTTATAGCCCTAACTGAAACCTGACTCACCCCTCAGACCCCGGACTCCACCATCTCACTGCCAGGTTTTACCCTCTACTGTGCAGATAGACTTGGGAAAAGAGGGGGTGGATGTGCCCTCTACACCAGGGAAACAATACAGGGTCACCTACTCCAAACCCCCCAGCTGGGGGCTGGTTCCCAGGCACTTACCGTCAAGCTGTCTCTGGGAGGAGCCCAACATTCTATATACCTAACAACAGTGTACATCCCCCCAAAAGGCCAAAAACATTCCTTCCAAGCACTTCTGTCATACCTGAACACGTTTCCATCCCAGTCAGAATTATTAGTACTTGGTGACTTTAACATAAATTGGCTAAGTAAAGATGCCATCCCATATATTGATCTCACTACAGCCCAAGACCTTACTCAACTGGTCACCTCCCCCACACGTCGGGATCTACACTCCGGATCATCTTCTGCACTGGACCTCATCTTCTCCAATCGCCCATCCAAGATCACCAATGTGTCCATCCTCCCTGATGCCCTCAGCGACCACTCCCCTGTGCTCTGCTTATGGTCTGGCAAAATCCCAAATTCCCCACCCAAAATAATTATTCAACGTAAACTGGGCCCTGGCAAACTGGCACAACTACAAGCGCACCTCAGGACCATGGACTGGTCTTTCATCTCGATCTCCGGAAACGTCGACAGTGCATTGGATCTATTTTCCCGGGTCTTTAATAACATATGTGACCTCTATGCACCCTTCACGAAAAGAATGGTCGAAGGGAATCATGTACCCTGGCTCACTGAAAGTCTCAAGTCGCTAATGAGAACTAGAGATTCATTATGGCATCTCTCCATTGAGTCTGGCCTCCCCCATGATAGACAGAATTACAGAACAGCCCACAACAAATGCACCTGGGCCATTCGCAGGGCAAAAGCTGAATATTATAAATCTGCCTTAACTTCGTCATGGGGCACTGGCCGTAAGTTCTGGAACAACATTAAGGAAATTTGCGGGAAAGCCCCCAATCCTGTCCCTTCCCAGGTCCTGTCAAAGGGGTCCCTGACCTCTGACCCCTCTACTATCGCTGCTGTCTTCTGTGACACCTTCTCCAATCTCAGCCATGTTCTCCCCCCTAACTTCCATGACCCCCAGCTCTAGCTCTCCCCCGCACCCAAATGCCCCCTTCTACCTTCGACGCATCCGACTACAGCTGCTGAACCATACCTTGCCACTGCCCTAGCCACCTCCCAACGCTCGACTCACTTGATCTCAGAATCCTCAGGCTCTCCCTTAAAGAAGTGCTAGTTCCTCTCACCCACATACTAAACCTCTCTCTCTCACTAGGTAAATTCCCTGCCATCTGGAAATCAGCCACTATCAGCCCTATATTCAAAGGTGGGGATCGCTGGGTCCCAAATAACTACCGCCCAATATCCATTCTCCTTCCCCTCTCCAAGGCCTTAGAGAGAATAGTTTCGGATCAACTCACAGACCATCTCAACAAATATGACCTTCTCTGCACACAACAACATGGGTTCCGCAAAGGCCACAGCACTTCTACGGCCTTGCTTCAACTAACATCACACATTTACACAGCACTGGATAAAGGCCACATCACTGGTTCTATCTTCATCGACCTCACCAAGGCTTTCGATACCGTCCACCATACTCTACTCCTCACCTCCCTTCTCAATCTTGGTCTCTCTAATGAGGCAGTAGGTTGGTTTGCCGACTATCTTTCTAATCGAACTCTTCAAGTAAAAATTGGCAATACTCTCTCCTCCAAATCTTCTGTACTCTCAGGTGTCCCTCAAGGGTCTATATTGGGCCCCCTCCTTTTCAGCCTATTAACTCCCTCCCTGAAACCTGCACTTCCAATCTATTACTCTACGCAGATGATGCTGTCATCTTCACCTCCGGCCCAGATCCCTCTCAGCTCCACCTTTCCCTCCAGTCCTCTTTCACAGCTGTCGAAAACTGGCTCACCTCCAAATGCCTTATCATTAACTATAAAAAAACCAAATGCATGCTTTTCGCGCATCAGTTAAATTCCAAGATAGGTAGTTTCCCTCAAATACTATCGGGGTCTCTGACCCCCTTGGAATTTGCTCATTCCTTCAAATATCTGGGCATAACTTTGGATCCTGGCCTTACCTATCATGAGCATATTCGTCATCTGTCGAAGGCTCTAAACATTAGACTAGGGCTTTTGCACCGCTTTAAACATTGTTTAACCCACGAGGCCCTTAAGCTCGCTATCTCCTCCTCAGTTCTCCCCCTGCTTGATTATGGACTTCTTACCTTTGGAGGGGCAAGCTCCTCAGCCCTTGATAGCCTTAGACTTGTCCTAAATAGAGCCTGCCGGCTTCTACTAGGGTGCGATAGACTTACCCATACCTGTATGTTATATCAGGATACAAATTGGCTTGACCTCGACAATAGAATCAAATTCCACACTTGTGTCCTAGCTAAAAAAATCTCATTGGGCCTCTCCCCTGCAGCCCTTACCCCCTTAATCACCTTAGACCAAAAAGCCCGGCACACCCGTAACTCTGACTCTCTACGTCTCTCCATTCCCTCCTGTCGTACAACACAATTCCAAAGATCCTTCTGTTACCGGGCACCCTTTTGGTTTAACTCCCTACCCGGCACTCTGCGTCTTGATCAGCGAATTGGTCAATTCAAATCACTCCTGGGTTCACACCTTCGGGCCACAAGCATCTGTAGCTGTAAATGATCCAAGGCCCTGCCTAACAACTTTGACAACGGCCTCTGGCTTGCCTCCCCTACATCTTCTAGCCGTCTTCTCAGGGTGTAAACTCCCCGACACCTACTAACCACCGCCTCTGCACCAGCTCAGGTAGCTAGACTTCTAGGACTGTAAATTTCCCTTGCTTCCTTACCCTGTAACACTTATTATATTGTTAGTATGCACTACCTGCATTGTGAACTCTGTCCTAATTGCATATGACATGGATCCATGTGATTAAGTCTGTAACATTTCCCTATATTACTTTATTTCTGCTCAAATTGTTTGTTCTAAGCATTATACGTGACGTGGAACCTTTGTAAAGGAGTCTTTGACTCAAAGGTATTTCTGATTCCCTAAATAAAACAAATAAAAATAAAAATGTGATTGTCTTGCCCTGCACTGCTTCTCAAGAGCAGCAGTATGCTGTGTTAGGTGGCCCCGAAGGATCGCCTTCAACATGTCCCACTGGACGGACAAGGCAATCTCTGGATCAGAGTTGTCCTCAAGATTTCCTGTATCTTATCACCCAGGAACTCCTTAAAGGGTTCACTTTTAAGATGAATTGGGTTGAATCTCCACATGGTATTTTGCCTCTCTATCCCCAGCTCCCAAGACATAGCCATGGGGGCATGGTCCGAGTGGGTGATAACCCCCATGGCGGCCTCTCTAAGAACATCCAGGCATTCCTTTTATGTATAACAGTGATCTATCCTGGTATATGTACCATGAATTGCTGAGTAAAACGAGTATCTTCTATCCCTGGGTGAAGGGTAAGTCACACGTCCAGCCAGCCCACTTCCTGGACAAAATTCTTAAAACATTTATGTGAGGCAGGTTGCCTGCTCCTAGCAGTGACAGTGGAGTCAGAATTGGGCTTGGGGCAATATTAAAGTCACCCGCTAAAATCAGGGTCCCCCTGGTCATCTCTAATACTTTATTCAGGAGATATCGAATTGTCGGCATGTTTGATCCCGGGGGAAATAGGCATTACCCAAAGTTACCTCTTTGTCCTGTAGCAACCCCTGGACAACCACCAAACATCCATCTGAATCTGCCCATTCCAGGGTAGCCTGAAAGGGGGTGTGGCCAGAAACCAGTATGGTGACCCCCCTCCTCCTTCCCCCTGCGAAGGAGAAGGAAAACACATGAGTGAATCCCCTGCCAGCCAGCTTTTTGTGCTCACCAGCAGTCATATGCATTTCCGGTACATAAATAATCCCCACCTGACTTTTCTTAAACAGAGCAATCATTCTCGATCTTTTAACAGGGTTGCCCAATCCATTCACATTTAAGGAAAAAATCTGGAGTGGTTTGTTAGCCATTTAAAACTCTGATAACATGGTGGAGTTCTGCAGGGTCCCACAACTGGGCCCCAATCCAATAACTCTGCTTCATCTAAAGCCTGCATTGTGGATATGTGACTGCCTGTGGGGGTATGAGGGAGAAAAAACACCCTCAAACTTCAAACAATAGAGATATAGAACTGAGTGAGCAAACTGGAATAACATCTTAAAGCAGGATCCTGCCAACTGGACAGGCCCTGCTGAACTACGGAAGGCTTCCATGGGATTGGAAGCTAGAGAGCAACCAGACCCCAGAGTGTGCCAAAAATTGGCTTGGTCCTACCAAAAGGGGGACCAGACATAAATGTCTATGGGAAGGGGGAAGGGTATAGTCATGCCTTGGCTCCCCATGGCTGCAAGCTTAACCAATTTATCCATAATTTTAGTTCAACTGATGGTTGTACATCAGAGGCTAATCGGACAGGCTATGCTGATCAATAATGTGACTTATGTATAGCCCCGTCCAGCCATTGGGAGAAAGAGGGGGCAAAGATGAGGAATCAGTTCGCCCTCATCCCTCCCGTCCCCCCGAGACAGCAATGGGAGGGCATACCGAGGGGGGACAAACCATAACACCCCGCTAAAGGTGCAGCAATTAAGAAGCGCAGCACCCCACCCCCGCACCCCCCATCACCACCTGAGCAGTCTTGGGGGGAACCCCACAGCATGGCCCAGCAAATCCATAGGCCAGCCTCACACTCCAAAAAACCATTGCCCCCTCCCAACCCACAGGGTGAGGGACGAGGTGGTTAGCCTGCATCAGGAAGAAAATAAAGAGGGAAGTTACATGCAGTGCAGGTAGTGTGCACGGTAGGTGCCACTGACCTAACTCAGACCCTCATTTTTTCCCCAAGGCCAGAGAAACTGCTAGATCACTCTCCCCCTCCCTCATAACCACCCGGGTCTATACCACTCGACCCTTTTCTCCCTCCCCATTGAAAACATCGCACCCTGGGATAACTATACATCGGAAAGGAGCCCATCGGGTGGATATACCACCAACGCATCGAACAGCCTTCCCAAACAGACCCACATGAGAAAGAGACATGGAGCCCCCAGACCCTTTATGAGAGAGAGGCCCCCCATAGGTCTCTCCAAGCCAGTTCTTTATGGGACGTGTATCAGGAGAAACTGTTATCCCAACCAGTTGCTCATTACCCATAATCAGCCTAAATGGCAGGTGATGGTGGTACGTAGTGCCGCAATGCGCTAGTATGCTCTTCTTAATAAGATTACTATAGTTATGTATATTTATGAAATCTTTGATGTCTAAGATCTTTTTGTAAACAAGTTAACTTAACCTAATGATACACGTATGACTGTTTATCTGTATATTTTTACATGTGCACCACAGAAACGAATAATAAAATTATTTGTCAAAAAAAACAACATAATCAGCCTAAGTAAGATATCGATACCGAATATGTAGAGGAGCGGACTCAGGGGACACCCCTGTTTTACTCTCCTACGTATCTGAACCTTCCTACAACCAGCCGTTAATATTAGGGCAAAAATAAGAATCATTATACATGCCTTAAACCCATTTCACAAATGTGTCTGGTATGCCAAAGGCTGAGAGACAGTAGAAAATAGAAACCTGTGGGAGAGCCTATCAAAGACCTTCTGCTGATCTAGGCCTAAAACATAACCTTCGAGTCCTTCACAATCACCTCTAAAGAAAAGTTCCCTTCATAATATTAAATTATCATGTTGTCTATGTCCAACCACAGCACAAGTTTGAGAGGGGCTAATCGGATAGGGAGCTACTTTGGCTAGCCTACTTAAAATCTTAATATCAGTATTCATCAAACTTAAAGGCCGCCAGTTACCAATATCATGCCTGTCTCCTTTTTTGTGGATCAGGACAAGTACTGCATCCAACATGGATTCAGAATATTGAGAAGTACTCAAAATATGATATCATCAGACCCAAGGGCAGTATTACAAGAAAGTTGTGCTATTGCAGCTTCAACCTCTGTCAAAGTAACCTCTCTCATGGGTGTAGCTGGGGGGGGTTTCCTGGGTGCTCAGAAACCCCCCCCCCACACCTCCCACTTGCCAACTGTGTCCCCCCCCAAAAAATCTATCATTTCTTTTAGCTATAGACTCTACAGAGTGTCGAGTCACTCGTGATTGACTCCCCGGATTGCCTACAAAACAGTCGATCTGCCTCCTGAAACCAAGACTATGCTGCCCTGCCCATGGCCATAACTTTTCTGACCAGCACCACGATTCCCAGGCACTTAAACTTTAAAAAAACACTGATGGCCGGTCAGCTGATGAAGCCCTGCATCCGCAGGCAGTGCTCAGCTTGTTCACAAAGAGGTCTCGGCCAACCCCGGCTCTGCATCATGTGTGATTACAGATTGGCAGTCACATGATGCTGAGAGCCACCGTGCGCCGAATGCACACACTCTCTTGGCAGTCTTCATTCTGGACCTGCTGCGGAGGTGCTCTGAGCAGTTAGCTTGCTGCCCGTAGTGTGTTCAAGGCCGTAAGGCAGATTCAACATGGCAGCTACAGTTTGGGAGATGGGAGAGTAACGGACAGCCTCAGCAGCAGGGGGGGCATCTCGGAGAAGGCCGCAGTAAAGGAACTCGGGCCCCAACGTACTCACTGGGACAGGCAAAATTACAGACCTTCAGTGAGATGGTGTTAGAAGCCTGGAGGCAGATGGGTGACCGAGCGGGGTGCAGCAGTGAAGTCAGGAGGGAGGATATTTCAGGTAGCTGAAATAAAAATGCACTGCAGCTGAGCACTGAGGTGAGATGGGACAAAAAACTAACACTAAACATGGATTCAGGAGGGGAAAGGAAAAATTACCAATGCGGGCGGGGGGTCCGACCTAACAATTTTCAGTGCTATGGCAGCTGACCAGGCAATAAGGAAAAATTACAAGGGTGGAGGGCAATTTTGGTAAGCTAAAAGTGGCCTAGAAGTGGGGATTTCTATAATTCTGTGCTGATTCATCACACTGGGGCTGATGTGACCAGGGGGTCTAAGGTCAGGAAATGAAAACATGGCTGGCTGGCTGGTCACATCATGAACAACATAAACTAAGAGGGCTAAATAAAAATGGTGATATGGGGTGATGGAAAAATGACCATGGGGAGGGGGTTCTCGACTTCTGGTTCAATGTGGTTTTTTTTTTGTTTTTTTTTTATTTCTCTTTATTTGCCTTATTTGTACTGTCGCCCCACTCAATCGGATCCCCTCAATCCTTCACAGTGTCCCTTAACCTCCCCAGGAATATGCTCCTATAATGTCCCCCACCCAAAAAAAAATTTTAGAAGGAACACCTGGCTGAAATACCTGGGACTGCAGGAATGGATGAGAGCAATGATTTGAATTTTGATACTTTTTGAGACTCTACAGTTATTGCTTAAAATGCACAAAACTGCACCATTTAACACCTACATTTTCAAAATTTTCCAGGGGGGCATGCCCCCAGACCACCCTAGAAGTGTTTGGGAAACCCCCCACCACCAAATCCTGGCTACGTCCCTGTCTCTAATAAGGAGTTTTGCATCCTCCTCTGTGATCTGAGGTAACTCTAGAGATGTTAAAATATCATGTGCATCTCGTTCCATAGGAGGGATACCAAAAAGCCCTGTAACATGTGCTTCTACTACATCTAAGAGCTCTTGTGGAGAGTGCACCATTTGCCCAGAAATTGTGGTCAATTCAGTAATAACCCTGTTTTGTGTTCTCTGTTTGCATTCCCTGTAAGGGTCTAAGGAACCCTTCTGTGCTTGGGTTCCAAGCCTGAGTTCTTGTTGCAGTGTTTTTGCTCTGTCATATTGCAATGCTGTCATCTGTGGTTTAAATATACTAATCTGAGGTCCATAATTACATGTGGAGTGTTCTGATTGGGAGATCAAACGCTGAAACTGATAGTGAAGCTGTAAATACTTAAGATAGTCTGCAGTAACTTGAAGGTGAGCTTTGTGCTGAAAGAAAGTACGCCAAGATAATTTAGTGTCTTCCCACCAGTCCAAAATGTCAGAGTAGCATTCGGCTACTGAAAGTCGAGCAGCAAACTCCTTTTTCCATGCTTTTTGTATTGAGGCCTGTGTGAGCACAGACTCATTTAGCCTCCATTGATTTTTATTACACCTGGGGGCAAGCCCCCAGGAACATTTTAGGCTAAGGGTAGTATGGTCAGAGAATTCACAGGGGCGAGAGTAAACCTCTATGGTTTCTAAGGAGGGAGACATAAAAATATAGCCTACGTGTGTTCGAAGGGGCCCCTTAAAGAATGTATACCCCCGTGTGGAGTGGGCAGTCCTATATGCATCTATCAGTCCAGAGGTACTCAAAATATTTTTCAGTGGCATAGTGTCACTAAATAGTTTCTTGATCTATAGTCCCCTGTCTGATCTGGAGAGAACACAATTAAAATCTCCTGCCCAAAGTACGAGACGGGAGGTATGTAAAAAGGGCTGTACTTCTTTAAATAGGGTGACCCTGAATGCCTTGGTCTGTGGAGCATAAACATTTATAATGCAGTAACAAGCAGCAGCATAAGTGATATCCTTTAAAGCGACCAGAGAGATAGCTTTCCACCCATTTAAGGGCGTGGGCATCGAGGCCTATGTACTGTATGTCCACCAATCTGGACACCCTAATACCAGAGTTAGAAAATAAGATACCAACACCATCACGGGTGTCTAGGCCTGTGGACCAAAATAAAGGACCCAAAAACCAATCCCTTGAAGCTAGTTGTAATTCAGTAAGTGTCTTTAGACGTGCATCTTGTAAACAAATTATGTCGCTGCTAAGATTTTGCAAAAAGAGCATAGCTCCAGCTTTTTTCCTTGTACTTTTAATACTATTTATTTACTTTTTTTTTTAAATGTATTTAGTTATTGAAATGTTTCACCTGGACAGCACACTGAACAACAAGTTGCTCATCTCATGGTGCGACCTGGAGGGAAGGGGTTACATAGGGTTGTGAAGGATGATCAGTTAGAAAAAATTACTCACCTTAGTAATGTTGTTTCTTCTAATGGAGTCTTGCTATATTATGACAATTGCAGTATGACCCAATCTTGGAACTGCCTCACAATCATAAACTTGAACCGGTGGAACCGGCCGAGCCGAACGCCTACCTGATAGTGTCGGTTCGGTCGGATGGGAAAGAGACTGGACAATTTGAATTGCTTTAGCCATTTCTTCAGCAGTTGGGGAGAGAACTTTTGGCTCTACGCTAGCTGACTTTCTAGTCCTTTTTGCTGGAACCGGCTCCTCAGAACCGGCTCTTCGTTTGCCCAAGGAAGTATCACCCTGGTCAGAGGGCACTCCCTCCTGTTCGGTTGGTATCGAACCGGGCTGGCCATCCGGGGTCAGCGGACTTTCTGGCCTCCCTTTCCCTGAGCCTACCAACTCTCTTTTCTATGGTGGCAGCAGGGAAATTCTTACAAATCTGGCAATCTGAACTGAGGTGGTCAAACCCCAGACAATAGACACATATGGTGTGTGGGTCAGCCTTAGCAAAAGCTTCCCCACAAACACTACAGTGCTGAAACCAAGTGGGTCCGGTTTTTCTTTTGGGTTTCTCAGACATAATGCCAGCCTAACCAAACTTGCCCCTTTATGGCAATCTGCCAAGCAAGACACCCTTATCTGTTTTTTTTAGAACCGATAAGAACTGGGAACCGCACTCTAAAAAAGGACTAGCAATTTTACAAACAACCTGATCGGTTCAAACCGAACCGATAAATGTGTATAAGTTCCACACAGAAAATTCAATGTAAAACCTATCTGTTACTTACATTATCACAGACAGAGCTTGAACCGACCGGTTGCAGTTTAATTTCGGTTAATTTTCACTGAAAACCGATAAAATAACACTTTTTTAAACCGACAAATGAACCAAGCAGAAGGAGAAATCTCCGGAGCGACTGTTCAGTGAGGTGGAGTAAAGAATCTGACAGTTTATGTTTGAAGCACAACAGACAGAGCTTCCTAACCGAGCTCGCGCTCAGAGTTCCATGCTTCATGGAAAAGTTAACTATTTCATCTCCGGGGCAGTTCCAAGATTGGGTCATACTGCAATTGTCATAATATAGCAAGACTTCATGTTGTTTGAACAATAGTATACGGGTAGTACAAACAATTCAACATTGTAAGATTGTGCAACAGTTGGAACACAAGGTATTGTACAATAAACAGTAGTGGAACACTGGGTAAATTACAATACATGTCCAAAATCACACGAAAGAACATATTTTATTTATTTATTTATTTATTTATTTATTTATTTATTTATTATTTATTTATTGAATTTTGATGACCGGGTAGGCCCACTGGGCCCTGAAGGTCCCTTTTTCAGGGGCGACCCGGGAATAACAGTACAAGACATTATAGACAGTTGAAAACGTATGTATGTACAGGTTATCATGGGTATACAGTATTTGGCTGTTTACACATAGCAGTTGTTATATAGGTTTGATATATCAGTTTGGTCAGTTGTTGTTCATTACATCATCCATTTGACATAGACATTAGCAAGACAGTACTATAGATTCATTAGGTGACATAGTTCAAGAGCATTAGGAGGTTCAGAGTGGGGGAGGAAAGAGTTAGTGCAACATTGTTAGGGGCTAGAGATTTTAGTTAGGTAAGCAGGCTATTGAGGTCATTGTTGTAGTGTCAAGGGCGAAGGCATTGGCATACACTTGTTGATAGAAGATGGGTCTTGAGTCTTGTACGGAAACACGGCAATGATGGGGTTTCATCTATCTCCAGTGGGAGGTTATTCCGCAAGGAAGGGGCAGCATGAGAGAAAGATTTTTGGCCTGCCTTAGTCCTGACCTTGAGGACCTCTAGTAGCGTTAGGCCCGAGGACCTAAGGCTGCGCTGGTTAATTTTTACTGTGAGGAGTCCCCCAAGACTGGGGCGAAGGGCTAATTATCTTCTTTGCCAGGCAGAGTACGGGGTAACTGAGGCGAGCTTCAAAAGAAGGCCAGTTAAGCTTTGCTAACGCCTCGCAGTGGTGGCTCCTGGAGTGGGATAAGGTGGCAAAGCGGGCCACCTTGTTATATAGGGTCAGAAGTTTACCGTACTCCAGCTTTGCGATACCCTGAATGACCGGGGCAGCATATGTTATTGTAGGAAGTAGGACACTAGTTGCAATAGAAGTCCTAGCTTCTGGGGTCAACAGTTCCTTGAGCCGATACAGTAATCCGAGTTTTGTATGGATTACTCTCGTGGCTTGGTCCACATGTTGTTTGAACGTAAGACCTTGGTCGATGGTAAGACCAAGGTACTTTGTTGAGGAGACCACTTCTAGCTTGTTGCCCTCAAGGGACGAGAGTTGGAGTAGATGTGATCTATCTAGTCCAAGGGCTCTTGGTCCGAACAGCATGGCTTTGGTTTTGCTGGTATTAAGGACCATTTTGTTCTTGATGAGCCACCTCTCCATGATGTGAACATCCTTTTGGAGAGATGTGCTAAGGTCATCCAAGTTGTCCGAGGTTTTGTAGATGACAGCATCGTCCGCATATTGGATAGCATTGCTACTTCTGCAGTATTTGTGCAGTTCATTTATGAACAGCGAGAACATTAGAGGCCCAAGTATAGACCCTTGGGGTACACCATCCTTTAGGGACTGTGGTTTGGAGAGTTTCTCCTGCCACCTGACCCTCTGTGAGCGACCAGAGAGATAGCTTTCCACCCATTTAAGGGCGTGGGCATCGAGGCCTATGTAGCGGAGTTTTTGGAGTAGTAATCCGTGATCCACACGGTCAAAGGCCTTAGAGAGGTCTATAAAAACTGCCCCTGTATTGGAGCCAGAGTCTAGGTTTCTGAATTCGTCAGAAGAGAATTTGGTTAGGGCAGTGTCTGTCCCATGTTTGGCTCTAAAGCCATGTTGGGATGGGGACAACAGCAAGTGTGCCTCCAGGTATTCCTTAAATTGGGCATAGATGAGTTTCTCCTGAATTTTTGCCAGGACACACAGCAGGGAGATAGGCCTGTAGTTCTCAATGGGTTCTACAGGCCCTCCCTTATGAATCGGGACCACATGCACCTGCTTCCACAGCTCTGGGACAGATCCTTCAAGTAAGGACCTATTGATCAACCAGGTGAGTGGCCACGTGAGTGCCGTAGCCCCATCTTTTAGCAATCTGGCTTTGAGTCCATCCGGGCCTCCTGAACCTCTTGTTTTCAGGGTTTTTAGGGTGACCAGGACCTCTTTGACCATTACCAGCCTCAAATGAAAGGGTGGGCGGTCAAGAGTAAAGGGATCCAGTGGAGCAGACTGGTTGTTGGGTATCGATGACCCTGACTGATGTTTATCAGGGTTTGTGAAGTATGTATTGAGGGTCTCAGCGATTAGTACCTCGTCATGTAGTACCTGTCCATTAGCTGTGATAGGACCCGTGGCAGTCTTTTTATTCCCCTTAATCAGTTCGTTGATGTGGGACCAGAAAGTCCTAGGGTTGCTGAGGTTTGCTTTCTGGAGGTGGTTTACATACTCCTTTTTTGCTAGTTTGGTGGCCTGTTTACATTGGTTTCGGAGGGCTCTATAGATAACCTGGTCAGCTTGGAGAGCTGAGTCTTTGGACTTTTTCCAGGCTTTGTCTCGGCTGGTCATCAGGGCCTTTAAGGGGGGGTAATCCACTTGTAGCAGTGGCCTTTAACCCGGTAGGTTTAATTAGGGGCCAGGAGGTCCGCAGCCCACATGATAGACCTGTTAAAGAAGTCAACTGCCCCCTCCAAGGTAGGAAGACTTCTTATTAGGCTCCAATCCAGGTTGCCCAGGAGAGTGTTGTAGTGATCCGGGGAGAACTTAGAGAAGTCCCAGGAAGTGAGTATTCTAGGCAGGACCTTTACTGCTCTGTTTTTCCAGACACAGAAAATTGGTGAGTGGTCGCTGAGAGCATCCGCCATGGTGCCGGCAGCTTGAACGTTTTTTGGGTTGGACACCAGTACCCAGTCAATGATTGAGTGGCTACCCATTTTGTAGTTCAACCTTGCTGGTAGGGTGATTATCTGGGAGAGGTTAGCTTCTTGTAGCAAACCTATTATTGAGGACCTGGCCTCTTTGGCCCAGTTCAGGTTGAAGTCTCCAAGGATGATGAGTTCAGTTGCAAACTCAGCTGTTAGGATTTTTGAGAGTGTATCGAGGGATTGGAGAGCATCATTTGGTGAACTATATACACACACCCTACGTTTAGGTGTTTGGCACCGCCGAGGGTGATGCGTACAAAGATAGCTTCAATTTCGGGGGGCAGTGTTACTTGCGGGTTAATTCGTGAAGAGATCAGGGTAGCCTTCACGTAGATGAGTACCCAACCCCCTCTTTTCAGGAGTCTGTCCTTCCAGAAACAGACATATCCTGGGGCAGCAAATTCGTGGTCTAGGATCGATGGTTTTAACCAGGTCTCTGAGATCGCAAGAACATCCGGGTTATAGAGGGCTAGCCATGCTTCTACTTCGTGAGTTTTTGGCCTAAGACTACAAATATTCATGTGTGCTAGCCTCAAGCCCCTAGATGCAGTCCAGGTCAGGTCTTGAGAGGTGGAAATAGTGGTATTATCAACACCTGGGCCAGGGTTAGGATGAATGTCTCCAGCCCTTAATAGCAAGGCAGTTAGCAGAAGGTGGAGAATAAAGGTTAGGAGTGAGAACCTAGTTTTTTTAGGTTTGTGGGTCACTTGGAGGATAGTCCTGTAGCAGATCCCGCTCCTACTGAGCTTGGCGGCAAGTAGGAGGGCTAAGTTGTCAGCCAGGAGTGGGCTATAAGAGTGCAAGGTCAGGTGTGATGCTGGTCTGTTAGGAGGGTGTGCAGCGGGGCCTTGTCTACCAGCTAGCCAGTCAACCCAGAGTATTGTGGCGATGAACAGGGCAGCGAGGAGGAGACCCTTGTTTGGCCTGAGCAGGCCCGAGATACCGGTCATCTGGGACACTTTGACTGTCATTTTAACCTTATTTGGCATTATTAGGCAGCAAGAGCCTGGCCTCATAATAAGGATTTGGTGATGGTTTGATGAGAAACAGGCTATATACTGAGGGTACCAGGACAGGCAACTGTCTACAGCCTCTTAGGATTGTGGATCTTCAATAACTTTTACTGTCTACGTTTATAACCGCTAGAATTCAATAAACTTTTAGGATTCTTAGTAGTGTCAGATTACTAACACTGATATGTAAGAGCAATAGAGCTGTAGCTCAGAGTAAAATCAGCTAGATGTAACCCCGAGAGTGTGTTACTGACTAGACGTTATACATTGCCATTGAGCTAGTTGGTTGCTAAGAATAGACATTTCAGTATACAATGACATTGATCTAGCTGATTGTTAAGAATGCACATTTCAGTATTTTGACACTTATGGAGCATTTAGTCTATATCTGATCAATTTGGTGGATAGTTTCAACCTTTGACCAGTTAGTCCATCGTTAAGCAATTAGTCCATAGGTGTTACAGTTAGGCAGCAGGGAGAACACAGTAGGACACACGTTTTATTAGGTGAGCCTGTGATAGTTAGAGACTGAGATACATTGTCACAGGCATTGCTCCTCCCCCTGCACTTCCTATTGGTGTAGGGCTCACCGAGGGCGGAGCTACCTTCTACTTAATGCACCCAGGAACGGGGTGGGAGGGCGGAATTTTCCAATTCTGCAGTCTATTGTCCGATTGCAATGGGGGAGGTCTGCTGGACATATTAAGCTGTCGGCGCCTCAACCCCATGGTTTCTAGCTTGTCCTTGGGCGGAGCAGTGGGGGGGGCCCCGATGCCGTCGGTTCGCCGCCCCGGTCCTTCCGATCTGTCTGAGAAGCTGAGAGAGGGGAAGCAGCCTATTTCATCAGGCTGCACTCCATGTCAGTCCCCCTCTCGGCCAATGGGCTCTGCTGCCTATTACAAGCAGTGAAAAAGGCACCAAGTGGGAGCAGTGGCAGAGGAGCAGGACAAAGGCGCCAGCAGGTACACAGGGCTGAAAGGAGGAAAGTCCAGCACTCTCCGTCTCGCCGGACATTCAGGGTGGCCGAAAAGATTTTCCAATTCTGCAGTCTGTTGTCCGATTGCACCGGGGGAGGTCCGCTGGACAGATTAAGCTGTTGGCGCCTCAACCCCGTGGTTTCTAGCTTGTCCTTGGGCAGAGCAGTTGGGGGGGCCCAGATGCCGTCGGTTCACCGCCCTGGGCCTTCTGATCTGTCTGAGAAGCTGAGAGGGGGGAAGCAGCCTATTTCATCAGGCTGCACTCTGCGTCAGTCCCCCTCTTGGCCAATGGGCTCTGCTGCCTATTACAAGCAGGGAAAAAGGCGCCAAGCGGGAGCAGTGGCAGAGGAGCAGGACAAAGGCGCCAGCAGGTACACAGGGCTGAAAGGAGGAAAGTCCAGCAATCTCCGTCTCGGCGGGCATTCAGGGTGGGCGAAAAGATTTTCCAATTCTGCAGTCTGTTGTCCGATTGCAATGGGGGAGGCACGCCGGACAGATTAAGCTGTCAGCGCCTCAACCCCGTGGTTTCTAGCTTGTCCTTGGGCGGAGCAGTGAGCCCTGATGCCGTCAGTTCGCCGCCCCGGTCCTTCCGAGCTGTCTGAGAAGCTGAGAGGGGGGAAGCAGCCTATTTCATCAGGCTGCACTCCGCGTCAGTCCCCCTCTCGGCCAATGGGCTCTGCTGCCTATTACAAGCAGGGAAAAAGGTGCCAAGTGGGAGCAGTGGCAGAGGAGCAGGACAAAGGCGCCAGCAGGTACACAGGGCTGAAAGGAGGAAAGTCCAGCAATCTCCGTCTCGGTGGAGTCTAGAATTACAAGTACCTTTGAGCCAAGGCTCTTTTACAAAGGTCCCACATCAATTGAGGTACAATACAAACATTACATGTTGTTGAGTAACAATGCAGAAATGGTGCACATACATTTTTAAGCAGTTGAAATACATTACATTGAGGGAAAGTAAGTACCAGGGGACAGGGTAGCCAGAGGTAACTGAGGCTTGGAATGGACACAAAAAGATCGGTGCAGCCATGGGTATTTGTCAGGCCTCAAAGAAATGCTTGGGGGTAGGGGCCAAAAACAGGAGGGGAGGGTAGGCTGTAGGAGGAGGAAGAGAAGGGGTAGGAGTAGAAGTGCTAGGAGGTAGATCAGATTATGAGGGACAGTCGGAGGAGCTAGAGGCAGCTAGGTGGAGATAAAGGTTGGCTTTGAACAGGCCTAGCTTTTGCAGAGAGGAGATGTCTTTGTTGAGTCCATTAATCCAGCTAGGAGCTCTGTACGCAAAGGATCTTTGGCCCTGTGTGGTGCGACACCAAGGAATGTGCAACATTTGATTTTCTGAAGCCCTGGTGAGGCAGGGGTTACGTGTTGTATGGAGAAGACTTTGGACTCCGGGGAGGAGCAAGATGTAGCATAATTTTCTTAGCCATTAGACAAGTTTGGTACTTGATATGGTTTGATAACTGGAGCCACCTTGTTTGGGCATAGAGGTCACACGTATGGGTGAGTCAGTGGGATCCTGTGATGAATTGGCAGGCTTTGTTTAGGGCCAATGATAAGTGCTTGAGGGATGTGTCAGTTGCAGAGCCATAAATAATCAGACCATAGTCGATTAGAGAGACCACCGAGCTCTGTACTGCTATCCTTAAGGCATCTGAGGTAAGGCATTGCCTGTGCCTGTAGAGGAGACCAATGCGTGTGTTTGCAGCTTTGGAGACGCTATCTATGTGGATGCTGTAGGATAGTTTGCTGTCTATGGTGATCCCCAGATATTTAAAGGAGTGAACCTATTCGAGGACAGCACCAAGACAGTTTGTAATATTAAGGGGGTGATGCCTATGTTTGTTTATCGGAGCCACAGAAAAGCACAGACTTGGTTTTCTTATAGTTGAGAACCAGCTTTTGACTACTAAACCATGTTTCAATGGAGGTGAAACCCTTCTGAAGCTTGTTTTGGAGTAGATGGGGGTCCTGTTGGGTGGTGTCAATGACAGCATCGTCAGCATAGAGTAGGATTTGTTCTGGACAGGACTGTGGAAGATTGTTCAAAAACAGGCTGAAGAGGAGTGGCCCGAGAATGGATCCCTGAGGGACTCCTGAGTGTGCTGGTCTAGCATCTGAGAGGACATCAGCAATTTTCACTCTTTGGGAACGGTTTTCCAGGTAGCTCTTAAACCAAGTTGTAGACTCAGGGGAGAGCCCAGCTTTTAACAGTTCTGTGAGGAGTATTCGATGATGGATGGTGTCAAAAGCCTTGGTGAGGTCTATGAAGACTGAACCAGTGAGGTAATTATTGTCCAGGGAGTTATGAATTGCTCCTGTGAATTCAAGGAGGGCAGATGTGGTGCTGTGGCCTTTTCTGAAGCTGTACTGTTGTTTACAAAGGATGTTGTACTTGTCCAGATAAACGTATGTAACCCCACTACAAATGGGGGTTCCCAAAAAGTCTTCCTTGAGCTTGCCTAAATGCTCACTGCCAGGCTGGTGTCCTGCATTTCAGCAGTTTAAATGTGATTACCAGAGCCTGTATAGCCTCTGTGTACTGTCTCTTTAAGAGCTGCCTGATTGCAGCTTAAGTAATCTGAGAGGGAGCTCTGTTGAAAGATGCAACTATTTACTGAAAATCATTTAGAGTGATAATGATAATGTAGTTTGTCTAACCTGCTTTTTTTGTAGCAAGGACTGTTTTGTTTATCTTCACTATCTTGGACCTGGACTGCAAATTGGACCAAACAGTACTGGTGGGACCTAAAATGTAGCCGGACTACAGGAGCTGTCTGAATTCAAAATCTGTAGGAACTGTAGTTTGAACTTTTAGCACCTTTTTGCAACTAAAGGGGAGCTCTTGCTTTGACTGACAGCCAAATCAGCCAACCAAATCTTTTGGATCTTGGGGAAGTCCCGGGCTGCTTGCAGTTTTCAGTTAGTTCTGAGCTGGAATCTCAAGAAGAAGGAGCTGAAGTAATTCTGAGCAGCAATCCTGAGTGGATTCGCATGGGAGAACTGGGAAAGGGCTGAGTGTTTGGCCTACATGTCTGCCTGCTGCTCCTGAGAGGGAGAGAAAAGAATTATGTTGGACTAAATCCAAGTTTGTGCAACTAAAGTAAGCTACTGAAGTGGGCCAGGCTCAACCTGAAGAAGACTGAAGATTTTGCTGAATGAGATCGGCCTGTCAGAAGTTCCAGCTACCCCAAAGCTCCCGATGTGTGCAGAGACTTTGCGATTGTGACTGGGGAGCACTTTGCCTGGTAAAGTAGAATTTCCGTACATGTAAATGTGCTATGAGCTGCTAGTGGGTTGTGAGTTAGTTCCCCTCTGTGTGAACTGTGTTCTGCTTGCTGGAAGCTGTATCCAGCCTAAAACGGACTGCACCCGAATTTGTCTCCATGCAGTCTGGGCCTTGCCAGACTGGCCCAGCCAGACTACCCACTGCACAGAGAAGCCATTGACGAGAGACCTGCCTGGGGATCAGCCCCCTGCTCAAACAGGAACGATACCTCTGCGACTCGTGTGGGCCCTGCTTCTCCTGGCATTCCAGATCAACCACCTGCAGTCGCGATTTTCATCCAGCCTGTGTCCAGTCTTGGGTATTGTGAGTAAATACCAGGGTAGCTCCCTGCAGCAACAGCTAATCTGAGAGTGTCATCCGATTGTCTTGTTGTTTCGTTTCCTTTACGAACACAGCCCTCTGTCTCCGGATTACAAATATTGTGTACTGTGCATGTTGTGTTTTCCATCACAGGGCCCCAACCAGCTGCAACCCCGAGCAACGGTCCTGGCTAGCCCATCTCTTCTCCACCTGGGTACCCAGAGGTGGACTGTGTGGGGGGACTCAAAGCACATGCATAACTGCTTCATCGATATAACCTTTAAGCTAATTAACCTGATTTTGCTCCTCCCTTGTTCAAGTCCCCAAATAAATCAGATCTAACTTTTTCTGCATGTAATCTGACTGTGGTTCCAGTTTGTGCTCAAAGTACTGTACTGTTGCTATTTGCTGTGCATAACCTTGTTTTACAGGGGGTCCCCAGGGTTGAGCCAGAGGAACCAGCCCTGGTGGTAAGTGCAAACAGTGTGGGCACTTGTGTGGTGTACCAGGGGTATTATGAAAGTGATTATTGTACAGTGTTCAGGCCACTAGAGGGGAAAGAGGGGGGTTACAGTGTCCTGGAGGGCTGTGCCCAGGTTAGCTTGACCATTACCAACCCTGACCTCCGGGTGGAGGCACCCATTTCAGAACTCAGGCCCCTTAACCTGCTACTAGCCAAGCAGGCAGGGGTAGTAGCCCTTGAGATAGCGCCACCTAGGGGTTACAAGTACAAAACAGTAATAATGCAACAGAACCATTTATAGACTTAGTGCATGAGTATACCAGGAGCAGGCTCGAGGTAGTACGCAAGTGCTATTGGAGTAAAAAGGATGGGGTTAGGTTGTGCACACTGGTGACCCAGAAGGGCAGGTGGAGAAGAGAGGGGGACTGTATCTCTGATATTTTGCACTATAGGTTTTCCTGTACTGTATTGTCTCCACATGTTAGCTTTCCACGACAGCCCTGTTCAAGCTGTCATGTATACTGTTGTAAACCTTAGCTTAAGACTTACTGTTTGTTGCACTCAACTCTCTCTCTCCTGTTTATGCTCATCCCGCATCTTGATGTAAATTTCACTCCTGATTGTATGTAAACTCTCTGTAACCCAGTTTTTATAACCCTCCCGGGTCTCACCTGAAAATAGGCACTTGGATGTCTAGTGTGACTTACCCGGTTAACAAAAGCAAATAAAATAAATAAATAAGAACTGAATATGAGAAGAAGTGGTAGACATTTCCTGATTTCCCCTTCAGGATGTTGAGAACCCTGATTGGGGGGGGTCATGGTAGGAAGGCAGAAACTGGGGACAGGTATTTAAGGTGGGTTAAAGCAGGAATAGTACTAAGTGTGAATAGATGCATAATGAAAATTGTGAAAACAAACTTCGCCATCAGAGAAGGAACTTAAGAGGTTTTACAGCGCTGTCTGGTTCTCTTGGCTATAGAGCCTCCATCACCTTTTTCTGTGTCTGTATTAGAAGTGACGGAGGAAGTGTCCATCCCCTCACCCTCTGAGTCCCCATCTCTGCTTTCTACAGGGAGGGTAGCATATTTATTCCCTTTCTTCCAGGCAGAGGTGCTAGGGCCTGCAAGTATGCCAGTCTGTCTACTCCTCTGTGTGTTCATTTTCCTTTGCCTAGGTCATTTTTTGGGGGTTACTAACTGAAAGGAGGTGTCCATAACTCCGGAGGGGGAGGGGCATAACTTGCTGACTACTTCATCAGTGTTTGAGGGTTTGCTAAATCAGGGACAGGGTCTGAAGGGCCTGAAATAGAAGTTGTAGCCACCAGGGTATCTGCTACATCATCCGTTTGGCCAAGAAATGGGAGAGCAGAGGGCAACGAGACATGTGCTGTTTGATCCACAGGCTGCTGCCTGTTATCTTTCTCTGACCCTTTTTTGGCTTGCTGATGCTGGGCTAAGTTAATAAGACCTCCATGAGTGGGACAATCTTCTCTGTTGTGTGAGGCCCATGGTCATCGGCCATACGTATGCCCCGTTTGCTCACACAAATTACACCTAAAAAGGGTTAGACAGGCAGAGGAAACATGTCCAAATTCTAAGCAATGGCTACATCTTGAGGCATCGCAGGCTGAGCTAAAATGTGTTCTAGACCCACATTTAAAGCAAGACCTAGGCTGCCCACTATAAAAGATAGAGCCACGGTCTTTGCCTAAGAAAAAGGAACTAGGAAGGTGCACAGGGCCAGTACTGGTGGAGTGCAATTTAACTTTAACTCGCCAACCTCCATCCCAAATCTGTTCGCTGTCTAGTGTCGGGGTTGGTTTGCCAAGTATTTCCCAGTGCTGCCTCAACCAAAATAAAATGTCCTCCACATGAACTCCTTCGTTTTTGAACACAACTGTGATAACCTTAATTAAAAGTTTAGTGAGGGGGAATGGCATGGAATGGAATCCAGGCCGGGGTGTTCTTCAGGATTTGGTATTGCACCCAGAATCTATCTAAATTGGAAATATGTTTGAAACTAATATCATAATTCCCATTCCCTGGGCTAATCGGGGCAAAACATTTGGAGGAGAAATAATGCATAGTTCCCTTGAGCAGATTTCGTGCAATATGTACTCTATTTGGGGGTTCCTCCAAACGTCCCTTGTACAGCAAACAGACTGCTTTGCGCCTAGGGGCAGGTTCTCCCCTAGTCACAAACAGCTCAGACAATTTAAACAAAGGATCAGAAACAGGCCCTTTGGGTAATATGTTTAAAGGGTCTGCTGGATCAGACATACTTTCTATCTCTGGAGCAGTGGCTAAAGTGACAACAGCATCTTCTATGACAGTTTGTTGTAGTACCACATTTAGACTAACATTACGTAAATCAATAACAACACAAGAGTCATTACCCCGAGGGGAGTTGGAGCTCATGGTCTTCAGAGCATTGGTGGTCACAGGAGAAGTGAAATGTGTAAGCGTTTCTTGATATGAACTGTCTGTAGCATCAAGAGTCCAGTTTCCAGTGGGCGCACGTACCCATCCTGCACCTTTCAATGCTTTGTCAGGCGACCAGTCCGCTGAACAGATGTCCGAGTCCATGATATCACCCCGATTCATAGGGCGTTGAGGTTCAGAGGTGGGGTCTGGGGAGTTTATCAAAGCAGGAGCAGCTATTTGTGTGTTGGATGGTTTCCCAGGCCCTAAACGCTGTCTATTATGAGGCCGTGCAGCTGTGTCAGTCGCCGAACGTGGAGGCTGTGGGCACACAGGTTCCAACCCGTTTTCACTGCCAGACTCAAGTGCTACAGCATTTGGCTGCTGAATTTCACACAGAGGAGTGTCGGAGGCTTGTACAGTGTTAGTCAGTTGATGAGTCACTCCAAGCAGGTCATCTTCACCCTGGCTGACAGAAGGTGTTGGCGGTTTGACAGCCAACTGATCCAGTAAGTCCAAAGCAGCGTTCAAATGTCGCAGCTTCTGTAGCTGCTTAGCTTTTTCTTTCTGCAAGAACTCCAAATGATTTAATACCTGGTCCCTCGGAATCGTATCTGGTGGTTGAAAATAGACACTCAGGTGTACAGGAGCAGGCTGAACAGCGGGCCCAATCAAGGAGCTAGGATTTTCCATGTTGGTGGATTCAATACTTTCTATGCTTAAATTTGCAGCATTTTCTTGTGAAAAGGGATCAGGGGAGGCAGCCTTCTCCCCTGACAATCTGACGTGCATCTCCCCCTCAGTCACAGACAAACTGGCCATCTTGCAGAATGGCCAGAGGTTCCCCCTACTGGACAGTAGGGGAATTTCCCCAGTGCCCTGGCCAAATTTCCCCCCTTTCACTGGAAAGACCACAAACAGCTTAATCTGGTTCAGTCTCACTTAGCATTCATCTGTGTGGGATTGTGAAGGGGGAGGGGCACTTGTAAAGCGGGGTGCTAGCTGCATACTCGAGCAGACTTGATAGACCGTGTGGTCTGTATCTGCTGGCAAGTAAGTAATGTATTTTAAAAGCCATTACCAAAATCTTAGACATTCTCTTTAAGAGGCTTTCTTGGGACACTGTCAGACTTTCCCCTCGTTTTGCGGTAAATCTCAATAAATGGGTCTGTAGGTGCATAATCGTAAGGTAGTCTGTGTAGAATGCCCCTGCATAAAGAAAAAAGTGTTCAGCTTACCAATTTTTGTAAATGTGGAGTTTTTATCATTGTTTACTGGTGGTCCGACTTTAAATGTCCCGTGACTGGAAGCCGATCGGTATCGAGAACACGCATCTATGGGGAGCGCTCCCATGACATACACATTTTAGTATCCACATGTCAAAAAGCACTGCATTCATTAGAGCGTGTTATAAGAAAAGGTTCCTGGTAACTACCAACACAAACCGAGGACAGGTTAAACCGCAAAGTACTTTTCCATGCTGGTGCCCAAATCCTGCGCATGTGCAATAGCGGCTGGGAACAAGATCTCGTGCATGCATGAGAATGTGCCTCTTTTGCACATGTGCGAGATTTGGGCACCAGCATAGAGAAGTATATTGTGGCTTAACCAATCCTCGGTTTGTGTTAGTAGTTGTCAGGAACCTTTTCTTATAACACGCTCTAATGGATGCAGTGCTTTTTGACATGTAGATACTAAAATGTGCACATCATGGGAGCGCTCCCCATAGATGCGTGTTCCCCAGCACATTCTCTGCGCTGATCGGCTTCCGGTTGCAGGACATTTAAAGTCAGACCGCCAGTAATGATAAACACTCCAAATTTATGACAATTGGTAAGCTGAGCACTTTTTTCTTTATGCAGAAGCATTCTACATGAACTATCTTATGACTATGTGCCTACAGATCCATTTATTGAGATTTACCACAGAACAAGGAGCAAGGCTGACAGTGCCCCTTTAAGGGGTTGTATAACTATTGCTTGATGTCAATTCCCTTGATCAGCCTCTCAACTGCACCATATCTGGACTTGAATGTATGCCCTATCCACTGATATGTAAAGCCAGTTTTTCCAGTTCTGATGCTTTCTATAAACTGTACCTGCCATTCCCCCGTAGAAGGGGTTCTAGCTTCAATCCAGTATTGTAAGATACCATTTCTTATTGAACCTCCTATTAATAAAAGAGAGGACCTTTGTTCCTGTGTCCATCTTTCTTTTTTGTCAAAATGTCCTATAATACATGTCCATGTATTTATTCTATTTTCCAAAACAGCAATGTTATTAAAGTACTCTTGAACTTCTTTCCATATTTCTTGAACACGTGGGCAATCCCAGAACATATGCACAAGGGGACCTCTCCCAGTTTTCCACTTACTGCATGCTGAATCCTGTTTAAGGCCCATTTTGTACATATGCTTCGGTGTATAGTACAGATTGTCATGACGCTCTGCCCCTCCTTCTGGTTACCTGTATGATATTATTATTATAAATGAATGGTCTGTGTAGGAAATGTCAGTGTGTGAGAGATTTGGCTTTTAAATTACAGGGTCAGCAGCTGAAAATCACGGGATGTATTACACTGACCAGGAGATCCCTGTAATTTAAGATTTCCTTAAAGAAATGGCACTTTATTACCTTTTTATGACCTGCCCAGGCTTTTGAAGTGAAACTAAATCTAAAGTTTATGACGACAGGAAAGAAAAGGTAATTTGGCTGCTCCTATCACGTTTAACACCTATTATACTGTAAATGACAAATGCTGGGATTGCTAAAATCAAAGTGAAATGTTTAATTAAAGGATGACATATTTAGAAAATGTTTTTTTCTTCTGATGTTCCATTAATTAAAGATGCCTCCTGGTAGAAAGTATGTTAGAATTAATTCTGAGGGAGGGTCTAGCTGACCTCATCCAAAAGGGGGTGGGGGAAGACAGAGAAAAAACCTGTAACATTGTACGTGAAGACACATATCATCTTGGGTTCTGAAGAAACAAAGTTCTCTCTCTAACTAAAAGAGCACTTAGAAAGGTAATAGTTAGAAAGCAATTATGTATTTTGTGGTAGGAGTGTTTGTTCTGAAACTTCCTTTTTGTTTTATAAGATTGTAAGCTGTATGACATATTGTTCTGAATTTTATTTTACAGTTTTTAGTAAATAACCATTTTCTTTAAAATACTGCCTGTGTCTTCCCAGTTTTAATTTTGCATGTGAAGTACCTGTATTTCTTTTTTCTTAGTAATTTTTCTCCCCTGGTTACCAGTCTGCCTACCTTTCTCAAGTCTTGGCATCCTCCTCCAAGGTCTCTGGCCGCCGTCCTGAGGATCTCCCGGCTCCCATTCGGGTCCCTGTGGCTTCACCCACATGACTCACCCCCCGTGGCAGGGAGGTGGAGAGCCCCCTGCTATGCTCGCCCACCAGGCCCGGATACAATGTTGCCATGCTCCTCTCAGAGCCGAGTACATCTCCCATAGAGACGGCCATCATGTCGCCATGACTGGTGCCTGTTTCCCTGTTCTTGTTTTGCCCCTGACGTGTGCGGTGTGCAATGACGCCAAAGGACAAGAGCGCACATGCTTCTGCAAGCACTCCTTCCCGGCATCTGCCCCAGCACGTCTCCCTGTACTGCCTGTGCACTGTATCGCCCCCAGCCTCCACAAGGAGCCGCCAGTGCACCGATGGCTGTACAACCCCCCTCCCCAGAGAAGGAGAGCAGACCTACGGATGTTCAATCCTTCTTCTTCCCTGCCGACCCCCGATGATCCGGGTCCATTCCCGAACCCGGGCCGCTGGCATGGTGCAAGGTGTGGCATCCAGCGCCTCAACCCTCAGCGCCACTGGGCCAGCTGAAGTGCCTGTATTTTATGTCTGACACGGTTAAAAAGGCTTGATGGTGTTACTGAGCTTGAAGAAGGTGAGAATATATCCAAGGTCTCTTATAGAGTTTTAAGGGTTCATTTTGGATACCTGGCTTGGTGCCCCTGGCGAAAGATTGTACTGCAGCCCCGAAGAGGGTACATATCTAAGCCTGTACATTGGGTATGCTAGCATAAGGTTCACAGTTTGAATCCCCCCAGAACTTGAGACTACAGGTGATTTGGCCCAAAGCAGACAGGAGGGTTACCCTGTCTGTTACTTGTTCACACTATTGCACTCTGAGGTTGGCATTGTGGGAACAGAGGGTCTGACCTGCTGTGGAGTGCATTTGTGACCCAAATTACATAAAGTTTTAAACTATAACAGCCTCAAGTTGGAGATTGTAAAAGCGTTCATAGAAAAAGACCATATTCTAGCCCAATTCCAATCCTCACTACTTACCTTCAATTCCTGGGACCACCATCTCATTGGTTCCATGAGTATATTTCTGGACATGTCTAGAAGAAAATTATATGGTGAGGAAATTGAGGCAGACATGTGCATGCAATAAACGTTTTAGTTTTTTCCGTTGCTTCCTAGCCTGGTTGTGTCTGGGCTTGTATTACTTCAAGCAGCCTATTAAAAAATAGTCTCCCATCTACCAACAACTGGTGTTTTTTAACTAAAGGTTCAAATGAGACAAAGGAGTTATTTTGTATTATATCCTTGAGTATGGTAACATTTTATATTCTTTTTCATTATACTTCTGTAAATTTGGAAAATGCAAAAAAAACAAAAATAGTTTAATAGAAAAAATGTCATTTACAAGTTACTGTTCACTTTGCTATTTAGCTGCATTTAAGAAAAATAAGTAAAGCCTCAGGTAGTAACCCGAGCAGACACACCCTCAATGCCCAACTACAAGGCTCAGTGGGCCAGTTAGAGGAGGGAGCAGAGGTCAGCCCTGCCAACAGCCATCTTTGCAGACTGACAGGGTTATCAGGTTGGACAGCATCTGATCCTGTACATGGGAACCCGCCAATCAGGTTGTAAGGTTTTTGTTCTCTGTTAAAGTTTGAGTATTTGTTTACATGTTAAATGTAGGAATATACTTGGGAACATATGTGGATGCACCAGTTTGTGTTATAGGCACGCCAAAATGCTAGGTGGTGTTTTTTTTTGGGGGGGTAGCAAAGTACAAAACAGCAGTATATCCATGGGTCTGTTACAAAGGGTGCAAGATACAGTGACGTCCCCCACGATGAAACCCACTTTTAAAGTACTCTCCAGTATGCTGTAGCAGACCTACTAAATAAAGCAATGTAAGTTTGGAGGGATATGATCGAGGTCTTCAAGAATCTCAAGGGAATTAATAGGGTATGCCTTGAAGGGGTGCTTCAGCTGAGAGAGGGAGGTAGGGTCCACCAGAGGACACTCAATGAGGCTGGACGGGGTGGGGGACTAAGGGAAGAAACAAGGAGATGCTACTTCACTGAGAGGGTGGTGGAGCCCTGGAATGCACTGCCCATGGAGTTGGTGGCTGCTACAACTGTGGAGGGGTTCAAGAAGGGCTGGGATAGGTAAGGGGGGTGTGCATCCCAGAGCCCTGCTGGGAGTTGGGGTGGGGGATCTTGTAGGGAGGGAGGGGGTTATAACGGTGCCCTGGGTAGGCACTGATCCCCAGGCAGATTCGACAGACCATAGGGTCTAATCTGCTGGCTTTTTATTATGTTAGTATATTATTTCAAATGGCAATTGGTCCCTTTTGTCATACAGGAAACTGTGGCATTCACTTAATCCTGGCAGCGTCACATTTTTCTGAATGACAAAAGGGACTAATTGCCATTGAACTAACATTACTTTATTCAGTAGGTTTGCTGCACAATTCTGCAGTGCTGCAAAATGCTGCAAAATTGGGTTTCATCCTGGGGGACCCCACTGTATATGGGATAACCAAAACCGATCCTTTTCAACTAATTTGTTCTGAGTAATCCACTTAAATATGTAACCTGGAATGTAAAGGGGCCAAACGAAAGGGAAAAGACATAAAATTCTACAACACCTTAAAAAACTACAAATACACATTTCCTTTCTACAGAAAACACACTTGAAGGGGGACCAAATACTTCAGCTGCAGAGAGTATGGGTGGGTCAACCTTATGGGCGAGTGAGAATACCTGAAACAAGGGTGCAGCAATCTTAATAGCAAAGTCAATGCACTACAAACTGCTAGATGAAACTGCTGACCCACAAGGCAGATTTACACTCCTAAGGGGCACCCTTGAGCAAAATGAAATTGTTCTCAGATCGAGTTACGGTTCTAACACCGATGACCCAGTCTTTTTTATGGAGATAACCCACCAGTTGGTTTCCCGGTCGCACCTCTCAATCCCTTTAGCAAGGAGACTGGAATATTACAGTGGACCACACATTAGAGAGGGACCTTGTACATTGCAGAGGGCTTTCATCAGCTCAGAGAGCCATCAGAGACTTGATGGACACCCAGGGTCTTGCTGACCTCTGGCACACCCCCTGCCCCAACACCAGGGAATTCACATTCCACTCGGTGGTGTGTAATATTTTTTTAAGGCTGGATTACTTCTTGCTTAGGAAGGACACCCTCCTGGGCCTAACAGGCTGTGAAATCTAGGCAAGGATTGTCTCGGGCCACTCACCGGTGGCTCTATCCCTACAAATGTTACAGGCCCTACACCTGCAGGAAAGAAAAATGGTGGCTGAACAACCAGATTCTTAAAGATGCCACTTTAGCCAGGTTCTAGGTCATAATGGCTGTTATAGCGAGTGTACATTGCAGAACAGCAAAACAGCAATATACACTCGTGGGCAACACCACAGCTGACAGCCAGAAGCATAATTTATGCACCGAAGCTAGCCACACTCACCACCACACCACATGGCTAGCTTGGCAGCAGCACACCACACTATCTTACATGAACCCTCTCCCTTATCCCTCCCCTTTTGGTCACCGTCCTACACTACCACTAACCCTCTCTTGCTCATCCCTACTTTAGCTGTACTTTCCCTTTCTACCTTTACAGGGTCGCTCATATGTGAGGTGCTGCAAATGAGTCACTCACAACAGAGTCGCCCATTTGCAGTCCCTAATATCATTGGATTCCTTTAGCTGACCCAGTGGCTCAAAGGGTTGAGGCATTGTGCCTTACCTGCCGCCACACCGGAGACCAAGGTTTAGGATAGAACTCAGGTTGCTGGGGGTTGGCCAGGGAGAAGAAGATAAAGCATCCGTTGGACTGCTCTCCTACTCTGGGAAGGGAAGCTTATGGATCCCGACACACATCTAGCCTCTAGCAGTAGCTAGGGGTGTAGGCAGCCTGGCCTATTTCAGCTCGTACTGTAAAACTTAAGCTCAATTAACATGCCAATGGCACCCAATATGTGTCAGACTCTGACGATGTGTTAGGTGCCTATTGGCATGTTGGTGGGTTTTTGACATTTTACAGTACAAGCTGAAATGGGCCACTACATAGGGCTTCTATTAGTCTTTCTTAACCATCTCGCTGCAATGACATAATCATGTTTCACTTAGGCACCATCTTATGGCCAGATTGGGACCTAAATGTTAACTGGCTAGCTCCAGAAACCAACCCATATAAGGATGTCATTGCTGCCCTAGACATTACTCGAATGGTCGCCTCTCCCACTAGGTTTAATTATAAGTCTGGTAGAAGCTCCTTACTTGACCTGATCCTCACCTCTCATCCCAGCAGAATCACTAACACGGAAGTTCTCCCAGATGCCCTCAGTGATCACTCCCCAGTTATTTGCCACTGGTCAAACAAGGCACCTAAATCTAAGTCCTTTTTCTCCTATTAAAAAAACCTTAAAAGGAAAGGCTTCCGCAATTCCTTGCTGCCCTATCAACGGTTGACTGGACACCCCTTGACTCCTTGAGCAGCGTCGACCAAGCACTTGACTTCTTCATTGCCCAGTTTAACAAAGTTTGTAACAGTTTTGCCCCCCTACATAAATGCAAAACTCAATCTAGCACTAATCACTGGATTAACTCCAAACTCATCTCCATGATGCGAAACCGAGATAACCTCTAGCACCAAGCCATGGACTCAGGGAAACCACATGATATGCAGCTCTATGAGGCGGCTAGGAACCAGTGCACAATAACTATATGCAGGGCCAAGCAATTCTTCTACAACCAGGAAGTTACTAACTCCTGGAGAAATAGCAAACCCTTCTGGGAGAACATCAAGAGCCTCATGGGTAAACCAAGCAAATCCTCCCCCACTATGATTGAGGTTAACGGCTCCACTTTACAGGACCACAAAGAAATAGCGGACTTCTTTAATCTCACATTCACTGATCTTAGCAGTGTCCTTCCCCCCAACTTCTTTGGCAACTCTGCCCGGCGCTGCCTCAATAATAAACTCAATCCCCACAGTAATCCCCCCCCATTCTACTTTAAGAGGGTATCCATGTCTGAAGCTAAAAGATATCTTAACAAAGTGCTAAGCAAAGCCAGTTTCAGCAGCGATACCCTTTACCTCAAACTCCTTCTCTCTCTCCCTTAACGTTGTCCTACAGACTCTCACTAAGCTTCTGAATCTCTCACTCTCTCATAAACAATTCCCCCAGCTCTGGAAATCAGCAGTGGTCACACCCGTTCATAAAAGTGGTGACAGGTTTCATCTCTCTAACTACCGCCCTATCTCTATCCTCCCACCACTCTCCAAGGCATTGGAATGAATTGTAGCTGACCAGTTGTCTGAACACCTCAACAAATATAACTTGCTCTGCCCACAACAACATGGCTTTAGAAAAGCCCATAGTACTACCACCACTCTGCTTGACTTCACCAGCCCTATTCATAAGGCGATTGACACTGGCCACCTACTGGGTGCGGTGTTCATTTATTTGACCAAGGCATGTGACACCGTGAACCACCAGCTCCTGCTTCACTCACTCTCCTCCCTTGGATTATCTAATGATGTAACCAAATGGTTTGAAAGCTACCTCTTGGCAAGGAGCCAAAAAGTCAAAATCATTGACTCTCTCTCTCTTAAGTGCCCTTCCTGTCCGCTCTGGTGTACCCCAGGGTTCCATTCTTGGCCCTCTACTTTTCAGCCTTTTCATCAATACTCTTCCTGCAGCTTGCAATAATAACTTAATACTCTATGCCGATGATGCAGTCCTCTTTTCCTCCCATACTGATCCCGTCTCGCTCTCCAAGGTGCTACAGACGAACTTCAGCGGAGTTGAAACCTGGCTTTTCCAACAAAAGTTGTTCGTGAATTACAAAAAAACAAAGTCCATGCTGTTCCATAGCTCTCACAGCAAATACAGATCCATAAACTTCACCATACATGATGAACTTGAACAGCCATTTGAGCAAGTGTAGGAGTTCAAAAACCTTGGTATTACCCTTGATTGCATGATGTCTTTCAGCTCACATGTTCAACACATCTCAAAATCAGTCAACTCAAGAACTGTGGTCCTCTACTGCCACCGTTGCTGTCTTACCAAAGAAGCTATACACACAGCCATAACTGCCTCAGTCCTACCCGTCATTGATTACGGGCTTGTCTTCTACGGGGCTGACGTTGATACCACCCTAAAACGGGCTAAGACAGCCCTTAACAAATGCTGTAGACTTCTCACTGGCACAGGGAAGCATATGCATACCTGTGATCTCTACAAGCAATCCAACTGGCTCAATCTAAATAGTAGACTTGCCTACCAGACCTGCCTACTGGCTAAGAAAATTTGTCATAACCTCACACCCCCTGCAACTCATGCCTTAATGTTGCCCGCAGTCACTGCACATTTTACATGCAGTTCCCTCAAACCAATGTTTATCGTTCCATTCTGCCGTACCAACCAGGCTCAACGTGCTTTCCACTCCAGGGCCCCACTGCTGCTAAACAACCTTCCCCCTGAAATTGCAGCTGAAAACAAGTTTGGCCCATTCAAACGTAAACTCCGCCAGCACCTCACTGACCTCAGCTGTTGTGATTGCTCTGCCTGGGCTTGCGGCTTTGTTTCACCTCTCCCTCCTCTTCTCTCCTCTATTGCTACCCTCCCCACTTCTCTGTGCCCCTCCATCCCCTGCTACTCCCCGTCTCTCTCCCACCCCCACCTACCATTCTACCCCCTCTCACCTCCCACCTACCATTCCACCCCTTCCGCCTCCTCTCCTACTGTCTCCCCCTCCCTATCACCCTATCTCTTGTTGCTCAACCCCCAGACCACCTAGCACTTATCTTTCTGTTCTTGCACTTACGACAATGTCAGATCTTTGACTGCCTACCCTCCTTTTCCCCACCCTTCCCCCTCTTATCCCCAACCCCTTGCTCCACTTATGTCACCCCAGGATAGCTTTATTTGTATCTGTATCTTGCTATATATACACCAGTATTGTTAATTACGCATTGTTATTTGCCACTGACTTTTTGCTACTGTGCTAGTCTATACACATGTACTGTCTTTTGCTACTAAGTTAACCTCCTGACCTGTATCATATCTTACCACTGTTTTGCTTGCACCCATTGCTGATGTGGAATCTTTGTAAAAGAACCCTTGGTTCAAAGATATTTGTAATTCTAATAATTAATTAATAAATAAAAATAAATAAATAAAAACGGTTGTGGTGCCAACTTTCAAACTCCGGGGATCTTTGTTTACAAACTTAAAACATGCTGAAAATGGGTTAAATGGATATTACAAATGTAAGGGCAACTATATTTTAAAATGGCACCCCTGGCTCTAGCACACCACGATTTCAGATTTTAAGGTAAGGGTTACACATCAAGTCCGCGAAATGGAAAACACCATGATCAGAAACAGTGGTCAAAATGCCATATAGGAACACCGCACAGAGGAAACCTAGCTAAAGCCGAAAACAGCTAAATTTTGGGGATGTGCAGACTTACTATTCTAGCAGTACACCACCGTGGACCACCACACCAGTGCAAATCGGGGGATGAGTGCAGATTTACTATTCCTAACACATCACCGCAACGTATCACGACTCCAGAGAAATTAGAGGTAACAGGCAACCGCACGGTCAGGCACCTTGCTATTTTGTTCACCGCGCTGTCCCGTCTTTCAAGATTTTTGACCATGTGCTTTTGACCACGGTGGTTTTCTCCCCTCGGACTTGATGTTATACCTTCAGTAAGTGACGCACCAAAAATTACTGTTTAGTTGTCCTTTAATATGAGCCTGGATAAATCCAGATTGCAACCCATATTTGATAACCCCAGTCTTAATCTAGTGTATCAGAGGAACAGGAAACTGAACTAGACAAGTAACGCTATCCTAGCTCTTAAAGACATAATGCAGGATGATGACTTTATCAGTTTCAAGACCTAGGGCTGGATTCACAAAGACAGTCAAAATTTCCGTAGCCGCGGAAAAATTGCTTGTTGCAGTGCTGAGATCTAATTGCATCATATTCGTAAAGAAAATTTCTGCAGTTGCAAAAATCTGTAAAACAGGCAAGTTACAGAAGTCCTCAAGCGCTGAAACCTCCCTAACATTATTTTCTTAGCAGACCAAAAACAACTCGGAGCAAGTGTCTCTTTTTTGCCGTAGCTACAGAACTTTTGGGGACTTAAGGAAGGTTTTGCGCCTTCAGATTGTTTTGTGAATCCCCCCGTACGTAAATAACAAGGCACTGCCGGAAACAGACTCAGAATTCTGCAATCAGCTAGAAAAATCAGCCCACATCTTACTGAAACATGGGTCCCATCTTCTCAGCGCTAATGACGACACCAAATAATTTCTTATGTGTTCTTGGTTACACCCTTTTATATCGGGTTTCTATCACTTGCTGCTGGAAATTATGAGGGGTCAAGATCAGTGTTGGAATTACACTGGGATCAGCCGAGGCTTGGCCCCGGTGCCTCTACAAGGAAACTCAGCACCTATAAAAAATGTACCTATGCTACCAGGCCGGGGATTTGGCTCTGGTACCTTTTCTTTCAATGGGGCTTTAGCCCTGGTAGTTCAGAGCAGTCTCCTCCTCGGCCATGCAACTGTAACTTAAGCTGGGCTTGTTGATTGAAACAACAAAGTTCTGACGTACCCTGCATACCAGCTGTATCTCTGTGCCATAAATTGAAATGTAGCAGCTAATTGGAGCTAGCCATGACAGTCAGGCTTGGCTCAAGTGAGTCTGGAGTGATAGTAGCCACAGATTTATGATACAATTATACCAGTACCGATTGGTCCAGCAGTTCACCTTTCATGTGTGCATCTCATGCACACAGTATGGCTAGTGGAGTGGCTGGACCAATCAACAACGGATTCTGCCTCAGGAATGTTGTTGTAACTTTTCCCGCCGCTGGTATGCTGTACCAGTCTCTTCTAAGGAGGGGGTAAGAAGGCCTCAGGGTGAGCCGATATACCTTTTTGTAAGGTTTTATTTTTGGTCATTTCATTGCTTTTTGAGCTGCCAGTCTTAGTCTGCCTCTTTGCTATCCTGCCAGCCGCACCACTGCAGCTGCCAAAAGTTGCCCCTTTGCAAGTGCCTGTAGGCTAATTGGTTGTTTTTGCGTCGGCAGCTCCGGTCTCCGCTACTCTGCAGATTGCTGCTCCAAGTTCAACTTTTGCCTTTATTGCCCCAGGCCTGTTCTGTGTGCTGCTGCTGCCTGCACTACTGATCCCATCCTCCCTCCCGACTACCCGATCCACTCCCGAGTCCCACGGTCCACTACTGCAAGGTCCAGTGCTGGTGCTGCTGTCTTCCTTGATCTTTGGAGCTCACCGTCTCCCAGTCGTAACTGAGCTTCCAGGACCATGTCTGCTGCAAACTGAAGAGCACCTCCTCATCCTCCAATCCACCTTTGCATCAGGTTAGTGACAGTGAACTTCAGTGTATAGTGCTGACAGTTCTGATGGGTACAAAAATAATGCAGCTTGCACAACAGGGTATTAAACCAAAAGCTGGTTTAGTCTTCAGATGCCCAAATCAAATAATTGTGAGTGTACTGTGTCCAGGCAAAGAAATATGATAAATTCTGGGGAAAAATGCACAAGACATTAGAGTGCCACCGGGAGTTCAACCAGTGATCCCTCTTCATGTTCGGCAGAAAGTTGTGACTTTTAATACAGAATTCGTTTTGGCAGGAACTTTCCCTAAGTATTCTGTATTAAACATTATAGTCTTGTTCTCATGGAGTTTTTTTTTCATAATTTATGTGGAGTACTCCATATAAATTAACAAATAAAACTCCATGGGGGACAAGTTTGTAATGTTTAATACAGAATTCATTAGGGAAATTCCTGCCAAAACAAATTCTGTATTAAAAGTTACAACTTTGTGTCAAAAATGAAGAGGGACGATCACCAGTTGAACTTCTCTTTGTCTTGTGAGACATAGTTCCAAAAAAAAAAAAGACTGCATAATATGTGAACCCCTCTATAGAATATCATTTGTGATTTTGTTTTGAAACAGTTTGATTTAAATGTGTGTCATGGGATTAACTAGATTAATATATGGTACACGACACTCTACATTTATGCCATGGGACAGCAGTACAAATTACTAAAGGATTAACGGATATTGCACATGCAGTTTTTGTTGTTGTTTTTTTGTTTTTTTTTAACCAGGAAAAGGCTCCATTGAGCGAGTCTCATTTTCAAGGAAGTCCCGGGTAGGACAGATTGATGTACAGCAAATGAAATGACAGTATACAGAACAGATCATATAATACAAAGTTAGAAATCGATTCAGGTACAAATAATCAATTCTTCTCTAGTACAGGGACTAACACAATGACAGTGTTTTGATATAGGAGCTACGGTATAGAAAAAGGAGAAACATTTTAGTATTTTGTAAATAGTACAAGAATTAATTGATTTCTAATGGCAAATAAAATTTAATCAGAAGTTCAGAACCAACACTGGTGGAGGAATATGAGGAAGCCTGCGACCTGTCTACTACATTGTACCCGAGCTGTGCATAAACAGACTGACGTCAGTTCCTCACCAGTTGTTAAGTTCACCTCATTAAACAGCATTAAACAGAGAATTGGCATTAAAATACTTATTTTTGCTATATAAGCAATGGCAAATCCTTGTTTTCATAAGCAGATGCATTTCTGTGCCACTTGCAATCTATGTGGGACATAGGAGCCGGGTTTGTAAAATTTTTGGTGGGGCCCTGGGGTCAAGGGTCAAAGCTCCGCCCCCTGGCTCAGGGATCAAAGTTCTGCCCCTGGCCTCGGGGGTTAGAGGTCAACCAACACAAGGGTTTAGGGGTCAGGGGTCAAAGCTCTGCCTCCTGGGCCAGGGGGCAGTGGCCTACCCACCACCTCCACTACTGGGGGTCTATGGGAGTAGACATCTTACATACATACATACATACATACATACATACATACAACAAAGAAGCCAGCAGAAGAAGGCCATTTGGTCGATCAAGTCTGCTCGTATTACGGGGTCCACAACTTGAGCTAATGTCCCTGCCCTCCCTCCCCACTCCTCCCATCCTCCCTACCCATGATCCTTACCTTCCCCCATGCCTATCCCAGCCTCTCTTAAAGCTGCCCACTGTCTACAACGAGATGACCTCTTCTGACAACACATTCCAAGTGTCCACCACCCTCTCTGTGAAGAGGTACTTTCTGACCTCCATCCTAAACCTCCCACCATCCAGCTTGAGACTGTGCCCCCTTGTGTTATGGTTACCACTCAGCTTAAAGAAACTCTCCTTATCAACCTTATTTATCCCTTTCAAGTTCTTGAAAGTCCCAATCATGTCCCCTCTCTCTCTCTCGTCGGACTTCCAGGGAGTACATGTTTAGTGCCCTCAACCTCTCCTTGTATGCCTTGCTCTGCTGACTGGCTATCATCTTTGTAGCCCTCCTCTGGACCTTCTCCAGCAGGTTAATGTATTTTTGAGGTGTGGGCACTAGTACTGAACTCCATACTCTAGTTCCACACTCTAGATGCGGCCTTACCAGTATCTTATATATTATCTTGTATAATGTGGGGATTTGAGGGTAGGCCCCTGGCCTCAGGTGTGAGAAAAGAATTGAAACACTATTTAAAATACTTGTTTTAAAACTTTAACAGGAAGAAACTTTGTTTTAGGGGGGCATTTTGGGGGTGCTGATTACCCTAAGAAACCTGATATTTTGTTTGATGCTGAGTGTGAATGTTAATAACAAATATTGTACTATAATGTGGTGACACTGTCTTGTGGTCTTCTTTCTTCATTGTTTTGGCTATGACCTAGGGCATGGGTGCAGGTGGGTGAGAGAACACTGGACACCAGGGAAGGGATTGAGGAACCATTCGTACTTGGGAGGGTGCGATCAGAGCAACATGTTCCTTTCTATGAAGTGTTGGGATCAGAGCAGGGAAAGGTGGATGCACCACTGCACACCAGCAACACGTTCTCTACTATATGGAAGCAGGCTTGAAGGGAAGGAGATCAACTGTACACCAGGGAGGGAGTACTGTGTGATGTGCATGGGGTTGGGTGGGCCGGAGGGGGGGACCCACCCCAAATCAGGCACACTCCCTCCACCAGCTGCTACAGTTGCAAAGTCAAGCATGTTCACCATCAGAAACATGTGGCAACACCATCCTAATACATCCACCGTAAGAAAGTAGCATATACATTTCACAGGTAACCTCAGTGACCAGAAATCTTTAATAATTGTGTGTGGTCAGTGGAGGCCATCTTTAATGACGCAAGTTATTAATTACTACATGATCTGCAAAAAGTCTCAGAAAACCACAACTGTACTAAGCAAGATCATAGGATGCAAGAAATACATTGTTGCTGAAAGACCATATGACGATTTCTTTGCCAGCAAACATACTGCCGCAATAAGAGTATTGGTAACAGGCTTATTGTTTAGTACATTATACTTTTCCTCAACAAGCCACACATCTTCTATTTCACAATTCCATTAAATGCATTTTCAGTTTAGATCTTGTAAATGAATTTAAGTTTCATAATGTGATACGAGCTGCTTGCTTTGTATGAACATTAACATAATTAGTCAAGCTGTCACACGTTAGAAAACCATAAATCTGGAGAGACCCTGGACACACTGGGGAACATAACATGGTGTAAGTGCCAAAACAGTTTAAATCCCTGACAGTGTTTGTAAACCCTACTAGTTAGCTAGTCTTAAAACCATTTAAAAAAAATGTTTAGGCGCTAGCATGGTTTTACTCACAGTTCTGTCCAGGAGTAAAAACATTTTAAGCTGTAATGGTATAACTAAAACAGTTCTAGCTGCTGTGTGTCCAGGCAAGCACAGTTCTGTGTGTTGGACTTAACAAAAAACAGATACAAGAACAGGTTTAACACTAGCAGTGTGGCTACACTAAACCATTATCAAGAATGGTTACCGAGTAGTGTGGCTGCACTGAAATGGTTTAGCTAAACTGGTTTTAAAAATGGTTTTCAAAAGCAGTTCTGTAGTGTGTCCAGGGCCTAAGAGACTAAGGCCCTGACCACACTACACCGCCAAAATGATGGAATGGTTCCAACCCATTACAGTCGGTAACTGGCACAGTGTGTCCACATTGCCGGTGAACCATCCCAGCAATGGCTTGGGGCCGTCACAGCCCATCCACATTGTGGGTTCCCTGCGACCATTATGGTCAGTGCCCTGTCCCACGATGCAGTGCATGCTGCACTATGGGCACTGGTGGGGCTACACGCTCACGCGTCCACACTACAGCCAGTAACAGTACAGAGGCAGTACCAGTTCTGTAACTGTTGTTGAAACCCTCTCATAGGTGGTTTTGACAATGGTTATGGAAATGCCTCCTATAACGTTACAGGTATAAATGCAAACCGCTGAGGTAACGGTTTGGACCCCCTGTAAGGTTACAGAGGGTAGTTTCAGCATAGTGTGGACTGCAGGGCCTAAGTAAGGATGTCAACATATTCAGTTCACAAATTTAAAAGAACTAGTTAGCTGACACTCCACGCCCCCACCCCTGAAGCCTGACCACCCAAGCAGACTTCTGGAAAAAGCAAATTAAGTGCCTACACACTTACTCTGGCGATGATCATCCTCATAAACTTCACCAGCTGGCAACATACCAGCTGCTGCGGCATTATGCCATCTCATGTTGGTGCGCGATCGCCCGCACCACTCTCGCATGTTTCGCGGAGCAAGCAGTGCGCCGCAGTAACATTAGAGGGTCACCTGCAACTGCAACCACCAAGTTGCCTAGTAGCAGAGTTTACAAGGGACTGTCAATAAGTGCAGGCACTTGTGATTTTTTTCATACAAAAAGTCCAGTCATAGTCAGGCTTCAGGAGGTGGGGACTGGGGAGCGGGGGGCATCACTCATACCCTTTAATATCCTTCCCTAGTCCCCACTCAGCCACCAGCCAGCACAGTCCCCTCACCCTCCAGATAAAGTCCCATTAGTTCTGCCCAACCCCTGCTAACACCCTCTTGGGATATACTATATAAACTGTACAACATTGCAGTACCATGAACCAAAATAATTCTAAAGACCTTTTGATGTAGCAAGGAAACTTTGAAAAACAAAATATTTAGGTGAAACTCAGCTTGCATTCAGTACACATTCCATAGATTCCTCCTCCACGTTGTTTATTACGGTGGAAATGTTCATTAATACATATTTATACCTTAAAGTTGATCTGCCTCTATAGCTTACTTCCTACTTGAAATCTTAAGCCTCTGTTATGACATCATAATCTGCCATGGGAGTAACCAGGATGTCACAAGCAGTGCATTACGATCTCAGGTAGGGAGAAAGCAACAATAATACATGAACTCTTCAGGAGAAAATATCCTGTTTTCATGCAAATTGACTCAGTTAAAAATAATGTGGAAAAGAAATAAAGAACTAATGCTAATGTGAAATATAAGCTGCCTGGATCTGTGTCTATTTGTCTAAATATGTTTTGTTCCAGTTCTCCTGAAGGCGTAGTCGCTCTTTAAATTGCTAAGGCGTACACTGTTTGTGGAAGGGGCAGCATGCCTAATTCAAAGACATTCTAGTCACCTACAGAGGGAAATTCACTATAAACTGTTAGGTGGAATCTTGTTCTAGGTGGAAATGGATCTGTAGAATGTTGTGCCACAGTAGCTAGCTACGTCAGCTGCTTCTTTGTGATGCTGCACTAGACCACAGCCATAGCTATTTCACTATTGTATCACAGCAGTTTTGAATGCTTTTGTGCATACATGGCACACAGACCTCTGCTCTTCCTTAAAAACAGCGACGGCAGTGAGATCAAACCTAGCAAGAGAACAGCAGACTGGTAGTGAGAGAAAAAAAAAGAAAACAATTCAGTAGGGGCAAAGTCTTCCATACTGACTGGACTACAATGTAAAAGACTATGTATGCCTCATCACAACCTTTTGTTCTTCAGCATGTTTTTCTCTGAAATATGGTACCCTCTTGTACCTTCTCTATGCCCTCAGGTCTGCCCACCCAACCCGTCCCTCAGGTGGTTAGTATTCCCCCCTTCCAAACCACGGGCCCACGGCATCCCACCCCATCCCAAGGGTCTGGTAGAACATGTGTGGGCACATCATGTGCTTGTGCTGGGCTGGTAGTCCATAACCCTGGGACCTCCCCTCTTAATTTTCAAGAAATCCAGGGTGGGTGGTACCGTGAGGGTGGGACCCTGTATCAACTTTCCATCCCCCCCCACCTCCATCTCAGTCCAACCCTGGAGGCTAGTGCACATCCCCACAACACATGCACAACCAGGATCAGAGAGAAGGTAATCACCCAGGCTTTTTCTTTCCCCACCCCCAAACCCACATCAATCAGATAAGTGCCAGTTAAGAGCTTTAAAAGCATGTGCATGTGTAAGGACAAGAAGTTAGTCTAGAAAATCCCTCCAGATACTGTAATTTACTGCTCCCCTGTAATTACCCAACTTGTGATATATCCCTCAGGATCATGAAAAACTGTGTGGCCCAGCAGCCTCCTGGCACCCAAACGTACAAGGTGGCATTTCACCACACATGCTCTTATAATAACACAATGCACAAGGCTCAATGAAACATCTACACAGCAGATAAAGGTAGTGCTACAGGTCAGGGACATCCCTTGTTTGGTCAGAAAGACCACAATCATTTCTATTTCCTTTCCAGTAGGTTCTGGACCCCCACCTCCCTACATGCATGCACACATGTGCGCGTCACACACACACACACACACACACACACACACACACACACACACACGCATGCACACTTCAAAGTAGCTGATAGTTCAGTTGCTTTGCTTTGGCTGGAGACTGGGCATCCCATTAACTAGTTAACAGTGAATAAAGTTCAAAAAACACAGCAGAAAACACCAGATTTTATTATCTGTAGGCTAGTAGAGAGATGAAAGAGGCCCCCCTCCCAAACACCCCAGTTTCCCCACATTAAGTCACTCACACATAATTTCTAAGCCCAGTGCACCCCCTGTCTGGCTACCCCATGTGATTAACAGACGTCAAGGTCAGGAGGGCATGTCTGTGGCATAAATGGAGTCAGGTACTGCATCATTTTACTGCATATGCCTTTATCAGTAGATTCCAGGCATTAAGAGTTAGAGAGATACTGCTAAATATATATTTTTTTGGACATGGCCATGGCACATAGAGGACACAAAGTAGAACCCATGCAGCAGCACAATAAGGTAAGTTCACCATCAATAAAACATTATTACAACATAAACATGGCCCTTGGCTCATGGAGCATGGCCTGTGGAAGAAACTGTCTGCACCCTACTAAGGATAAACTCATCACCAAAGGCTGCCGTGGTGGGACTGTAATTGCTTGCACCCAGCTATGCCAGCTGCCCACACACAATCAAAATAGGCAAATGCCCATTAAATTGGACAGGAAGGGGGCAAGAAGTAAAATTCCACCTTGGAGTCAAAACTCGTCTGCCGGCTGCCTGCAGTCCTTGACTCCTTCCCTTGTCCCTTCAATTCGTTTGCCCATACAGATCCATCCGATCCTCCTCCTCCTCCTCCTCCTCTGCACTGTGACACTATGGTGCTCTTCCAGTTTCCATAATACAGTTATAGCACTTTCCATGCCATTCCCTCCCTTTCCCTTTGAAACCTGTCTACCAGACCATTCCCGGTCCTTCTCTCCAGCAGTCGACCTTGACTAAGTTGGCAAGGGAATGGAAGTGATACTGGCTAGTTACTTGCTTGAAGCTCCCCCCCATGCATCAGACAGTCAGCATCCCATCCCCACCATACCTTACCTGGTTAGTGCTGGACCTGGGACTTCGGGGCTTAGTGAAACTCTGCGGCTGTTAAGGCAGTGCTGGGCTGGATCTCTTGGGGCCTTGTCTTGCCCTTGGGGGGAGTGTATATTACCACCGGGGTCAGTGCTGCTGCTAGTCTACTGCTGCTCTCGACTACTCCCTCTGATATTGCTGGCTGTCTGTCTCTGGTGCCGAACCAACAAGGACCGTAACCCGGTGTGCTGCGATATGACCCCAGTCCAACCAGTGACTAAGAGCGCACTTTTCCCCGAGGCCGGGGCCTGGCCCGCGATCCTGCTCCTCGCACTGCCCCAGACAATCTCCTCTGCAGGCTCTGCCACACCTTTCTGCTTTGCTCTGTTGTGCCACCATCCACTGGCCTGAGTCGTTGTTGATGGTGGTCGCTGATCTCTACCCGGTCCGGAGTCCCAGTCCCCTCTCCCTCCTTGTGCCTTTTCGCGGACTCCTCCGACTGTGTTGGCCGGTCTTGGGTGGGTGGCTGGTGGCACTACTGCTTTCCTCTTCCTTGGCCCTGCACATTCTTCTCTTCCCCCAAGGCTTCTCCTTCACCTCTTCACTCGAGCTTTCTTCTGTCCTTGGCTGGAAATCTAGTTAGTTGATTTCCCTCTGAAATCATCGCTGATTCGCCGACACCCAGTCTCCGCGATGGCTCATCATTGCATGCCTCAGTATAAGCCCTCCCCCTGCGCAATTACAATGCCACTCTGTGACTTTTGCCACCGAACCATCAATGATTTTTCGAGGATGCGGCTCAGGATGACTGGGGGGGGGGGTCAGACTCTGAATTGCCCGCGTCAGAGGTGCTAATTTCAAATAATGCCAGCCATCCAATACCACCACCAGCCCACCAATCAAAGAGAAATTGGGGTGGCGGCCCTGGAGCTGTGCTCACACAGACAGGACAGGACACAGAAGGTGTGCACCCAGGTCACACGCCTCATTATAGACCGGCAAAAAGAAAACGTAAATTAAAAAAATTATATGAAAATATTGGTGGGGCTCAGCCCAGGTCACAAACTGTTGCTGGGGCCTGTGGCACACGGGCCCATACAACCCGGTGCCTATGATGTGGGATACAATTTAATTTAATAACCATAGTCGCAGTGGTGGATCTACGGGGTGGCAAAGGGTGCGACTGTTCCCCCATTGTAACATACTTACTTGCCGCCACTGCATTTCACCTTGTTGAAAAAGTCTGATTTATTGCTTGTACAAAAGTTTATATTAAAAACTATAGATTGCATTTATAGTTTCTGTCAAAAATGTACTGAAAAGGATAAAAGCAGACAATAGACAAGATTAATAAAAATGTAAAACATGCACATCAAGTGTGCACGCCACCCTAGCACCCCCCCCCCCCCATTGTAGCATCCTGGATCTGCCACTCCATAGCTGATATGGTAGCATTGTCTCATAACCAAATGCAGCGTTCCCTGGGTCAGTCTTTGGCATGTCTAAACATTCTGTATTTGCTACTGCCATTATGTGAAAAATAAACTGTATATAGATTTTATACTAAGATATACTTAGACTTTGTTAACATTCCTATTAGAACAGCAGCTGCATCGTTTTTCTATGTTGTTGGAGATATTTGGAAGCCAGATTCTGGATGTAGTAAATGAAGCATGGCAGAAGCTAGTAATACACACTGTCCATACAGGCAGCAGCCCAGAGCAACAGCCACCCTTCCCTTCAGCAGGCCATGCTTGTATGTCTCTGGCTGTAGGCCTACCCTCTCTTTCTAGCAACTGTGAGCACACAATGATAACATCAGGAAAATACTTTGGCAAGAATTGGCATTTTGTTTGAGTCTGTAAGGATTTTTTGTTGTTGTCCAGTGTTCTCCCAGATCATCAGCTGTCATTATGTTTGCTTGCACGCATGTGCAAGAAACGTAGTGCCATCATCCGAGTTTTCCAGAGGTGTGTCAGCCTCTTCCAATTCAGTCAGTGTGTTTGCAGGTGTGGTCGCAGTGCGCCAATCACTGCTCCGGCTGTCTATGACAACTGAAAATGCAGTGCCATACAGTTGAATTGGAGAGCTCCACTTCAGTGAGCAGGCTCCCCCTCAACTTCGCGCATATTGCGTGCTGACTGCCTCCACGCACATACTGTGTGTAGCGACAAGGTGCCCAATCCCCATCGGCTGCACCTCCCTCCCAAAGAGCTCCAGGTGCCACGCTGGGAGCCCACCCAGCATGGCAAATTGATGTTAAGGGCCGACGGGGTGCCCAATCCCCTGTCGGCTCCAGCCCCCCAACAGCTTTTCCAGCTGCCATGCTGGGTGCCCACCCCAGCTGGCAAACGCCCCTCGTAGTCTTAGAAAAAAATCCTGTAAATCCAAAACTGTCCTCGGCGCTTCTCCTGCCCCCTCCACAACCCGCACTCCACCCACTGTGCACCCTGCCTCCCACACCTCCCCCAACCCATACTTACCTCCGAGCTCGGGCGCAACGATCTTCGTGGACCGGAACAGCCTGCACTCTTCAAAGCCAACTATGAACTGAAAAAAAATGCCAGTAAGCTGTATAATGGGATAGATGGGGGTTTTTCAACTTTGTTGCATATCTCGGGCATTTTTTGGAATTTTTGCACCAAATTTTCAACATGGTGTTTTTGGGACCCCTTCTCATGAATGCTGTCACTGTCATGGCGTTACTTGGGCCCGAAGGGTGATTTCGCAGCCACTGTGCAAAATCACCTTTCCGGAATAATTAACGAAACATCACTGCCAGTGTTCATAAGGTGGGCTCTCAAAAGCCTATTTTGAAAATTGGTGGAAAATCTTGAAAATGACTTTTCTGTAAGTCGTTATGCAGTTCCTTGCGCGCCATAAGTTCGTGAATTTTCAATATTTTCACTCCAGATTTTCAACATTGCCATTTTACCACACCTTCTTATGAGCAGTACAGCTGTCATTTTCACATCTCACCCAAAATGTGTTTCCGCCTCATGTATCGCAAAATGGCACAGTCGGTGTAAAGTAAATCATTGTATCGGACAGATTAAGAAAATCACAGTGACACTGTTCATGAGCAAGGTCTTAAAATGGCTATGTTGAAAATTTGGTGAAAAATTCTAAAAATGACTGTTTTACAGGCGTCGTTAGCAGTTCCTAATACTGCGGCTAAATATTACATTTCAATATTTTCACTCCAGATTTTCAACATTGCCATTTTACCACACCTCCTTATGAGAAGTACAGCTGTCATTTTCACATCGCCCAAAACGTGTTTCTGCCATGTAGCGCACAATGGCGCAGTCGGTGTTCGAAATCAATGTATGGGACACGTTAAGAAAATCACAGTGACACTGGTCATGAGCAGAGGTGCTAAAATGGCTATTTTGAAAATTTGGTGAAAAAATTCCCAAAAATGACTGTTTTAGGAGCGCACGTTGCGCAGTTCTTACGCACGCTGGCAAGTTTGTGAATTTGTAATATTTGCACACCAGATTTTCAACAGTGCCATTTTACTGCACTTCCTTATGAGCACTACAGCTACCATTTTTCACATCTCGCCCAAAATGTGTTTCCACACATGTAGCACACAATGGTACAGTCGGTGTGCGAAAACAATGTTTGGGACAGATTAAGAAAATCACAGTGACACTGGTCATGAGCAGAGGTCTTAAAATGGCTATGTTGAAAATTTGGTGACAAAACTCCATAAAATGACTGTGTTACGAGTGAGCATTGCGCAGTTTCCACGCACCCTCGTAAGTTCATGAATTTGTAATATTTTCAGTCGAGATTTTCAGCAGTGGCATTTTTCCACACCTCCTTATGAACAGTACAGCTGTCATTTTCCACAACATGGCCGAAATGTGTTTTCACACTTTCAGCACAGAAATGCGTGGTCGCTGTGGGAAATCATTGTTCGGGACAGATAAAGAAAATCACACTGACACTGTTCATGATCGGAGGTCCCAAAATGCCTGTGTTAACAATCTGCTGTAAAAAAATCCCCAAACTAGTTACATTACGGGTGTGCGTTGCACAGTTTCTCACGCTCGTGACTTCACCAGTTTTTAAGATTTCAGCAGATTTTCAACATTGCCATTTTTACACCTCCCCATGAACAGTACCGCTGTCATTTTTCACATCCTGTTCGGAATGTGTTTTTGCACCTGTGGTGCCAAATGCCATAGTCGCTGTGCAAAAGCAGTTTCCGGCTAACAAACTGATATTGCCACTGTTCATGAGGTGGGGGTCACAAAAACCCATGTTGAAAATTTGGAGTGAAAATACCAACGAATGCCTGAGGCGTTAGGGTTTCCGAACATAACGCCCCACCCTGTAGAGAATGACAGGCATCAGGGGTGTGACCTGGGATTCTTGCCTGTCATGCTCATACCATTCCACCCCCACCCACACCCTGCAGCCAGTGAGAGGCATCAAGGTGTGCCTCGGACTCTTCGGGCCCAAACGTTACCCCATTCTCCTATACTGCACCCATCTCACCGTATTTCCTGATGGAATGGGGTGCGCATAAGAGCCAAAGACCCCAAGGCACACCGTGACACTTGTCAGTGTCTGCAGGATAGGGTCAATCAATCAATCAATCAAAATCTTTATTTAATCAGGCGAACATCATTGAGCATAGCTCATTTACAAGATGGACCTGAGTGGTCAAGAAGTGCAAGTGTTATTACATTGACAAGGGTAGCATAAACAGTAATACAATGACAGGGGTAACATAAACAGTAATACAATGACATAAGTGCTAATATATAACAATATACATATGTACAAGGCACATTAAAACTTTTAATCTGTGAGACAGAAGGTAATGGGCACATCAGGAGTAATATGTAGATTATAGGACCTAGCAGGCATTTTGAGGGTGAATCTTGGGACTGGAAACGGGAGTTTTATCAGCATATAGGAACACGGGGGGGTAGGTAGGGCCGGGGTTTAGGTCTTGTGGAAACAGTTGCAGAGTTCTGGGAATAGGGTGGTGAATAATCTTTTGAAGGATATTAAGGGTAGGAGGTTATTTAGCTTCATGGTTTTTTGGAGTGAATTCCAAACAATTGCTAGTGAGTAGCTGATAGCGTGGCGTGGTCGTTATGCCTGACGACCCAAAGGCACACCCCAATGCCTGTCACTCTTTGCAGGGTGGTGGTGGGGTTGGCTTCAGTTCAATACTTTGCTGCCATTCCTATTATGCAGCTCTGTAACTTCTACACTACCAATGCCAATGCCAGCAAGCAAACATTCGGCATTGACAAATGCTTATTTTTATATTGATCTGTGTGTGCCTTCTTCATTTTAAAATCAGCTGTGCTGTCTCTTGTGTTGCCCCCCTTTGAATAATCTGTCTCATGATCCTAGACGTGAGTGTATTCTCAGTGTTGCTGTAGTTGGCTGTGTGAACCTATGTTTCAAGTGTCCTAGCCTATTTCATTTTATATGTTGCTGAAAGGATGGGACACATTTAATTAGATACTGGATATTTTTCTGCTGTCAATTCTGCTGGTTTATCTTCGTACTGCAGGTCAATGCATGCCATATAACACATGGTTCACATTTATTTATTTAGCTTTTGTTTACCAGGTAAGCACAATAGAAATTCAAGTGCCTATTTTCAGGTGCGACCAGGGAGAATTGCAAGGTACAGGGTACAGGCAATAACAATACAGAGTCAAGACACAGTTACCAACAAGGAACAGTCAGGTACAGGCAATAACAATACAGAGTCAAGACACAGTTACCAACAAGGAACAGTCAGGTACAGGCAATAACAATACAGAGTCAAGACACAGTTACCAACAAGGAACAGTCAGGTACAGGCAATAACAGTACAGAGTCAAGACACAGTTACCAGTGTAACCCCTCACCCCTGCCGTTTTACCAAAACGACAGGTGGCATGTTGTTGAAGCTGACAGCAGTACCTGGTGGGGACTGGGTTCGGGGAGGATGAGGTTACTCGGCACAGGGGATCTAGGTTTGGCTACTCTGCACAGGGGCACCCAAGTAAATCCGAACACAGGAAGCAATAACTGTAATGTCCAGGACCAGGATGGGATTCTACAGTGTGGCTTTTATTCACATCCAAGCTGAACAAATAAAGCATAGACAGACCCCCATGGGGCTACATTCCTGGTAGTGCAGATTAGAGGCATCAGAACACTTTATCACTATTTCCAGCCCTCAGGCTCTAAACCCACCAGGCACACAGCCCGGACTTGCACGCAGCTTTGGGTACACAGCCTGACTTGTACACTACTTGGATTTTCCCCACTGGCCCGGCTCTCCCGCCGGCCACTTGATTTGCGGTCCATTTGAGAAATGAACCCATTATCCTGTTGTGGCTCCCCAAACCACACTAGAGTCTTTGACTCCTAGAGAGAATTTTCCTTACAATCCCACGTCTGGGTACTTCCCTCATCACTGGCCAAGTGCCTGAGGTAAAGTAGAAATCCACAGAAGAAATCCGTAGAGGTGGACCTGGTCACTAAAGATGGGGGGGTCACCCACCTCCAGCTCCCACAGCCCATACCCGGCCATTTCTCTGGAAACTGAAAAATTCCTTTACTGAAATCTTTCAAATGTAGATTCTGGGTAGACATCTGTCACATCTCCTCTACATATCATTTGCATCCCAACAAGCTCTGGACTTGAACCTACTTTTAATTTGCTTAGCCCATTACTCTAGGCTTCCACTATTTTAGTAGTTCAATCCCCACATTGTCACTCAAGTCCCAGGGTGAAAAACATAGGCCCTTTTAGCAAGAGCAGACACTCACCCTCACGTTGCAGGTGCCCCACAGGTGACTCACAAATCTTCTTGTTCTCCCAAATAAACTCTGGAACACATAGGCAGCTTCTCCTTTATGAGCAGAACTAGGGGGTTGCCCCAGAAATCTGCAGGGGAACCTTTCTCCTGCCCCCCACCCCCGAAGGGAGGGGGCACTGAGACCCGAAAACAGCGGTCTCCACCACTTCAATTATCTTCTGTGTCTCTCTTTAAGGTGGAGACACACACCCTTTTACTTAAAAGTAGCCTTCTGTCAGGGCTGAGGCTCCTAGAGCCTTAACTGAGCTGCTGTGCTGCTTCCTCAGCAAGCTCTCAACACCAACTCCACACTGAACTGACTCACACTGACTCACTGACTTCAAAATCTCCCAACATTCTATACCAATTCCCTTGCTGCAGATTCCAATGTGGCTTATGCAGCTGCGAGAGTTCTATTGGTGATGTCATCCCTCAGTCTCAGCTAAGACTGAGAACAGAGTGAGACAGTGTGAAACCCATTTAACTGGAGTTTCACAAGCTGCCTTCACTACCTACCACTAGGTCTTATTGGGATTCTAGTAACCCCGGATAACAAGGGGGTTACACCAGCAAGGAACAGTCAGGTACAGGCAATAACAATGCAGAGTCAAGACACAGTTACCAACAGGGAACAGTTAAGTACAGGCAATAACAATACAGAGTCAAGACACAGTTACCAGCAAGGAACAGTCAGGTACAGACAATAACAATACAGAGTCAAGACACAGTTACCAACAAGGAACAGTCAGGTACAGGCAATAACAGTACAGAGTCAAGACACAGTTACCAGCAAGGAACAGTCAGGTACAGGCAATAACAATACAGAGTCAAGACACAGTTACCAACAAGGAACAGTCAGGTACAGGAAATAACAGTACAGAGTCAAGACACAGTTACCGGCAAAGAACAGTCAGGTACAGGCAATAACAATACAGAGTCAAGACACAGTTACCAACAAGGAACAGTCAGGTACAGGCAATAACAATGCAGAGTCAAGACACAGTTACCAACAGGGAACAGTCAGGTACAGACAATAACAATACAGAGTCAAGACACAGTTACCAACAAGGAACAGTCAGGTACAGGCAATAACAATGCAGAGTCAAGACACAGTTACCAACAAGGAACAGTTAAGTACAGGCAATAACACTACAGAGTCAAGACACAGTTACCAACAAGGTTACCAACAGGGAACAGTTAAGTACAGGCAATAACAATACAGAGTCAAGACACAGTTAACAGCAAGGAACAGTCAGGTACAGGCAATAACAATGCAGAGTCAAGACACAGTTACCAACAGGGAACAGTTAAGTACAGGCAATAACAATACAGAGTCAAGACACAGTTACCAACAAGGAACAGTCAGGTACAGGCAATAACAATACAGAATTAAGACACAGTTACCAACAGGGAACAGTCAAGTACAGGCAATAACAATGCAGAGTAAAGACACAGTTAGCAGCAAGGAACAGTCAGGTACTGGCAATAACAATGCAGAGTCAAGACACAGTTACCAACAAGGAACAGTTAAGTACAGGCAATAACACTACAGAGTCAAGACACAGTTACCAACAAGGTTACCAACAGGGAACAGTTAAGTACAGGCAATAACAATACAGAGTCAAGACACAGTTACCAACAATGAACAGTCAGGTACAGGCAATAACAATACAGAATCAAGACACAGTTACCAACAAGGAACAGTCAGGTACGGGCAATAACAATACAGAGTCAAGACACAGTTACCAACAGGGAACAGTCAGGTACAGGCAATAACAATACAAAGTCAAGACACGGTTACCAACAAGGAACAGTCAGGTACAGGCAATAACAATGCAGAGTCAAGACACAGTTACCGACAGGGAACAGTCAGGTACAGGCAATAACAATGCAGAGTCAAGACACAGTTACCAACAGGGAACAGTCAGGTACAGGCAATAACAGTACAGAGTCAAGACACAGTTACCAACAAGGAACAGTCAGTTACAGGCAATAACAATACAGAGTCAAGACACAGTTACCGACAAGGAACAGTCAGGTGCAGGCAATAACAATACAGAGTCAAGTCACAGTTACCGACAAGGAACAGTCAGGTACAGGCAATAACAATACAGAGTTAAGACACAGTTACCAACCGGGAACAGTCAAGTACAGGCAATAACAATACAGAGTCATGACACACTTGCCATCAAGGAACAGTCAGGTACAGGCAATAACAATGCAGAGTCAAGACACAGTTGCCAACAGGGAACAGTTAAGTACAGGCAATAACAATACAGAGTCAACACACAGTTTATTTTTATTTATTTATTTAGCTTTTGTTTACCGGGTAAGTACACTAGACAAGTATTATGCCTATTTTCAGGAATGACCCAGGAGAATACAACATGAGGAACAACAGTCAAGGAGACATGGCAAAGAGAGTACAGTTTTTTGTCACAGTAAACAAACGTGGGAAATACATCATTTGACGCTGGGGAAACATATAGCAGTAAGCACATTTCAGATTATACACTCTAGACTAGCTAGTTCAACTGATAGATATATACAGGTCATCATACATACGAGTGGAGCATAGCTCAAGGACTAGATTGGTCATAATATAACTAATAACACTGTCATATACACCCCCTAGGCTAGTTGGATCGCAGACAGGTATATACAGCTCATCACATTTTTCTAAATATGCACATGTTAGACAGAAACAGAAACACTTGGTAGTACAAGTTTCTACCAAGTGACCAAGGTGCAGTATGTCATGGTTAGCCTATGACCGTGGAGCACTAATGGGTGTAAAAATGCCCAAGGCTTTTTATGTAGGAGTAGTCAGAAGTCATTGATACAATGGGGAAAATATCTCCAGGAATTCAATGGAGACACCCTGGGGAGGTTCAGACAAAACAATTTGACACTTTACTCTAGGGAGATTTGGGGCAGTCACACTCTGATGCTAGTTTTAGGAAACCCCACAGGGAATTTCGAAAACTCAGATAGGAGGGGGCAGCTCGGATATCCACAGGCAGCGAATTCCAGAGTCTGGGCGCACTTATGGCAAAGTCCCGATCCCCCATGAGGGTCTGGGTAGGAAGGACTTTGAGCATCCCTGATGTGAGAGACCTAAGTTGGAAGGGGGTCGGATTCAGTTTAGGCAGAAGCCGGGCCAGCCCCTGGGGTGTGCTAGTTCTGATCACTTTCCCAGAGAGGCATCCCAAACCAAAATCAAGATATCTAGCTGGTGAGAGCCAGCAGAGTTTCTCATATAGCTCACAACAGTGGGTGAGTCGGGGGGGCAGCCAAGGCAAAATGACCAATGTTATTGTAAGCAGTGTACCACTGGGTGAGATGTGTCTTTGGAGAGCGGGCAAATAGGTGCAGCCCATAGCTGAGGGAGGGAAGGAACACACCCTTCGCTAGGGCAAGCCTGGCTGCCGATGTAAGGTTATACTTGGCCCTATAGGCCAGACCCAGTTTGCAGTTTGCCGCCCTGCAGATGTTAAGGATATGATTACCCATGTCAAGTTGGGGGTCAAGTGTTACCCCCAGATATCTGATGGAGCTCACTATGGGTAGTGAGGATCCATCTGCGCTGGTGACGTGTAAGCAGGCCGATGAGGCTTTAATTTTAGCCCTTGAGCCAAAGAGCACAGCCTGTGTCTTTTTCAGGTTCAGGACCAGCTTGTGACTAGTAACCCATGACAATACCCTGTTAAAGTCATCGGTCAGGTTCTGGTTTAGGGTAGTGGCATTCTGGGAGTGAGCCAGGATTACCAGATCATCTGCATACATGGTGGCGCTACAGCTGGTAGTAACCACGGGTAGTTGATTGATGAAGAGGGAGAAGAGGAGGGGACCCAGTACCAAGCCTTGAGGCACTCCGGAGGTCACTGGTAGGGGCTCAGAGAGGACTTTATTGAAGCAGGTACGCTGCTTTCTGCCATGTAGATAACCCATTAGCCATTTCATGGCATGGGGGGAGAGGCCAAGTGACCACAACTGTGCACCAAGCAGTTTGTGGTCAACGAGGTCAAAGGCTTTGGACAGGTCGATAAATACTGTACCAGAGAGTTTGTCCTGGTCCATGGCTGTCTGGATACTTGATGTAACCGAAATTAAGGCTGTGGTGGTGCTGTGTCCCTTACGAAAGCTGTGCTGGGCTGGGGACAGAAGTTCATGGGAGTGGATATATTCCGAAAGCTGCTCAGCCACTACCTTTTCAAGGAGCTTGCTAAGGGTTGGGAGAATGGCACTCGGTCGATAATTGTCAGGTAGTTTGGGATTTCCTTGCTTCAGTACAGGGACAATCCTCGCCTCTTTCCAGATGTCTGGGATGGTCCCCAGACCAAGAGATAGGTTGAAGATAAAGGCTACTGGTGAGGCAATGTGTGCAGCACCAAGCTTAAGGAGTTTAGGCTCCAGGTTGTCTAGGCCAGGACTGGAGTACTGGGAGAGGCCAGCTAGGTGTTTCTGCAAGTCCTGAACTGATACAGCCCTGAGGTGGAACATTTGATGAGGAGGGTGACCCTCCAGCAGAGTGGAGGAAAGGGAGTGTGACAGAACCTCATCAGGTGAGAAGAGGGTTGTGAAGGCAGAGAGGTCAGAGAAGTGATTATTTAGGGAGTTGGCAATAGTATGGGGATTATTGCAGGAGACTCCATTTATGACCATGTCCATAACCCCCGGATGGGAGGATCCGCTGACAAGGGATTTAATATCTCTCCAGAACCTCCTGGGATTACTGGCAGAGCTTTAGTAGGGCGGACTTGCAAAAGTCACTCTTTTCTGCCCCGATGGCCTTTTTGCACTTGTTCCTGAGGTGTCTTTACCTTTGAATAATCATGGGATCACTGGTACCTTTGGAACGAGCCCAACACTTATCTCTCTCTCCGGATCTTGGCTAGAGATTCCATTTAACCAGAGGGTGCGACCACTTCACCCTATGGGTGACCTTGGGAGCATGCTTGTCTTACAAGGCCCCAAAGGTGGAGAGGAAGTAAGAGGTTGCTGCCGAGGGGTCAGTGGCACCATACACCCCAGACCAGTCAGTAACTCTTAGGTCCTCCAGGAACTCCTCAGTATCGAATCTAGAGTAGTTTCTGACATGCATACTTTTGTGTGGAATTTTGGGGGTGGGAATTTTCCATACACAGAAAACCGGTGAGTGGTCAGAGTTGAGTCAGATAATGTACCGCTGATGAGATCCTGTCAGGACGGTTAGACATGACCCAGTCCAGTAAGGTGCTGGAGGATCCATTTGCTGTCCGCCTAGTTGGTTCCTGGATGAGCTGGGTCAGGCAAGGTTAGCAAGCAGAGGCTCAAACTGCTTAACATTACCACTATCCCAGTTAAGGTTTACATCCCCAGGATTATGAGTTTGTTATCCCCGACTCTGGGACCAATTTTATCCATGAGGTGAGTTAATCCAGGTAGCCCACCTCTTGAGGATTATAGGTGCACACAGGTGTGAAGTTTCTTGCGTCCCCAAGTAGCAGTAGCACATGTAGCAACCTCACAGGGGGACACGTTTGAATCCTGGTGGGCAATTTGGGAGATTTTAAGTGGCTCTTATGGTAGATTAGTATGTCACCCCCTCTTGCCCCCAGCCTGTCCAGTTGGGTGAATTCATACCCAGTGAGTTCACAGGCAGAGTCAGGGACAGAGGGTTTCAGACAGAGTCTCTGTCACTCCTAGGATGTCGGGTTTGTAGAGTGCAACCCATGCTAATAGCTCATCACGATTAGATAGCAGGCTCTAATGTTAAGATGAGCTATTTTTAGCCTTACCCATGCCCCATACGGGAGGATTTTGTGGGTCAGATTTAATGGGCCAGGGTTGGTTTCAATATCACGGCCAGTAGTAGTGCAAGTAGGAGAGCCAGGGAGATACCACCTCCCTATGCCTTGGACAACCTGGGAGTTTTTGGCATGTGAGACGCTTTACCCTGCTTGTATACATAAGGCACCGAAGATCTAGACAGCAAGTAACACTGCAGTGCGCTCAGAGATCACAAGGATATTGGAGAAGGTGTAGTCGGGGACCTTGTAGGTGGACGACCATCCCCAGTTGTCACTCAGTGTTACTGGGGGGGAGGTGACCATATGCAACAAGAAAAGTCCCACTATAAGACCTACAAGGCCTATATCCCTGCGGATGACAGCCAGCACCCTCTCTACCTTTAATATTTGAGTATCCCTATCCTCACTAGATGGCTGGTAGGGAACCACGCCCACATCTTGGCTGGAGGCATAGCACTAGCCTGTGAGATAATTATCAGTCAGCTAACAAGAACTGCTGTGAAGAAAGGAGAGATGGATGTACTAAGGCTGGAAGAGAGTTAGTGAGATTTGTTGATTGGTATGTGCCAAGTAAATAACATAAGGCCTGCACAGTGCAGTCTCAAGGCTACCAGCTATGGGCCTTGAGGGGCTGAGGTTTATTTCTGGGAAGGAGTTCCTGCCCTCGCCCTTTGTAAGCACACTTACCACCTGTTGACAGTTATACAAGGACAGGGTTTAGACAGCCAACAACCAAGCAATGCAAGTGGGGTTAGGATTGGTATAATAGTAAATACTAGCAAGGTTGTTTTGAGCAGACAGTGTAGCAGGATTGGGATAGTTATACCCTACACCTTTTGTTGGGAGTCTGGTATAGTGAGGCCCTACTCCTTTTGTTAAGGTCTCTATTAGCAGGGGCTGAGATAGAAGAGCCAGCAGGATGAGCAACACCTGTACAAGACTTAGGTTCTGACACAAGACAGAGCAGGGCAGTTTAGCAGACAGTGGTCGCAGAGAAGTAGGCCATCAGGATAATGTTGACAGGCAGTAGACAGTAGTGCGGTCAGTAGGCATATACCAGCATAAAAAATTTATTTGACTCTAGTTAGCATATACCAACATGTAAAAAAAATTTCATTGACTCTATTTAGTATCAGAGAGTAGGAAGGGCAATTAACCAGGGTAGGAGAAACAAACTAATTACCACTGATAATGAAGCATATACTTCCCCTGTTGGCCATTTGGGTGATACTGGCTTCCACAAAATAGAAATTAAGCTATTTACCACTAACAATGAAACAGATACCTCCCCTATTAGCCAATTGGGTGAGAGAGTACATTAGGGGTGGAGCCAGTGAGCATTTAATGGGAGGAGGAAAGCGGTGGGCGGGCGGGCCGAGAAACCTGTTCAGCTTTCCCTGCACCGGGGCAGGGGCGTGAGCTTGTGCGATGCAAAGTCGTCAGCCAAGAAGGCCCACCGAGCAGCAGTAGCCCACGGCACCTCCACCTCGACACTTCTGCGGTCCTCTGGGTGCTGGGGACCTTGAAGCAGTTCAATCCCTTCTCCGCCAAGGCCAGTTGTGTTGCCGGGTCGGTGGGACGGTTCTACTTTTCAGGAGCAAAGCGAGAGCGCCACAGTTTACCATTAGTAGCCAATAGGGGATTGCGCAGAAGGAGGTAAGAACAGGGTGCTCAGAGTCTATCTGATTTGAGTCTGAGGGTGTGATGGCAGACACTGAGGGCTTCCTGTTTTCAGCTGCAGAGCTGTCGCACAGGCAGTTTTAAGGAAGTTGTCAGCCTGTTCAGTGAAGCTTAGGGGAACCTCAAACTACAACCTCCTCTTGTAGCAGCACCGGGAAAGAAATAGAATGATAATGCAGGCCATATTGCCCATGATTGAGTACAGTGATTTGTGTAGAAAGACCAAGAATCCCTCTAGTGGCAGGTCTGTATAATCTGCTAATGGAAAACTAAAAAAAAAACTACTATTACACAGTTGAAATGTGCTTAGTTCTATCAAAAATCTACTTGTAAAAAGTGATGGATGGCTGAAGCAGGGGAAAAGTCCTGGCCAATCAGAATGGGTTTGCTGGAAGCACCCGTCTTCCAATTGGCTGCGCTGTCCCGTACCTTCCAAGGAGCTGCAGGCAGGCGTCCTGGTCTCAGTTACCAACAAGGAACAGTCGGGTACAGGATTATAGCGATACAGAGTCAGTGCATGGCAATCAACAAGGAGCAGTCAAAAACAGGGTCAGATAGCAGCTGGGCAGATAAGTAGGGATACCCAGTTTGTGGACACATGGGGGCACAGGGTAGTGCCACATGGACAGCAAGGGGGGGGACATTTGCAGAGGAATTGCAGTAAGTGGAAGGGGGCGTTGGATAAAACTCAAGGCTGCTTAGCCTGGCAGGGAGACACTTATCCCTAACAGGATGTGACAGAGTAAATCAAGCACGTAAGCAGTAGTCGAGGACATTGAGGCGTCAATCAAGACATGGCCAGGGGGCTCAGGGATGCACAGTTATTTTCCCTAGGCACATGTGGCAACCACACAAAGTCCAAGTGGCACTGGGCCCCCAACTCAGAGTGGGGGCACTAGGTGCAAGGGCAGGAGGATGCTTGCTTCAAGTGGCCCCAGAAGCAGGACCTGAAGCTGGCGTGTGAGGGGACAAACCTTACTTGGGCAGGGAGGAGGTTCTATGTTCTAGGCGTGAGGGTAGCAAAGGCATGATCCCCTGCAAGGGAGTGAGTTTTGGGGACCTTGAGGGCCTGGGAGTCACTGGAACTCAGCTAATAGACAGGGAGGATAGGCTTGACCAGTTCTGCAAGTGTCAGAGGGGTGGACGTTCTGACAATATTGTCGATGAGGTTTCCCATGACAAAGGTTCGGTGGTTGTCGGGGGAGAGCCACCCAAGCCTTGAGTAGAGCTGACAGTGGTGTATGAGGCAGGGGCTGACAGGGCGAAGTGGCAAATGTTATTGTGCACTGTATCCCATTTAGCGAGCCAGGTTTTTGGAGCATTCAGGAAGGTGGTGAGCCCGTAGCAGAGCATGGTGAGCAGAACTCCTTTTGCAAGGGCAAGTCCGGCTGCAGGGGTGAGGCAACTTGTGGCTCTGTAAGCCAGGCCCAGCTTGCAGTTTGTGGCCTTACATGAGTTGCGAATGTGCAGGGAGAGGTCAAGCTGAGGATCAAGGGTTACACCTGGTACTTGAATGAGTCAACCACTCATACAGGGTGCCATCCGCTCCAATGACTTTGAGGGAGGCAGGGTACGCTCTTGACTTGGCAAGGGAACCGAACAGCATGGCCTGCGTCTTCTAGAGGTTGATGACAAGCTTATGGGCCTTCAGCCATGATTGAATGCAGTCAAAGTCAGAGTTTAGTCTGGAGCTGATGACATTCATGTCCTGTGAACTAGTTAGTAACTCAAGGTCGTCGGCATACAGGGTGGCGTGCTCAAAGGCAGGGACTGAGGGCAGCTGATTGATGAAAAGGGAGAACAGTATAGGGCTGAGTACGGACTCTTGTGGCACCCCAAATGTAACTGGTGTAAGCCAGGAGAGGCCTTTTTGGAACTTGGTGTACTGCTGCCTGCCCAATAGGTAATTGGCAAACCAGGCTAGGACTGGAGGGGAAAGGCCAAGGGACCAAAGGGTGGAGCCCAGCAGTGTGTGGTCGACCAGATCAAAGGCCTTAGACAAGTCTATGAAGATGGCACCAGTTAGTTTGCCTTGGTCAGTTGCAGTTCTGATGTCAGAGGTGACCTGAACAAGGGCAGTGGAAGTGCTATGTCCTTTGCAGAACCCATGCTGGGCTGGGGAGAGAAGGCCATGGGTGTGGATGTAGTGTGTGAGCTGAGAGGCCACCACCTTTTCGAGCAGCTTGCTAACTGCTGACAAGATCGCTATGGGGTGATAGTTTTCGAGAATTTTTGGGTCGCCGTGCTTGGGGACTGGGACCATACGAGCCACCTTCCATATGGCAGGGATTGTTCCAGATATGAGAGAGGATTTGAGGATGTGGGAGATAGGCCGGGCCAGAAAGGGGGCCCCAGGCAGAGCAGTTTAGGCTCAAGATTGTCATGCCCGGCCCCCATGTGTGGGGAGAGTCCAGCTAGAAGCTTCCGTGTCTCACTCCAGGACACAGTTTTGAAGTAGAGGGGGGTTGAGAAGTCACAGCATCTCCAGAGGGGTCCATCTCACTGGTGGCAGGAGATGGAGGAATGAAGGCAGACAGGTCAGAGAACTGGGCATTGAAAGCATCTGCGATAGTCAGGGCATTGTTATAGCTGACTCCTCCAATTTGCATGTCAGAGACCTGAGCGCTGGCAGGGCCGCTCACTGTCTGTTTGATGGTATGCCAGAAACTCCTTGGCTTTTTGGCTGAGGTTTCAAGGGAGGATTTGCAGAATTCACTCTTTGCTGAGCAGATAGCCCTCTTACAGAAGTTCCTGAGCTGACTGTATTCTGTGAAGTCAGAACTGTCCCCGGAGGCCTTGAATTTTTGCCAGAGTTTGTCCCTGAGTTTCATTAGGGCAAACAGGCCACCATGCAGCCATTTTGTGACAGTGCCCCTCACCCTCATTTTTGTGAGGGGGCATGCCTATCCTGTAGGGGGTGGGGCGAATATGGGTAGGGTAGGAAGCCTTCGAGGGCAGCTGAGGGGTCACTAGTGGCTGTAACCTGCGACCAGTTGGACCGGCTAAGGTCAGCAAGGAAGTCATTAGTGTTGAATTTCAAGTAGTCCCTCATCTGAATAACTTTACAGGGGACCTTGGGGGTGAGGATTTTCCAAATGCAGTAGGTGGGGGAGTGTTCCAAGATGGAGTCTGGGAAGAGGCCAGACGCTATGATGTGGTCCAGCCTGTTGCTCAGCATCCAGTCTACACGGGTACCTTTTTCCCCTGAGGAGGATAGTCTGGTTGGTTCAGAGATAAGTTGGCCAAGGGTTAGACCTGACAGTAGGGGCTCATATAACTTGGAGTTGCCAACCAGCCAGTTTAAGTTGAAGTCTCTGAATGCAAGGAGTTCACTAGTAACCACTTTAGGACCGAGGCAGTCAAGGAGGTAGGAGAGGCCATGAGCTCCACCATTTGGAGGGTTATAAACAGAGACCGGGTGGAGCTTTTCTGAGTTGCCCAGCAGAAGGAGGGCATGTAGGAACTTGCATGAGGGGGAGGCAGGGTGGGGCATGGCCGACACATGAAGGTGGGTCTTGTAGTAGAGCAGTAGCTCACCCCCTCATTTGTTTCCCTCCCTATCCTGCCTGATAGTGTTGTACCCAGGGAGGGCACAGACAGAGTCTGGGGAGGCTGGCTTGAGCCATGTTTCTGAGATCCCCAGGATGTCCGTATTATAGTGAGCAACCCAAGCCATCAGCTCAGTGAGATTAGCTAGGAGGCTGCAGACACTGATGTGGGCAACCTTTAGGCCCTTTGCATTGTGCCACTGGGGAGGGGACGGGGGGAAGACATGTCAGCAGGGGGGCCCAGGGAAGGGCAATAATCAAGTCCTGGCAATGGGGGGGGTATAATCAGGTACAATTGAATACTTAGGCAGTCTAGTCACAGTAGGACAGATAAGCAGCTACGCTATACTACTGATGAAGGCCAAGTGACAGGAGGACAATACAGATTCAGGGAGCAGGAGGCAATAGCAATGGGAAAGATATTACCTGACAATGCAGGGAGCAATTTGGAGGAGGAGGTATCAACAGTATAGTAAGCTACCCCTCCAGTGCGGAGCCAATGACCTATTAATAACAGTGGAGGCAGAGAAAGGAGAAATGTCTGCCCTTTGAGTTGCCCAGAATAGTGAGCGCGCCTTCCACAATCAATTATGTCAGTTGGCTTGATATGCAGTTTGCTATGTCCTATATCTTTAACTAAACAGTTCTGCAGGCAGCTGTATGGAAGACAGCAGATAGGGTAACACATTCAGGCATAAAGTTATTATGTTTGCTTGCATGCATGTGCAAGAAACATAGTACCATCATCCAAGTTTTTGTAGGTGTGGCACCCTGTCTTCCAATTCAGTCAGTGTGTTTGCAGGCACGGCCACAGTTCACCAATGAATGCTGCAGCTGTCTATGACAGCAGTTGAAAATGCAGTGCCATACAGTTCAAAGGGAGAGCTATGCTTCAGTAAGCAGCGATAAGATAGTGTTGATTAGCAATTTGCCAGCAATCCTGCTTGTATACGTCTCTGCTTTCTCTTCTCGGAACATAAATTCAGTTTGAAGTAAACTTTTCATAGGACTATCTTTCTGGGAGGAGGCGACAGGGGTGCCCAATCCCCCTTCAGCTCAATTAACCCCCCCCAAAAGAAAAAGACTTCCAGTTGCCATGCTGGGAGCCCACCCCAGCATGGCACACGTCTGTATGGCTGACAGGGATGCCCAATCCCCCATCGGCTCCACTGCCCCACCAAAAAATCTCCAGCTGACGCCAGAGCCCACCCCAGCGTGGCACAAGTTCTGTGTTGTCCTCCTAAAAAGAAAACAAACACCTGAAAAGAAAAAAGCGGTCCCTCGTTGATTGTCTTGCCCCCCAATCTGCACCCACCCTCTGTGCATCCACCTCTCCACACCCCCACCTCACCCCTACTTACCTCCGGAGTCTGGCGAGATGATCTTCGGTGGACCAGGAACACATCTGCACTCTTCAAAGCCGATCGCGAACTGAAGAAATGCCTGCAAGCTGTATAAAGGGATGAATAGGATTTTTTCAACTTTGATGCATAACCCAGGCATGTTTTCGACTTTTTATAATTAAATTAATTAGTTTGGACCCTCCTCATGAATTCTGGCATTGTCATGGTGTTAATCAGCCCCGAAGTTGATTTCCGTGGTCACTGCGCTGAACCACCTTTTGGGACCGATTTACGAAACAACAGTGTCACAGTTCATGAGGTAGGCCCCCAAAAACCCTATGTTGAAAATTTGGTGAAAACATTTCCAAAGATGACTGATTTATGAGCGTGCGTTGCACAGTTCCTATGCACGTCCGTAAGTTCATGAATTTTTTAATATTTTCATTCCAGATTTTCAACATTACCATTTTACCACACCTCCTTATGAGTAGTACAGCTGTCATTTTTCACGTCTCGCTCAAAATGTGTTTCTGCGCATGTAGCGCACAATGGCGCAGTCGGTGTGCAAAATCAATGTTCGGGACAGATTAAGAAAATCAAGTGACATTGTTCATGAGCAGAGGTCTTAAATGGCTATGTTAAAATTTGGTGACAAAAGTCCATAAAATGATTGTGTTATTTAGCTAGCATTGCACAGTTTCTACGCACTGTAAGTTCATGAATTTGTAATATTTTCAGTCCAGATTTTCACCACTGGCATTTTTCCACACTTCCTTATGAACAGTACAGCTGTCATTTTTCACACCATGGCCGAAATGTGTTTTCGCACTTCCAGCGCAGAAATGCATGGTCGCTGTGGGAAATCACTGTTTGGGACAGATTAAGAAAATCACAGTGACACTGTTCATGAGCAGAGGTCCCAAAATGCCTGTGTTGACAATCTGCTGTAAAAAATCCCCAAACTAATTACATTACGTGTGTGTGTTGCACAGTTTCTATGCACGCTCGTGACTTCACCATTTTTTTAAATATTTTCACTGCAGCTTTTCAACATTGCCATTTTTTATACCTCCCCATGAACAGTACCACTGACATTTTTCACATCCTGTTCGAAATGTGTTTTCACACCTGTGGTGCCAAATGGCGTAGTCGCTATGCAAAAGCAGCTTTCGGCAAACAAACTGATATTGCCACTGTTCATGAGGTGGGGGTCACAAAAAAATATGTTGAAAATTTGGAGTGAAAATACCAACAACATCTGAGGCATTAGGTTTCTGACCATAACGCTCACCCTGTACAGAATGACAGGCATCAGGGTGTGACTTGGGATTGTCGCCTGTAATGCTCATACCATTCCACCCCACCCACACCCTGCAGCCAGTGAGAGGAATCAAAGTGTGCCTTGGACTCTTCAGCCCAAGTTCACCTCATTCTCCTATACAGCACCCATCTCACTGTATTTCCTGATGGAATGGGGTGAACATAAGAGCCAAAGACCCCAAGGCACACCGTGACACTTGGTGTCTGCAGGGTAGGGTGTGGTGAAATGGCATGGCCGTTATGCCTGACGACCCAAAGGCACACCCCGATGCTTGTCAGTATCTGCAGGGTGGTGGTGGGGTTGGCTTCAGTTCAATACTTCACTGCCATTCCTATTATGCAGCTCTCTAACTCCTACACTACCAATGCCAATGCCAGCAAGTAAACATTCAGCAATGACAAATGCTCGTTTTGATAAGCATTGCATTGTTGTTAAAATACTGCATAAGAGAATAGTTAGGAAGGATGTTCTGTAAGTTTGTCCTAGGTAGCAGTGTTCAATGTGCACAAGTCCTGCTGATCTGATTGTGGGCGCACAAGTGTACCTTACTTAAAGTTTACGTGCTGCTCAACCAGTTCTGCAGAACCCACCCCCCTTATGCCCCAGGGCAGGAGCTATAAAATTCAAGGATATCTAACAATTAAAGATCAAAGGTAAAGCAGGTAGCAGGGGGTTACAGATCAAAAAAACATCTCATCAAAATAGTGGAACGATGTCAATAAAATATTAAATATTATAGAATGCTTTAAAACCATCTCACAAGTAAGAACACAGACTTGAAAGTCACTTCATGGGGAGTCCATATGATTTTTTATTATTATTACTACTATTATTATTATTATATGTTTTTATCCTCCTGGCCATGATGGAGGAGGCTCCCTTCTGCCGACCTCACAGCTCACATTACACAGTTCACAGCCTCCCCAGTACTGACCTTGCGGCTTGGGCTCCCACGGATTGCGTCCCTGAAGTGGGATCAGGAGGGAGAGGGCTGCCTTCCCCACTGATGCCTGAAATCCACTCTGTCGCTGCAGGTCATCCCGGTGATTAAACGGGTGGGGATGCATTAGGCAGGCAACATGTGCCCCCCCGTGCCTGCCATTTTCTGCCTGTGTTTTCTACCCTCTCTTCCCCAGCCACAGCAGCTTCGAGGAGCGAATGTGCGTGGAGATGCGCAGCTTCCTTCCCCTCCTGCTGACTAACGTCTGCCTCCTAATGCTCCTGTAGGCTTACCGCCAGGTCTCCACGTAGTGGCAGGCAAGAGCTGGTGCAACCAACCTCCCTGATCTGTTGCTACTGGGCACCCTTATGCACTGCCCTTGGGTAGCTGGGGAGGACCTTCCACCACATCACAGAGTGAAGTCTTCACTGTTGAACCGCTGGAGAGTTGGGTGGAGGGGGAAAGAGAGCCTTCGTGGAGTGGAGTCGGTGGGCGAGGGGCACAGTCATCTGCCCAGTACTTCCCCGCCACCAACTTCCCATGAACCTCCCCGCGGCAGAGGGAGGGGCTGTGTGTGGAAAACACAGTCTGATCTCCCCGAGGCCAGGTTCTCTGATTCTCATCAGCCTCAAAGGGTTCCACAGGCGACTGTGGTAGCTGGTCCCCCGGTGGGCGTGAAGACAATGGAGACCCAGAAAACACAGAAGGAGTCCGTTGGTGCACAGGAGCCTGACATCCAAGTAGAGGCTGTACTGGAAGAGGGACAGTCCAGATCTGACTCTGAGTCTATGGTGGATGTGGCCCTGTAGATAGAGCCAAAAACCCAGGGAAGGGGTACATAGATACATACAGTAGATACATAGACAGTGTCTGCAGATAAGGGCCTATGGGCCACCCAGTCTGCCCATTTGAGCTTGTGAGTTCAGTTTATGTTTTCCTAGAAGTCTGTTGCCCCTTACCCCTGACCTCCAGAATTCCTTTATGTCTATCCCATGCATTCTTAAATCCCGTGATTGTTTCAGCCCCCACCACTTCCTCTGGCAGGGTATTCCACTTGTCCACCACCGTTCTGTGAAGAAATTCTTCCTCATGTTTCCTCTGAATCATCCTCCCTCCAACTTCATCCCATGCCCTCTAGTCCTGGAACATCTTTTTCGCTTAAAAATAGTGTATTTCTGCACCCTGTTCCTCCCTGTAAGATACTTGTATGTCTCTAGAATATCCCCTCTCTCCCTCCTCTCCTCCAGGGAGTACATGTTCAGTTCCTTCAACCTGTCCTCATAGGACTTGTGATGCAATCCATGTACCATCTTTGTTGCCTCCTCTGAACCTTCTCTACCCTGTCTATGTCCTTACATAGGTAAGGTCTCCAGAACTGTACACTGTACTCCAGGTGGGGCCTCACTAGTGTCTTGTATAGTGGAATTATGACCTCCCTTTTCCTGCTGGTGATGCCCCTGCCTATGCATCCCAGCATCCTATTTGCTTTACCTGCTGCCTTGTCACACTGTTTCACTACCTTGAGGTCATCAGAGATGATAACCCCAAGATTCCTTTCCTGCTTGTTGCATGCAATATCCTCACCCCCCAACTGATATATTGTGCCAGGGATTTTGTGCCCCATATGCATTATCTTGCACTTCTTTGCATTGAATTTCAACTGCCAAACCCCTGACCATTCTTCAAGTTTCTGTAGGTCCCTTCTCATTCTGTCTACACCCTCTGGTGTGCCTACTTTGTAACAGAGCTTAGTGTCATCAGCGAACAGTGAAATTCTGCCTTCTAGGCCCTGCACAATGTCACTGATGAAGATGTTAATTAGGACCGGTCCCAACACTGATCCCTGTGGTACCCCACTGGTCACTCTTCCCTCTGTGGAGTGACAGCCATTTACCACCACCCTCTGTGTCCTGCCACCCAGCCAGTTACCTACCCACCACACTACTGTCTTGCCCACACCCATATTCCCCAGTTTGTGTAATAGTCTTCTATGTGGCACAGTGTCAAAGGCCTTGCTGAAGTCCAGATAGGCCATGTCCACTGCCCTCCCTGATCCACCTCCCTAGTCACCCAGTCAAAAATTCAATGAGATTGGTCTGACATGACCTCCCCTGGTGAAACCATGCTGCCTTGGGTCCTGTAGTCCATTGACAACCAGATGTTCCACCAATCTCTCTTTCAGTAGTGCTTCCATGATCTTCCCCACTACCGAGGTGAGGCTGACTGGTCTGTAGTTCCCACTTCCTCTTTGTTCCCACTTTTGTATAAGGGGACCACATCTGCTGTCCTCAGTCTTTGGGTACCTCCCCTGTTTCCAGTGATTGGCTAAACAGGCTAGCCAGAGGTTCAGCCACCACCTCTCTTAGTTCTTTAAGGACCCTGGGGTGCACCCCATCTGGCCCCATTGCTTTATCAACTCTTATTACTTCCAGTTCCTTCAGGACCCTTTCTCGTCTAAAGGGACTTGTGTCCATTTCTGCACCATTCTCACCCTTGTACTCCCTTCAGACCCATTACCCTCCTCTTCCTCAGTAAAGACTGAGCAGAGATACCTGTTCAGTATGTCAGCTTTACTGTTGTCATCCTACACGCGGCCCCCATCCTCCCCCTTCAGTCTCACTATCCCTCCCTTTGCCTTTCTTTTTTCACTTATGTACCTGTAAAAGGTTTTGTCCTCTACCCACTGATTTTGCAACGTGTTCTTCTGTCTGAGCTTTGGCTTCCTTACTGACCTCCCTGCCTCCCTTTGCTTCTCTTGGTACTTCTCCCTATCCCCTTCTGCCTGTGTCTTTTTGTATTGCCTGAATGCAATCTTTTGGCTTTCACTTTCTTTGCTACCTCTTTGGAAAACCATAATGGTCTCCTCTTCCTTTTCTCTTGCTAACCTGCTTAATGCATAATTCTTTGCTCTTGTAATCCCCATTTTAAATACTGCCCACTGTTCCTCAACCCTGATTCCTGCCCCATTCCTTAATGCCTCTTTCAAGTATCTCCCATTTTCCCAGTCTGCCTCCCTAAATCCAGGATACGTGTTTTTGTGTGGTTTGGTTCTGCTCTTTTTGTGATTTCAAACCACAATGACTGGTGGTCACTGTTCCCCAGGTGCTCCCCCACTGTTACCCCCATTACACTGTCCCTGTTTGTGAGCACAAGGTCCAGTATTGCCTTCTGCCGAGTTGGTTTCAGGACCAGTTGCTTGAGGAAGGCACCCTGAAGGGATTCCAGGATAAATCTGCTCCTAGCTGATGCTGCTGCTGGGATGCTCCAGTCTACGTCTGGAATATTGAAGTCTCCAACCAGTACTACCTCACTCTTGTCTGCCATCCTTTGGATGGCTAGCATCAGCTCCCTATCTGTTTCTTCTTCCTGGACTGGTGGTCTATAGACCACACCTGTGCAGATGGCTGGCCCCATTTTCCTCTCCAGCTTAACCCACAGTATCTCTCCCCCATTTTGTTCCTTCTGGATCTCTGTGGCCCTTATGTCATTTTTCACATACAGTGCCACTTCTCCTCCCTTCCTACCTACCCTGTCTCTTCTGAATATGTTGTAGCCAGGTATGGCCATCTCCCAGTCGTGCTTATCATTACACCAGGTTTCAGTGATGGCCACAATGTCCAGGTCTGACTGCACCATGACAGCCTCCAGATCTTCCATCTTGTTGCTAAGGCTCCTGGCATTGGCACACATGGCTTTCCATGATTTGACCTCCCTAGACTGTTTCGCTGTTCTACTCCAGCTCCTTCCTTGGTTGTCCTTTATCCCTGGTTCTCCTTGCTGTCTGCCCTTCTGCTGAATTTTGCCCCTTTTCTGCACATCCACCTCTTGGGCGCTAATCTCCATCTTTTGCACACTGCTTTGTAGAGATAGCCACTCCTCGGTTCACTGGTTCCACTGCTAGCTGTGGGGGTGAGCAAGTAGGTACCCTCCTTGCTGGTCTGCCACCCCCTTGCTAGTTTAATTGCTTGTCAATGTAGCATTTAAACTTATCATTCAGTGCTTGATTCCCTCCAGGATGGATGCAGGCCGCAGGCTTGAACAAACCTCCATCCCTCCAGGTGGGTCCCCAGTCACCAATGAATCCAAACCCTTCCTCACAGCACCAGTTCTTCAACCATGAGTTAAAGTTCCTGGTGCATGCACTCCTATGCTCTCCCTTGCCTCTCGCAGGTAGTACTTCTGAGAAAGTGACAAAAGTAGCTACTTGCTTGAGATCCCTCCCCAATTTCCTAAACTCTTCCTGAACTAACCATCAATATGAGGACACAGTGGTGGAAAGAGATATTCCCCAGCCCTATATACTGCCTGTGCTGGGAACAGAGGACAGTACCCCCCTGTTGCCGGATAAGCATCACCGCTAACTGGCAAATATGGAAGCCCTACACCTCATGGACCTGAATTACTTAAGATATCATGAAGGTAGATGGCCCCAAAAGGTCAGGCACCCCAGACCAGTATACGTTCAATTCCTGAATGGTCACAAGCTGAACGCTGGGTGCGTAGGCATCTGAAGAAGGAATATCCCAGGGAAAACTATTCTTGTGTGAGCAAGCGTACATGGGACATCACAGAAGTCAGGTGCTCAGACTGGGTATTTTCTGGAGCCGTTGAGAAGATCCACCTACGGAACCGAGTGGGGCCATCTGATCTAGCCTACGACAGGGAGAAGGTGATAACAACTGCCCTGTGCATCTGTGCCTCTATTGTGTGGACAGGGATAACATTGTTTAAATTGTTTGCTATGGTACAGGACAAGACCAGGGCCCGCTGTAAGTACTATGTGATCAGCAAAGACTGCCTGGGCACTGAATGCATCAAGCCTAACCTGTTTCTATTATGCGCCTGATGCTGCACCTAAGGGAGAAGAAGTGAAACTTTGCCCACAGTGCCTCCTCAGTGCTGCTGTAAGACTGCTACTGCGCCTGCCTTGATGGACAATTGGTGAGACTGTTTCAAATGCTTTGGGATATACTGTGTATGGAAAGTGCTAAATAAATGCTGATTATTCTTCTTCTTCAATTTGTTGTTCAAATATGTGCCATATTAACCTGCTAGCTGTTTAGAGGAAAAAAAACGTAAACATGCCTTGTACTGTTATGCTGTTAAAATGTTACGCATGTTAGTATTGTATGGCCTTACTCCCACCGTGGGAGGTATAGAAAGCTGGTATAGTCTTTAGTTTGGGGATTTAGAAGGGTAGGAATGTCCACATGTGGTCTTGCCTTGAAAAGAAAAAAAAGACCCAGTGATTTGGACATTGTTTCAATAGGACTCTTTGAATTCTTGCACCCACGTAATGGACTGAGCACTGCGGTGCTGACAAAACTGTTTGAAAAAATCTAGCATAGTGATAGCAATGTTATTCAGCGTACTTTATTGTATAGGATAACAGAGTATGTTGTTAAAGTAGGACAGATAAGGTATAGAAAAATATTAAAAAAGTGTGTTAGTATGTATAGTAGTTGATATACAAGTGAGAGGATTTAAGGGGGAGAAGCCAGGCCAATAGCAGTGTAGCCCGTTAAAAGTATTATTACTCAGGCCAGCCCAGTGGCAGTGACGGTTGAGGCGCTGGATGCCTTACCTTGCACTACCCCGGTGGCCCGGTTTCGGGAACAACCTCGGGTTGTCGGGGTGCTGGCCTGGGGGGTCAGCCCCCCTTTATGAAGTGGACTAACTTTGGCCAACTTCCATGATTGAGAAACAGCGCAAAGGGAGAGGGGAAAGGTTGAGTAGGAGAGTAAAGGGAGCTGCAATGGCAGGAGCTGAGAGGTGGAGGAGTTTGGGGTTCAGATCTTTGGGGCTGGACTTAGATGGGTTGAGGGAGGAGAGGGCAAGCAGGGTTTCCCAGATGGCCACGAGGGAGTGGAAACTCAGGGGAGGGGTGGGGAGGGGAGGAAAGTGCAACAGGAGGGGAAGAAGAAGGAAGGGTGCAGGTTGTGAACAGCAACAAAGGGAGGGTCAGACAGAGGGGAACCATTAACCATGAGGACTGGGGAAGGAGACTGGGTAGAGGAGGTCAAAAAGGCAGTGGATAACCTTCCAGAATTTAGCTGGGGAGTTACGTTTTTCTGGAGGTTGGCCTCGCAATATAGTGATTTCCTGGCCCAGACAGCCTTCATACAGCTGTTCCTCAGAGCTCTGTAAGGGATGATGTCAGGAAGGGAGAGGGATAATTTCAAGGGGGCCCAGATGAGATCATGGCACTTGTACAGGCTGATGATTTCAGAGGTAATCCAGGGGTGGTGAGAAGTTTTGAGTTTGGATTTCCTGCAAGGCCAGGGGCGGGGGCATGCAGTCTCAGATGGAGGAAATTTGGAGTGGAATGGGGTGAGGGCCATGTCAACATCAGAGGCAGAGAGGATGGCTGACCAGTTTGTTGCAGCGATGTCGCTCAGGAAAGCACTGAAGTTTAACAACTAGAGAGACCAGGACCAGATGTATTTTGGTGGGGGGGGAGACACCAGATGTTCCTGATGCAGAACATTATGGAGTGGTTGCTAAATGAATCCAGCAGTATACCTGCTATACCTGTTGCAACAATGCAGTGGTGGGGGGGGAGTTAGAACCCAGTCCAAAAGGACATCATTGGTGGACTGGGGATTGAACCGATTGGGTTCTGAAATAATCTGGGAAAGATTAAGGGACTCAGTTCTATGAATAGTAGATTTGGAGGACGTGAGAGACTAGTTACCCTGAAATACCCAGGAAGATGAGTTCACCTGTGGAGTAATAGGAGGTGATGGAGGAAAGACAGTCAACGGGGGAGGAGTGTGAGATATTAGGAGAGGCACAGACAACCCAGTGAATATAGGTACAGGTGACGTGAATGAGAGCCTGACTAGTGGAAATTCATAGGAGGAGGGCATGGCCTCCCTGATGGCCAAAGTACATGAGAGTATCTGGCAGACATAGATAGTAACACCTCCTTCATGTTTTCCCCTATCCTGCCTGAAGAGATTGAAATCAGGAAGGGTCTAGCTAGAGTGTGGAGTCCTGGAAGAGAGCCAGGATTCAGATACACAGAGGACATCAGAAGAGTGTAGTTGAAAGGTATCCTGTGACATACGCTACTCTCGAGCGGGCGCCTACCAAAACAGTGACCCACTTGCAGCGCATGTCAATAGGGCGAGAGAGCAGGGAGGGAGACCGGATGGGGGGGTTCACGAATAGCGACTGGATGTCGCTATATGTACACAGGCGGGGGCAGCGAGCACACTGAGCAAGGGGTGGGAGGGAGGGTTTGTGAGGTGGTGCTAAGGTGAGCTGCCAAGCTGGCTCCGTGGTGTGGTGGGTGGATGCTGGGCTGGGGTGGCTAGGATGCTGGTTCAGTCCATGCAGGGTATGTTGTGTTGTGCCCGGCCCGAGTATTTTTTTTTTTTTTTTTTTTTACAATTTTGCACCCCCGACATGCACCCCCTGGAGTTGAGAATCCTATAGTGGAGGTGCAGGTCACAGCCCCTGCATATCATTAAAAATTAGAGTCCTTGGCACCCTTCTGTTTTTCTCCAGGTGTATACATCACTGAAATTGATTTTCAGTGATGTAGACTCGCCATAACGAAGATCGCCTTTCCGTGATCGCCGTTATGACATGGAACCTAGCTGAACCCAGATGGAGAGGAGGTCAAGCTTAGGGAGAAGGCTCCTAGGCTTCAAAAGGAAAATATTAAGACACTTGGCAGTAGCAGATGGTGGGAGGGATGGGTGGAGGGACCAGGGTTGGTCACCATGGCGCCAGCCAGGAGGAGGAGGAGGAGGAGGAGCAGGTAAAAGAGAAGAAATGTGGAGTGGGGCTTCCTACCCTTTGAGAGGGTAGGAGAGCAGGGAAGAGGGGGCAATGAGGGGATTGGAGGGCATGGAGGAGTAACTCCAGGCTGAGGGTGGGGATGGAACGAGACCAGGATGGATAGGGAGGGAGGGAGGGAGGAAGAGGGTAGAGCGAGGAGGATGGAGGGAGGAGGAGACAAAGTAGGAGAATTGTATAGAATAGTAGAAATCTCCAAGGGAGCACAAATTGTCACAGCAGCTTGCACTTTCCTGCTCTGTGATTGGCTATGTAGATCAATGTGACTGTAGAGAGTAGGCAGAGAGTGGGCAGTGTTACAGAGGTGATTACTAATCTTAAACCTGTGATTGACGGAGACGGGAAGCCCCCAAAAGCCCTATCACAGAGTAATATGTTTGCTTGTGCAGTTGGCAAACAAACATAAAAACAATCATAACGGCTGATCATTTGGTGAGGGACCATGTACTAGGAGGAATAATCTTTGCCAACTGGGTGGATCCGTCACCAGGGCATCTTTCAACAGCTGGCCAAGTGCAGTTCTACCTTAGGTAAGTTTATGGCTCTGTTCAACTGGATCCCCACCCAAGAGAGGGTCCAGTCAGACACGGCTGTCTCCTTCCTTGACAAACATGCCATCCCTCATATCTAACAATCCTTGAGATAAGCGGCTAAAAATAATCTGGTTTATCTACATTTAGGGAGGTCCCTAAAGTGATTATAACTTCTACTCTATGCAGTATTCCTTTTATAACAACCAGCTCCCTTCTTTGTCTGATTTGTTTGACTGGCACTGTCCTCACCACCCTGCATTTTCTATAATATATACTGCATTTTATGGGATAAAAATAAGATCAGCCTCTTCACAGGTGACACTAAGATCTGAGCGCAAGTAGATGGGGGGGAGTTGGCAGATTACTTCAGAAGGATTTAACAAGACTGGAGGGCTAGTCGAACACATGGCAATTACAGTTTAACACCAAGAAGTGTAAGGTCAATGCACAGGGGGCCAGAAATCCTGGGAATAGTTACTGGTTGGGGGAGTGCAGCTATCCACGTCAATGGAGGAGAAGGATCTGGGCATACTAGTAACAGGGGAAATGAACCACTCGGCCCAGTGCAGGAGGGCAGCGGCAAAGGCTAATAGAATGCTGGGGTGCATTGCAAGGGGAATCACCTCTAGGAGAGAGGAAGTCATCCTGCCCCTGTACAGGTCCCTGGTGAGGCCACACCTGGAGTAGTGCGTGCAGTACTGGTGCCCCTACTTGGAAAAGGACATCAAGCTACTGGAGGGGGGGCAGCGAAGGAGAAACGCAAATGATCCTGGGACTGGGTGGTAAACCATATGAGGAGAGACTGAGGGAGCTCAATATGTATTCCCTGGAGGATAGAAGGGAGAGAGGGGACATGATTGAGACCTTCAAGTACCTGAAGGACATGAACAGAGTAAACACCAAGAGTATGTTCACATTGAAAGGTGGGAGGGAAACCAGGGGACACAGTCTGAAATTGGAAGGAGGAAGATTCAGGAGGGAAATGAGGAGACTCTTTTTCACAGAAAGGGTGGTTAATGGGTGGAATGTGCAGCCAGAGGAAGTGGTATCTTTGAGGTTGGTGAGCAACTTCAAGAGGGGTTGGGACAGGATCAAAGGGAGGGTCCAAACTGAGAGTGGACGGGGTGTGTGTGAAGGAAGCAGGAGGAAATAGAGCAGGGAGGGACAAGAGGAGGGGGGGCAGCTGCAGTCTAAATGGCTGAAGCACTGCACATTCAAGCAGACTAGACAGACTGTAAGGACAGTGTCTGCTGGCAATTTCGTATATTCGTATGTATATATGGCCCACCCATGCTCTCCGAAGTGTCCTGGCCTCCTGCTCTTTTAAGTCACTCTCTTGTAGGAGAAGCAGATCGAAGTGAGCACTGTTAAGTGCAGACAGGACCTTGGTATGTTCAAGGGGGACCCCATTTCATGCCTGTACCATGAGTCAAGCTTTAGGAACTTAGTGCACTGCCCCCCCCGATAGCACTTTCTATGACCACCCCCCCCCAAGGGCCTACCACATGCCAGCTAACAATACTTCCAAACATTTACAGTGCATCAGTGTTCTGCTTTTGGCTTCATGACCTAAACTGCTCAAATCGAGCCCAGCAACACCCACATCTATATTTCTACACATAGCATCATTCAGTACAAACAGTGTATACAATCCTACACCAAAGAACATGCCAAATAAAAACACACATTATTAATGATAAAAAGGGCCAGCAAACACTATATAAATAGTAGACACCCCCCCCCAACAACAATGGTCAGTATAACTTGCACTTTCATCCCAGATGTAGCCCCTAGGTGGCGCTATCCCAAGGGCTACTACCCCTGCCTGCTTGGCTAGTAGCAGGTTAAGGGGCTTGAGTTCTGAAACTGGTGTCCCGTGTTTAGGTTTAAAAGTATTGCCTGTGAATGCCTGTGTGGCCTCCGTGTACTGTCCGTTTAAGGGCTGCCTGTTTGCAGTCGTAATTAATCTAAAGGGGGGAGCTATTATTGTAATTGACAGCTGGACCCACCAATTGGACCTTTAGGATCCAAGGAAAAAAAAAACGAGCTGTCTGCTGGCAAGCCAGATTGAAGTTGAGGTTCGAGAGGGGGAGACAGCTCGTGATAGCGGGAGAAACATATGGGCTCCTGGATTCTTGTATCACACCAGCCGTGAGCATTTTCTGCAAGTGTCTTCTCACATCGTCTATGTCTGCAGGGGCTAGGTGTCGAGACCTCTCTTGAAATGGCCATTCATCGTGCAGGCGTATGTGATGCTCCACACCCTGGACACATCCCACATCCCATTTCTTCAACGAAAACACTTGATCTCTCTGGGCAAGTTTCTGGCTAATTCTAGTCTTCCATTCAGCTGGCAACAGGGAGTCAGCAAAATCAAACAAGTCGGGAGTCATTCTATCTGTCCTGCCAGGGTGCTTGTTGCTGGGCAACACTGTGGTGTCTGCACAGTGTACCATAGCTAGGGTGCATCCTCTGCTCACCCAGATCTCCTGATCTGTCACATTATGAATCTGGACCATCACTCGTCGTGCATAGGCATGAGCATGAGCTGGCAAGATGCTGGGCTTAACCAATAATCCTTCCGGCAATTTTCCATCACCTGGCATGTCCAACATCAGTATTTTGTTCTTGACATCTTTGCAGAGGCGGACCTTCCCTTGAACGGTACACTGGGCATTAGGGGCCAGTACCACTGAATCGGGATCCTTCTTCCACACGACCCCTACCGGTTCATCCTGGTCCACACCCTTGAGGTTCTATTGCAAATCATAGGCCCTCTTGATCAGAGTGGGAATTCTTAGGGCCCTCCGAGTCCATCGCCCTTATTTCTCGTGACAGAGTTGTGCCAGTCTCCCAAACATATGGGCGTTGGTCCCAATTAACAGGGGAACCCCATCATACAGTCTAGTAGGGGGACACACTAAGACCAGTGTCTTGACTTGCTCCTCTACACCAGTTACAGCTGCAGGAAACGACAACCAGAAGCGGACATATCCTAGCTAGGGATAAGACTTGTCACTCAGCCCCCACACATGTAGGCCTTCCAGGGATTGTAAGGGCACAGCAGATAAGTGTTTGTCATACCAGTCCTGAAACAGAATGGTCACTTGTGACCCACTGTCCAGCACAGCCCGAGTAGGAATACCATTCACAGCCATGGTAGTCTCTATTGAAGGGCCCACAATTTTGACCAGCCTGGAGGGACAGCAGCAGGAGACTGGATGGAGAATTTCGCCACAAAGGGGTTGGAGTTAGGATGTCCGAAATCTTCACTGTGGTCATTTCATGCACCGCTTGACCACTGATTCATTTTCTGAAGCTCTCCTTGAAGCCAGTTCACCACTTTCTCTAAGTCTTTCTGAGACCGGCATTCCCTCTTCATATGGCCATCCTTTCCACAGTTGTGACAAACAATAGACTCTTGGGTCATCCTTGGAGAGAACATTGCATGAGGAACTAAAGTAGTAGCAAGGGATCAGGGTCCAATATCTGCTTGCAGCGGTGAGAGGGGTGCAACGTGTCTCAATAGTTCCTTTAGGGTGGCAGTCAATTCTTTGATTTCTGCCTGGAAGCTGCCCTCGATAGAGGATGCCTGAGGGTGCACCCCAACCCCCATGGTAGTCAAGTCCTGAGAGGAACCAGAATCTTGTTCCATGGGGGGGAGCCATTGCAGTGGCGCCCGCCTTCAGCTCTCGGACTTCCTTTAATAGCTCGACTTTCAAAAACTGGGCCCAGGGCGGGAAGTCTTTTGCATTCTCAGAGTGCTTGTTAGGTGCCGACTTTTGCCCCTGAACCCCACTTGGATGATCACTCTCTGTCACTTGCACAGTAGCAGCAGATATTGGTGAAATCCCCCCCCCCCGGGTCACCTTTGCTCAACCCCCCGAATTTCTTTCATTAGCTCGTCATAAGAGGGGGGTGATTCCAGTCGATTAGCGAGGAGTAACAGAAGCAGTAGCAATTCTGAAAACGGAGCAGACTTAAGGATCCAGTCCAGCCTAGTTCGATCTAATCCATTTGATGGCAAACTACTCTTTCTGAGGCACTCTTGTAGCAGCTTTTCAAGCTGAGGTACATACACAGACAATGGCTCCTCTGAGTACTGCTGGGCGTTTCTTACTCTCCACCACAGGTCCTCATCTGAATCCGGGCTCCCATACACATTCTCCAATGCATCAAGATAGTCCTATGCAGTTGCTTCGGGGTTATTGGCCTGCTTGGCATGGATGGTAGCCAGGGCAGGACCTCGGAGGCTCTCACTCAACCTCTTTCATTTCTCTGCTTCTGAGCATTGCCATTCAAGTAGTAGAGGGGCAATATAGTCTATCCAGGTCTCCCAGTCATTCTCCCCCGGGGGGGGGGAGGGTGCCCAAGAAGATTCTCAACCTTCGGTAGGAGTCATGACTAATGGCAGGTACAGATATAGGGGGCCAGCATTGGCATGGGCACAGAAGGCAGGGCAGTAACAGGTGCTGGAGTGGGAGGGAGTGTTGGGGACGGAACACCCCCAGGTGGCAGGAATAGTTTCTTAAAGTCCACTACGGTTTTCCCTTCCTTCAGCAACAACTTAGCAAATTTCCCCTCAGAAGTCTCAGATAATAGGGGGAGCTCATCCTCCCCAGGGTCTTTACTGTCTCTAGTTATCACTGTGCAGGCGACTGGGGTCCCTTTTGGGGCAATAGTCTGCTGCACTTTGGAACTGTCCACTGGGTCACTACACTCTACTAAGGCTATGAAAGTTTGGGCGGTCAAATCAGTCTGTCGCCCCACCACCACAGCGTTTGTTAAACATTCAGCTTTGGAAAGTACTCCTTCTACAGCATCTTTACCCATGTTCAGGGGAATATCCACTACAAGCAGGGCATTGTGAGGGTCAATTTCCTGCCCTTTACACCACCCCACCAACTGGTGCACAGTCACCTCTGTTGGGGTAGCCATTTATATTTGACAATAATTTGTAATTTCAGCCATTAGAAGACACAAAATCCCAGCAGTGAGCCTCCAAGATGTAACCCCTAGGCGGCGCTATCCCAACGGCTACTACCCCTGCCAGCTTGGCTGGTAGCAGGTTAAGGGGCCTGAGTTCTGAAATGGGTGCCTCCACCCAGAGGTCAGGGTTGGTAGTGGTCAAGCTAACCTGTGCACAGCCCTCCGGAACACTGTAACCCCCCTCTTTCCCCTCTAGTGGCCTGAAAACTGTACAATAATCACTTTCACAATACCCTGGTACACCACACAAGTACCCACACCGTTTGCACTTACCACCAGGGCTGGTTCCCCTGGCTTGACCCTGGGAACCCCCAGTAAAACAAGGTTATACACAGTAAATAGCAACAGTACAGTACTTTGAGGACATACTGGAACCACAGTCAGATTACATGCAGAAAAACTTAGATCTGATTTATTCAGGGGACTTGAACAAGGGAGGGGCAAAATCAGGTTAATTAGCTTAAAGGTTATATCAATCAAACAGTTATGCATGCGCTTTGAGTCCCCCCCCCCACACAGTCACACCTCGGGTACCCAGGTGGAGGAGAGATGGCCTAGCAAGGACCGTTGCCCAGGGTTGGCCAGCGTCGCAGCTGGTTGGGGCCATGTGATGGAAAACACAACACGCACAGCACACACCACTAGCAATACATACTAACATACTAACATACTAAAATGCCAGCAGAATAGGCCTAATGGTCTTTCATGTCTGCTCGTTTGGTCAGCCCCCACCCTGGGTGCTGACCTTGCTGTCCCCCTCGCCTTCTCTGGCTTCTCCCTTCCCAGTTCCGGATATTCTTGCTGCATTGGATTTTGCTTCCTGAACCCTTCCCCTGTACCTGTCCCACCCCCTCTTGAACCCCTCCACTGTCTCTGCCTCCACCAGCCCCCTAGGTAGTGCATTCCATGGCTCTACCACCCTCTCAGTGAAGTAGCACCTCCTCCTTTCTCCCCTGAATCTTCCCCCCTCCAGCTTCCACCCATGCCCTCTAGTGGCCCCTTCCTCCTTCCTTCAAGCACCTCACTGTTCCTCCCTATTTACCCTCTCATGTACCTGAAGACCTCTATCATGTCCCCCGGTCCCTTCTCTCTTCCAAAGTGTACATATTTAGCTCTTCGAGCCTCTCCTCATAGGTCCTGTCCCCAAGCCCAAATCATTTTGGTTGCCCTCCTCTGACCCTCTCCAGGAGGTTAATGTCCTCTTTAAGTGTGGCCTCCAAAACTGCACTCAGTACTCCAGGTGTGGCCTCACCAAGCAGTTACAGAGGGAGTATCACTCCTCCTTCTGGAGGTGATCCCAGCGATGCATCCCAGCATCCTGTTGGCCTTGGCTGCTGCCCTCCTACAAGTCTCAGAGTTGTTCATCTTGACATCCACCACCACCCCAGGTCCCCTCAGCCATTGAGACTTGTAGTATTCCCCAGGGTGTACACTTGGCCTGGGTTTCTGGCCCAGGTGGAGTACCTTGCATTTCCCTGCATTAAACCTCAGCTTCCACTTTCTAGACCATCTTTCCAGAGCCTCCAGGTCCCCCTGCAGGGCCACCCTCCCCTCCTCCCCATCCACCACTGCCCCCAGTTTCGAGTCATCTGCAAAGAGACTCATCTCACTCCTGATTCCTGTCCTTATGTCAGATACGTAGGCGTTGAACAGAAGGGGCCCAAGGACTGATCCCTGTGGGACCCCACTAATGACCCTCCTTGGGGAAGAGATTATCCCACCAACTACGACCCTCTGGGTCTGGTCCTGGAGCCAATTGCCTATCCATTGGATCATCTGGTTTCCCACCCCCATTTCTCCTAATTTATCCAACAGGCCCCGTGAGGAACAGAGTCAAATGCCTTGCTGAAGTCCAGAAAGAGGACATCCACTGGTCTACCCAGGTCCAAGGCACTTGTCACCCAGTCATAGAACTCCACCAGGTTTGTCTGACACGATTTCCGGATGAATCCATGCTGTTCATCGCCCAGGCACCCTGACTTATCCAGGGCCCCCTAGCCACTCCTTGACAATGCCCTCCATCACCTTGCCCACCACTGATGTCAGGCTGACAGGCCTGTAGTTCCCTGCCACCTCCCTTGATCCCCCTTGTGGATAGGCACTACATGCGCCACCTTCCAGTCTTGGGGCACCCACCCTGTCCTCAGAGAGATGGTGAAAAGCTCTGCCAGGGGTTTCGCCAGGACATCTGCAAGTTCCTTCAGCACTCTAGATGTAATTTATCCGCCCCTGCTTTCTCCGTCTTAAGGGAGCTGAGGGCTTCTCACTCTCTGCTGTGATTTCCACCTCCAGTACCTCTTCTCCCTGCTTAGCCCTCCCAACCTGCCAGTGATGCCCCTCTTCCCAGACCTGCCGATTGGTAAGGGTCCCCTCCTCATTATCTCTGTCTCCTCCCATGTATGATGCAGCATCCCCATTTTCCCTGGTGAAAACTGAGGTGAAGTACTCATTTAGTACCTCAGCCTGCTCCTCTGGGTCTTGTGCCCATCTCTCCCCTGATTTAATCCTGCTAATCTGCCCCTTCACCCTTCGTCTTTCCCCAATGTATCTAAAGAACCCCTTTTCCCTCTCCTAATTTCCCTGGCCAGGTTCTGCTCCTTCCTTGCCTTAGCCGCCCTCACCACTCTAGTGGCCCTTCTAGCCAACAGCTCATACTCCCCTCGATCCCTTTCACTCCTTGAGCACTTGAATTTCTTATAGGCTGCTTTCTTTCCCCGCACCACCTCCTGGACCTCCCTGGTCCACCAACAGGGTTTTTGGGCCCTACCACATTTCGTCTTACTCTTGCACAGGTGCTGGTAGCATCCTGCACCCTCTCCTGATGATTTCCCACCTATTATCAGCGCCCATGTCTGACCCAATCCCATCCAAATGCTCCTTAAGGATCCTTCCCATTTCCTTAAAATCCACCCCTGAAGTCGGTTACTTCTGTCTTGTGCAGCCTTCTACCCTCCTAGGTCCAGGCAGAACCAGACTGTGGCATGGTCACTCCCCGCCAATGGGTCCCTTACCTCCAGGCTCTCAATCTGGTCACCGTCTGCCAGGACCACATCCAGTACCTGTGCTCCCCGGTCGGTTCCCTCACTCTGCTGAGTTAGGAACGCCTTGAAAGACATCCAACAACCTCTGTTCCTGGTCACAGAGGATGTCATAGTCTCCCAGTCTGTTCCTGGCATGTTTAAGTCCCCAACACCACCACTTTTCCTCTGCCCAGTCTGCAGTCTCTCCTAACATCTGCCACCAGACTGTCCTCCAGCTCCTCCGCCAGGGCAGGGGGTCTATACACCACTCCTATTTTTACTCTCTTGCCCCCCCTTGTTATCAAGGTGACCCAAATCGCCTCCATGGTTCCCTCCGCCTCCTCAACTCCCCCTATGCCAATGCAGTTTTTTACTATCATTGCTACCCCTCCTCCCCTTCCCTCCCCCCTGTCCTTCCTTCACATGGTGTAACCCTCCAGGTTCAGGTCCCAGTCATGTCTTGCAGTGGCCCAAGTCTCAGTGACCGCTGCCACATCCACTGCCCCTCAGTTAATATCGCCTGAGCTCAGGCATTTTATTGCCCAAGCTCCTGGCATTTAGCAGGACTACCTTCCACCCTTTCCTATAGTTCCATTTCCCCTGCTCGTGTTCCCTTGAGATTCTGTTTTCTCCTGGTCTGCACTTTGCCAGCTGGTCTTTCCTGCAATCCTCCTGGTCCCCAGGGGTGGAGACAGAGTCCTCCTTTATCGGCATCCCTTGACTGCCTTTTCTCCCATCCCACCCCCTTCACAAGTTTAAACCCCACTTTTCACCAATGAACTCCTCCATTTTCAACTTAAGGATTCCCTCCTCCAAATTGAGATGTAGTCTATCTCTAGCATACAGCTCCTTATCTCCCAGGTCTCCCCCAATCCCCATCAACCCATACCCTCTGGCCTCACACCACTCCCTGAGCCACTGGTTTATCTCCCTAATTTTTCTTTTGTGTTCCCCACCAGCCCTTGGCACTGGCAGGATTTCTGAGAAGGAACTGTGCATCCTATGTCATGACAGACCCTGGCTAGCCCCTGAATCTTGCCTGTATCTCTAGCTCGCTATTTCCCTCAATGTCATTTGTGCCCAGGTGGACCAGTATGTCTGGGGAACCCCACAGTCCTTTGCCAGCTGATATACCTCGTGCTTAGCCCTGTGCACGGTTAGTCCAGGGAAGCATCTTGTTCTAACTGGCCAGGCTTCCTCCCTATCCCATTTGATACCCCTGATCATAGAATCCCCAGCAGGAGCACTCTGACCACCCTTTCCTCCATTCCCCTTCCATGTCCCTCATCCTTTCTACCGGCCCTCCACCCAGCCGGCTCCTTGTTCCTCCCCTATCTGGGTGCCACATGCCACCCTCCTTATTTACCATGGCCACCCCTCCCTCCAATCCTATGCCTCTCCTCCTCCTGAGTATCCTCTGTACCTTGTTAATTCCCTCACTGTTCGCAACTGGTCCTTCTCCCCATCTGCTAAACTAGCCTGGCTCATCCTCCCTTCCTTCCTGTCTCCATTTAGTTCCTCCTTGCTCATCGTGCTCCCTGGCCTAACCCCTCAGCTCTCTTTACTGAATCATCCTTGTACTTCTGGTCCTCTTTACCTTTCCTCCCAACTGGTCCTTCTCCTGCGCTTTCCTCCTCTTCCCCTCCTCCATTTACTACTCCCCATTCTCCTGCATTCCAGGTCCCCCTGTTCTTCCTGCTATCTGGCCCTGCCTCCTGCCCCCACTCCCACACCCTTTCCGCTCTCTAACCACCTCTGTCGTGGCTACATCCCCCTCATCCTTGAGCAGAAGAAGAGAATTGAAGCGGTTACTAAGTATAAGGTCTGATCCACCTCCCTGCCTTGCTTCCTTCTGTCCAGCACTGGCTATCCGCCTACTTCCTGAGAATGTTGTCCTCCTTCCCCTTTGTGAGGGTCCCCAGTTACCTGCCTGCTTCCTTGGTAGTGTCCTTTTGGACCCCCTCTGCCAGGGTCCCTATGTGACCCCTGAGTATTCTCCTGCACTCCTTTCCCTATACCCCCCCCCCCAGTGCTTGGTGCAACCCTGTGGGAGATTTCCAGCCCCCTTCCCCAACCATACCACCCCCTTCCCCCAGCTTTCTCCTCATCCCCGCAACCTCCTCCCTAAGCTGTGCTAGCTGGTAGCACACTGGGCAACCACCAAACTTCCAAGCCCAGTCCAGTATCATGGCTGCTCCACACTGTGCACCCCACCACCCTCCCAAAGATGCCGCCCTAATGATGTGGTTCCATCCCTTTCAAATAGTTTTCCTTGGGTGAGCCACCAGGTTCCCTATTCAAGATACCCCTACTGCCTAATCGGGTCACCCACTAATCCTAGAGACAGTCCCACTGTACACCAGTAACTCTGTTACTAGGTGCAGTACAACACATTAAACATGTAAGGAAATGAACAACCTAAGCTCCTCTCTCCGGCCTTTAAATCCAACCCCAGTGGCTAGAACTACATGAGCTGCACCAGCAGCCTTTTCCTCCAATTGCAGGGCAGGTCTTCCCTATAAATTTGCAGACTTCTGGGGGAGGTGGGTCTTGGGCAGACACCTGACAAGAGAGAGTGTATCAGCCCTGTGTCTCCCCTCCAAGCCCTGCAGCTAAAGAACCATCTCCAAGCAAATCCCACCAAACAGGTTTTAAATCAGAAGAAATAGGCCTCTACCAGCACAGCCTGTTACAAAGTGAAACATCCACAAAAGAGCCCCACTTACAGCCACTAAATCAGTTTACAAACATCCAAGATCCCCCAGAACAATACCCTGCTAGCCCCTTAGAAGCAAGAAAGAAAAGAGCTAACCTACCAAGTAATATCCACAAGAACCCTGTGAAAACAGCAGCAGCTACTGTCCTGGAACACAACTGATCCTGCCCCCTTCCAGTTCTTTCTGAGCCAGAGGGCTCAGTTCATAAAGGAAATGAAACAACAAGACAATCAGATGACACACTCAGATTAAGCTGTTGTTTCAGGGAGCTACCCTAGTATTTACTCATGATACCCAAGACTGGACGAAAATTGAGACTGCAGGTGGTTGATCTGGAATGCCAGGAGAAGCAGGGCCCACACGAGTCACCGAGGTGTCGTTCCTGTTCAAGCGTGGAGCAGGGGGCTGATCCCCAGGCATGTCTCTTGTCGATGGCTTCTCTGTGCAGCAGGTAGTCTGGCTGGGCCAGTCTGGCAAGGCCCAGACCGCATGGAGACAAATTCTGATGGAGTCCATTTTGGGCTGGATACAGCTTCTAGCAAGCAGAACACACTTCACACAGTGGGGAACTAACTCACAACCCATTAGCAGCACACAGCACATTTACATGTAAGGGAATTCTACTGTACCAGGCAAAGCGCTCCCCGGTCACAAATGCAAAGTCTCTGCACGCACTGGGAGCTTAGGGGTAGCTGGAACTCCTGACAGGCCAATCACATTCAGCAAAATATTCGGTCTTCTGGCCCACTTCAGTGGCTTACTTTAGATACACAACTTGGATTCAGTCTGAAAACAATTCTCTTTCCCCTCTCGGGGCAGCAGGCAGACATGCAGGCCAAAATTCAGGCCTTTCCACAGAGACTGTCTCAAGCATCTTGCTTCTTCAGCTCTCAATTTAGATCTGCCTTAAACAGCAGGCAGCTTGGGCGTTTCCCTCAGATCCAAAAGGTTCGGTTGGCTAATTCGGCTGTCAGTCAAAGCAAGAGCTCCCCCTTCAGTTGCAAAAAAGGTGCAAAAAGCCCCAAACTATAATTCCTACGGATTTTGACTTCAGACAGCTCCTGTAGTCCAGCTACATTTTAGGTCCCACCAGAACTGATTGGTCTAATTCACAGTCTCGGGCCAAATGGTGGGGATAAACATGACAGTACTTGCTGCAAAGAAGGCAAGTTAGACAAACTACATTATCATTAACACGCTAAATGATTTTCCGCAAATTTATTTATTTATTTCGATCTAGGATTACAATACCTTTGAGCCAAGGCTCTTTTACAAAGGTTCCACATCAGCGTGTGCAACAGTCATCATTTTTAGTTACAAACATATAGTCATTGGCTTGCAGACATGTAATAACCAGTACAAAGACTTGAGCTATGAGCAAGACAAGGGAAGGGGGTGGGGAAGTGAGGGTAGGAGATCGAGGGGGAAGAGGTGCAGGGTAGGAGATTGAGGGGGGAAGGAGGTGCAGGGAGTAGGGGAAGCACGGGAGGAGGTGGCTGGGGCGGGTGCAGGAGTGTAGATACGGGGGGGAGGTGGGCGAGGGCGGGAGACAGTGCAGCCAGGGAACCTTGTCGAGGGAATATGACAGGTAAGGTGCTAGGGGTGCAAAGACTGATTGTAAGTGCTGGGTGCTGGGGCATTTGCTGCTGGAACGGTGGAAATGTTAAGAAGGGCAATCGCAGGATACAAGCAGTGAGAGGCTCAGCTTGGACTTGAAGAGGCCGAGTGTTGGAGCAGTCACTATGTTGCTGCCAAGAGAGTTGAGCCAGTTGGATGCCCAGCAGGTGAATAATCTTTGTCCTTGGGTCGTGCAACATCATGGGATATGTTGTAGATGGGAATTGGATCTCCTTGTAGTGACATTCCTATGTCTAGGCTTAAGGAGGGCACAGACACCAGGTGGGGCAAGACCCATTATAATTTTCTTGGCCGTGATGCAGGTTTGGTATTTTTTACATTTGTCCGGTTGAAGCCATCCAGATTGGGAATAAAGGTCACATGTGTGGGTACAGCGATGTGAGCCACTGATGAGATGACAGGCCTTATGCAGGGAGGTCACGATACGTTTAAGAGCAGTGGTAGTTGCAGACCCATATATGATAAGACTATAGTCTATGATACTGACGATGGAGCTTTGGATGGCTACTGACAGTGCTTCTGGGGTTAGGTGTTTCCTGTGCCGGAATAATATGCCTAACCTCGCATTGGCAGACTTTGCAACATTGCTGATATGGACAGCGTATGAGAGGTGGGGATCAAGGGTGATGCCGAGGTACTTGAACGATTGTGTTTGCTCTAGGATGGCTCCTTGTTCGGTTGCAATGGAGAGGTGGAGTTGTTTATTTTTGTTGTGGGGGCTGCAGAAGATCATAGACTTTTTTTTCTGATTGAGAAGCAGTTTATGATTTAGGAACCAGGATTCGATGGAGGAGAAGGCCTGTTGAAGTTTATTTTGTAATTGGATTGGATCAGGTGAGGATCACAGCATCGTCGGCGGAGAGAATTATTTGTTCTGGGCAGCTGTCCGGTAGTGAGTTTAAGAACAGGCTGAAGAGGAGGGGTCCCAGAATGGAGCCCTGGAGGACTCCCGAGCGGACCAGTCTAGGGTCAGAGAGTGTATCAGCGATTTTTACTGTTTGGGACAGTTCTTCAAGGTAGCTCTTAAACCAGCCATTGGAGTCAGTTGACAGCCCAGTGTTCTGAAGCTGGACAAGCAGGAGGCGGTGATTGACGGTGTCGAAGGCTTTAGTTAAGTCAATGTAGATTGAGCCTAGCAGTTCACCGGAGTCAAGTGTTGTGGATTGCGCTTGGTGAATTCAAGTAGGCTGTGGAGGTGCTGTAATCTTTCGGAACCCGTGGTTGTTGCTTGCACAGGATGTTGTACGTATCCAGGTATTCTGTGAGCTGGTCCGAGACGATGCGCTCTAGTGCCTTGGAGAGTGGGGCAGTAGGAGATAGGTCTGTAGTTATTGTGGGCAGTTTTGTCACCACTTTTATGGATTGGGGTGACAGTGGCAGATTTCCATCTGTCCGGGAACTGGCTAAGGCTGAGGGAGAGGTTGAAAATTCTGGTCAGAGGACTAAGCACTTCATCAAGTGTGAGAGACAGGATTTTGAGATCGAGGGAGTCATTACTGAATCTTGATTTACCAAGGGCTTTGGTAACATATTTTCGTACTTGGTGAGCCTTGACTGCTTTGAAGTAGAAGGCGGGGTGCTGGTGGAGTAGTGTTCATTAAGGAACAGAGGGGCTTCTACCATCTTTGAAGTAGTCCTGGGGTAGGGACAGCACTTGAGGTCGGTAAAGGCTTTGTTAAAGGTATCCGTAATGGTTTTTGGGTTGAGGGTTGTGGTTCCGTTGATGTTGAGTATTGATGGGGGGGTTTTGGGTGGATTCCCGGTGAGTTCCTTTATGTTCTTCCAGAATTCCCGACCATTGCCCCAGGAGTTTGTGAGGGCATGCTTATAGTAGGCGGACTTCATTTGCCGGATGGTTTTGGTGCAGTCATTGCGGGCACGTTTGTAGTTTTGGATGTCGTTTTGCCTTCCAGAGTTTCTGGCCAGCTCCCATAGGTTTGTTTTTAGCATCCTGAGGAGGTTACCTGTGAGCCAAGGGTTACTGAGTGATTTCCCTTTGCGTTTCTTAATAGGAGCATACGTGTCACAGGCCACAGTGAAGATGTTTATGAAGTGGTCAAGGGCAGTGTTTACGTTGGTTGCATTGAAGATAGGGGACCAGTCTTGATGGAGGAGGTGGGATTTGAGATTTGAGTCGAGGAAGGTGACCACTGGGTAGAACCCTGCTGGTGATATTTTCTGGCGGTTGTTTGATGAATTTATTTCACCAGGTGCAGCTAACAGGGGAGTGGTCGCTGAGAGAGTCAGGGAGGACATTAGTGTCAGATATCCGTGATGGGTGACTGGTAAGGATCCAGTCCAAGAGTGTGCTGGTGCCGGTCCTATAATTTTTCCTGGTTGATGAGTCAACCATTTGTGTGAGATTAGCCGCAGCAATGGTATCCCTGTGTGCACCAGCATCGGCCGCAGGCCAGTTGATGTTGAAGTCGCCTAGGAGGATGGATTTGGTGTCCGGTGGGAGTGACTTTACAAAGTCAAGAACAGCTGTTAGACCAGTTCCCTGTTCTTTGGGAGGGATGTAGATGGTGGCAACAGTGAGGGCTTTGTTTTGGGCTCTGAGGAGGATTCTCACTGGCAGTATCTGAGCAGTTAGTTACATCTTTCAACAGAGCTCCCTCTCAGATTACTTACAACTGCAATCCAGGCAGCTCATAAAGAGACAGTACTCAGGCTATACAAGCACTCTCTGGTAATACATTTAAACTGCTAAAACGCAGAACACCAGCTGGGCAGTGAGCATTTAGGCAAGCTCAAGAAAGACTTTTCAGGAACCTCCATTTGTAGGGGGGTTACACAAATACTATGTGGCATCTGTACTATCCGTCATCCCTCCGGCATGACAACTCAAAGTGACCAAGTCTGCCAAGGCTGTGAATAATTTGTGGGGTAGACTGCAGCTGTACGTCTGACCCCGCCCTGGACCTTTAAACAGTACTGCACTGCCTCATAATTGTACAGTATATCATTTTAAACCCAGTATATCATAAAGAGAAACCTCTTTGTTTTTCCTTTTTTTCTTCTGTTTTAAAAACTGCTGTCGGTCAGAGCATCTGGTCATACGTATCTCTCAGCCTTTTGTTACCGAAATCAGGGACATAAACATTTTTGGACATTCAAAATGAGAGACAGTGAGGGACACAGACCCGCAGAATGAGAGGCGCATCTTCAAACATAGAGATACAAGCTCAGGACACTGTGGAAACAGTTGTATTTACTTGTGCAAAGTTTAATTTTGATTTATCATCTTACAATATTATGGAATTCTGGTTTAAAGCCTGAATTTACAGCACATTCACTGTGTGTGCGGCACCTTTTCCATGAGGAACAGAGTAATTTTAAGGGGTAAATTGAAGGACGTTTCACATAATTGGGGACAGTTGAGAGGTATACATCTGGCCAGTTCCCGTAGTTTCCACTAAGCATACTGATCATTTCTCTTGGAACTGCTTCTTCTCCACAAAAGCTTCAGTGGAAGCAATTGAAAGAAACTCAGGAGTTACTACATTAACATACACATGGAGGGTGGCTGGAACATTACAAGTGTCTTAAACCTGCCTTCCGCAGCAGGGCCTTGGTATCCTCAAACTGCAAGGCTGTTCCACCAGCTCCCTGGGGTAATCCTGGTAAAAGGAAATCTGCTTCCCATCCAACTGGCACTTTTCCTTCTGGAGAATCTTTTCTTGTATAGGGAATCGATGCAATTGGGCAGTGGTAGTCTGTGGCTTCTCTCCTGTTTTGGGGGGTCAGAGTGTGCAATTGGTGCGTTCAGTTTGGAGGGGAGAGTCACAGTAATAGAGCACAAGTTTAGGGATGGCAGTTTGGAGGAAGGCAATCATATCACTTGCCCTCCAGGGTTTCAGGGACCCCAATGATTCTGACATTTTTGTATCAGCCTCAGGTGTCCACGTCTACCAGTCTGTTCCATGGTTTTTGAATTCCTCCTGTTGTCGTATGAATGACCCTCAACCCCTCTGTCTTGTCTTCCACCTCCTTCCTCCTGTGTTCACGACTCCCATTTGGTTCCTGAATCCCTGTACCTGCTTTTCCAGATGGAAGAGCATGACTTTCACCTGAAAAATGTCTACTCTAAGTCTGGTTTCAGTTAGCATGGGTACATAGACTGATGTTGCTGTCGCTGACATCTCTAGTGAGCTGGGTGCCGACACGGGTTAACTTGTGCCTTTTATAAGATGAAGAGACTCACTGGGTGCCTTTTTACATATTTATTTATTTAAGAGTTTTACCAGGAACCACACTGAGCACTAGTGCTCGATTCCAGGTGCATCCTGGGGGAAGGGGGGCAGGGAGGAAATGGACAGTATAACAGTGTACAGTAGTGCAGCAAGCAAACAATGAGCATACAGGGGAACAGAGTTCACTAAAATAGTAACCAAGAATTTGACAAAACAGTGTAGAATAGTGCAGCAAGCAAACAATGAGCATACAGGGTCTCAGAATAAGCAACCTAGCATCTGCAGAAGTGCGTGACAACACAGGGAACAGCGAGAACAGCAGACAGTCCGTAATTAGGTCTGTACCAATACCAATACTGACTAAGATACTGGCACTTTAGCAGACACGCCCAGCCACTTCATTAGCCACAGGCACAAGCCGACGTGAAATGCCCATTGATGAGGGTACTGAGGTGCCAAGATCCCCGGGGGCATGTGTCAGATGGCTGCAGGGAGGGAGTTCCATAGTTTGGGCATCCAGTGCCTGAAAGATGCTTGGCCAATCGAGGAGGACATGCACGGTATGGCCAGGATGCGTGTGTCTGAGTTCCTGAGAGGTTGAACAGGAGGGGAAGGGGCAGCCAGCACAGAGGCAAGATATGGAGGCAGGGACTGGAACCAGTATTTGGCCATGAGGCGAGCTTGCCGCAGTGGGACTGCTGGCAGTCTTGGAGCAAGGGAAGAGCAAGAGTCTGGTAGAGCACAAAGGGTTGAGTTAAAGGTGGGCTATCCAGTGCGAAGCGGCAGAAAGAGTGGAAGAGGGGGTCCAGTCTGGCTAGGATGGACTTGGGAGCAGCACTGTAGACTACATCGCCGTAGTCGAATATGGGGAGAATCATTTTCTGTACGAGTGCTCGTCGGGCTGGCACTGGGATGCAACCATGATTCCAATAGAGGGCACCCAGTTTAGGGTGGAGCATTCCTTGAATAGCATTGACATGTACAGAAAAGTCAAGGTGCTGGTCAAGCCATACCCCGAGATATCTAAAGGAGGTGCAGTTCTCTAGAGTTGTCCTATCCAGTGTTGGAAGGAGGGGATATCAGGGAGCCAAGAGAGTCTCTGCCACATGCCAAAGGTCACTGAGACTGTCTTCTTGGCGTTGAGAAAAAGCAGGTTTGCATGGAACCAGAACTAGACATTGTTGAAGTCCTGTTGTAGTCAGGACATGACATCAGCTGACGAGGGACCTGAAGCATACAAAACCGTGTCGTCTGCATACATTTGAATGGATGTGTGTGGGCAGGCAGTGGGCAGGTTGTTTAGGAATAAGGAGAATAGGAGAAGCCTGAGGACAGAGCCTTGGGGGACACCTGACATAACTGGAAGGGAGGGAGAGATGGAACCTCCGATTCTAACCGTCTGGGATCAGCCTACCCGGTAGGAGTGGAACCAGCTGATGACCGTGGTGGAGAGCCCAGCACAGGAGAGCTTATCCAGGAGGAGAGCACGGGAAACCATGTTGAATGCTTTCGCCAGGTCGACAAAAATAGCTGCGGTGATATGGCCCTTATCCATGCCATCAAGGATGGAGTCTGTGAGCCTCAGAAGTGAGGTAGCGGTGGAGTGAGCTTTCCTGAACCCAAACTAGTTGGGTGAGAAGAAGGAGGAGGAGTTGAGAAAGAAGGAAAGCTGAGAGAGAACAAGGTGCTCTTGTAGCTTTACCATAATGGGACAGAGGGAAATAGGGCTATAGTTTCCGGGGGCAGAGGTGTCGCCACCCTTTGGGAGTGGAATTACCGTTGCATGCTTCCATTCCTTGGAGATGGATGCTAAGGAGAAAGAGAGATTTAAAGGTGCAGTTAGGGGGGTGGCGATGGTGGGAGCAGCCAGGTGGAGCATCTTTGAATCCAGCCCTGAGGGGCATTTGCCTTTATTTGGGTTTAGGGAGAGCAAGGCGTGGTAGACTACTGACGGGGTGACCTGATGGAAGGAGAAGGAGGGAGCAACAGGAGGTGCCTGAGGAGGGAAGCCAGAGGGGAAGGGGTTGGGCTTGAAAGGAGGAAGAGTGGAGAGCAGTACCAAGGTGCAGCTAGTAAAGAAAGAATTTAATTCCGAGGCTACTGCACGCAGGTCTGTTATGACAGCCCTGCCTGTGTTTAGCATCGGGTTGGGAGACTGTGAGGGTGGGGAAAAAAGGGATTTAACATATGACTTGAAGAAGAAGAATCAGCATTTATATAGTGATTTAAATACACATTGTATCCCAAAGTGCTTTGCAAGCAATGCTAGTCTGGTAGTGAAGTGACTTGAACGTGTAGTGCCAACCATTTTGCATATCAACACCAACACACAGCCTTGGACAATTGCATGAACCAGTTTTATGGGAAGAGAAATGCTGGCCAGGACACTGGGGAAAATCCTCTACTCCTGAGAAAAGTGCCATGGGTTCTTTTGCTTCCACCTGGATATCCACCAGGGCAGCACCAGAGATGGGTGGAAGGGCCCTTTTTTTTTTGCACCTCCTGTGCCATTGGCCAGCCACTCCTTTAGACCACCAATGGATCCCCATCACCACATCATCCCCCCAGAGCCATCCGCCTTCCCCCCCCATATCGCACCTCGATCAATCCGATGTACCCCTTCACCAGGGTGCCCCTCCAGGCCCATGGGAGGGGGAGACAGGGTCCAAATCTATATGGGGCGCACAACAGGGGAAAGGCTATTGGCTTTGTGGCATGAGAGGATCTGGGTAACCATCATCCGGTTGGCTGAGTGGTGATTTTCTGTTTTCACTCCAGCCCACCCACCTCGCACACATGTTGGTTCGGTCACAGTGGCATCCTGGGGTTGGGGGCATTCAGCAGCATGTCGAGGCTCATGCCGCCAAGAACGCCTAATTGCACACCACCACAAGGTGCCACCCAGCAAGTGGTCCAGTACTGTCCCACCCCCCCCAGGAGGGAAGCATCCAAAGGATACTCTTAACTCCCTCCCCACTGGTCTCCGCTCCTGACATCCAGGTTCGGGGCATGAACCCAGATCATGTGTATGCCAAGTGAACTCCCATCACTGAGTGCTACAGAGCTGGCCCTGGGGACCTTAGTTTAATGTTTCATCCAAAGGATGGCACACCCCGACTGTACTGCCCCCCCCAAGTACTGCATTCAGGTGCCAGTGTTTTAAGGTATAAGCTGAATCCCAGTGTGGGACTAGATCCCACGACCTCCTTAACCAAAGCAGATCTGCTATCAATTGAGCCACACTGACACCTACTTAAGTCCTTCTGCATACCATAAGCATTACAAAATGCTTGCATGAAAGCCTCTGAATAAAACAGGCAAATCGGATGTTAAAATTAAGCAGCAAGTCATTACATGGTGTGAGTTGTGGGGTAACGGCTCACTTCAGTAAGTGGGGCATGAGGCAACACCAAGTACATTACGCAGTCAAGAAGCGCCATCATCCCACAGTCGCCCATCGCACAATGTTTGACATCCTTAGTGGTGAAACCAAGCTCAAAGTCCAGTCTTGGTTTACCCTGGCACAGAACACAGAAACTGGAAATGGCTGAAATTTGCAATCTGTCCATAAGACATTAAGCACTTAGGAATCTAGTGTGCGGGATTGGGGGGGGGCACCCTTGTTTATTCTCACAATACTCTGATTTGTGGAAAATCGCCAACAAAAAGTGACTGACATGAAAACCCAAAGTTTAGTTTTCTGTTTAAAGTTATTTAGGGGGTGTGTTCCCATTTCCGTGATACTGTTGTGACAGGTGTTGTATGTTTATCTGCACATGACCATAGCTGAGCCCTATACACTCAGCCCTATATAAGTCCCTCACTGCTTCCATCAGCTGCAACACCTTTCTTTCTCCACGTGCTGTGATAGCCTGAGAGATGATGAGGAGCTCCGTCCTGCTACTGCTGTGCCTGTGGGGATCAGCTGCTGGTATGTATTGCCCTTTGGGGTTTCTTCTTAGATTTCAGGAGAAGGGAATGGGGCTCTATTTGGCAAAATTATTCGACAGGTGACCATCACTAAAAATGTAAAAAGTCTTGCCTTTTGTATTACGTATTACAAAAAATTACTAACTTGTTTCATCATTGTTCTGTTTCATTGATGTCTAACAGTCAAATATTGTTTATATAAAGTGGTGGAAATGTACAAAATTCACTGGGGGAACCCGCCAACCTTGATCCAGAATTGATCATCTCTGATGGGGTCCTGGAGCAAGTTTCTTCAACAAATGTTTCATGTTTACACTTTATTCTGGTGTATTTGTATATTGTATACCAACAAGAGACTATATTTTACACAAAAGCAGCCTGAAACCTACTTACTAACTACCCAGTGCCCAAAGTTGTACCTTTTAAAATTCAAAAGTCTGTACATTTGATTTTGATCATAAAACAGAACAAAGAAATGGCAAGATTTCTTGCTTTCGCTTCAGTGGGGAGTCTCTGACACTGGTGTAAAAACCACAGACTACAAAAATAAAATATGGGTGACCCCACAACTCGACATGTGTTTCCGTTTCAGGGTTGAGATGAAAGCATGGAGCTCTCAAGCTTCGCTCTTGAGGTTCGTATGCTGCCATCTCAACCCCTCGATGGAAACACATACCTGTTGTGTATGGTTACCTTTACATTACTCTCTGTTTTATTCCCAGAACTGTGTTCCTGCAGTGGTTGACACACTCCATTTAAGTAGAAAATGATAGATAATTGTAAGGATTATCAGAGTTTGGAAGTTGGGTAGGAGTTCAAGTGAGGTGGGCTCACCTTGAAATTTTCAGGTATCTAGGTGGGCCAGTCTGACACTGGCCATGGCAGTGAAAGCTCTGCCAATGGAGGCACGTATCAACCTGGAGATAGTGGTGTCTATGATCTCTCACCATAGTATTCCTCTGGTGAGTTGGGGAAGCATGGTTCCTTTGCTAAAGTCCGTACACATTGAAAGGAGAACGGGAGCAGGTCCAGTAAAAGGACCAGAAGCAGGTGGTAAAATAGCACTCACCAGACTGACGTTGCTGTTACTCTCAGGCTGCATGTCTTCTGCTGCACCCAACCAGATCCTCTTCTCCGGTGCCCCCCCACCCGAAGGCCATATCTGAGGAGCCTGGGAGTGGGATAGGAGTACAGAAAACAGGAGTGTCACTGGGGGAGGGGGATAGGAGTACAGAAAACAGGAGTGTGACCTGGGGAGGGGGAGTGGAGTACAGAAAACAGGAGTGTGACCGGGGGAGGGGAACACAGAAAACAGGAGTGTGACCTGGGGAGGGGGAGTGGAGTACAGAAAACAGAAGCGTGACCTGGGGAGGGGGAGGGGAACACAGAAAACAGGAGTGTGACCTGGGTAGGGGAAGGAGAGCATAGAAAACAGGAGCATGACCTGGGAGGGGGACAGGAGTACAGAAAGCAGGAGTGTGACCTGAGAGGGGGATAGGGGTACAGAAAACAGGAGTGTGACCTGGGGAGGGAAATAGGAGTACACAAAACAGGAGTGTGGCCTGGAGAGGGGAAGGGGAGTACAGAAAACAGGAGCATGACCTGGGGAGGGGGATAGGAGTACAGAAAACTGGATTGCGACCTGTAGAGGGGGAACCGGAGATGTTAAAATTGTACAAAAGCAGATAGTGACACATACGGGAAGAAGTTATCAATAAGTTATAGACAGCTAGGCACATCATGTCCAGCTATGCATTCAGTGATGGTAACTACCAAAGGGATGATAACCAGGTAATAGAATGTAACTGATAGCATGCAAAGCAGTAAGGACAAGACACCATACTGGCTGCAGGGGATATACACCCTAACCCCGGCCCAACCCCAACTTCAGGCCCTGACCACCCCATACCAAACCCCTCAGCCAAGGCTACCACCAACACTCATTCTGGCTCCCTTCCCTGAGGCTTATGCCTTCCCCATCTAAATATTCATAGCCTAGCCCCTAAGCTGGCTCAGCTCCAGGTCCTAGCCGCCCACCATGCCCCCGACATAATCATCCTATCTGAGACCTGGCTAAACCCCAGCCTCCCAGATAATACCATCGTTATTCCAGGGTTCGCCATCACACAGCAAGACCAGCCCTCCAGAGGTGGAGGGGTGGCTATCTACATCGGATCAGCCCTACACTTCTCTGTCTCTCTTACAAAAGCTGAACCCAAAGCTTACGAGCTTCTTATGATAAAACTGTCCCCTCTCTCTTCATTACCCATCTTTGTGGCTGGTATTTATTGCTGCCCAGGCACGCCAACCACAACAGTCACCGATCTTCTGTGCCAGCTCTCATCTCTTGCCCAGTCGGGTGAACTATATTTTATGGGTGACTTTAACCACAACTGGCTAGCACCCACTTTTAACAAAACCCAAACTGAGATAACCGCTCTCAACCTTAGCCAAACCATTGCAGAACACACACGCTCAAACCATAAGTCCGGTAATCACTCCCTCCTAGACTGGGCGCTTACATCCCACCCACACTGCATCGTCAGTTCAGGCCTCCTCCCTGATTCCATTAGTGACCACCACCTAATCTACTTGGTCCGCAAAATCCACAGAGTTAAATCCTCTCCCAAATTTATATTCCAACGGCCATACAAATCCCTCAACCTCTCCCCCCTCCTGGAAGATCTATCTCACTCTAATTGGGTCCCGAGCTCAAGCTGCTCTAACATGGATTCTGCCCTTACGCACTTTCGGAACACCTTCCTCACCACCTGGGACAAACACCCCCCCTGTGCTGGGCTAGAGTCCGTGGGTCTCACCTACCCTGGATATCCCCTGAGCTGACAGCTTGCCAACAAGCCCGTGACAAGGCCTGGTGAAACTACAAATCCACGCTCCTCCCAGGCAACTACATCACCTACCGCATGCTCCGCAACAAGTGCACTAAGGCCATCCACTTAGCTAAGGCTGAATATTTTAACAACACCCTAAATGCAAATCTTGGGAGACCTTCTAAATTCTGGAAAGTCATTAACTCCCTTTTCTCCCCCCAAACAGCAAGCCCCCCACCTCTCCTCCTTGCCCAAGGGACTCTCCTCTCCGACCTCCTGAAGGTAGCCTCCGAGTTAAATTCCTATTTCACTACTTGTGCCCTGGTCCTCCTAGATTGCCTACCTCCTGCAACCACACCCGCTCCCCAGACATCTATCCCCCTACCGTCTGGTAGGATCCCCTTTTCCTTCAGACACATCTCCCCCACCGAAACCCTAGATGCCCTTCACCCCCTGAACCCCTCCAAAGGCAAATCCCCTGATGGTCTCGATAACAAACTCCTCTTCCTATCTGCCCCAACCATTGCTATTCCCCTCACGGCCCTACTAAATCTTTCATTCACCACCGAGTCACTCCCCTCCGAATGGAAGCATGCCACTGTCCTACCCCTACCAAAAAGTGGTGATCCTACCTCCACAACTAACTACCGTCCCTTCTCCCTGCCCTCGCCAAACTCCAGGAACACCTAGTGTATCCCAACTCTCCCACTTTCTCTCAGAAACTAACTTCTTCACCCCATTTCAGTCCGGTTTCAGAAAACACCACTCTACCACCTCCTCCCTACTAAGACTCACAGACTCCATCCTCACTGGGATGGATAAAGAGCTAATCACTGCCGCTATTTTCATTGACCTAGCAAAAGCCTTCGACACAGTATCCCATTCTCTCCTACTATCCTGCCTATCAGGGGCTGGGTTAGCAGTGTCCGCCACAAACTGGTTCAGTGCCTACCTACTAAAGAGAACCCAATCCACTAAAATAGCTGACTACACCTCCCCCCCTCTCCCTATCACCACTGGCATTCCCCAAGTTTCAGTTCTTGGCCCCATCCTCTTCTCCATCCTTCTAAATGATCTGCCTAACTCTTGCTCCACTATCGCAATCCACATGTATGCTGACGACACAGTCCTCTTCACCGCCGGCCGGACCCACGAAGAAGTCACCTCCAAACTTCAAACCGATTTCAGCAAAATCCAGCACTGGTTCAATACCAACCAACTCTCCCTAAATGCCAAGAAAACTGTCTCTATGTCTTTCAGCACTAGACAGCGTCAATCCAAACTCACCTCCCCTCTGATCTTCCGTACCCTAAATAACACCGGCCTTGATGAAGTGCCCTCCTTCAGGTATCTAGGGGTTTGGCTTGATCGCCACCTCTCCTTTTTCTCACACGTGGATGCCATCATTTCAAAACTGCGCCCAAAATGTGGTGCCCTCTATAGAAACTGCACTAGTCTCCCGCTACCTGTCAGACGTGAATTAGTCCAGAAAATGATTATACCCTCCTTCGACTACTGTGATGTCGTTTACAGCTCCGCCTCTAAGACCACCCTAGCCAGATTGGACCCCCTCTTTAATGCTTTCTGCCGCTTTGCCCTCGATGCGCCCGCTCACATCACTGCGAGCTCTACCGTTCCCTGGCCCTGCCATCCCTGAGTAACCAGCACCTAATTCATAGTGTTAAATTCACTTCCAACTTCTAGCTCAACTCCCTCCCTCCCAACCTCATATCCTCCCTATCTTCCCCATCTACCCCCACTCATGCACTCAGGTCTACTAACGCTAGGCTATTAGTCATTCCTCACCGTGGAAGTTTTTAAATCCTATCCCAAAGGTGATTTCACTTTGCGACTGCCAAAACATGTATTGGCGGGGATTTGAAAACTGACACCTGTCATGATTATGAGGTGGGGCATAACACGATGGATATGTTGAACATTAGGTGCCAAAATCTGCAAAATTAAAGTTATGAGTAAACATTGGAACAATTCAATGTTTTTTCATAACTTAGCTGTTTTGTTTTTCAGATTTTGCCTCCAAATTTCCAACATAGTTTTTTATGACCCCATGTTATAATCAAGATAGGTGAATATTTTTAAATGCTGTCTGAAAGGTGGTTTCATAGAGGGACTGTGAAAACATGTTTCAAAGGGGATTTGAAAAATGACACTCGTCATGTTCATCAGGTGGGCAGCAAAATGGCTATATATGCACATCTGGGGCCAAAGTCTGCAAAAATCACAAAGGTAGGAGTAAACACTGAAAAAATTAAATGCTTCCTCATAACTGTTGTTTTTTGACATTTTGACCCCAAATTTTCAACATTTTCTTTTTATGACCCCACCTTATGATCACAGTGGGTGAAATATTTAAATTCCCTTTTGAAAGGTCACTTTGCGGAGTAAATGTGAAAACATGTGTCTGAGGTGATTTGAAAAATGACACCTGTCATGTTCATGAAGTGGGGTAACAAGAGGGTTATGTCAAAAATTGGTGGTCAAAATTTACACACATCACAGTGTTGAGTAAATGTTGAAACAATTCAACATTTCTTCATAACTTTATTGTTTTGTCACATTCCAACCCCAAATTTTTAGCATAGACGTTTTATGCCTCCTCCTTCTGAATATGACAGGTGTCATTTATAAAATACTGGCTAAATTGTCATTTTGTGCCACAAGTGTGAAAACACATTTTGGCCAGGATTTGAAAAACGACATCTGTCACATTCATGAGCTGATGTGTAAAAATGGGTCAACATATTGAAAATTACCAACGTTATGGGCATGTGTTGAAAACTGTGAATGTACTGAATTATAACATTGTTTTTTTTAAATATTTTGACTCAGATTGTCATCATAGTCTTCTTATGACCCCACCTCATGAACCTGGTAGGTGAAAATTTTCAGTTCTTGCCTGAAAGGTAATTTTGCAAAGTGACTGAAAAATCACCTTTCAGGCCAGATCTGAAAAATCTCACCTACCTTGTTCATGAAGTGGAATCCAAAACAGGCCATGTTGAAATCTGGGGGAACAATATTAAAAATTACCAAGTTATGAGATCACGTTCAAAATGCATTAAAATACATTGACCATAGCTTACTTGATTTCCTCAGTTCCCAATTCAGCATTGAAGAGTAAAGATGTGTTTCTGGTCCAGACAGGATTATAGCATTGGACCCTGGGTAGGTAAGTAAGGGGAAAATAAAGTGTGGTATGATGTGGTGGGTGCTGAAAGCTGTGGTCAGGTGGGGGGGAAGGATAAAAGTGGCAGAGGGCGGCGGTGGCAAGAGACATCGATGGACCATTTCCTTTTTACAGGGTGTAAAAAAAGACATTGAGAGATGGCTTTCTTTATTTCGGGTACCAACATTGTTGGGTTCATATTTATGGGGTATGGGATATAATGGGGAAGTGGAAGGAATACTTGACAGAGGATGAAATCTTTTTAAAAAGAGCATAGGCACAGGAGGGAAACTGGAAGGTGGGAGGTATACTTAGGTGGCTGGATTCTTTTAAAGAAACACAGGGCACAGGAAGCAATGGGGAGGTGGTATGGATACTTGGCAGAAGGTGCGATTGTTTAAAAGGGGCAATTGTAGGTTGAGCAAGGGTTATGTGTGGGCAGTTGCACTGCAGGGAGGGTGGGAGACGAGGTGCTGGCTGATCATAATGTCAATCAGCTGCTTGCAGGGCAGCATCATGCAGATCAAACCAAAAAGCCACCCAGGCCCTTGTGATACCTATGGCTTTTTTCTTTGAACTTCACAAAGTTTCCACCCATCAAGCCCAGAAGAGTGTTGGTTGGGCCAAAATGATGAGAGAAGTCAAAAATGCATGGGATAGGTACAGAAAGGAAAAGGGGTGGGTGGGTGGAGTAGTATCCTACTATAGGATTTGGGGCAGACTAGATGGATCTTGTGGTTCCCTTCTGCCATCACTTTCTATGTTTCCATGATCAATCTGGCTGCCGATTGGTCTGACACCGTCAAGCCCACTGCAGACTGCCCTGCATTGGATCGACAGTGACACACTTCTCAAATGCACTATTGTGGGTCCGGTGGTGCTGAGGGTTGAGGCACTGGACACCACACCTCGCACTATGCCAGTGACTTGAGTTCAGGAACTAGCTCGGACACCGGGGATCAGCAGGGGCAGGTCAAGGACTGAACGCCCACTGGGCTGCTCTCCTCCCTGGGGGAGAGGGTTGGGGATTGCCTGGTGTGTCAGCAGCTCCTGGTGGAGACTGGAGGCACTGCAGCACACAGAGCAGCACGTACTCTGCGTGGCTGACGCAAGGCAGGATTGCCATGCATTGGTGCATCAGGGCGTGTGCCATGTATTGGGGGAGAGTGAGCACCAGAACATGGAAAAGCTTGGTCTGTGGGGTAGGCAACAGCACTTGCCCCCATGCCGATGGCCAGGTCCATCCTGCCTGGCCTTCCAGGTTCCTCCGCCCAGGCCCTCACCCACAGCCAGAGACTATGTGTGCAAGAGCGCCCAAAGAGAAGGGGAGGCCCCACCCAGAGGAATTAAGCTGGGGGCTGCCAATTGCGGGATGAGGGGGAGGAGAGAGGAGGTTCAGGTCGGAGGACTTCAGGCAGGGCAGGAACAGGCAGGATGCCTGAGAGAGGCCCCGTAGACCATGATCAGAGGGAAAAATAGTTAAAACCAAAAATGCACTATTGTGCAATATGTTCACTGTGCGCAAGTACAAACGTGATAGGAGAAAAAGGGCAATGTAACATAGAATAAAAAGATAGCTGTACAAAATGTTCCCTGTGACATGCACAGCTCATTTAAATGATTCTTTTTTGTGATATTTTCCTTCATGCTGATAGGCCCTTCCCAGTCACATGCCACAAATTGCACCTCACAGGAGTAGCCTCAGTTGAGAAAATGGGGATGGGGCGAATTTAAATTCTCTGTATCCCCATCTCCAACCCCCCCAACACACACACACACACACACACACTCACTCTGCTTGCCCTGTTATGGAAGTGAAGTAAAAGGTCCTGTCTTTAAAATGGGACACAATTTTCTAAAGTCCTGCCAACTTACGGCGACAGTATAGCATAGTGGTTAAGGGTACTCAGCTGCAAACCTGGAGACCTGGATTTAAATCCCCCTCTGTCCCACCTGTATACTGTGTAACCCTGAGCAAGTCACTTAACTTCCTTGTGCTTCCAGGTTGCACCTGGAAACAAGCTGTGACTCAGTGTGCTTTTCTTGGTTAAACAATTTCCCCTTTCCCCTGTCTTAAGCTCTCAGGGGGCTGTGCTGCAGAGCAAGTTGACGTTGTGGGTCCTGGGTGGGTGTGGCTCAACATCAACTTGTCCTACAGCACAGCCCCTGCCCTGAGAGCTGCAGGCTGTAAGCACAATATTTCCAATTATAAAATGAATAGGAGAAATGCTGAAGAATGATTCTTTGACCCATGGCAATAGCTCAGTATATCATCCTGGTTCAGAACTGATTGTGGGGTCATTGCATAATCATGGTTTCATACTCTAGGGTGTGGTATATCATGGAACATAGTCACTTCTTGGGTGATTGAAGGTATTTGGTGCTGCCTCTTGCCTCACAGTGCAGCCAAGATGTGATGATATCACATGACACACAGCACAACACCCTAACTTGCACTATTGTTTCAGTGATATGGATGTATGGGCACCCACAGACTAGTTATTGGCCCACTTTATAGAGATCTGAGAACTGTCCCAGTCACACATCTTAGCAGCTTGGCATTTCTTTAGAATATATTCCTTTAAAGAGACGGACACTTTTTATATACTTTTGTCCCACCCCAATCTCCGCCTTCGGACACATTTCCTGGTGGACACTGCTTACTTACTAGTACCTACCCACATGATCTCCTGCCCTGACACCACTTACCTTCTGGCAGCTGCCCACATGGCCTCCAGTCCCGACACCCCTTACCTGCTGGCACCTACCAACATGGCTTCCTGCCCGACACCCCTTACCTGCCGGCACCTACACACATGGCTTCCTGACCGGCACCCCTTACCTACTGGCAGCTACCCACATGGTTTCCAGTCCTAACACCCCTTACTCCGGGTGCCTACAGACATGACTTCCTGCTCTGACACCACTTACATGCTGGAAGCTACATGCATGGCTTCCAAACCCAACACCACTTACCTGCTGGCACCAACCCACAAGGCTTCCAGCCCTGACACCCCTTATCTTCTGGCAGCTACATGCATGGCTTCCAGCCCTGACACCCTTACCTGCAGGCAGCTACCCACATGACTTCCTGCACTGATTCCACTTACCTGCTGGCAGCTACCCACATGGCTTCCAGCCCCAACACTTCTTACCTGTTGGCAGCTACTACATGGCTTCCTGCCCTGACATCTTTTACCTGCTGGCAGCTACCCACATGGCTTCCTGCCATGACATCTCTTACCTGCTGGCAGCTACCCACATGGCTTCCAGGGAACCATTCAGAGTCAGATATCCAATGTTGCCAGAGGACGGGTGTGTGACCCTGACAGTCCCATCATCCCAAAGCTTTGCATTATGTTTACACGTTTTTCACAGAAACACAGAAACACAGGATATGACAGCAGATAAGGGCTGCCTGGCCCATCCAGTCTGCCCATTTCTCCCTACCTTCACTATTACATCACACCATGCCCGATCTACAGCTCTTTCTACTCCCCCTTCCTTTCCACTATGATTCCCTTGTACTTATCCAGTGTGTTCTTGAACCCCACCACTGTTTTTCCCCCACCACCTCTGCTGGAAGCTGTTCCAGTAATCCACCATTCTTTCTGTGAAGTACTGCCTCACATCTGTCTTGAATCTACCCCCTCCCAACTTCATAGCATGTCCCTTGTCCTTGAGCACCTTTTTTCTACAAAATACCTCCTGCACCTTATTTGGCCTGCAGGAGGTATTTAGGTCTCTCGTCACATCCCCCCTCCTCTTTTCCAGGGTGTACATATTGAGGTCCTTTAGTCTCTCCTCATAGGGCTTTTGATGCAAACCCTGCACCTTTTAATTGTCCTCCTCTGGACTGCTTCCAGTCTGTCTATGACTTTCCGGAGATGTGGGTTTCAGAACTGGACACAGTACTCTAGGTGGGTTCTTACCAGCAATCCATACAGAGGCAATACCACCTCCCTCTTTCTGCTGGTGATACCCTTCCCTATGCACCCCAGCATCCCACTAGCGCTCCCTACTGCCTTGTTGCACTGCCTGGCCACCTTTAGGTCATTCAATATGATTACCCCCAGGTCTCTTTCCTGCTTGGTGGTCATCAATACCACTTTGCCCACTTTTTTCTCTGCCCCTGGGTTTCTCTGGACTAAATGCCCTAAAATAAAAATATACAAAATTAAAAAATATAATTTTCCCAGATACCGTTGATCATTTTGGTGACCCTGCATTGCATCCTCTCAACGTGCCTCATTGATTTTTGTGCTGCGGAGACCAGACTGCACAGAATACAGACAAAGTGGTAAAATATTTTTTTCTAGTCTAGTAATTCATTTGAAACTTCTGTGTGTCCGGTTGCAACTTGATGTCCCATAGTATTCTGGAGCCCCCTTTTAACCCCACCCACAAAGCAGCCTTTTGATGACACAAAGTGGCGATCGTGCGTTTCTAACTAGAGAACTCTGTTGCCCTGATCCCCCACCTCTTGCCATTTTATCTAGACCGTGTGACAGGCAGCACCTTGGAGGGACTTTCCTGCTTCAGAGTACAAAGGGTGTGAACTGCCCTTTAAGAGTAAATGTAAGCAGCTGCCCAATGGCCACCACTACCACCAGCAGTTGCACGATGGTGACCCTGGCTCAGGAGCAAACTCAGGTGCTGGCAGTTGAATGGTCAGCTAGGAAGAGTAATGTCCCTGGCAGTAAATACCAGCCTTGGGGGGGCAGCACATTCGGCTGCATCAGTGTCCACTGGTGGTGGGCCAGGGAACGTGTCTCTTGTTGAGAGATCCACTGTCTGTGTGTGAGGCTAACAGTAACTGTGGTTGCCACCGCAGGGACGGGGGATGCCAGGGAAACACTAACACAGAATTTGTCAGCAGATAAGGACTGTTTGGCCCATGCAGTCTTCCCCTTTTTCTTTTGTCTATACTTTCACCACAGACGCTGCTTAATCTCCAGCAACCTCCTCCTTTGTGCCTATCCCATGCACACTTGAAGCTCACCACTGTTTTCACCACACTATCTCAGCTGGAAGACCAATCCAGGCATCAACTACTCTTTCAGTGAAGAAGTACTTCCTCACACCCTCCTAAATGTTCCCCCTCCAGCTTCATTGCATGTCCCCTTGTTCTTGTGCACTTTCTCCTCTAAAAAAATACTCCCCTCCTGTACCTTGCTCAACCGCATAAGGTATTTATAGATTTCTGTCTTATCCTCCTCTCCCTCCTCTCTTCCAAGGTGTACATGTTGAAATCCCTTAGTCGCTCCTCAGAGGGCTTGTGAAGCAGTCGCTGCACCATTTTTGTTGCCATCCTCTGGACAGCCTCCATCCTGTCTGTCCTTCTTGAGATGTGGTCTCCAGAACAGGATACAGTACTCCGGTTGGGGTCTCACCAAGGATGTTTACAGTGGCAACACCACCTCCCTTCTTCTGGCTGGTGATACCTCTCTCTGTGAACCTCAGTATCCCACTTGTCTTATCTACTGTCTTGTCGTACTGCCTTGCCACCTTGGGGTAATCAGGTCTCTTTCCTGTTTGGTGACCATCAATACCTTCCCCTCCATATTATACTCTATCTCTGGCTTTCTGTGCCCTAATGCATTGAAACCCAACTGTCGTACATGTGACCACTCCGGTTTTCCCTGGTCTCTGCATATTCTCTCTACCCCCTCTGGGTTATCCACCCTACTGCAGATTTTGGTGTTATCTGCAAAGAGGTATAGCATCCTTTCCAGCTCTTCTAGGATATCACTTATAAAGACATTAAAGATGACTGGACTGAGTACTGAGCCCTGAGGTACCAGGCTTGTCACTCTTCCCTCCCTCAAGTGAATTCCATTTACCACCACCTGCTGTTGCCTATCCATCAACCAATTTCTTACCCTGTGTACTCCCTTTGGCCCCACCCCAAAACTGCCCAGTTTCCTAATGTCCTTTCTGTGTGGCAGTGGAAGTAAATTAAGACACACATATACATGCAGCCATCAGATTACTGGCTGTAGGGACTCACATGATTCACCACATATTGACCCTTTGCAGGCCAGATCACACAGAAATCATGATCATTGAGGCTGGCACGAGGCCAGGGAACATCAGCTCTAGGACTGGGCAGATGATCCCAAGTGGACAAAAAGCAAGATGGAAAAAAGATCAATGAAAGGCTGTGCGTAATGCAGGCTGCATTCATTGTGCCATTGTCATGTAATGTGGAGGCCTCACGCACTGGTCCCAGTGGGGTGAAGTAGGCATCCTACTGCTCCAGTGACCCCCTATGGTGGGTCGGGGATTGACACAGATGTTGATGGGCTTAGGGTGGGTGGGCCTCACTCAAATAAGGACGAATACCGTCTCTACACAGATAAATACAGGTTACAGTTGCAAACCACTCTCACCCATCTTCAAATACCACCAGGCTCTTCAAATGAATGTAAAACTTTTATGAAGTATAAAAAAGACATATATCACCTGACATGTTTTGGATATACTATCCTTTCTCAAAATGTGTTCCATAAATATGCACACCGCACCCATGTAACTGAAGATGTAGTACATATTTGTACAGCACCAGGCTGTGCATCAGAGAAAGAGTAATGTGTGTTCCAGGATGGCCCAGGTTCCAGTTGCCTTGGTGGCGCAGCTGCTTAGCATGACTGGAACGGTAGGGAGGCCTGGGTTGAAGTCCCAGCTGAGGCACTTACATGTTTCTGTTTGTATTTGTTCCATAAATATGCACACCGCACCCATGTGATTGAAAATGTAGTAATTATTTGTGCAGCACCAGGCTGTGCAATGGAGAAAGAGTAATGTGTGTTCCAGGACAGCCCAGGTTCCAGTTGCCCTGGTGACACAGCTGGTTAGTGCAACTGAAACAGCATTCCTGGGGGCCTGGGTTCAAGTCCCAGCTGAAGCACTTACATCTTTCTGTCCTCTGTTTGTATGTGTTCCATAAATATGAACACCGCACCCAAGTGATTGAAAATGTAGTTTTAAAAAACATTGCATTGGCAGCTGAGAATTGGTGACCAACATCATTTTAGTATTTATTGAAAAATCATCAGCTGGGCTGCCAGGGCAGGTAAGGCAGTCACTTTTTTCCTCTAACGCAAGTCACACTGTCACACAAAACAGTCCAAATGGACTTAGAAACCTGGATGTCCCGCTTGCATTCTATAGTGCTTTTCCCTCAAAGCCTTTCGTTTCAACGCCCCTCCCACTTTGTAAATTTGTGGGCTGTTAGTAGGGAGGATGGCCCAAACTGAGTTTTTCTGTGTCATACATTGTTTTTTAAATATCTGTTTTCTTTCCTGTTATTTCTTTCATGTCTTTTCAGCTATTGACTGCAATGATGTGCCCGGAGCACTAAAGCAGATTGACGTGAGCAACGGGCAGGTATTCGGAGTGAACGATGCAGGCAATATCTACACCCGCTACATGGACAACTGGGTCCAGATTCCAGGCGCTCTCATCCATGTCACTGTCGGCCCAGCCGGTGTCTGGGGAGTGAACAAAAACTACAATATCTACAAACTGGTTGGTGGATACTGGGTTCAAGTCAATGGTACGTTCTTGTTTTTTGTTACGTATTGTATTTGTGCATGCAGTACCCATGAGAATAAAAATGACTATTTGTGATATTTTTGTGATGTAGGCCTAGAGTGACAATATTGTTGATATTCTCATTCTAGACCTGCCATCCACAAATTCTCAGTTTACACCTTGCAGTAAAATACTTACCAATGGGAGAACTGCTTTCACAAGGCTTGCTGACTTCACAGAGGCCCTGTGCTGCATTATGACTAAAGCAGTGGGTTCCATCTGAAACAGTTTAATCTTTGTGTAAAGATGTTATTTAAAAAATGAACCTTTAAAGGGTAGCCAGCGCCTCAGGGAGTACTTGGAAAAAAATTATACTGGCATGTTGTTTTGCTTAAGTTATAAAATGGACAGGAAAATGCTGAAAGCTGATTGATGGAAAGCCAAGGAGGTAAGGGATGGGGGAGGATAAGCAGCAGAACACAAGCAGTGGAGGTACGTGCTAGACGAAAAAATTACTTACAATAGTAATGTTGTTTCTTCTAATGGAGTTGCTGTATTCTGACAATATGCAGTTAGACCGACCGGTTCAACTGCCCCAGAGAACCAAGAGTTAAACTCTATGCAAATGCAAAGAACGTTGAGCTCGAGCTCGGTTTTCAAACCACTGTCCTCGGTACATTCTAGTAACTGATCAGATTCTATGAAGCAAACTAATTTAATATGTGTGTAATGGCGAAAACTAAGCCTAAACAGGACCCCAATAGGGGCAACATCAGGAAACAAAAACCAAACGGCATATAAAAGACTCAAGTCACAGATGCCCAGAGAAACCATCGGGAGGTCAGAATACAGCAAGACTCCATTAGAATAAACAACATTACTATGGTAAGTAATTTTTTCTTCAAACAACATGAAGTCTTGCTGTATTCTGACAATATGCAGACTATAAAGCAGTGCCCCCAGGAGGTGGGCACAGAACCTATTTGGGGAATAGGCTCTGAAGTACTGCTGTGCCAAACCTGGCATTACTCCATGCCTGAATATCCAGACTGTAATGCTTAGTAAATATATGGACAGACTTCCAGGTGGCAGCCTTACATATCTCAAGCAAGGGGACTTCCCTGGCAGCCGCCAGGGAGGCTGCAGTGCCTCTGGTAGAGTGGGCCCTAAGACCTGCTGGTGGGTCCTCACCTAGCTTACTGTAGCAGAACTGGATACAGGCCACAATCCATCTGGCTATAGTGCTTTTTGCAGCTGGTCTGCCTTGGCCAACATCCCCATAAGTAAGAAAAAGCTGGGAACAATCTTTCCTTAGCTCTTTTGTCCTGTCCATATAATAGCTAATAGCTCGTTTAACATCCAAGCTGTGCAGCCTGCGTTCACCTGAACTAGAGTGATCTGAGAAAAATACAGGCAAAGTAATGGATTGGTTCAGATGAAAATCAGAAACCACCTTAGGGAGAAATTTCCTGTTGGTTCGTAACACAATCTTGTCCCTGTGAGGTGAAATATAGTTGGGCTCCACAGATAAGGCTTGAAGCTCACTGATTCTTCTAGCAGAAGTGATAGCCACTAGAAAAACAGTTTTCCAGGTAAGAAACTTGAGTTCTGAAGAAAACATAGGTTTGAAAGGAGGCTGCATAAGCTGACCTATACATATGTTCAGGTCCCATGCAGGGGTATGCTCCCTACGTGGGGGATGAAGATGTAACAACCCCTTGAAAAACTTTTTGAAAATTGGGTCTGCAGTCAGTGAAGCTGCTTTCCCTGCTGAAAGATAAGCAGAGACAGCAGAAAGGTGTACCTTCAGGGTAGATGGCTGTAAATGCAGAGACTGAAGGTGGACCAGATAGTCCAGAAGCTTCGGTACTGCAGCTTGCTGAGGATCCAAATCCTTCTGTGCACACCAGATGGAAAATTTTTTCCATTTAGAGGAATAGGTTTTTCTGGTAGCAGGCTTTCTGGTACCTTTCAGGATATCCAGGACAGGTTGAGACAGGTGTAAATCTACATATTCTAGGTCCTCAAGGACCAAGCCCTGAGGTGAAGGGACTGAAGATTGGGGTACATTATCCTGCCCTTAGAGGATGTCAGCAGATTGTACATCCTGGGTAGAGAAATCGGTTTGGTCACTGACAGTGACAACAGCATCAGATACCATGGCTGTCTGGCCCAGTCTGGGGCTATGAGAATCATTGTGGCAGACTGGGACCTCAACTTGACCAGGAGTCTGGCTATCAGAGGAAAGGGAGGAAAAGCATAAAGGAACCTGTTTGACCAATCCAGAAGGACAGCATCCAGTGGCACTGAGCCCTGGAGTGGAGGCCTGCAACAACACAGTGGTAACTGGTGATTGTCTGGGTCTGCAAAGAGATCTAGCTCTGGAACCCCCCACCTCCTGAATACTGAAAGAAGGACCTGCTTGTTCAAAGTCCATTCGTGATGGCCCTTGCTGATTCTGCTGAGAGCATCCACCAGTACATTGTCCTTGCCTGGCAAGTGAACTGCTAACAGTGACATGTTGAGAGAATATGCCAGCTTCCAGATCTTCATGGATCCTGTGCAAAGCAGGGAGGATCTTGTTTCCCCCTGCTTGTTGATGTAGTACATGGTGGCGGTGTTGTCTGTCCTGACCTGTACCACCTTGCCCTGTAGGAGACTGGCAAACTCCTGAATAGCTAGGAGCACTGCTCTGAGTTCCAGAAGATTGATGTGCAAGACAGACTCCAGAGGGAGTGATGTACCATGTGCTGTGTGATCCCCCAGGTGGGCACCCCAGCCCAGGAGAGAAGCATCCATTGTCAACACCAGAGAGGGTACCAGAGGGAGAAAAGGAACCCCCACTCTGAGGCTGTCCATCTCCTGCCACCACTGAAGAGCTAACAGAAGGGTGTGAGACACTGGAATCAGTTTGGACAAAGAATCCTTATTTTGAGACTAAAAGGATCTGAGGTGGAACTGAATGTCCCTCATCTGAAACCTGGCCCCCAGAACCACAGCTGTGGGTGAGGCCATGTGTCCTAGAAGCTGTAAAAAGTACCTCACCGGATGAGGAACTTGAACCCGAAAGGATTTTGCCAACTCTATGAAGGCCTGCGCCCTTGCAGAAGGCAAAAAAGTTCTTGCCTGAATGGTATACAGCTCTGCCCCTATAAAGTCTAGTGTCTGTACTGGGGTTAAGATAGACTTCTGATGATTTACCAAAAACCCCAGGGAGCGAAGAGTATCCTGGGTGAGTTTTAGGGCTTCTGTGACCTGCTGGGGGGATTGACCCACCAACAGCCAGTCGTCTAGATAGAGGTAAACTGAAACCCCTTGTCTTCTGAGAAATGCCACCACTACTGCCAGACATTTTGTAAACACCCTTGGTGCAGATGTCAGGCCAAAGTGCATAGCTCTGAATTGGTAGTTGCCTGAAGGCAGTCAAAACCTGAGATATTTTCTCTGAGACTGTCTGATGGGGATGTGGAAGTAAGCATCCTTTAGGTCTAGGGATGCCAGCCAATCCCCTTGCTTGAGAGCAGATAGAATGGTAGCCAGGGTTGTCATTTTGAATTTTGGCTTTGTAAGATGCCTGTTCAGGAATCTGAGCTCCAGAATGGGCCGCCACTCCCCATTTTATTTTGGTGCCAGGAAGTACCTTGAGTACAGTCGTTTTCCCCTGTACTGATGTGGCACAGGTTCCACTGCTCTTGACTGAAGAAGTGTGGAAACCTCTGCCTCCAGCTAGGCTGTTTCTGCAGTGCTGGAAGGTCTGAAAATTCTTGTTGACAGTTTTAGGGGCACCTTGAAAGTGAGAGCAAGTCCCTGACCCACTATCTCCAGGACCCATTTGTCTGAAGTGATGGAACGCCAAGCCTGGAGATAGTGGGTTAGCCTGCCCCAACAGGATACGGGGAGGTGGTCCGGACAGAGCTTTCAGGGTGTCTGTTTGGCTGGGGTAGCAGACTGGGGGTGGAGGTAGTTCTGCCAGCACCCCTTCTGCCTCTCCCTCTAAAGAGCCCCCCTGGGTTGCTGGTAAGAGGAAAATGCTTAGGCCTGGTGAAAAGGCCTGGGTTAAGATCTGCCCCTGCCCCTGGCCTGCTGCTTCTGAGGAGTGGCAGCCTTCTCTTTTGCTGAAGCAGTCCTGTATGCCACTCTGTACTCATTCATTTTCTCTATATATGCCTCAGTTTGTTCCCAAAACAGTGAGTTCTGGACAAGGGGAAAATCCATGGCATTATTCTGTGTGTCCTGGGACAGGTTAGTACACCTGAGCCAGGAAAAATGCCTGAGGGATACCGCAGAAGCCATAGCCCTAGAAGCTGCATCATTGGAGTCCACAGCCATGCGGAACTGGGATTTAGATGCTTGGACCCCCTTATTGACCAACTCCTGAAGGTCAGCAGAAAATTCAGCAGGGGCCTTTTTAGCTAGTTGTTCGACAGCCTCCCAAAGGGACTTTTGATACCTGGAGGAATAAGCCATATAGAAGGCTTGCCTGATACCCAAGGAAGATGTCAGGTACCCTTTCTTGGCAAGAGAATCCACCTTCCTGAAATCCTTGTCAAGGGGGTGAGAGGCCAGGGGAATGCCAGCCTTCTTGCAGGCTGCAGTTTGAACCACCCCTACATGGCTACAATGGCTAGCTAAAAAGTCAGTGCCATTGCCAGCCAGAAGGTACTTCCTGTCCATCTTCTTATCTGAAGGAGGGACAGAACTAGAGGTTTGGAGGATCTTTAAAGTCTGCTTCTTTAGGGACTTGTGAATGGGAATCGAAAGTCCCTGGGGTGCAGGAAGATCCATCATCTTCCTGTAATCCTCTTCCTCATCATCCTCCTGCCTGGCCTTTTGTACAGAGAGCTGCAGGGTCTCAGCCACCTGCCTCATAAAAGCAAAATGGGAGGTAGCCTCAGACACAGGCCTAGGAGGGGATTCGTACTGAGGATGGTCAGGGGAGACCTCAGGGTCAGTGAGCTCCCCTTCATCCTGCTCCTCATCCTCCTCATATTCAGAAAAGTAATACTCCTCAGGATCAAGGTGTCCTGAAGGAGTTGAACCGGTATCCAGAACCGTTGACTGCCCAGACGGTACCTGCGACAGTTCGTTAAATCCAGATTGCAAAGACTGCACTATTCGGATGACCTTTGCAATTTTATCCGTGGTTGGAACCGAGACCGATTGCTTACGCAGTTCCGAACCGGAGCTTTTGGCTTTCTTCGATGGTGCGGTTTCAGAAACCGACTTCGAACGTTGTTTAACCGTCGATGGTTCACCCTGGCTTGAAAGGTTGGTTGTTGGATCAGACGGTTCAGTAGAACCAGAACCGGCCTCAGCAGTCTTGTCCATTCTTTCCTTCAGTTCACCGAGGCGCCTGTCTAAAGTAGGCTGAGGGAAATTCTTACAAATATCACAGTCTGTTTTTAAGTGGTTAAAACTCAAACAATACAGATAAACCAAATGTGGCTCAGCTTTCGCAAATTGCTCCCCACACTCGGTACAATGCTGAAACCCAGTGGGACCGGTTTTTCTCTTGGGTTTCTGTGACACAACCCTAAAATTTGGAGCTTAACCCAGTGGCTTAGTTAGGCCGGTTAAGCAAGAATCAAATACCTACTTTATCCGTAGTGGCTTAGTTAGGCCAGGATAAAGAAACAGAAGAAAAGAGAAAAATTACCCCTGAAGGCTTAGTTAGGCCGGGTAATAGAGAAAACAAAGTCCGAACCGGCCAACGGTTTAGTGCCAGCCAAAAAATGAACCGAAAGCCCCTGGTTCTGGTCAGGACTTTGCACCGGTATCCCAATACAGTGAAAATTTTGATAAACAGAGAAATTTAGAAGTTCGGCCCCCTCACAGTTGCAGAACCGATCGGAAACTGAACACTTATCCAACGTAGGAAACGTGAGCGATACCGAAGACAACAGTTTGAGAACGCTACTGAAATAAAACAACAAAGCAGTTTGAAATAAACCATCGAAACTACGCTAGACCGAAAGCAGTGAGGAGAAATCTCTGAGGCATCTTCACTGGTGAGCGGAGTAAAGAATCTGATCAGTTACTAGAATGTACCGAGGACAGTGGCTTGAAAACCGAGCTCGAGCTCAACATTCTATGCATTTGCATAGAGTTTAACTCTTGGTTCTCCGGGGCAGTTGAACCGGTCGGTCTAACTGCATATTGTCAGAATACAGCAAGACTTCATGATGTTTGAAATGTGGGGTGCAGGGACTGGGTGTGCACAAAGGACGAGAGAGGTGGCACCAGTAAACCAGGGGATAAGGACTAAAATGTAAAAAAAAAAAAATTAGGACTCTACCTTAGAGGAATTCCAGAGAATCAATGAGGAAAACATGGCATAGGCAAAATATAAATCATAAAAATATTTAAACATATTCTTAATATGCCAGTCCCATGGCACTGAGTAGTTGGGGACCACTGTTGCATGCTCGTACCCGGATTCAAACCCAGAGCCCAGGACAGCATAAGTGGAGATCAGCAGAGAAGAGGAAGAAACATACAAGTGGTGACTTCCCTCCTCTTGGGAGGTTGGGTGACATATCCTCAAGGAGGGACTCTGGGTAGTGGCATAGTGGTGGCGTGCTTGGAGGTATGGATGACCACAAGCTGAGGTAACCCCCAAGGAGTCGGGAACCACTGTGGCATGCTGGCAACCAATTTGAAACCCAGAGCCCAGGACAGCATAAACGGAGATCAGCAGGAAAGGGGAAGGAACTTACAAGTGGATGCTTCACTCCTTGTGGGAAGGTTGGGTGACATACCATCGAAGAGGGGCTCCGAGTGGTGGCATAGTGGTGGTGCAATCAGAGGTATGGATAACCACACACAGAGGTACCCCCCCCAAGGCTGTATTATGCATGCGTGCAAAATAGAGTTTGAAGGGAAGAAAGCAATGCAGAAAGGATGTCTGATGATGATTCTAGTGCCACCCTCATGCAACCCAGTGCCTCAGCCCACCAAATTTGTCTGCTCCCCAGGAGACCACTGCAACCCAGTCCATCAGCCCACCGAAGTTGCCCCCTCACCAGGGCACCACTGCAACTCGGTCCCTCAGCCCACCAAAGTTGCCCCTTCCCCTGGGCATTGTGCAACCCAGTCCCTCAGCCCACCACAGTTGTCCCTCCCCAGGGAACCATTGTAACCTGGTCCCTCAGTGCACCAAAGTTACCCCCTCCCCAGGGCACCATGCAACACGGTCCCTCAGCCTACCAAAGTTGCCCCCCCCTCCCCAGGGCACCATTGTAACCCTAGAATCTGCTTCCACTCCTGGCAGCAGAAGGGAGGTCCCCAGAATTGATATGGACCACTCGATGGACTGCTTGGGGAGCCTAGATGTGACATTCGGCAGCATGTGGTGAATTTGGTCAAAAGTGGGGACATAGAGGATCCCAAAAGAGTGGAGCGCTGGCAAGCAAGGCATGGAGCAAAAAAACATTCTTAATAAAAAATAATTTTGGGACATGCATTAGCACTACAGGTTTCCAGATAATTCATTATGATAAACTAAGGAATGATGTTATTTCATTTAGACTTTTTTTCACTTTTGTATGTTCCCCCTTTTTTCTCAGGTCTTCTGAAGCAGATCGATGCTGGTGGATCACAGTTCGTCTCGGGTGCTAATATGAATGACAACATTTATTGCCTGAACAAGCAGCAAGCAGTGGCTGTGCGAGATGGCTCTGGCTTACCATAGGTTAATATCGCCGGGAAGCTCAAGTACTACAGCTGTGGGCCTCTGGGCTGCTGGGGCGTTAACTCAGCTGATAACATATATTATCGTTCTGGGGTCACCACAGATGCCTGCCTGGGTGCAACGTGGCAGCAGATTCCTGGTAAACTCTCCATGATTGAGGTGGGAACAGAGGGACACGTCTATGGTGTGAACAGCCTCGGGAATGTTTACTACAGGTAATATATAAGCGACAGCAGGTTCCCATGGACTATCACAAAAAATATGCACAACTGTAACCACCAACCATGGGCAACCAATGGAGGGGGGTGGCAAGCTGCTTAATTTCTGTTGTCTCTAACAGCGAGATGGTTTATTGGCTAATCGGGCTTATGGGTCAAGTGAAAGGTTTAGAGATGAAGCCTTTGAAATTCAAACCTTGAAGGGACAAAAATATTGTGCTATTTTCTGCAGTTCCAATGTGGCTCTGCTTGGCAGGAGCTGTTGGCCATTTTCCTTTGCTTGCTGTCAGGTGGCCTGGATGACATTCTCTGTCTGATTCCCCTGTTACTCTGACTTGCATCACTGAGACTTGGCATGGTGATAACACAGGACCAGTACTGGAAGACTCAGTCCCATCCAGGAAGGACTGGGGGGGGTGCAACTGCTTTAGATCTTAACTGAACCTGGCGGTGCACCCAGTAGGGGAGGCTTCATCATTTGAATGAGTGGCTGTGTATGGAGGTCCAGGTGCAGGTTGCAGAATTCTCCTCGTTTACCAGCCTCTGGGATATGAGGGAGAGTTTCTGCAGAAAATTGTGGCTTGGTCACCAACAGGTTGTTGGAGTCATTTAGATGGATTACTCTTGTCAATTTCAGCGCATGGGTTGATATTGAACTCTCACATTTTGGTCAAGATTTCCTCTTGGGCAATGAGTCCCTGGCTTCGCAGAAGCCGTTGCTTCTGTGATGCACCAACATGGGCATGCCTTGGACTTCTCTCTGGAGCTCGAGGTTATTGATCTTGAGATCGATCCAGTCAGTTGGTCGGATCACTGCTCCATCTGGTTCTCTTTCAGTTCCCCCCATTTAAGTCCACCCCCTGTGGAGGTGTTCCAGTACCGTCTCTGATGTGGCCTTTGACCAGTGGGACTCTTGGTAGTGCTAACAGAGCCATTCAGAGGCCCTTGATCTTGGGGTGCTGATTCATGTACACCCACTGGTTTTGAACCTTGGCTCACCATGGTATGACAGTGAGCTGAACAAGATGAAAGCAAAGGGGTAGAGTGTTGTTGGAAGCGATCCAGGGCCCAGGAGGACAGTCTGGCTTTGACTACTCAGTACAACAAGTATCAAGAGGCAATAACCCTCCCCCCCCAACAAAAAAAGGGAAGGATTTCTGTTTTGGGAGATTGCTGTTGAGAGGAATTGATTAGCTTAGCTATTCTGGACTGTGGACGGGCTTCTACATCTGTCCTGTCTGGAGCCTGTGCAAGCATTTTCACTCATGACATATGAGGAGTTCACTAGATTTTTCTCATACAGGGTGTCCTCCATCCAGGCTGGGATCTCACCAAGTGGGCTGTCACAGCCCAGCAGGAGAGGGCTTCTGGGTTTCAAATGCATTCAGTGGTCTTGGGGGAGTTCAAGCCAGTGACAGTGGAGGAGGTCTGTGGGGTGATCTCTGAGCTGAAGACAACATTTTGTGAACTGGACCCAGGGCTGACTCGAATACTAGCGAGTTGCATCAGCCAGCTCGGCCCAGTGTTGGCTGAGATTATCTGGTGCTCTGTTTTGGAGGGAGATTTTCCAGCTGCATGGAAAGATGCACTGGTGAAGTACCTTCTCAAAAAAACATAATTGGACCTGAAGGTCTTAGTGAATTACTGACCAGTCTCTAACCTGCCATTTTTTGGCAGTTTTATTGAGAAGGGGGGGTGCAACAGCTTGAGGCACACCTCATGGCTTTTGGCATATATAAGCCTCTCTAGTCGGGGCTCAGGGTGAAGCACAGCATGGAGATTGCACTGGTCAGCATGCATAATGACCTCCTCAGGGTGAGAGGTAAAAGGAAGTGGTCAGTTCCCGTTCTTTTGACTCTCTGCTCTCCTTTTGGCACTGTGGATCATTGGTTGCTTTTGGATTGGTTCAGGGAGTATGCAGGATTCACCAGCAAAGTCATTTGTGCTGGTTTGAGTTCTATCTCAGTAGCAGATCACAGAGAGTGGTGTTGGGAAAGTTCAAATGTTTGGGGACTAGTTTCTATAAATGCCCCTCCATCACAGTGTACTGACTCTGTATTTATTTACTGTTCCTGCATTTATTTTATTTATTTATAGAATGAGATATTTTATTTAGTCTAGGCTTCTACTCTTGGTTTTATGTAGTCATTTTATTAATTGTTTTATGATGGTCTCTTTGTTTGCTTGTCGTATATCATGCCTGAGCTATCTTTAATGTATAATGTTTTGTAATGGCACCCTGCACCACCGGGGAAAAGTGCCAGACAAAAATAAATACTGCTCCTACTACTGTACTAGTTGAGGCTGACTCAGTGAAGTTTCTAGTGGACCACAATTCCTGCTTGAGGAACGATCACCGTGACTAGTGTAGCTGCCACACTTTTTGGCAGCCTTACGTAAGAGGAGAAGGATTCAATGTGGCACAAAGTCTGAACCAGCCTCTGGCCTATGAAGTGCTCACTCCATGACAGGTTAGGAAACTGAACAGACATGGAGTCTAAACCAACTCCCACCTACTAGGTGCTCCCTTCATGACCGGTCAGGAACTGAATGGACAGAGTCAGAACCACTTTCTCACCTACTAGGTGGTCCCTCCATGACAAGTCAGGCCTGAATAGACACAGAGTCAGAATTCCCCTCTAGCCAATAGGTTGTCACTCCATGACAGGCCAAGGACTGAATGGAGACAGGGTCTGAACCACCCTCTCACCTACAAGGTGCTCCCTTCAGGACAGATCAAGAACTGAATGGACACAGAGTCAGAATCACCCTCTAGCCTATAGGTGATCACCCGTGGACAGGGCAGGGACTGGATAGAGACAGAGTCTGAACCACCCTCTCACCTACAAGGTGGTCTCTCCATGACAGGTCAGGAACTGAATAGACATGGAGTTGGAATCACCTTCTCACCTACGAGATGTTCCCTCCATGACAGATGAGGAATTTAATGGACACAGAGTCTGAACCACCCTCTCCTCTATCCTCCATGACAGGTCAAGGACTGAATGGGGACAGAGTCTGAACCACCCTGTTACCTACGATGTGCTCCCTTCATGACAGATCAGGGACTGAATGGACATCTGAACCACCCTCTCACCTATGAAGTACAGCATGGGCCTGGCAGATGTTTACCAGGGCATGTGCCCTGTCTGGCCCTGTCGTGGGGATGCCCATGAGGAATTATTATCATGACTAGTCATGACTGGCCCCCTTCACTGGCAGTCTGACAAGGCACTCAATAGAAATGGAGTCTGACATAATCTGTCACCTACACTGTGGTTATGCACAGTGTTACGCTCAGTAATAGCCCAACCCCATCAGTCCTTCTGCCAACTTCCAAATTGCATTTTAAAGTGACAGTCTCAGTTTCCACTTGAAAATCAGGTTTTTAATTTTAAAAAAAAAGCTGACAGTGGGCATTTATTGAATAATTTCAACAATTTGCAAAAATTCCCATATCCGTCCACTATTTACAATAATACTGATCACCCAAACAAACGTGGTTAGGTGTAATGTTTATTTTTGGAAAAAAATCCACCTGCCCCACCTTCCATCCCATAATTATCTTTTATATGGAAGATATGCTTAACAAAAAATGGGTGCTATTTAATCTGTGATTGGCTTCAGGGATCACTTCTGGGTTTTCACGTGGATTTGTAACTAGAGACACATCCTTTAGATAAGATGGTGGAATAGAGATTTGCTGCAGATAATCCCATTAAATATTATGTAGCCCTCCCAACGGTCATCTGCACTGACATGTGGATGATGTGGATTTGGGAATGAACTCAGTGCATTGCATCAGGGACAGGTTGGGATGACTGCTGCATGGCAGTAGGTCTTGCTGTGGAATACTGGCAGCGGGTTCCGCGGCCATAGCAACATCTGTGGCTGTCAAGGGAGATTTGTTCTGCCTCAGTGGCTGAGCAAAAAAGGGAGAATGAAGACCCCCTTTCCCAGGAAAAGAGGAGTGAAGGGAAACTAATGACCCAGGAAAGGGGGGAGAATGGGAACCTCCTGGTGCCAACAAAGTGGGAGGAATGGAGGCCCCAGAAATTGGGGGCAAATGGGTATTTTGGCCCTAGCAAAGGGGCAGTATAGAAACCCCTCACCCAGGAAAAGGGGAGACTGGAGATACCTGACCCTAGAAAAGGGGGACTGTGAGGAACCCAGCTGCCAACCAACAAAAAAACAAATATGTTTTCTATTGCAGGGAAGGAATCACCACCAACACCCCCACTGGGACATCATGGACTCGAGTTGCAGTCTCCGGTGGCAAGATCAAACATGTGTCATATGACCTTGGGAAACTCTGGCTTATCACAGTCAATGGGAAGATCCGCAAGTGTCAAGCTGCTTAGGACAGTGATGTATGGAGAGATCCCTCTTCCTTCCTCTTCTCTGTAAACTGATAAATAAAAAGTTATTTTCCTTTCTTTTGTTAAATATCTTCAACCCATCCCACTGCTGACTCAGTATTTTGTCATTTTAATTTTATTTTGTATACTGTAGGGCAGAGGTGGCCAACCTGTAGCTCTCGAGTCACATGTTGCTCTCGAAACAGTTTGATGTGGCTCTCGAGGGGTCTGTCAATTTCATGTCAAGTACATGTTACAGTCTTTTAAAGGGACACTGTCAACCTGTTTAGCATCATATTATTTCTAGTTAAAAACCCACATTTTAGTTTTGCTTACCTTCTCTAAAATTCATTAATGCTGCTGTTTGTTTTGTATGTCTACCATACACTATAGCATTCTACCATACACTATATAGCAGTTTATATCTCTGGGTCAGGGTTAGTAGCAGAGATTGCTGGATCAAGCTGGTAGGGTATAAGGGTGATTTTTCATGATCATCAAAGAAATACCAGAAATAAAAAACTCTAAACAGCACTTGGTTATTTTTGTGTTTATGTTTATGAGAAAGGGATCATAAGTAGAAAAACATTCAATTATTTATTTATTTTTTTTAATTCAACGGTGTTTTATTTTTAGGGCCTAATTAAATATTTTTATTATGAGTTAAGGTAGTGCCATGTTTGTGATGGAAATCAGTAATGAGGGAACTGGCTCATGAATGCTGTAGGTGATGTGTCCAAATTCCAGATCACATGTTGGACTTATTTTTTACAGGGGGTATTGGCACGTAAGCGATAAGCATGTATCAATGGAATGGCAACAGCCAATCAAAGTACAGTACCTAACTTACCCATTTTCTAAATGCTAATTTCACCCCCTCCTGTTCTTGATGCTAGCTTCCTCTCGGTCCTGCTACCCTTCTGTTCCCTCCCTCATACTCACCCTTCCCCTTTTGCTTTTTATGTTTGCTTGCACGCATGTGCAAGAAACATAGTGCCATCATCGGAGTTTTCGGAGGTGTGTGAGTCCTCTTCCAAGTCAGTCAGTGTGTTTGCAGGCGGGGCCGCAGTTCTCCAATGCCTGCTGGAGCTGTCTATGACAGCTACAAAATGCAGTGGCATACAGTTGAAAGGGGGAGCTACGCTTCAGTGAGCAGCGATCAGATACTGCTTGCTTGCGCGCTCCCCCACACACACACACACACACACACACACACACACACACACATATGCTGCTGCTGCTCCCCAACGCACTGTATAGCTGGCGGGGTGCCCAATCCCGTCGGCTGTGCTGCCCAAACACAGTTTCATATGCCACACTGGGTGCCCATCCCAGCGTGGCACGATCATATAGCCGACAGGGGTGCCTAATCCCCGCCGGCTCCACGCCATCCCCAGCTAGCTTCTCTGCCATGCTGGGAGCCCACCCCAGCATGGCAAATGTCCCCGCCATCTTTTAAAACAAAAAACTCTAAAGAAAACGTCCGCGTAGTTTCCCTGCCCCCACAACCTGCACCCACCCACTGCGCACCTGCCTCCCCATACCCCCTCACCCCATACTTACCTCCGAGTCCGCGCGATGATCTTCAGTGGACCAGGAACACGTCTGCACTCTTCAAAGCCGACCGCGAACTGAGGAAATGCCGGTAAGCTGTATAATGGGATAGATAGGGTTTTCAACTTGTTGCATATCTCAGGCATTTTTTGGAATATTTGCACCAAATTTTCAACATGGGGTTTTTGGGACCCCTCCTCATGAATTCTTGCACTGTCATGGCGTTACTCATGCCCAAAGGGTGATTTCGCAGCCACTGTGCGAAATTACCTTTCCAGAATGATTAATGAAACAACACTGCCAGTGTTCATAAGGTGGGCTGTCAAAAGCCTATTTTGAAAATTTGGTGGAAAAATTCCTAAAAATGACTGTTTTACGAGCGCAAGGCTTGTGCAGTTCCTATGCATGTCAGTAAGTTCGCGAATTTTCAATATTTTCACTCCAGATTTCAATGTTGCCATTTTACACACCTTCTTATGAGAAGTACAGCTGTCATTTTTCACATCTCACCCAAAATGTGTTTCCGCGCATGTAGCATAATGAAGCAGTCGGTGTGAAATCAATGTATGGGACACATTAAGAAAATCACAGTGACACAGTTCATGAGCAGAGGTCTTAAAATGGCTATGCTGAAAATTTGGTGAAAAAATTCCTAAAAATGACTGTTTTATGAGCATGCGTTACGCAGTTTCTATGCATGCTCGTAAGTTTGCAAAATTTCAATATTTTCACTCCAGATTTTCAACATTGTCATTTTACCACACCTCCTTATGAGCAGTACAGCTGTCATTTTTCACATCTCACCCAAAACATGTTTTCACCCATGTAGTGCACAATGGCGCAGTCAGTGTGCGAAATCAATGTAAGGGACACATTAAGAAAATCACATAACACTGTTCATGAGCAGAGGTCTTAAAATGGCTATGTTGAAAATTTGGTGAAAAAATTCCTAAAAATGACTGTTTTACGAGCGTGCGTTGCAGAGTTCCTACGCACGCTCATAAGTTCTCAAATTTTCAATATTTTCACTCCAGATTTTCAACATTGCCATTTTACCACACCTCCTTATGAGCAGTACAGTTGTCATTTTTCACATCTCGCCCACAACGTGTTTCTGCCCATGTAGCACCCAATGACGCAGTCGATGTGCGAAATCAATGTATGGGACACGTTAAGAAAGTCATAGTGACACTGGTCATGAGCAGAGGTGTTAAAATGGCAATGTTGAAAATTTGGTGAAAAAATTCCCCCAAATGACTGTTTTAGGAGCGCACATTGCGCAGTTCCTACGCACACTGGCAAGTTTGCGAATTTGTAATATTTGCACACCAGATTTTCAACAGTGCCATTTTACCGCACTTCATTATGAGCAGTACAGCTACCATTTTTCATATATCTCAAAATGTGTTTCCGCACATGTAGTAGCACATAATGGTACAGTCAGTGGGCTAAACAATGTTTGGGACAGATTAAGAAAATCACAGTGACACTGGTCATGAGCAGAGGTCTTAAAATGGCTATGTTGAAAATTTGGTGACAAAACTCCATAAAATGACTGTGTTACGAGTGAGCATTGCGCAGTTTCCACGCACCCTCGTAAGTTCATGAATTTGTAATATTTTCAGTCCAGATTTTTACCAATGGCATTTTTCCACACCTCCTTATGAACAGTACAGCTGTCATTTTACACAACATGGCCGAAATGTGTTTTCACACTTTCAGCACAGAAATGCGTGGTCGCTGTGGAAAATCATTGTTCGGGACAGACAGAGAAAATCACACTGACACTGTTCATGATTGGAGGTCCCAAAATGCCTGTGTTAGCAATCTGCTGTAAAAAAATCCCAAAACTAGTTACATTATTGGTGTGCTGTACAGCTTTAAGACGCCGCGGATTTCACCAGTTTTTAAGATTTTCACAGCAGATTTTCAACATTGCCATTTTTACACCTCCCATGAACAGTACCGCTGTCATTTTTCACATCCTGTTCGGAATGTGTTTTTGCACCTGTGGTGCCAAATGCCATAGTCGCTGTACAAAAGCAGTTTTCGGCTAACAAACTAATATTGCCACTGTTCATGAGGTGGGGGTCACAAAAAACCCATGTTGAAAATTTGGAGTGAAAATACCAACGAATGCCTGAGGTGTTACGGTTTCCAACCATAACACCCCACCCTGTAGAGAATGACAGGCATCAGGGGTGTGACTTAGGATTCTTGCCTGTCATGCTCATACCATTCCCCCCACCCACACCCTGCAGCCAGTGAGAGGCACCAAGGTGTGCCTCGGACTCTTCGAGCCCAAACTTCACCCCATTCTCCTATACCGCACCCATCTCACCATATTTTCTGATGGAATGGGTGCATAAGGCCAAAGACCCTAGGTACACACCCGACACTTGTCAGTGTCTGCAGGGTAGGGTGTGGTGAAATGGCATGGTTGTTATGCCTGACGACCCAAAGGCACACCCCAATGCCTGTCACTCTCTGCAGAGTGGTGGTGGGGTTGGCTTCAGTTCAATACTTCTCTGCCATTCCTATTATGCAGCTCTGTAACTTCTACACTACCAGTGCCAATGCCAGCAAGCAAACGTTCGGCATTGACAAATGCTTGTTTCTTCTTCTTTTACTCTCATGCCTGCAACCCCCTTTCCTCCTCATCGTCTACATATTTTTGCTACCATATTTTCTCTTCCACCTCTGAAAGCCAGCATCACTGCTCTTAAAGGTGAAATGTAATGGACTCATAATAAAAAATAAATAAATCTTATACTCAGTTGTTTAAACATGTTTAGTAGATACAGTCACTGCAACCTATGACCACAGGCAATGTCACAAAACCACATCTCAACAAAAATCAACAAATTTTATTCATTTCACCTTTAAGGTCAGATATATATTTTGCAATATTCATTGCATTTAGCATCTGCTCTTGTTCCTTCAGATGGTCTTAATGTTAGACCCTGGTAAGGTCACCACTACCTCACATCTCCACTGGGTTGCTGTAGATGTTTGTGGTGCCTCCTGAGTTCTTTTCTCTCACTGGTGGGTGGGGAGGGGGCGGCTCATATCCAGAAAGAACTAACAGGGTGCCCCCCAAAGAAAGATTTAAGTGGGCCTGGGGACTGGTCAGGGCAATCCCCTTAAATTTTATATCTGCTCACCTTCCCACTGTGGTCACCCCTCCTACAGACCCCAAATAGTACAACAGCACCCACCACCACCACCACCAATAGCATGCATTATAACTGGTGAGACACAGAACATATAATATGAATGTAGAAAAGGACTGCTTAGCCCATCTAATCTGCCCAGCTGTTCCCTACTTATTCTGTCTTCACAGACCCTATCAGGTCTTCATTGATCCTCCCTCCTCCCTATATCCTAGCTAATATACCCCTATGTCTTTCCCATGCAAGTGTGAAACCCCCACTGTTATGACTTCTACCACTCCCACTGGCAATCTATTCTAGGCATTGACTACCCTTTGAGTGAAGAAGTATTTTCTCACATCACTCTTGAATTTACCCACCCCCAGTTTCATTGCATGCCCCCTGGTCCTGGTGCTCGCTTTCATTTGAGTGAGGCACTCCACCTGTAGCCTGTTCACTCCTTTCTGGTATTTGTAGGTCTCTATAGTATCCCCACCCCCTCTCCTTTCCTCTAAGATGTACATGCTAATATCCTACAGTCTCTCCTTGTAGGGCTTTTTGTGCAAACCATGAACCATTTTAGTTGCCCTTCACTGAACTGCTTCCACTCTGTCAATGTGCTTTCTGCGATGCAGTCTCCAAAATCAAACGTAGTATTCCAGGAGACAAAGATGACAGATGGCTAATAACGAAAACGCATTTATTTAATACTTGTAATGAATCCATACAGAATGAGTCTCTCCTTGCTTCAATGCCAGAAACACAAATCACTGTAATAGTGAAAAAAGGTCACGACCCCCTTATGTGTTCTAGTTATCGACTAATCTCACTCCTAAACATGGACTACAAAATTCTAGCAAAAGTTTTGGCAAACAGAGTGAAAAATGTTAAATGTTCTCTGGTTGGTAAAGATTAAGTTGAGTGTGTGCAATGACAAAAAGAGTCACATAATATCAGAGGACTATTTTTAATTACATGATATGCATGTAACAATAATTATCCAGTTGGACCGCTTTCTCGGGATGCAGAGAGAGAGCTTTCAAATCCCTGGAATGGGACGATCTAGGTCTAGGATTAACCCAATTTGGTTTTAGATCCCAGTTTCAAAAATGCACATCTGCTTTATATAATGGGGCCTCAGCTTCTGTCCTAACAAATGTTTTTTAGTCCAAATCCATTAAATTAGAAAGAGGAACAAGGCAAGGCTGCCCCACCCCATAATCTTCTCTGCCTAGACACGGAGCCATTTAATTGTGCAATAATGACTCCTCAGAAAGTCAAGGGATAAAAATTAAAAACACCAACTGTAAACTCATGACATATGTGGCTGAGCTACGTCCACATTTTACAGATCAGCCGGAGCGCTCTTTTCTTCTGTGGGTGAGGCATACTTGCTCTGTGAAGAGTGTCTCACACGCAGCAGTCCTGGAAATGGGCATATTTGGGTAAGATTTTTTTTTAAATTAGTATATTATTGATCATGCTCAATCAATAATATATTAATACCACCACTGAGACCACTCTCACAGTTATAAGAGTGGTCTCACTTACATCCTTAGGATGTCAGAACCGCTCACCTTCGGTTCATGGTTCACATACTCTAAGAATGCACGTGAGACCACTCTTACTACCATAACAGTGGTTTGTGCAGCAGTATTAAAATAAGAACCCACATATGACTGTTAGTGATCTGTGTAGATGGCAGACTTTGCTTCACAAATTACTTAAGTGCAAAGTGCTGACTACACAAACTTTCTAGCAGGAGAAGTGACACTTTCCAGCCCCTTCATGATGACTTTGTCTGAAAAAGGTGCCACACTACCACAAAAAATCATTACAAAGGGGGAACTTCATAAAGTGCTCAGAGAAGCCAGATTTTGTCAACTTTACCGGAACTTAGCCAGTAAAGTAAAACTTTACGCGGTCTCTAATATCTACGCACCCACTGTCCTGCTTGTTGGAGATGTTTAAAAGCCTCTCTAGGTTTTCCCCCCATGGGGTCAGAATACATGGTTTCCAATATTTATTGGCAATTAACGGTGAATTTATCACCTTGATGTATTAGCCATTTACATGTTATCATCCTAACCCAGTGAGATGTGTGCCTGCCCCTACCCTCTAACCTAACCTTCTTTACCTAATCTATCTAACCCTATCTTATCCCCAACTTTATTAATTTTAAATTGAGTTTTTAAATTTGAAGTGTGTTACTAAGATGCGAAACTTGAGCCCAAGTTAATTGAAATTTATGCACTGAATTAATATCCATACAGGGAAATCTTTCAAGTTCAATACAATCTAAAACTAGGTTCCTCCAGGGATTGTGTTCAGGAGGTTCCTCATTCTTCCAAAGTCTATCAATGCAAGTCTAGGATTTATGAGACCCATGTTCAAAATTTTCCTCATATTCCCTCCTGGGAGTACCTGGGAATCTGAAAACCCTAATAAGCAAATTTCTGGTTCAAATTTTAGATTAGTACCAATGATTTTATTTAGGGTATTAAATATTTCATTCTAGAAAGGCCTAATTTTACTACATGAAGCTATAACATGACTTAAGGAACCCCTCTGCTTTTTATATCTATTACACCATGGAGAAATGTTATGATTTATTTTGTTGAGCAGATGGGGGTATAATAAATTCTATGTATGGTATTAAACTGCATCTAGTTAAGTCTATTGCAAACAGTGGGTTTAACTAATTTTATAATCTTCATCCATTTATTTTCCAAAATATCATATTGCAACTTTTTCCCCCAACTCAGTTTTAATTTAGTTAAGGAAACCTGATGAATGGATTGCAAACATGCATACATTTTTGAAATAAGCTTACAGTTCTGATCTTTGGAAAAAATCCAATTTTGAAGAGTCGTAGTTTTGGGAATCTGTAACATTCTCCCCATCTGTTCAACAATACCAGCTCTAATCCTAAGATAATTAAACTTCTCTGTTTCAGGTATATTATATAAGTTCTTGAGTGTTTCAAATGAAAAATTGTTCTTTTTGATAGAGGTCTCCTATGTCTAACAGGTTGAACCTATCCCAAGGGTTGTTTCCTTCCCTTCACCCCTGGATGCTCCACTTTCATGATTTTAACAGGGCGATGTATGTTATGTTTAATATTTTCTTTCAATTCTTTATGGAAAAAAAAACATGACAAAAGATTGGATCTGATGTAGCTGTTTTTCAGACTCTTTAATTCGGAGAGACTGTATTTCTTATATAAATGATGGTATGTTTTTTTTTTCCTTATAGAAACTTTTTTCATATTCTACTCACCAAGGGGTATTTTGTGTGTAATATTCTGATGTATGAGACAGGATGGCAGCATATTGATAGTTTTTAAAATCTGGTAAATTTAAACCACCAGTTTCCTCTCTTCCCATTAATGTTACCAAAGTCATCCTGGGTCTTCTGTGTTTCCAAAGAAACATCTGAGTAGTCCTTTCAAGGGATTTGATCTGTAGTGTGGTCATTAAGATTGGAATTGCCTGGAGAACATAAAGTATTTTAGGTAGTACATTCATTTTAATAACTTGTGTACTACCCATTATAGTTAGAGACAAATGAACCCATTTATCTAGGTTCTGTTAATAGAGATTAATGTACGGTGCAAATTGACTTCCAATATTTGGTTCAAGTTTCTAGTAAGATATATATCTAGTTATTTAATCTGATTAGTTCTGATAGAAAAGTTATTAAGCTCTTGAGGAAGGTTCCCCTTTAAATTCAATCTTAGTAATTCTGTCTTTTTCCAATTAATCTTGAATCCAGATAGCTCTCCAATCTACTGAATTATTTCCATAATTTTAGGTATGGCAGAACTTGGATTGCTTACATACATAAGTATATTGTCCATGTAAAGAGAATATTCAACATTCTATTTCCAATTGTAATTCCTTGGATCTCTTTGGTGGCTCTAATAACATTTGTTAGTGGCTCAATTGCTAATGTAAAAAGTAATGGAGAAATAGGACAACCTTGTTTTGTTCCTCGAGTCATACTAAAGTTTTGAGAGATGTTACAATTCATAGTTACTTTAGCTACTGGTTTATTATAAATCAAATTTATCCAGCCCAAAATATTATCTCCAGCACCCACCTTGTTCAACACCTGGAACAGGTATTCCCACTCGACCTTGTCAAAACCTTTCTCAGTGTCCAATGACAATAATATCACTTCAGAATAGTTTTGACTTTCAATTCCGTATAATGCGTTATTGGTGTTATTAGAACTTTTCCTTTCTTTTAATGAATCCAGTCTGGTCCTCATGGATTAATTCTAGGAGGATTTTCTTCAGTCTACTGGCTAGAACTTTTGTAAAAATTTTGTAGTTCTGATTCTTCAGCGAAATCAGACAATGTGATGCACAATATCTAGGATCTTTCCTCTCCTTTGGTAACACTGTTATAACTGCTTCTTGGAATGAACCTGGAATCTGTTTAGTGTGATTAAATGACTTAAATAACTCAGTAAGGATGGGGTAGATATTATTCCTTAGGATTTTGTATAATTCACTGGGAAGTCCGTCGGGACCTGGTGTTTTCTCATTTTTCATATCTTTAATTGTAAATTCTACTTCTTCTATACATATCAGAGAGCATAACACATCTTTTGATTCTCTGAGATAGATAGTATTAGCATATGGAAGGGAGATTCCACACAGCTTTTAGTACATTTTGAAGTGTACAAAGTTTCATAACATTTTTCAAGTTCTTTACTGATGGATACTGGATCTTTGGTTAAAAAATTTCTGAATAGATTTCAGTAATTTGCCTATCTGTTTTTTCTTTCTGGATCTGCTAGTATTTTGCCAAATTTATCGGCTTGTGATTAATATCTTGCTCTAGAATGTAGAATTGCTCTTTCCATTCTCCCATTCATTACGGAGCTAAATCTATGTTTTAAATGATTAAGGGCAGTTAAATCTTCTACGTTTGTATGTATATATTTCATTTCTGCTCTTTTAATTTCAGTTTCTAAACTTACCACTTCTTTATTCCTTTTCCAATTAATCTCCATCTTATATTTAATTATTTTCCTCTTAGGGTAGCTTTAAACGCATCCCAGGTGGAATTAATGGGGGTTTCTTTGTTCCAATTAAATTTAAGAAAGACATCTAGCTGTTCCCTAATAAACTCTACAAAGTGTTTATCCTTATACAGAAGTAGATCCATTTTCCAGTTTCTAAGAGAGTTGTTGAAGTCCAATTTTCTAGAACACAATAAAGCTGAGAGCTCAGACAAGTTAATACCCTCATAATATATTTTTTATTATCTTTGATGTTATACAAAGTGGCCCAAGAATCAAGTCAATCCTTGAATATGATTGATGCTGATGTGAAAAATGGGAAAACTCCACAGAACTAGAGTAAACATAACGCTAGATGTCATATAAACCCAAGCCTTCCAAATGCTTAAGAATACCTTCTGCCAGTTTTGACAGGGTTGAGTGGGAACCCAATCTAGTCAGGCTAGGATTCAAGACAGTGCTAAAGTCACCAGCTATAATCACTGGGTGTTGGAATTGGGCTAATGTGTTGAAAAAATCCACAAAGAAACTGGGGGAATGTTTATTTGGTGCATATACACCTGCTGTAGTTACATGTTAATTCCGTATTTTAACCTGTAAGATAATGTAGCTATGATTAATATCTATTATTTTATTAACATTCTACTTTATGTTTCCTAGCAAAAATAATAGCCACAACTTTAGATTTTCCTTTTGGCCCAGTGTGATATGCTAACTCTCCCCATAGTTTTACAAAGTTTTTCAAACTCGCCCTGAATCAAGCGTGTCTCTTATAAAATTAAACAGTCCGTTTGAAGTCTCCTCACAGTTGCAATAATTATTTTCCTCTTAACTGGGTTTTTAACCCCGTTAACATTCCATGATACAATGTTAAAACCTATCACCAGGTAGTATACTTAAGATTGCCCCAAAGAGTCCGTCTCAAAAAGAGCCACAAGAGTGAAGGGAAGGAACCACTATAATTGAGATTGTTTTTAACAATGTTTTCCTAAAAAGTCTGGGTTCCTCTCCAGTTTCTGTCTCTTTTATGGTTCTAGAACTAAAATGTTCCCTCTCTTGCCTGATCTGGATTCCTACTGCTGTCCTTCCTCTAGCTCCTTGGTCTATGATATCATAGACTCCAAAAAACATATCCAAACAAAATGGGATCCAGTTACTCCAAACTGTAGGTCCTAGAGTTCCATAATATAAATAGATACAGTCTTTTTGGCTACTACTGACTTATTCTACCTACTTGAAATTAATAAATGCCTACTTCTCCCCTGTTTGTGTGTGTGCGCATGCCAAAAAATTATCTTTTTTCCCTTTTTTCTCTTCCTTTTCCTCACTTCTCCACTCTTACTGACTTTCTTCATCAGTTATAAGCCACTCTCACACCTGAAGTACTTCTCAAAGGCATCCATATCTGATACGCAGAGGTTAAGTCCCCATATTTAGAATTTGTTCCAGATACTCTTCTACTTCCTGTGAGGAATTTGCCACCTTGGTTTTACTGCTAAAGGATATTTTCAAAGTGGAAGGAGTTGGATGAGCAAAAGGAATCTGCTTCTCCCATAAACGTTGCTTGATCTCTTTAAAAGTGTTTTTTTTCTTTTGTAATTCACGTCCTAGGTCTGGAAAAATTGCAATTTGTGATCCCTGCAGTAGCAGCAGCTTCTTTTTCCTTACTTCCCTTAAGACAAGCTCTCTCTCTCTCTCTCGATATTTGTGGAATTTAACAGAAATTGTTCTACAATACCTAGCATTAGGGTGATGAAATGCAGATGACCTATGTGCTCTCTGAAGCTCGATTTTATTTTCAGAGTAACTTTCACCAGCCAATTCTGAGAGCCAGTTCTCACAAAATTGTAAGATATCATCTTTCTCTACTCCTTCTGGGACACCCAGAATTGTAAGGTTATACCTCCTTGACTTCCATTCCAAATCAGAAATTATTCCCAATTCTTATTTCTGATCTCTAATATCTCTCCTGATCCCTGGTATTGCATTCTCGATGTCTGATGTACGTTTCTCATTTTCTGATATTTTTTAATGAAGGCCTTGTAGTTTGGATCTCACCCTTTTCATTTCATCCTGAACATTCAACATTTTAGATTCCAATCTTGAGAACCCCTGTCTGATTTCCTCAAGGATGTCTCCGTTATGATCCTCAGTCTTTTCCCCAGCATTTTTTGTCATTTTCTTGTTTTCTTTTCTTTCCTTGGGTCTAGCTGTCATTTGTATGGGAGGAGGAGGAATGGACAGGAATTTCCCCTTTATCACTGTTGTCAGAGGACTCGGTCAAGGTCTCAGGTCCCTTTATTTTCTCATTACTTCCTTTGGAAATAAATGCTAAGAGAGACAAATGAGGAAAAATAGTGTCAGCATCAATACATTCCTGCTCCCCTTGCCCTGAAACTAATCTCTTCTTAGCTATGTTCTCTATAGAGGTGCCATCATGTCCATTCAGGAACATTTTGGTTGTACCAGAGGAGCTAGAGGGCTTTTCATACAAAGAAGTTTGCATATTACTAAAGTTTTGAGTTACCCCCTCATGTTCTCCCACATTCATAGCTGTTTTGGGCAATGCAATGTCCAGGGTGCTCACAAGCTTGGAAGAGTTTTTGATAAATCAGCCTAGACTTCAGAAATACTAGTTCCCTGTATCAAGTTAAAATCTTCTATGTCATTAAAAGCTAAACTACCATTTGATCCCTGGTCATTTTCAGGCAGGCTGAGGTTCCCCCCCCCCGTTCCGTGGTTTGCACGTTAAAGATTCAAAATTTGCAGGGAGTGCTCTGGGAACCAACTGTTCCAGCTATATTTGAACCCTCAGGCCCCTCTTGTGGTAGATCTTGAGTAAAATTTTTAAAAACAGTCTACCTTTTTGATGTCTAAAGGCCTTCCTCGGCCTCTGGCTTCTGGGTTTGCAGGTGGGGCCATAACTCCGAACGCTGATTCAGGTACGATTCTGTCAGGTGAACAGGGAGCACTACACGTGCTATATAGGTTTGTTTTCTTCCCGCTATCACTCTTCCTTGGATTTTCAACAAAGTAAGTTTTAATCTCTTTTATATTTCTAGGTTTGTTCACCATTATTCCCTCAAAGAAATAACAGGTAGAGTTTAGCCTTTAAACAATAGTGTTTATGCCAGCCTTAAGAGAAAGACGTAAGTTCGGTTATTATTTGTACAATCTACTTTCACACTAGCTAGTGAATCACTCTTTTTTTGCTGAATAATAGCGGGGTGAGACCAAGATGGCATCTGCATGCTAGGCTGTAGCTTGGAGCTCCGCATTTGGGATTTTCTTTGGCTGCTAAGTTATGTGCTGCAACAAGAAGCCGATGTAAGGTGATGTGTGTGTTCTTGCTTTGCTTTAGATGTCCTCAGCTTTTGTAATGGAGGTCCAAATGGTGAGTAGAACCTTCCTTTCTAACATCGGGCAAAAACCTCATGTTTGGGTAGCAAACCTGCTGCTGATATTCCATATGGAAGTGTATGCGATTTCCAGCACTTAGCAGCTTTGCTTTAAACTATCAGAATTGGTAACTGTGAGTAAAAAGTGCTAAAATGTTTGAAGTTTACTTTGGTGACAAATTGACTGACTAAGCCTCTTTAGGTCAGGCATAAACTGGTCCAAGTCCGAACTACTGCCAGTGAAATGTACTCTGTCATGAGAATCTACTCAAGGTCTGCAATTTAAATGTGAAACAGTCCCAGATCACGTCAACTATTAAGGAATAAAGACTCCACTAAATCCATATATGCTGACCAAATTAAATTTTGAGCCCATTCTAGGAGAAACTGCTTCTCATCCCTGCATATCTCCTTCTGTCAAGAATTTCCAACGTGTTAGACTTTAACTACTTCCCGTTTAATCCTAAGACACTACAGGATAATGACAATGCTACCTGTAAAAGGAAATCTTAAAGAAATACTAGGTGGAGGAATCAAATGTTACTCATAAATTTTTGACAGCAAGAGAAAATGTTTATATTCCTTTTTAGATATACGAAAATATATAACATCTCTAAGATTGAACTTTTCATTTATTTGCAGTTCAGAGAAGCATTACTGTACTTAGGACATTTCAAGGAATATCTGAGACTGTATTTTTTTTTTTACAATTCTTTTTTTCTGGCTCTTCTGCCAGGTGGGGATGTATCTATCTCGTGTCAACCCAGATCTCCTTGAAACCACCCTCCACTTCCACACTTCCCTCCCTGCTGCTCAGTCCAAGAGGACTGTGACTTGTCTCTCATGGAGGGTCTCCCAAGAGAGAGAAACCAGCATGCATCACCTTATAGACCCTGGCCAAGAGTCAAGACTTATGCCATAGGGTCATTTGGGAAGGAGGCAGTCCTTGGATCTTCAGTTTCATTTTTTTTTTGAAATTCAATATATTTTATTTAGTTTGTACATTAGGCCTTAGAAGGCTGTGTTACTGCATGACATGGTTACAAAAACAAGACAAAACAGCACAATACAGACATCTTAAATAAGTCCCACCCTCCTCGAGACCACCCCTACCATGGTATCAGGAATGTTATGATGAAGTCAGCTATAGAAGATACACTCTTAAGCATTCACAATGCTTGTTAAAGGGTGTATAAAGTTTGCAATTTACTCCAATATCTCTCAAATCTGGGCATCCTGTTGTGTACGCTAGTGATTACCTTCTCCACCGAGAGATCGAACAAGAGTTCCTGCAACCACGCAATATAAGATATAGTATCACTGTCAAGCCAGTGTTTGAGTACTAACTTTTTAACCTACATTGCTATCATTGCTAGATGATATTTCCTTTCAGTAACACCTATGTGGGAATAGTCACCCACCAGACATGCCCCCAGTTTTTTATACTCCGCAATACCTAATAGAGGATCTACTCTTTTATAAGAGCCCATAAAGGCGCCCACTGGGCATTCCCAGAAAATGGGTATATGAGCCTACATCCTGCATACAATGTCTACAATCCGGGAAGGAACTTATTCATTCTAGCTAGTTTAACTGGAGTGCAATACATATTGTTAAGAATCTGAAATTGCATTAGATGTAATCTGTCTTGCAATATGAACCAGTGGGTATCTCTCCATACCTTCTCCCAATCGAATACTACTTCTGGGAACTGGGAGTTCCAGTAACGAGAGGACCCATCTTAATTTGGGAAACCTTTTTCTATTACTATCTTATATATACTAGAAACCGCATGTTGTTGAAGTGGTTGCAGGAAACTGCTTTCATCCCATTGCTTGCTTTATTTGGGAGGCAATTAGCATTTGTCTGAGTTGAAACACCTTGAAACTCAAGTAGGGGCCTAAGTGGTATCTGTTAAGGATATCTATTGTTGATCTAACTTGGCCATCATGCCATAAGTCAGCAATCCAGGCTTGTGCGAATTGGGGAAGGCAGGAGGCTTTCACCAATCTCCCACCTATCTTAAAGTTCGGGTTACCTACCAACGGTTGGAGAGGGTCTTATGTATATTTATAAGTGAGGCACGCACATAGTTGAGCGTGAACTTTAACTGAGATCTCCAGTTTCATTTTTTTTCTTTCCTGTTTCCCCAGGGACTTTGAATGTGCAATGGCATCCAAGGTGCATTACACATTCTCCCATGCATGAATGTGCCGATGACCACTGAGTCCCTGGCCTGCATGCGCGTAAGGTGTCAGGAGCACCAACTCCTAGCCACCGCCAGGAGTCAGGCTATTGCCAACTGCCTTGTCTCACCCACCCCAGAGGATGAAAGCAGTCCTCCAGATGCTCATCCTCCTCCTCCTCCCCCTAGCTTATCCTCCCACACTTCGGGCTCATTCCAGAACCCAAGTTATTGGCACCACAAACAATGCAAACTTGGCCCAGGCAAACTTGCGCAACTCAATGCATACCTCAGGACAATGGACTGGTCCTTTGTTACGAAGGCCCCCGACCCTGACAGAGTCCTCGACCTCTTCATTTTCACCTTTAACACCATTTGCGATAAATTTGCCCCCATCACCAAAAGGGTGGCCAAAGGTAATCTGGCACTGTGGATCACTGAACATCTCCTGGACCTCATGCAGACCAGAGACTCCTTATGGCACCTCTCCAACGAGACTGGCCTGCCAGCCGATAGATAGAGCTATAGAGAGGCTCAGAATAAATGTAGTTGGTCCTTGCACAAAGCAAAAGCAGAGTACTACAAGACCTCCCTAACCAACTCCTGGGGCTCAGGGCGAAAGTTCTGGGCCAATATTAAGGACCTCTGTGGAAACGTTACCAACACCACCCCTAATCAGATTATGGTTGATGGGTGCCTTATCTCTGATCCAGCCCGAATGGCCACTGCCTTCAATGACGCCTTCTCTAACCTCAGCAAGGTTCTCCCCCCAAACTTCTTTGACCCACCCCCAGCCACTCCCTCCCCCAATGGCCTCCCCTTCGCTTGCACAGCATTGCACCTAAGTGCGCCGAGCCTTATCTCAGAAGGGCACTAAGTCACTCCCGGTATAGTAGTGACACCCTAGACCTGAAACTCCTTCGACTCTCTCTCTCCGTGAGGTGCTCAACCCACTCACCCATATACTAAACCGCTCCTTATGCCTAGGGAAATTCCCATCCCACTGGAAATCTGCCCACATTACGCTGATATTTAAAAATGGGGACCGTGCCCTCCCTAACAACTATCGTCCTATCTCCATTCTCCCTCCCCTATCCAAGGCCCTTGAGACGATCATCTCGGATCAGCTTACGGACCACCTCAACAAATACAACCTGCTTAGCAAGCAGCAACATGGCTTCCGGAAGGGACATAGTACCACCACTGCCCTCCTGAAACTCACCACTCACAGTCACTCCGCATTAGATAGAGGTCAAATCACAGGGGCTGTCTTCATTGATCTCACAAAGGTGTTCGACACCGTTAACCACCCACTCCTGCTATCCACACTGACCAACATTGGACTCAATCAGGATGCCTTTGGCTGGTTCTCTGACTACCTGTCTAACCGTTCCCAGCAGGTTAAAATTGGGAACACCCTATCTAGTAGGCTACCTGTCCTCTCTGGTGTCCCGCAGGGGTCCGTCCTCAGACCACTGCTGTTCAGCCTCTTTCTTAACTCCCTCCCCAGTACTTGCTCCGGGAACCTACTTCTCTATGCAGATGATGCGGTCCTTTATACCTTCAGCTCTGACCCTTTGCAACTCCACCTCTCCCTTCAATCCTCCTTTAGTAGCGCTGAAAAATGGTTCGCCTCTCAACGTCTTATCCTGAACTATATCAAGACTAAGATTATGTTCTTTTCCCACCCATTCAATGCTAGAAAGGAACTTTGCCCTCAATTACGAACTGCCAACCTGACCCTCCCTGGAGCAAGTGGACTCCTTCAGATACCTGGGTATAACCCTTGACCCCACACTCACTTTCCACCAACATATCCACCTCCTATCTACTGCCCTCAATGTGCGGCTTGGGCTCCTGTATCGCCTCAAACACTGCTTTACCCCAAACGCATTGAGGCTTGCTGTCTCCTCCTCTGTCCTCTCCCTGCTAGACTATGGCCTACTCGTCTATGGGACAGTGAACACCTCGGCCCTCCATAGACTACGTGTCTCTCTAAATAAAGCCTGACGCCTCACCCTGGGCTGTGACCGCCTAACTCACACATGCTCTCTATACAACGATACCAACTGGCTGAACCTTGACAACAGGATTAGGTTCCACACCTGCCTCATGGCAAAAAAAATTGCCCTAGGCCTCTGCCCCATAGGACTCACACCACTAATAAGACCAGCCCTGACACTTAAACATACTAGGGTTACCACCTGTTCTGATTTTCGCAGGACAGTCCTGATTTGGGCAGCTGTGTCCTGCAAAAAAACATGACTAATACTAAATGTCCTGATTTTTATAGTAGAAAAAATATTTTCTAATTTTCCACTAAATGTTCTAGAAAGCTACAATACCGTAACTAAAATACCTTACAATGATAAGAAACCATAGAAGTAACTAAGAAACTGCAATTCTTATTCTAATCCTTAATTCTGGTTATATAGAGAAGACAAGTCTGTTGCATTGGTCGAGGTTACCTACTGTCTTGCGAAAAAACATGTTTCAGTAAGAAATGTCCCACTTTGGGCTTCTTAAAAGGTGGTAACCCTAAAACATACTCGTAGCTCTGGAAAGCAACTCCTCTCTGTTCCCCACTACCATACCTCCCAATTCCAAAGGTCCTTCAGCTACAGAGCCCCTTCCTGGATGAACAGCCTGCCCACCCCACTTGCAAAAGAGATTAGACTTGGACCCTTCAAAACCTCTCTTAGAGACCTCTTACAGTCCTCAAACCACTGCAATTGCCACTGAAATACCTCACACTATTCTGCCCGACTAAGGCCGCTGGCTGGCTTCCTCTACCCTACCTGCCACAACCTGTGTTCCCCTAGCCTAGCTCTGTACCTGTGTGCAATTTGTATTGTGTGTTTGCACTAACTTTTCCCTAGTTTTTCACTGTTAGCCTCACAATTGCTCCTGTAACTACCTGACTATGTACTGATGTACTGCTATGTAACCTGTATGTCTCTGTATGTAAATTATGTGACGTGGAACCTTTGTAAAGGAATCTCTGACTCAAAGGTATTTCCGAACCTCCAATAAATAAATAAATAGTACCACGCTTGTGTCATCGGGCTGATTGGGACTGTATATTTAAAAGGATTTCTAATAAAGGGAAAGCAGGCAGGATGCAGAAGGTTCTTTCTCAGTCAGACATCAAACTGACAGATTTTTCATGACTACAATGGGAGAAGAAACTTAATTATATGATCCCAAATGAGAGATGGGACAAACGTTCGGTCAGTGAGCATAAAAGTGTTAAGGACACTCAGGGGCAACAATCTATCTGGATGAACCAATGGTCTTTTTCTGCTGACGTTGTCTATGTTTCTAGGTTTCTGTCTGACACCAGCCATCTAGAGGTCATAGGATTATCAAATGGTAGTTTCTGCTGGAGATATAAAAAAAAGGCACACTACCCTGAACCATATGCTCTGGTCATGTCCCTCTATATAGAGCAGTGGTTCTCAAATGATGAGGAAAGCCTCCCAGGGGAGGCCCCAAACTGTTCCAGGGGAGGCACAGTCAATTCTGAGAATGTACATGAAAGCCCCACCTGCCTTGTCTAGGGGTATGTAGAAGGTAATGTTTGTGGGGAAGGGGGAGCCTTACAGCCAGAAAACACTGCCCAGAATCAATCTAATGAACAGTAAAATTGCACCTGAGATCCAGGAGTCCAGATGATGATGGATTGGCTCTGTCAGGGTGCAGTGCATGTAGAGAGGGGTGCAGCATGGCAGTCCTTAAGGGGGAAAAGTCTCGGTCAGACAGCAAACAGGTGGTATAACAGCTCAAGGTATAATGTCACAATAGGAAGACAACTGTCCAAACGGGATAAAAGTTTTTAAACGGGTCTGGGTTTATTTTCGAGTCCCAAACAGAAGCAGTTCATAAAGGCTCAAGCCACTTTAACGCTGCAGCTCCATGGACTATGGAGGAACAAATGATTTTAGCACAGTTACTTCTGAGGCAACTGCCATGGTGCATCTCTTGGGGCACAGAGTCCTGAACATAGGTCCCCCTGCACACTGAGTCAACACTAGCTCCCAAATGTCAACTGTGATGGCAGCAGCTTCATAATCTCTAAACAATCTGAACGTCAGTTTTGCACTCACACCCTTCCTTTCTTGACTAACAGGGTCTTGGACTCTGGCATCTCTTCGAATACAGAAGCACCGCTTCCCAGTCCCAAATTGCAGCTTCACATTCACAGCCAGTATTGCAGACACTGCACGCCTGATACTGCAGCTGACCCACAAACCCAACAAGGGAACATCTGTGGCCAGGGATTACACCACTTTCTGAGCTCTGTGGGCCAGAAAGAAGGACTCTACATTTTCACAGAAAAGAAGACTCCTCACAGTGGACATGGAGAAGCTCAGGTACCCAGATCTGCCACACCCGGGGCCCCATGGCCTGGCCTCTCACTACCTGGGCCACAGCCCTCTATGGCAACCACCAGATTTTAACAACAGGAATTATATGGCTTCAACTGCCTTGCCCATCCTGGTGCCAAGGATCATGGCACAGGCCCATTCCCCTCCAGGCCTCAACTCCTCTCCTCTGCAAATGCAACATCGAACCCAAAGTCTCCTCACAAGGTGGGAATGCACCCAGTTCTCTCTGCCCTTTCAGCTGCATTTCTAACATACTAACATACTAATTGCCAGCAGATTAGGCTTTACAGTCTATCGAGTCTGCTCGAACCTCAGGTCCTTTGTTGGGAACCGAGGCCCCCCCCTTGTGTTCCGATACTTCCCATTTCTGTATCTGTCCCACTCTCTCTTGAAGCCCTCCACCATGGAAATCTGGACCAGCTCACCAGGCAGCATGTTCCAAGGTTCCACCACCCTCTCAGTGAAAAACCTCCTCCTCTTTTCCCCCTCATCCTTCCACCTTCCAACTTCAACCCATGTCCTCTGGTGATACCTCCCTCCTTTAGTCTAAAGATCCCCTCCGTGTTTACCCTATTTATTCCCTTGAGTACTTGAGGACCTCAATCATGTCCCCCCTGTCTCTCCTCTCCTCCAATGAGAACAGACCAAGCTCCTCAGGTCTGTCCTCATAAGTCAACTCCCCCAGTCCTCAAGTCATCCTGGTAGCCCTCCTCTGTACCCTCTCCAGGAGCTGTTTGTCCCTCTTCAGGTGCGGTCTCCAGTAGTGTACACAGTACTCGAGGTGTGGTCTAACCAGTCCATTGTACAGCAGCAGTATCACTTCCCTGATCCTAGAGGTGATTCCCCTTACAATGCATCCCAACATCCTGTTTGCTTTGCTAGCCACTCTCCTGCACTGCTCAGAGTTATTCATACATGCATCCACCATGACCCCTAGGTCTTTTTCCCCAGCCGAGGCCTCCAGCGCCTCCCCTCCCAGGGTGTAACTGTGTTTAGGGTTTCCACACCCAAGATGTAACACCTTGCACTTGGTGGTGTTGAAATTTAATTTCCATGTGTGAGCCCACCTTTCCAGGGTGTCCAGGTCCCCTTGCAGGGCCAGCCTCCCCTCTTCCCCCTCAACTACTGCTCCCATCTTGGAGTCATCAGCGAAGAGATTCATCTCACACCCTATACCCACCCTGATGTCAGATATGTATGCATTAAACAGGATGGGACCCAGGACTGAGCCCTGCGGTACTCCACTACCAACCTCTCTAGGGTTTGAGAGTTCCCCACTGACCACTGCTCTCTGTGTGTGTCCAGCTAGCCAGTTTCCTATCCGTCTGCTCATCAATGGGCCCAGTCCCAACCCTGTCAATTTTTCCACCAGTCCATTGTGGGGGACTGTGTCAAACGCCTTGCTGAAGTCCAAGAATAGTACATCCACAGGCTTCCCCCTGTCCAGTTCCAATGTTACCCATTTATAGAGCTCAACAAAGTTGGTTTGACACGATCTACCTGGCACAAACCCATGTTGTTGGCTATCCAGCCCTCCCTCCTCCTCCAAGAACACCTCCAATCATTCCTTCAGTATACTCTCCATAAATTTTCCCTCCACCGAGGTCAAACTGATGGGTCTATAGTTATCTGGTACTTCCCTCAACCCCCCCTTTATGGATTGGCACCACATGCACCACACGCCAATCCCTAGGAACCCTCCCTGTCTCAAGCGACCTGTTGAACAGCTCCGCCAGGGGTGCAGCCAGTACATCCGCCAGCTCCCATAGTACTATCGGATGAATGCCATCCAGCCCAGGAGAGTTATCTTTCTTCAGTGCCTTAAGGGCTTGCCACACCCGTTTGGTGGCGATAGCATCATCCGTCCCCCCCACCTTGCTGGCCTTTCTATCCTTGTACTGGTGTGAAACCCCAGGGATGCCTCTCCCTCCCTTTGCACCATATCTGTTGCTCCCCAGATCCCACACACTACTGCTTCTATCCCCCGCGTGTCTTGTTTTGTAAGTATCTCCTCCTCCTCCCTAGTGAACACTGAGGAGAAGTACTCATTTAATACCTCCGAATGCCCCTCCCAACCCCCCCACACACACACACACACCAGACTGACAGGGAAGCCCTCTGAGCTGCTCCCCATCACAGCCCCCGTTTCACTATCCCCCCACCTCTCGCTTTCTGCGGTTGGTTTCAAACCCAGTCCCCCTTGTTTCACTGTCACCCAGCCTCTCACCATCTGGGATAGTGTTAAACCCTATGCAGTTACTCTGCCATAGTCTATAAACGGATTTGGAGGTTTCCAGGGGTGTGCTACCTAGGGCAACCGATTAGAAATAGCTTAGTATTCAATTACAACTGCTCAGTTGTTTTTTTTTCCTCCTATTTGTCTAACTGTCACGTAATTGCTCTTTAATGCCTAATGATCAGGCCTCTGTAACCACTGAATATGTGTATTGTCTTATTATCCACCCTGATGTGGAACCTTTGTAAAAGAGCTCACGCTCAAAGGTCTTTCCGAAATACTAATTAAACAATTAAACAATTAATTAAACAAGCATGCTCCCTTGCCTCTTCCACCCACTCTCCTTCTGATTTCAATCTGCCAAGATGGCCCTTAGTTTTTCTCCACTCCCCGATGTACCAGGAAAAAAACCTTTTCCCCTCCGCGTATCCCCTGTACCAGCCGCTGCTCTTTACTGGACTTTGCCCCTCGCAGCATCTAGGTGGCTTTTCTAGACGCAAGACGGTAAGTTTCCATTTCCCTTTTCCCTCTCAATGTTCTGCATTCTTTGTAGGCGGTCTTCTTCTCCCTGACTGCTACCTGAACTTCACTGGTCCACCAGCACAGTTTATGTGACCTTGCTCCCTTACGCTTCACCTTAGCGCAGGTCCTGACTGTCTCATGAAGTCCCTGTTTTATGACCTCCCAACTCTTTTCCATGTCTGTCATTGTAATCCCTTTGAAGTGATCCTTGAGAATATTTCCCATGCCCATAAAGTCTGCTCCCCTGAAATCCACGGCCAATGTCCTAAATCTCTCCCCCCCTCCCCCTATGTTAATTTGAAACCAGACAGTATCGTGGTCACTCCCAGTCAAGGGATCCTTTACAACCAGGTCCATTACCAGATCCTCATTTGCCAGAACCACATCCTGGACATGTCCCTGCCTCGTGGGCTCCATCACATGCTGTGTTAAGAACACATCCTGGAAGCCATCCAGCAGCCTCTGCTCCTTGGCCACCTTAGAGGACATGCCCCTCCCTCGTGGGCTCCATCACGTGCTATGTTAAGAACACATCCTAGCCATCCAGCAGCCTCTGCTCCTTGGCCACCTTAGAGGACATGCCCCTTCCTCATGGGCTCCATCACGTGCTGTGTTAAGAACACATCCTGGAAGCCATCCAGCAGCCTCTGCTCCATGGCCACCTTAGAGGACATGGTTCCCCAGTTTGTACCTGGCACATTAAGGTCCCCCATCAACACCACTCTCTCCCTTTTTGGTCTGCACTGGGCAATAATGTTATCCAGCAAACCATCCTCCAGGACATCACCCATCCCGGGGGGCCTGTATACTACACCCAGCTTGATCTTACCTCCTGCCGGGGTTCATAAGGTGACCCATAAGGCCTCCATGTTTCCCTCTTCCTCTTCTCCCCTAGCAATTTCTATGCCCTCTCTGATGCACATAGCTACTCCTCCCCCTCTGCCCTCCTTTCTTTTGTTTATTTACTGTGCTTTTTGGTGGTTCCTTAGCCATTGAAACTATCCGCCCTGGTCACGGACCCCACGGACCTCCACCCCCAATGATGACCTGTGCTCCTCCGTTACCCCTGGCTTACCCCCCAGCCCTGAGGGCGGAGTTGCGGTGCTGGACCTAACACCGCCAATCTAGTATCTAGTCAGAGGGGAGCCAGCATCAGAGGCAACGAGAGGTCCGGAGGCAGGGCATCACAAAGACATGCCAGGCCCCAGTGTTTTTAGACCCCGTAAGCAGGGGCAGGGACATGCAGTGACGTCCAGCATCCACCCCGCCCCTGAGAGATGCAGGCATTGGTGCGCGTGGCAACCCAGCCTCCGCTGGGTGTTGCTCAACACCCGATCACACACACCCACCCACCCTCCCCCAGAGAAGGAGAGCACTCTAAGGCCACTCAATCCTTCTCCCCAGTCAACCCTCCGATGACCCAGGTCCGCTCCTGAACCCAGGTCACCGGCATCGCATTCAGAAATCCAACTGCTATGCTGGTGGGCTGGCTCTGCCCTCCTTTCTACTCTTCCTAAACATAATGCACCCCCTTACGTTTAGGTCCCAGTCATGCTTTTTGTTGTCCCACGTTTCCGTGACCACTGCCACATCCACCCCCCCCCCCCCCAAATAGCAAGGCCTGGAACTCTGGTAACTTGTTTCCCAAGCTTCTGGCATTTACTAACCCCACCCCCCATCCCTTATTCCTGATCCCTTTTGTCAAAACCCACCTGGGTTCCTTGTGCCTCCAGCCCCCTTCTGCTACTCCTGCAACCTCCTCCCCCAGTCTGTTCCCTCCCTCCTCCCCTTGGGTTTGAAGGCTATTCCTTTCATCTGGAGGAGAGGGCTTCAGGCCAGCACCTCCCTTGTCCTTCCCCTCCTCACAAGTTTAAACCCCACCTTTCTTGAATGTAGTCTGCCACCCCCTGTTTAAGGATTTCCTTCCCTAATGGGGTAAGATGAAGCTTGTCCTTGGCATACAGCCCCTTATCCTCCCAAACTCCCTCTCAGTTCCCTAACACCCCCGACCCACTTTCTTCCCTCCACTTCCTGAGCCAGACATTTACCTCTGAGATCTTCCTTTTGTTCTCCACTGATTCCCTAGGTACCGGTAATATTTCCAAAAAGGAAATGTTGCATCTATTATCCCGACAAACTCTAGCAAGTTCTTGGAACCTTGCTTGAATTTCCAAAACACTGTGTCCCTCTAAGTCGTTAGTCCCCAAGTGCACCAGGAAATCTGGTTTCCCTCCACAGTCTCTTACCAGCTCGTACACCATGAACTTTGCTCTGTGTACCATCAGCCCAGAGATACTCACTACCTTCACCTGGCTTTGGCATCCCACCCCCTGTCCCTCCAATGGATACCCCTTATCATTGAGTCACCCAATAACAGAACCTTAACACCGCTATTATCCTTATGGTTACTTCCACCATGCACTCTCAACCTCCCTCTCCACCTTTATCCATGATGCCTATTTCATGGGAGTCTTCCTGCCTTATTATGAGAGACCCCCATTGTCATCCTCCCCTCCATCAAGTTACCTGAGTTTCCCCTGACCACCCCTCTAAGATGCTCCTCTTTCTCTCCCTCCCATCTTGCCAGGGTTCCCCTCCCTTATCTCCTTATCTACCAGTCTCTCTCCCCTAGAGCTCTCCTCCCTCGTGTCTGCTGTGAGTTGCATTTCCCCTATCTGGTTTACATTTAAGTTTCCTCTTCTCCCTCTGGTGCTAGTTCTATCCTTTCCCTTTCCAGTCTGCAATGCCCTTTAGGTATCCAACTCCCTCCCCCCAGCCTCTGCATCTGTTCCCTCATTTCCATCAGCCTCTTCCTCCCCTTCTAGGTTGCTTAGCAGCTCAAATTTGTTGTAACACTCTAAGCCAGGCACCATCAAATGACCTGAGTGTCCCCCATTTGCCCCTCTAGCCTGCCCCTCTTCCTCCCTCCTATCCTTGACCTCCTTTGATGCACCCTTCCCTCTGTCTGCACTTTTAGGCTTCCCCACAACAGTCCCTCCTGACTCTACCCCCTCCTCTCTCTTTTATTTGGTACATCTACCCCATAAGATCTCCCAATGGTGTCAGCACCCCTGCCTGTAGACCCTCTTTCCCTAATAGCCCTCCTCCTACTTGCTGAAAGGTAGCCTCCTCTATTTTCTGAGCTTTGCCCCCGTCTCTCCTATACCCCTCCTGTCTGTCATGCATAACCATACCCCTGATCCTTTGACACACCCTCCAACTCCCCCAGCTTACTCCTTAGCCAATATAACTCACTCCTGATCAGAGATAGTTGCCTGCAGAGTGAACAGCCTCCCTCTTTCCAGGCCCAGTTGAGAATTATTGCCACCCCACATCCTGTGCAAACTACAACCATTCCAAATATGCCTGCCGTGGTAGATTGAGGCTATCCTGTTTTTCCCCATGCAGACATATTAGGACTGTTGCTTTTCTCCAGTCCCTACCCCTGGTTACTGCCCCCCAGTAGCTACATTGAGTGTATTCAAACAGTCATATTCACGCTGAACAAATTAAGCACCCCTCCCTGATTTGTAGTGGGCTAGCAGATCTGGCAGTCTACACAGCTCCTAGTCAAGGTTGTTTTAAACCAGCTCCTAGTCAAGGTATTTCAACCAGGGGGATCTGACTACAAAGGGGCTGCAGTGGTCATCATCCCACCCTGGACCCCTGGCCATGGCCCCAGACCCTCTGATCTACACCTCCACTCCCCAGACTCCTCGATTACAGGAGAAGACACTGATTTCCCGCCATGTGGTGGTACTTCTACCCCAATGCCAGGTCCCTGCCTACAACTACAGGTACTGGCACCTAGACTGACATTACTACTTTCTGGGAAATGTAGTAAGCCCCAAACAAATTAGGGGGCTTACATGCTTCCCCCACAGCAAACTTCACCTCCCAGTGAAGATTCCTCCCAGCTATCCCAGAAATCAGACCAAGTGGGATAATGCGCATCTCTCCCACCTGGAACATTTACCAGGGCTCTGTTGGCATAACTGCAGAAGGCGGTCACCCCAATAACACGATGGGCAAGCCCTCCCTTTTGACTACAGTCACTGGTTCCCTATCCCGGGGTTGGCCATGATGACTCATTCTGGGCTCCCATGGGTGGATTGCTGGGTACTGCCTGGAATGGCGTCCCACCCCTCTCCCTGGTATACCTTTTTTCCAGAACCTCTCAAACCCAAAGCTGCTGCTATCCCTGTGGGGGACAGTATTACCACCACCTGGGGACAGGTGGTGCGCTTAATAAACCATTACAATAATTGCTATTAGATGAGATTTAACACATGCTTACTCTAGCCCCACAAACAGTGGGTCACTGCTATCAGTAATAATACTTTTAACAGGCTACACTGCTATCTGTCTTCTCTCCCTTAAATCATCTCACTTTTATACCAACTACTACACATACTAACACACTTTTAATATTTTTCTACACCTTATCTATCCTACAATAGCAACATACTCTACTATCCTGTACTATAAGATATGCTGAATAACATTGCTATCTCTATGCTAGATTTTTTCTAACAGTCTTGTCAGCACCACAGTGTTCAGTTCAATATGTGGGTGCCAGAATTCAAGTCTATGAAGAGTCCCTTTGAAACAATGTCCAAATCACTGGCTCTTTTTTTGTCTTTTCAAGGCAAGACCACTCATGGACATTCCTACCCTACTAAATCCCCAAACTAAAGACTCTACTGGCTCTCTATATCACCCCATGGTGGGTATAAGGTGGCACAATACTAACCTGCTTAACATTTTTTTTTTAGCTTTCTTTTTATCCCCTCTCTCTGTTCTGCACCCGCTCCCTCTCTCAGAACCCCTAAGCACTACACGCACATTGAGGACCAGGTGGTCTGTTCCTAGGGTGTAACGCTCCATTCTTACCTCTAGAGCCCCCGGTAACCCTCGGGCAGGGTGGGGGAGGATCCCAATCTCCCCCGAATCTTATCCCAGAGTGAACACAGTGGAATCCGCCCCCAGTTCCTCTTGTTGTCGTGGTGCAGTGGGTTCATCGGCTGGAGCAGGTGCAGAGGAGTTTCCTTGTTCTATTGTCCATCCCTCAACATCAGTGTTCAAAGAGGACCAATGAGGCAGATGCACGCAGAGACGTGCATCCACTGCTGTCCTCTGCTGATGTCAACCCTCCCTGCTGCTTCCCTGTCCGCACCAACACTATTCGAGGTTGCCCAGGTGGTGGCGGTATAGCGGTAGGGCAAGCTTCCCACTCGTCCCAGAGAAAGAGAGCAAGCCGTCGGTTGCTCAATCCTTCTCCCCCCATCTGACCCCCAGCAGCCCGAGTCCATTCCCAAACCTGGGTCACCATTGTGGTCTGCTTAACATTTTAACAGCATAACAGTACAACGCGTGTTTACATTTTTTCTCTCTCTAACAGCTAGCAAGTTAACATGGCACATATTTTAACAACAAATTGAAACAGTCTCACCCAATTGTCCATCGGGGGGGTCAGTAGCAATCTAACAGCAGCACCAAGGAGGAACTGTGGGGCAAGTTTCACTTCTTCTGCTTATGTTCCTTAGGTGCAGTATCAGGAGTATAATAAAAACAGGAGTCAGGCTTGCTGCATTTGGCACCCAGGCAGTCTTTGCTGATCACATAGTACTTACAGTGGGCCCCGGGTCTTGTCCTGCACCATAGCAAACAATTTTAACAGGGTGACCCCTGTCCACACGGTAGAGGCACAGATGCACAGGGCAGTTGTCATCACCTTCTACTTGACATAGGTTGGATCAGATGGCCCTACTCTGTTCTGTAGAGTGATCTTCTCAACGGCTCCATAAAACACCCAGTCCAAGCGCCTGACTTCTATGATGTCCCACATAGGCTCACTCACATAAGAATAGTTTCCCTTGGGACAGTCCTTCTTCAGATGCCTACACACCCAACGTTCGGCTTGTGACCATTCAGGAATCGAACGTGTAAGCCTTTCCACATCTCGGAGTATGATATTGAATGTCCTGGGAAGGGGCAACTAAGCAACATAAAAGGTCCACATACTTGGTTGGCCTGGCTTACCAGACCTGATGAAATGGGGTGCCCTCGGACAGCTGGGTGTAGAGCTGGGTGACTGGAGAGCCAAAGATGCTGGCTTTCACCTGCCTGGCATTGCCATCTTTGCCACAGAGGTCTTAATAGGCAGTCTTCGCCGGGCAGGTTCTCAACGTCTTCTAGCTGGTCCCCTGGTCCTCTTGCTGTACACCCTGGAATACACAGGCTAGGGGTTGGCTGTGGAGGTAAAATTCTTTTAGCAGCAAACAGATCGTCTGAACAAATGAGGTAAACAACAGAAATGCAGAAATGAGGGGATCCCATTTAATGAACAACAACAGTCACTCCATGGAACAGTAAAACACAATGTAATCTTTCTTGACCGAAGGGTCACATTATCAACTTGGGTTCATTCTCGACCAAGAGGGTCACTCTATTAACTTGAGGTCACTCTAGACCGAGAAGGTCACATCTGAGTATAAAGTCCAGGTGGCTACTTATTTCCTAAGCTGCCAAACTGTCCAAACACTGACAGCTTGACTTCTGGCCGAATCAAGACCCTAATCTTAGGCTGCAACTTCCTCTCTCTCTCTCTTTCTCTCCTCTCTGGCTCTTCTTCAGGTCAGAATCCCTATCCTTTGGAGGGATGGCTGCCCAGCCCACAGCCCCCCCCTCAAAACAGGCTCAGCATGGGGTACTGAACCCTGTACATCACAATCCCAAGATAGGGCAGACTGGGACCAGGAAAGGCTCCGGAAACCTGGTTCCCAATATGCCCCATCCCCAACTCTTTCTGACCACCACTATTCTCTCCCATTAAGGCACAGAATAAGTGGCCAGTTCCTGAGTCCAGCCCCAATGATGGGGCACTTGCACTGATGGCTGCTACCACGTTACCACTTCTACTGGTCCCTCACAGCTATTACCCAGGAAAAAAACATGACACAGTGTCCCTCACTAAGTGGGCAACCACCCCTGCTCTCTCCTCCTCCTTCACTCCCCAGAATGATCTCCCCCCATGGTGCGAAGCAACCCCCTTTCATTTAGTCTCCCCAGGTGCACACAAAACTCCCACAAATCCAGGGGTCCAATCCTGAACCAAACATCAGGTTCCCAATCCACATGGCGTCACTGAGACCTAAGGGACCAATAGTGCCACTATTAATTATTTACAAATGTTCCTAATGGAACCAAGCTGTGCTGAACCTATAGGAGCAGCCGCTTCTTTAAATTTGTAGAACTGGTGGCCATGCTTGCTCAGTAGGCATGGACCGACAAAAACGTATTTACAATTTTTTTTCCTTTTTCCCCTCTTCTAGATTTACCCCCCTCTGAGATCCCAATCTCGGTCAACCCCAGAAAAACTGGACTCTGGATACGGAATAGCCGCTCTGCTCCCTCTCTCTATCTACTCGCAGCCATGCATGCTCAGCAGGTGTGGGCCACTCGAAAATTTATTTACAATGTTTATCCCTTCTTTTTTTTCCTGGACCCTGATTCCCCAAACAGTGCCCAGAGGTGTGAAAGCACACACCTGGTGCTTCGACCCACCTGCCACAGACCAAGCACCAGGAACCCAAGAATTGGAGCCACACCAAATGGGACTGCAGGTCTGAATCCCACCCAGGACTCCTGACCATCCATGGGCATGGAGCACCGTGCTACTCCCAAAAAGGTATCGCCGAGTTGGGGCTTACAACATATACTGGTCTGTGGTGTCTGACCTTTGGGAGCCAACTAACGACACAATATCTTAAGCAATTCAGGTCCATGGGGTGTGGGACATCTATATCTGCCTGTTGGCAGTGACTCTTACCCATCAATAGTGGGGTACTGTCTGCTATTTCCAGCACAGGCAGTGTTTAGGGTTGGGGAATATCTCTTTCCACCTCTATGTCCTCATGCTGATGGGTCACCCCTTCCCTGGGTTTTGGCTTTCTCTGCAGGGCCACATCCACCAAAGAATGGAGTCAGAGCCGGATTCTCACTCTTCCAGCACAGCCTCTACTTTGACATCAGGCCTCTGTGCACCAACAGACTCCTGTGTTTTTTGGGTCTCCATTGTCTTCTCGCCCACTAGGGGACCAGCTACCACAGCTGCGGGTGGATCCCTTTGAGGCTGATGAGAATCAGGGAATCCAGCCTCAGGGAGATCAGATTGTGTTTTCCACCCACAGCTCCTCCCTCTGCCATGAGAGGATTCATGGGAAGCTGGCAGTGAGGAAGGGCTGGGCAGATGACTGTGCCCCTCACCCACCGACACCACTCTATGAAGGCCCTCTTTCACCTTCTCCCAACTCTCCACCAGTTCAACAGTGGAGACTTCACTCTGTGACATGGTGGAAGGTCCTCCCCTGCTACCCCAGGGCAGTGTATAAGGGGGCCCAGTAGCAGCTGGCCAAGAAGCAGCACCGAGGGAGCAATGGAGACATATTGTCTGGTGCACTATGCCACTTCCCTCATGGCCACACAGAACACACTTTTCTGCTGCAGAACTTCTCTCTAGTATATTGCAAAGCCATGCCAACAAGAATTCAGGACCAGTAACAGTCCAGGTGGAGGAACTGGGAGCTGAAGCCACAGTGCAAAGTCTCCATCTGCGCTCCCCACCAGAAAACACTCCAACTCAGTTTTCCTTTACTGGCTGTAATTAAATCCTAGAGTCTCCTCTGTACCTTTCATTTTTGGTAATAAGGGTCAGAATTGCGCTCTTCCTTCAGTCTCTCAGTTGACCCCCTTTTTAAGTGTCCAGTCACCATCTAGACTCCACCAACCATAATCCAGTTAACCTCTTCCATTATGCATGCATGCACACTTTTTGTCACGAGGCACCAGGCGTCATTTTGTCTAGCACGAGGTGCACAGTCCTCATTTCAGATTACGAAACCTCCAGAGTGTCTCACACAGGGCCGTCAATGTCTTTCCAAATGGCTTCACCCTTTCACAAATTTCAGGTATGTTGAAAACACCCCAAATTAGAATCCCGGACAAGCCCCCACATTGTAAACCTCCTCCCGTCTAGGGGTATGTAGATGGCAAAGTTCATGGAGGAGGGGAGAGCCTTACAGCCAGAAAACACTGTCCAGAACCATACTGATGAATAGTAAAATTGTATTTGACATCCAGGAGTCCAGATGATGATGGATTGGCTCCATCGGGGTGCAGTGCATGTAAGGAGGGGTGCAGTATGGCAGTCTTTAAGATGGCAAAATCTTGGTTAGTCAACAAACTGGCAGCACAACAGTTCAAGGTCTAAAGTCACAATAGGAAGACAACTGTCCAAACGGAATAAAAGTTTTTAAACAGGTCTGGGTTTATTTTCGAGTCCCAAACAGAAACAGTTCATAAAGGCTCAAGCCACTTTTAAGCTGTGGCTCCATGGAGTGTGGGGACACAATTGATTTTTAGCATTGTGTGACAGGGAGATCCTGCAACTCTTGAGGACTGACCTTTTCTTAAATCTGTTGCAGCAGTTCTTCTATTTCTTAGCCTAATCTAGTCTTTATAATTTCTAGTCTATAAGGTTGGCCGCCAATGCCCCCACCCTTTCTTGATTATGCTATAGTGTCCTCTTTAACTTTCCTTTTCCCTCTCAGGTGCTTGTACAGGGAGGTTATTGTGGTGACCTCCGAGCTGATGTAAAACAACAGGCTGTGTTCCTTGTTGTTGGATTTGGCATGCAATAGCATTATGTCATAAAATACCTTAATCTATATGCCTTACGTGTATGAAACCTGTAAATGTTGAAAATATAATGGCACTAGGTGTTTTTGATAAAGGTAAAATGTTACTAGGGGTAGAGATATCAGAAAACCCTCATTGTGTTATTTAAAATACATGTAAATTGCAGATTATTTGAGAGGCTATTTGGCACCATACATTCCTGCCATAAGTTGAACCAGCCTAAAATTTCATGGTGATTTACATATACATCCCATGATGCTTTGCATTATGGTTGTATGTGTGATGTTGTGTTTCTTTGGAACATGGCTTTATTGCCAATGCCCTTTGGGGTAACCCTTGTTTCAGTGCTTCTGCACTGAGGTTCTTTGCTTTTGATTTGTTTTTGGTTTTCTTTTTTTTGAGCTCCCTATCACCTAAACAAGCAAGACCAACTTAGGGGATGGTTAATTTTGACTAAAGAGATAAATCAATGGGTCAGTAGGTGCTGACTGAGTGCATAAGAAGGACATGCATAGTGTGTTGCTGCAAACTGATGTATTGAAGAAGGGATGTGCCATTGCGTAAGGTTATCCACTGTGTTTTGAATAAACATCACACAGAGATTGTGTGTTGAATCTGAAATTCTGTGTCTGGTCCAACTGTTATCCCACCGCTCCTTCACACACAGTTGCTTCTGCAGCAACCACTGCAGTACATTTCCTGGGGCACACAGTCCAGAACTTAGGTCCCTCTGCACACAGAGTGGACACTAGCTCCTGAATTTTAAGTGTGATGGCAGCAGCTTTGTAATCCCTGAATAACCTGAACATCAGTTTTGCACTCACAGCCCTTCTTTCTTGACTAATGGGGTCTTTGACTCTGGCACCTCTTCGAATTCAGGAACACCGCTCCCCAGTCCCAAATTGCAGCTTCACATTCACAGTCCATATTTCCGATGCTGCATGCTTGATGCTGCAGCCGATCTGCAGACCCAGCGAGGGAACCTCTGCGGCCAGTACGCACACCACTTTCTGCAGCTCTGTGGAACTGATACAAGGGCTCTTCATTTTCACAGAAAAGATGACTCCTCACGGTGGACATGGAGAAGCTCAGGCACCCAGATCTGCCACAACCAGGGCCCCATGGCCCAGCCTCTCACTAACCGGGCCACAGCCCCCCATAGCAGCCACCAGATTTTAACAACAGGAATGCTCGGGCTCTAACTGCCTGGCCCAACCCAATGCCAAGGATCATGGCACGGGCCCATTCCTCTCCAGGCCTCGGCAGCAACATCAGACCCTAAGTCTCCTCACAAGATGTGGAATGCACCCAATTCTCTCAGTCCTTTCAGCACCACATTCCAACAGGGGTCCGACTACTATGGGGCTTGGCTGGCCATCACCCACCCCAGCCACAGCCCCTGACCCTCTGGTCTACACCTCCACTCCCCAGATTCCTCAATGGCAGGAGAAGACCCTGATTTCCTCGTGTGGTGGTACTTATACCCCGATGCCAGGGCCCCGCCTATAACTATGGGTCCTGGCACCTAGACTTGTACTACTACTTTCTGGGAAATGTAGCATGCCCCCAAAAAATTGAGGTCTTAAATAAAGGATTTAAAGTTTAAGTTTAGAATGTTTTGTGTGACGGGATGATGCAAACTAAATATGAATAATGGCAGCTGAATTTCTTTACTTGTGTACAAACTCGTTACCAGGAAAGGCACAATGAACCAAAGCTTGTTTCTAGGTGTGTATTTATATGTAAATTGGTGACTGGGAAAGGCACACTGACCAAAGGCATATTTCAACAGTAGGTGTTGATTCATATATAAATTGGTGACTGGGAAAGGCACACTGACCCAACACTTGTTTCTACAGTAATGAGTGACTGGGAAAGGCACACTGACCCAAGGCTCGTTTCTATAGTAGGTGTTTATATGTAAATTAGTGTCTGGGAAAGGCACATAGAGCCAGTGTTTGTTTCAGGTATCACCTAAGGCAAGGGGTACAGGAAGTTGCTTAACAACATGGTAAGATGGGGAGAGGTGATGTGGCTAGTTTAGTTGTTCCAGATGGAGAGGAAACAGTGTAACAAGGGCCCAAGAGTCAGAAACATGGAGTGACAAGGATAACCTGGGGTGTGGGCTTGAAGGCGGAGAACAATAAGTTAAATAAAAACAGAATATACTAAGTCAACTTTATTAGTCTCACTTTATTCCTGGTGTGCTGTGCAAAATATGATACTTTTTTCCAATGGGGAGGTCCAAGTTTTTTTTCTCAAATTTGAGGGCAGCTCAAAATCTTTTTCATGGCTTGTGGGAGGCTCACTATCACAAAATGTAAGAACTAGTGGTATAGACCATTTGACACCAAATTGGGCTTATTACTTCACACTTACAGGGGTATATTTCTGAACAAGCCCATCATAGATTCAAAGCCAATCAAAATATTTTTAAATGAGGTATTGGCCTCTGTAGCTGCCAGCAGTCCAGAGATATTGATGACAAAGTCTGTCCCATACCAATACTACTTTGTCACTGTTTTTGGAACCTACTGATGTCACTAATGATCAGGCTGCGCTCCACTATAATGTTTATTTTAGTTTCAATGGCCTGCGCAGCCAGTATAGTGTTGTGTTTGTGCAACTGTGTTAGTTTGGTTTTGGCCGTTCACACTCTCTATTCCAGAGGAATTACCACCCTGTAGAGGTACCAAAGGCAAGGAACCCTCAAAGAGGGTTCCATCCCTAGAGGTGCCACAGTACGATTCCCGTAGCTAAAGGTACCTTAGGAAGGATCCCAAGGAGAGAAGTGCTGCCGCTGGAGGAGGAGGAGAGGATGGTGGGGCAAAGAAAAAACTGCTTCAGAAGGAGGCTGAGAGGAACTGCTTATATAGCTCAGGAAGTGGGAGTGGCTGACTGCTTGTCCATCGAACTCCAGGCTAAGCCTTCCAATTACATTTTTTTGGCCAGGAAAGACACACTAGGCTGAGGCTTGTTTCCAGGTGCATCCTGGAGGCACAGGGAAGTTAAGTGACTTGCTCATGGTCACACAGTATGCAAGTGATGGCTGTGGGATTCAAACCCAGGCCTCCAGGTTTGCAGCTCAGTGCTCTTAACCACTATACTAACATACTAACATACTAAAATGCCAGCAGAATAGGCCTAATGGTCTTTCGTGTCTGCTCGTTTGGTCAGTCCCCAACCTGGGTGCTGACCTTGCTGTCCCCCTCGCCTTCTCTGGCTTCTCCCTTCCCAGTTCCGGATATTCTTGCTGCATTGGATTTTGCTTCCAGAACCCTTCCCCTGTACCTGTCCCACCCCCTCTTGAACCCCTCCACTGTCTCTGCCTCCACCAGCCCCCTAGGCAGTGCATTCCATGGCTCCACCACCCTCTCAGTGAAGTAGCACCTCCTCCTTTCTCCCCTGAATCTTCCCCTCTCCAGCTTCCAGCCATGCCCTCTAGTGGCCCCTTCCTCCTTCCTTTGAAGCACCCCGACTGTTCCTCCCCTATTTACCCTCTTCATGTACCTAAAGACCTCTATCATGTCCCCCCGGTCCCTTCTCTCTTCCAATGTGTACAAATTTAGCTCTTCGAGCCTCTCCTCATAGGTTCTGTCCCCCAAGCCCCAAATCATTTTGGTTGCCCTCCTCTGGACCCTCTCCAGGAGGTTAATGTCCCGCTTTAAGTGTGGCCTCCAAAACTGCATGCAGTACTCAAGGTGCGGCCTCACCAAGCAGTTATACAGAGGAAGTATCACTTCCCTCCTTCTGGAGGTGATCCCCCTAACTATGCTCTACTGCCTCCCAATGTGGTTAGCCACAGCTTGGTCATCAGTGACATCATAAGATTTTAAAAATAATGGAAGTGTATTACTACAGGTACAAGGCCATAATTAGCAACGCACGTACCACGGGATGGTTAGCCAGTGGGATTCAGCACCTACACCCAAGTTATCTTTTAGTATAAAGTAGTGAGTTCTGTTGATTGAGGTGGGGACAGATGGAAACGTCTATGGTGTGAACAGCGTCGGAAATGTTTTCCACAGGTAATATATGAGTGACAGCAAGCACCCATGGACTATCACTAACAATATGCACAACTGTAACAAAGCATGGGCAGCCAATGGGGAGGTGGGGCAAGCCGCTTAATTTCTGTTGTGTGAAGGGTGATTTTACAGTCACTGCGCGAAATCACCTTTCAGGACCGATTAACGAAACGACACTGCCAGTGTTCATAAGGTGGGCTCTCAAGGAGCCCATTTTGAAAATTTGGTGGAAAAATTCCAAAAAACGACTGTTTTACGAGCGTACGTTGCGCAGTTCCTATGCACGCTCGTAAGTTAACGAATTTTCAATATTTTCACTCCAGATTTTCAACATTGCCATTTTACCACACCTTCTTATGAGTAGTACAGCTGTCAATTTTCATATCTCACCCAAAACGTGTTTCTGCCCATGTAGCACACAATGGCGCAGTCGGTGTGCGAAACCAATGTACGGGACAAATTAAGAAAACCACAGTGACACTGTTCATAAGCTGAGGTCTTAAAATGGGTTGAAAATTTGGTGAAAAAATTCCTAACAATGACTGTTTTATGAGCGTGCGTTGCGCAGTTCCTACGCACGCTTGTAAGTTCGCGAATTTTCAATATTTTCACTCCAAATTTTCAACATTGCCATTTTACCACACCTTCTTATGAGTAGTACCGCTGTCATTTTTCACATCTCACCTAAAACATGTTTCCGCCCATGTAGTGCACAATGGCGCAGTCGGTGTGCTAAACCAATGTACGGGACAAATTAAGAAAAATCACAGTGACACTGTTCATGAGCAGAGGTCTTAAAATGGCTATGTTGAAAATCTAGTGAAAAAATCCAAAAAATGACTGTTTTACGAGCGTGCGTTTTGCAGTTCCTACGCACGCTCATAACAAAGAAACATGGAATTTGACGGCAGATAAGGACCGCTTGGCCCACCCAGTCTGCCCATTTCCCTACCTACTGGATAAGCTGCAGATCCTAGTTAACCAGCAGCCTACTTCTTCCTACCCCAACCCCCTAGAATGGTCTTATGACTGTCCCATGCATGCTTGAATTCCACCACTGATTTTGACTCCACAACCTCCTCTGGAAGGCCGTTCCATGCACCTACAACCCTCTCTGTGAAAAAATACTTCCTTAAATTACCTCTGAGCGGCCCCCCATCTTCAAATTGTGCCCTCTTGTTCTTGCACGCCTCTTTTTTTTGAAAGATGCTACCCTCTTGGACTTTGTTGATTCCCTTGAGGTACTTGAACGTTTCTATCATGTCCCTTCTCCTCCTTTCCTCGAGGCTATACATATTAAGCTCCTTGTGTCTCTCTTCATATGTCTTCCGGTGCAGACCCTGCACCATTTTAGTTGCCCTCCTCTGGACAGCTTCCATCCTGTCTATGTCTTTGCAGAGACTGGGTCTCCAGAACTGCACACAGTACTCCAGATGGGGTCTCACCAGCTGTCTGTACAGAGGGATAATAACTTCCTGTTTTCTACTGGTGATGCCTCTCCTATGCATCCCAGATCCCCCAGCCCTCCTTGCTGCCCTCTCACATTGCTTGCCCACCTTTAGGTAATCTGATATGACTACTCCCAGGTCCCTTTCCATTTTTGTTGTTGTTAGTATCTCACCCCCCATTGTGTGCTCTTCCCCTGGGTTTTTGTTTCCTAGGTGCATTACCTTGCACTTCTTAGCATTGAATCTAAGCTGCCATACATTTGACCGTTCCTCTAACCTTGCCAAGTCCCTTCTCATTCTTTCCACCCCACCCTGTGCATCAACTCTGTTGCTGTCAAAGGGTCTAATAACCTAGTTACAGCCCCCATTTTTGTCTTTGTATTTCGAGGGAGATACTAAAGTAAAACGGCGACTAGATCCATCCTCTTTGTGTCTTTCCAATCCGTGTAATGTCTCCTGTGTTGTCTTGTCCTGCATAGTCTGGCCACCTATGTATTCTTTTTTTTACTTTAATTGTTATGTCTGATTGTTTGTATTGTTACCCCCCCCATCCTATCTAGTCGCGTTCACATTTGGTACCTCCCAGGAAGTGAAGGAGTTCTTTCTCTTTTATCTTTTTTTTTTTTTGAAGCTGTAGCTTTAAATGCTTCACCGAATATTTGAAGGGCTCCAAACAATGAATGCCCTTAAATCCCCCTTTTCATCAAAATCCTCCCTCTAGATTGGCTCTCCTTGTTGAGAAAGCTGTAACAGCTTTTTCTGAAATATTCCTTCAAAGATTGAGAGTACTGGCGTATTCGCTATTTTGGCGTTCTTTCACAGAGCTGCAGATGTCTTTTCTTCTTCATTCGCTGAGACCGCACTATACAAAACGCCAACACCATGGCTTAGAACTGTTAAGAATGTAGCAGGTTAAGTCGCTAACTGCTTCTTTTGAGCTAACGCGCCCTTTTTTATTTATTTCTACGATTTAGGAGTTCCTTTGTGCTTTGGTCACTGTCTGTGTGAGAGCTCTGTTTTATTCACTCAGCAGACAAACTGCTAAACAGTTTACACTAAGATTGACGCTGTGAGCACTCTCATTACAATGAAAACCCCACAAATGAGAATAAAATAAACATAATACAAGGAAGAAAACCATAAAGAAAGGGTTTTACCTGTTCTGGGATTAAAGGGTTTTTCTGTATGGTGGACCGACTTCTTAAGGGCCAGCCGGCCATGTTTTTGATTGTTTTATAGAAAGGAACAATAGGGGGAGGGATTAATCCCTTGAAGCAAAAGGTTTTGGACCCAGAAATGTAATAAAATATGTATAAAGTCTATATATAGGTAAAGCGTGTCTCTGAAACATCATTTAAGCATACCTTGAAGGAAAATGAGAATATTCATGTAATAATTATTTTAAAGAGGCTGAGTGACAGAAACTCTAGCCAATCAGGAATGGCCTTATCATATATATATAGCAGCTCTCCTAGGAGAGAGGTCAGATATATTCCAGGATGCTGAAGTGTTTACACCCTAGCTAGCGCTCTAGTGACTATGGTTTTTCTTTCTACACAAGATTTGGACCATTTTGAAGCTGCATTGCTGCTGATTTGCTATGTCCTTTGAATGCATGTTATTTTATTTTATTTTTTTTTGACGAATTCAGTCCGCCTTTTACTTTCATTTCCTTACTTCATATTGGAGTTTTCCAATAAAGAGGCTATTAGAAGAAGAAGCATCTGTGTGTGAGTCTATCAGTATCCCAAGCCTTTTACACTGGTGTCAGAAGTGGGATGCTGGTTGGGACTACATTCAACTAGGGGGTCTGTGTAAGACTCCAATCGACTGACTCTACATATGCAGAAGGAGAAGGTGGAACATGAAACCCATCCAGGAGTAGCTACTTGCTCAGTTACAGCAGCTTACCAACTACCTATACTGTCTGGACTGGGACCAGTTGTAAGGAAAAAGGAAGGAAAACCCGTGTCTAAGATGGAAGCAGAACCAGAATTGCAAGCTTCTGGCAGTGAAGTGGAGGAAGAAGTACCCCCTCTTGGGACTCATGAATTGGTAAGATGGTTATGTATGCATCAGATGGAATTGGAAAGACAGAGGGAGAGGGATAAAAAGGAGTATGAAGCCAGATGGTCAGATACTTTAAGGGCCATACAAGCCTTGGGGGTGTCCAGGTCTCCAGAACAGCCAGTTAGCAGTTACAAAGACATTAAGTTGGTTAAACTTACGGAGAGTGATGACATAGAAGCATATATTACAACTTTTGAGAGAGTGTCAACAGCATGCGCATGGCCCAGAGACCAGTGGGTGATTCGCTTAGCACCTTATCTTACGGGGAAGGCACAGCTTGCATATAGTCACATGGAGGTTGCCCTTGCAAATGATTATGATCAGGTCAAAGCAGCTATCTTGAAACGCTATGACATAAATACTGAAACATATCGTCAAAGGTTCAGGACTTATAAGTACCAGGCTGCTGACAACCCACAAGACGCTTACATCTGTCTAAAAGACTTATGCCGAAAATGGTTACAACCTTCTACTCGGACAGTGGACCAGATTTTGGAAACCATTGTGATGGAACAATTCATCAAGATTTTACCTCAAGAGGTCCAACTTTGGGTTAAAGAGCACCGACCCGAGACTTCAGATGCAGCAGTCCGCTTGGCAAAGGACTTCATAGCAGCCCGACCCGCATGGCTTAAGGGAACCACGTTACCTGGACACCATCCCCCTATTTCCAGACCAGGTAGTTCAACTGTAGCTCCTATGCTCCCTCCTCCTTCAGGCACTAAAGTCACTCCAAGACCCCCTCGAATTTATAATCCAGATGTTATCTGCCGAGAGTGTGGAGGAAAAGGCCATGTTGCAAGGTTTTGTCCCAAGAAGAAGACCGAAACCTCCCATTTAGCATTGGCCAATTGGGGTCAATATATGTTGCCTGTTCAAATTGGTGAGCACACAGTATGTGGTCTTCTTGACTCAGGCAGCAGACAGACTTTAGTACAGACGGCCCTACTGGACCCAAGGTTTGACCAGATACCACAAGGAACTGAGGTAGTCTGTATCCATGGAGATACCCATCATTACCCTCTTTATAATTTGGACATAACCATACAGGGTCAGACACATTCTGTACGGGTAGGTGCTGTTCCTCATCTACCTGTCCCTATACTTATTGGGCATGATCATCCTGACTTTCAGACCTTATTAACTGGTAATGTTGCAGCAATAGTCACTAGATCTCAAACTAAGGGTAAGCTCCAGGTATTCCCTTTGCTGATGAAATATTTGAGGAGTCCAAGACAAAAATAAAATCAAAGGCCCAGAAAAGAAGAGAAAAGCAGAAATGGACTCAAAGTGTCAGAAGGGAAAGTAAAACTGACAAAGACTCTGTTATTTCAATGGTAGATTTTAGAACTGCACAGCAACATGATCCTAGTTTACAAAACTGCTTTTCCCAGGTGACTGATGCTACAGGATCTGAGAATTATAAAATGAATAATGGTCTATTGTACAAAATATGTGTTAATCCAAAAAGTGGTGAAGTTGTAAATCAGTTATTAGTTCCACGACAATATAGGCAACAACTGATAGAATTAACTCATAACATACCATTAGCTGGACACATGGGTAGAGTCCGTACATTAAAGCGCCTGTTATAGCGGTTCTTTTGGCCAGGTATTCATGAGCAGGTGGCAGAATTTTGTAAAAGTTGTCCGGAGTGCCAAAAAGTTGCCCAGTTGGGGAGGAAGGATAAAGTTCCCTTAATGCCTATACCACGATAACCACTCCTTTTGAACGGATTGCTATGGATATTGTGGGGCTCCTTCCTAAAAGCTCGAAGGGTAACCAATATATATTAGTAATCTGTGACTACACGACTAAGTATCCAGAAGCAATACCCCTACGTAAGGTCACTGCACCAAAAATAATGGAGGAGTTGGGTAAACTATTCAGTAGGATAGGTATACCTAAGGAAATCCTGACAGACAGGGGTAGCAATTTTTGTTCAGTATTACTAAAACGATTATACGATATTCTAGGAATCACTGCCATACATACCACCCCCTACCATCCACAAACTGACGGTCTGGTTGAACGATTCAACCAGACCCTTAAAAAAATGTTACGTAAGTTCTGTCAGGAAGAAGGCCGTAGGTGGGACATACTATTACCATACTTAATGTTTGCTTATAGGGAGGTGCCCCAAGCTTCCACTGGGTTTTCACCTTTCGAACTCCTGTACGGACGTAATCCACGAGGTCCATTGGATCTTATGAAGGAAAAGTGGGAAGAAGGGCAAGCATCCCCGGGTCAGATCCCCAATGATTATATTTGCCATCTTAGGAATAAGATAACTAAATATATTGGAATTGCCCACCAGACTAATATTAAACAACAAGGTATCCAGAAAATACATTATGATAAGGGAACGGGAGTCAAAGAATTTCAAGAAGGAGACAAAGTATTGTTATTATTACCATCTTCAGATAATAAACTATATATGACTTGGCAAGGACCATATACTATTTCTAAACGGACAGGACCTGTAACCTATCAAGTGGCCTTATCAGATAAAAAGAAAAAAAACAATATATACCATGTTAATCTATTAAAGAAATGGGTAGAAAGAAAAGACTGCTTAGTGGGTTACATACATCCTGAAAACCCCACCAGTGAACTTGATTTAGTATACCAGCGGTTGGAATCAAAACCTGAAGGGATTAATGAGTTAAATATAAATGCCCAGCTTACCAGTCAACAGACAGCAGAGCTTTATACTGTATTACAACCATTTTCAGAATGCTTTACGGGAAAACCTGGGAGAGTAAAGGGAGTAGTACATCATATTAACACCATTCAGAAATCTCCAGTAAGACAAAGACCATATAGGATACTTGAACGCTTACGAAGTGAGGTGGAACAGGAACTAGGTAAAATGCAACAGCTTGGAATCATAGAACCTTCTCACAGTGAGTGGAACTTTCCTATTGTTGTGGTTGGAAAAAAGGAAGGTGGGGCTCGGATTTGTCTAGATTTCAGGAAATTAAATAAGATATCAAAATTTGATAGCTATCCAATGCCACGCATTGACGATATACTTGACCATCTAGGAAAAGCCCAATACATTACAACCCTTGATTTGACCAAAGGGTACTGGCAAATTCCTTTAGATACTAATGACAAAGAAAAAACTGCCTTCAGTACTCCCATTGGCTTGTTTCACTTCACTGTTATGCCGTTTGGGCTCCATGGGGCCCCAGCGACTTTTCAGCGAATTATGGATAAACTCCTCCTGCCACATGCTAAGTATAGTGCTGCTTATATGGACGATGTAGTCATTTTTAGTAACACCTGGTCTGACCATTTAAAGCACCTACAGCTCGTAATAAGTACTATAACATCTGCAGGTTTTACCATCAATCCATCCAAATGTTCATTAGCTATGCAAGAGACAGAATATCTGGGGTTCCAAATAGGAGGGGGTGTACTAAAACCTATTAAGTCTAAAATTGAAGCAATAGCTAACAGCCCTCGTCCAAAAACAAAAAAAGATGTGAGATCCTTTTTAGGGCTCGCTAGCTATTATAGGAGATTTATACCAAATTTCGCTATAATAGCTAATCCTCTTACTGACCTAACAAAGAAACGACACCCTGACAAAGTGATTTGGACCCCTGCTTGTGAGGAAGCATTTTCTACAATCAAAGCATTAGTATGCTCTTCACCAGTGTTACGTAACCCTGACTTTACACTCCCCTTTATTCTTCAAACTGATGCATCGAACTTTGGTATAGGGGCAGTATTGTCACAGGTAATCGAGGGTGAAGAGCATCCTGTCATATACATTAGTAGGAAGTTACATGAACGGGAGACTAGATATTCTACCATTGAAAAAGAATGCCTAGCAATACGCTGGGCTATTGAAGCCCTACGATTTTATCTATGGGGTACAGAGTTTGAATTATGGACAGATCACAACCCATTGTGCTGGCTTAATGTTATGAAAGATAAAAAACCCCGCATAATGCGTTGGTACTTGTCATTGCAGCCGTATCATTTTAAAATAAAGCATAGAAAAGGTATAGAACATAAAAACGCAGACTTTCTATCAAGATACGGGTATGACAAAAAACAAACGGAAGTTTAAGACAGACCTCGGGGTATAGCACAGAAATAAATAAAATTTTTCTTTTTCTCCTACCCTTTACACCAGTGAATAGTGTGATAGTGTTCATTGGAGTAAAAGGGAATTGTATTTGGGGCCCCGAGGTGGAGCCTAAAGAGTGGGTGGGCTTTGGCTCCATCTCTTACCTTGTAAGAGATCTGTACCTCATTTCTAAAAAAAAAAAAAAAAAAATATCTATATACACATGTTTGTATTCAGACAAACTGTTCTGAACTATTTTTTTTTTCTTGAGCGGGGAGGAGAATGTCAAAGGGTTTAATAACCTAGTTACAGCCCCCCTTTTTGTCTTTGTATTTCGAGGGAGATACTAAAGTAAAACGGCGACTAGATCCATCCTCTTTGTGTCTTTCCAATCCGTGTAATGTCTCCTGTGTTGTCTTGTCCTGCATAGTCTGGCCACCTATGCATTCTTTTTTTTACTTTAATTGTTATGTCTGATTGTTTGTATTGTTACCCCCCCCCATCCTATCTAGTCACGTTCACATTTGGTACCTCCCAGGAAGTGAAGGAGTTCTTTCTTTATTTTTTTTTGAAGCTGTAGCTTTAAATGCTTCACGAATATTTGAAGGGCTCCAAACAATGAATGCCCTTAAATCCCTCCCTTTCATCAAAATCCTCCTCTAGATTGGCTCTCCTTGTTGAGAAAGCTGTAACAGCTTTTTCTGAAATATTCCCTTCCAAAGATTGAGGTACTGGTATTACGCTATTTTGCGTTCTTTACGAGCTGCAACATGCGCCTATCGCACAGCTCAGAAGACCGCAACTATACAAAATGCCAACACCATGGTTAGAACTGTTAAGAATGTAGCAGGTTAAGTCGCTAACTGCTTCTTTTGCGCTAACGCGCCCTTTTTTATTTATTTCTACGATTTAGGAGTTCCCTTGGTGCTTTGGTCACTGTCTGTGTGAGAGCTCTGTTTTATTCACTCAGCAGACAAACTGCTAAACAGTTTACATACTAGATTGACGCTGTGAGCACTCTCATTACAATGAAAACCCCACAAATGAGAATAAAATAAACATAATACAAGGAAGAAAACCATAAAGAAAGGGTTTTACCTGTTCTGGGATTAAAGGGTTTTTCTGTATGGTGGACCGACTTCCTAAGGGCCAGCCGGCCATGTTTTTGATTGTTTTATAGAAAGGAACAATAGGGGAAGGGATTAATCCCTTGAAGCAAAAGGTTTTGGACCCAGAAATGTAATAAAATATGTATAAAGTCTATATATAGGTAAAGTGTTTCTCTGAAACATCATTTAAGCATACCTTGAAGGAAAATGAGAATATTCATGTAATAATTATTTTAAAGAGGCTGAGTGACAGAAACTCTAGCCAATCAGGAATGGCCTTATCATATATATATAGCAGCTCTCCTAGGAGAGAGGTCAGATATATTCCAGGGTGCTGAAGTGTTTACACCTAGCTAGCTCCTAGTGACTATGGTTTTTCTTTTCACACAAGATTTGGACCATTTGAAGCTGCATTGCTGCTGATTTGCTATGTCCTTTGAATGCATGTTATTTTTTTTTTTTTTTTACGAATTCAGTCCGCCTTTTACTTTCATTTCCTTACTTCATATTGGAGTTTTCCAATAAAGAGGCTATTGGAAGAAGAAGCATCTGTGTGTGAGTCTGTCAGTATCCCAAGCCTTTTACAGTTGCAGATCTTTGTGTCCTCTGCAAAGAGACACACTTTTCCTTCCAGTCCCTCTGCAATGTCGCTTATAAAGACATTGAAGAGGACCAGTCCTAATACTGAACCCTGCGGTACCCCACTAGTAACCCTCCTTTCTTCTGAGTGGACTCCATTTACTATTACTCTCTGTGTCCTATTCTCCAGCCAATTATTTACCCAGGCTGTCATCTTGGGACCCACTCCCAGGCTGGCTAACTTGTATATTAATCTTTTGCATGGGACTGTGTCAAATGCCTTGCTAAAGTCTAGGTAGGCAATGTCCACAGCCCCTCCCTGATCTACTACTTTGGTCACCCAGTCAAAGAAATCTATCAGATTGCGTCTGGCATGACCATCCGCTGTGAATCCATGCTGCCTAGGGTCCTGTGCCCCTCTGGCCTCTAGATACTCGACAATTCTTTCCTTCAGAAGTGATTCCATCATTTTTCCCTATCACTGAGGTTAAACTAACAGGTCTGTAGTTTCCTGCTTCTGCCTTGCTCCCACTTTTCTGAAGGGAATCAATCTGCCCTCCTCCAGTCCTCAGGTACCACCCCATCCTCCCATGATTTGTTAAAAGGGTATCAGTGGTGTCACTAGTTCTACCTTAGTTCTTTAGAATTCTGGGATGAATCCCATCAGACCCCATTGCTTTGTCCACCTTCAGTTTTAAGAGTTCTTTCGAACCCTTTCTTCTGTAAATGGGCTGGTATCAACTTCTGTATCCAGAGTGTTTCTACTGTTTGTTTTATGTACCTCCCTCTTCATTTGTAAATTCTGAGCAAAATATTTGTTTAGTATCTCTGCCTTTTCATAGTCTCCCTCTGCCCACCCTCCTCCCTTTATTAAGCCTCACTATCCCTCCTTGGTCTTCCTTTCGCCCCTGATGTACTATAAAGGTTTTATCCCCTTCTTAACTGAGTTGGCTATTTTTCCTCGGTTTGGGCCTTTGCTGTTCTGACTGCCTTCCCAGCCTCCTTTTGCTTTAACTGATACAGTTCTCTGTCCTGCTCCTTCTACGATTCCTTGTACTTCCTGAATGCTTTCTTTTCTCTTGAACCTTCACTGCCACTTCCTTTGAGAACCAAAGTGGTTTCTTACATCATTTTGTTTCTTTTATTTGCTTCACACAAAGGCTTGTTACCTCTGTGATGGCAGTTTTTATTATTCCCCATTGTTCTTCCACCCCTCCTCCCTGCCCATTTGCTAGTGCATTCCTTAGGCACTCACCCATTTTGGCAAAGTCAGCCCTCCTAAAGTCCAGTACTTTTGCCTTTGTATGGCTTGACTCTATTGCTGTGTTTATTGTGAACCATACTGTTCGATGGTCGCCAGTTCCCAGATGGCTACCCACTTCTACATCTGTGATCCTTTCTCCATCTCCATTTGAGAGAATCAGGTCTAAGATTGCTCCCTCTCGAGTGAGCTCCAATACTAGTTGTCTAAGGCATGCCCCCTGTAGGGCATCTAGAATAACTCCACTCTTTAAAGTGGCTGGCTGCAACTGCACTCCAGTTAATATCTGGCATATTCAGATCACCCATCAGCAATATCTCCCCTTTTTCTGCCATACTAAGTATACTTTCTATCATTTCCTTGTCCATTTCTTCCCCCTGAGAACGGGGTCTGTATACAACCCTGTGCAGATTGTGGTGCCATTGCCTGTCTCCAAATTTACCCACAGTGCTTCTTCTCCTCCTCCTGTTTACCCTTTTGTTCTGTTGCTTTTATTCCTTCCCTTATGTAAGAGCTACTCCTCCTCCTCCTCCTTTTACCCTCCCTGTCTCCCTGTAGATAGTGTATCCTGGTATATTTATGTCCCAGTCATGGTTTTGTGTGTACCATGTTTCTGTTACTGCCACGATATCCAGATGTTCCTCCTCCATCAAGGCCACTAATTCAGGAAGCTTGTTACCCAGACTATGGGCATTGGTACTCATTGCTCTCCATTTTTTGATGGCTTTACCTTCTGTTGCAGCATCCCCCACTGACCTTTCTACCTCGGTCTTTTTCTGATTTAGTACCCTGTTTTGTAGGGAGAGACTGGGATTTTCCTGCTGCTTATCAGTGCCTCCCCCTTTGACTAGTCTAAAAGCTTGCCAATGAAGCATTTAAACCGATTGCTCAAAAGACTTGTTCCCTTCCTGGACAGATGCAGACCGTCCTGCCAGTATAGGCTGGTGTCCCTCCAGGTGGAACCCCAGTCCCAGTGAAGCCAAACCCTGTGCTCCACACCAATTTTTCAACCATTCATTAAACTGCATGGTGCTAATTACCCTTGCCTCCCCATGCCATTGACAGGCAGCACTTCTGAGGATACTGTGTGTGCTACTTGTCTTAGGCCCCTCCCCAACTCTGCAATGTCCTCCTGCACTGCTCTAATCTCATGATGAGCCAAGTCATTTGTCCCTAGGTGGACAATTACGTCCAGCTCAGACTCCTTGCAGCTGTTCTCATGATCCTAGGGATGCGCTTCCTGTCCCCTCAAGCCATGGCACCAGGCAGGCACCTTACTTGGTTTTCCAGCTCCCCCAGTTCTATCCCCTAATAATTGAGTCCCCACCAGGAGCTGCTTCCTTTTCCTGTGGTGTCCTCTGCCTCCTTCCTGTGGGCTCTCCGTGCAGACAGTTGTCATCAGTCTTCTCTCAGGTGCATCCATAGGGGAGCTATGCTCCCCAGAATGGTGTATGGATTGTGGAGTGGAACAACTGACTGGGTGTGCCTCTGTTCCACCATCCTCACCTCCCTGAGCCCACTGTGGTCCAACTGCTGTGCTTTCGCAACCTCTGAGGTAGTGGTGGTGGTGCTAGTGCTCCCTGGATGGGGGAGGTTCCCTTCCTACTGTCCAGTGTGGCCTGGGGGAAGGTTTCCTTACTACTGTCCAGTGTGGCCTGAAGACGGGCAACTTCCTCCCCCAGGGCGGAGAGTTGTCTGCAAATAGGGCAGCATCTCAGCCTCCAGAAAGACTCCCTGAAGACTGTTGCCCCACAACCATTACATTGCACTACTCCCCACATGTTTATCTACTTTTTTGTTTTTATTTTTGTGTGTGTGTGTGTGTGTGTGTGTGTGTGGTGCGCGTGTGTGTGATTGCTTTGTTATATAGAAATACATATATATTATACAATGTGTATGCTTATATTGTCAGTGCAGTGTGCTAGAGAGAATATGACAGTGATATGCACCTTGCACTCTTGAGGAAATTATGTCAGAACCTCAGGTATAAAGGAACTATTTCCAGGGGTGGGTGAGGTGAGGGGTGGGAAGGGTTGGGCCTAAACTGTGCCCTCACAAAACAATTAACTAAAAGCTCTCACCCACTGCTGCAATGAGAGCCTTCCTGTCAGCAAGATATCCTACACAACAATTTGACAGAGAAAATACCCTGCTAATCAAACAGAGAAAATCCAGACATCCAAGTCAGACACAAGTAAACCTCTCCAGTCCCAAAACAGCCTGGTGGTTTGTTACCCACAAAGGAAAATCAAATATGCAGTTATTTCAGCCCTTCTGAAGATGCTGGCAAGATAAGTGGTTTTGAAAACGCCCTTCCTGAATTAAAAACTAAAATAATTAAACACAAAGCAATACCGATGTAAAAGTAAGGAAAACTTCTCTCAGATGTAAGCAAGAGAGAGAGATTAGTTACAGATATCTAGTCCAATATAGTATATCCCATGCAGCTTCTCGGTTGTTTCAAAGCACACCCAGTACACAACTTGGAAGAAGATGGACTTCTGTCTGAAACAGGATCACACCAGTAGTGTATAGTAATTGATCAATGCTGAAATGGTCAAGCTAGAACAACTGGCTGTGATGCAGACCTCTCTGACTTGTGAAGACAATTTCCCCCACCTCAGGCTATGTCTGGCATCCAATTACAAACTGCAGCCTTTGCTATTTTAAATCACACAACCACCACCAAATATTGCAAAATATATTGATGCAGATTGTCACAGAATTCTAGTAATCAGTCCAGTTAGCCACAAAGGAAAATCAAATATGCAGTTATTTCAGCCCTTCTGAAGATGCTGACAAGATAAGCAGTTTTGAAAACCCCCTTCCTGAATTAAAAACTAAAATGATTAAATGCAAAGCGATACCGATGTAAAAGTAAGGAAAACTTCTCTCAGATGTAAGCAAGAGAGAAAGATTAGTTACAGATATCTAGTCCAATATAGTATATCCCATGCAGCTTCTCAGTTGTTTCAAAGCACACGCGGTACACAACTTGGAAGAAGATGGACTTCGTGAATTTTCAATATTTACAATCCAGATTTTCAACATTGCCATTTTACCACACGTCCTTACGAGCAGTACAGCTGTCATTTTTCACATCTTGCCCAAAATGTGTTTCTGCCCATGTAGCGCACAATTGTGTAGTCGATGTGCGAAATCAATGTATGGGACACATTAAGAAAATCACAGTGACACTGTTCATGAGCAGAGGTCTTAAAATGGCTATGTTGAAAATTTGGTGAAAACATTCCTAAAAATGACTGTTTTACGAGCGTGCATTGCGCAGTTCTATGCATGCTCATAAGTCTGCAAATTTAATATTTTCACTCCAGATTTTCAACATTGCCATTTTATTACACTTCCTTATGAACAGTACAGCTGCCATTTTCATATGCCACCCAAAATGTGTTTTCAGGCATGTAGCACATTGGTGCTGTTAGTGTGGAAAGCAATGTTTGGGACAGATTAAGAAAATCACAGTTACTCTGTTCATGAGCAGAGGTCTTAAATGGCTATGTTGAAAATTTGGTGACTAAAGTCCATAAAATGACTGTATTACGAGTGAGCATTGTGCAGTTTCCACGCACCCTCGTAAGTTCATGACTTTGTAATGTTTTAAGTCCAGATTTTCACCAGTGGCATTTTTCCACACTGCCTTATTTTCAGTACAGCTGTCATTTTTCACAACATGGCCGAAGTGTGTTTTCACACTTTCAGCTCAGAGATGTGTGGTCACTGTGGGAAATCATTGTTCGGGACAGAAAAAGAAAATCACAGTGACACTGTTCATGATCGGAGGCACCAAAATGCCTGAGTTGACAATCTGCTGTAAAAAAATCACCCAACCTAATTATATTATGGGTGTGCGTTGCACAGTTTCTATGTACGCTCGTGACTTCACCATTTTTTTAAATATTTTTACTGCAGATTTGCAACATTGCCATTTTTTACACCTCCCCATGAACAGTACAGCTGTCATTTTTTACATCCTGTTCGGAATGTTTTGGCACCTGTGGTGCTAAATGCCGTAGTCGCTGTGCATAAGCAGCTTTCGGCTAAGAAACTGATATTCCCCCTGTTCATGAGGTGGGGTCACAAAAAAAACATGTTGCACATTTGGAGTGGAAATACCAATGAATGCCTGAGGTATTAGGGTTTCCAACCATAACGCCCAACCCTGTAGCGAATGACAGGCATCAGGGGTGTGACTTGGGGTTCTTGCCTGTAATGCTCATACCATTCCACACCCTGCAGCCAGTGAGAAGCATCGAGGTATGCCTTGGACTCTTCGGCCCCAAAGTTCACCCCATTCTCCTATATCGCACCCATCTCTCTGTATTTCCTAATGGAATGGGTGCGCATAGGACCAAAGACCCAAGGAACACCGCTGACACTTGCCAGTGTCTCGCAGGTGGGGTGTACTGAAATTGTGTGGCCGTTATGCCTGACGGCCCAAACACACACCAATGCCTGTCACTCTCTGCAGGGTAGTGGTGGGGTTGGCTTCAGTTCAATACTTCACTGCCATTACTATTACGCAGCTCTGTAACTTCTACACTACCACTGCCAATGCCAACAAGCAAACATTCGGCATTGACAAATGCTTGTTTGAATGAGTGACTGTGCATGGTGGTCCAGGTGAACATTGCACTATTCTCCTTGTTTACAAAACTCTGGGATGTGAAGGGAGAGTTTCTGCAGAAAATTGCGGACTTGGTCACCAACAGAGTGTTGGAGTCATTTAGACGGATTACTCTTGTCAATTTCAGTGCATGGGTTGATGATGAACTCTCACATTTTGGTCACGATTTCTTCTAGGGCAGAGTGCGTTTTGAGCCTCGCACAAGCTCTTGCTTCTGTGATGCACCAACATGGGCATGTCTTGGACTTGGTCTTCTCCCTGGAGCTCGAGGATATAGATCTTGAGATTAATCTGGTCAGTTGGTCGAATCACTGCGCCATCTGGTTCTCTTTTAGCCCCCTTTTTTAGTCCACCTCCTGTGGAGAGGTTCCAGTACCGCCCTTGATATGGCCTTTGACCAGTGGGACTATTGGCAGTGCTGGACATTTCAGGTATGATGTCAGCATGTGCAATGGGATTGGAGGAAGCAGTGGGGACCTATAACAGAACCACTGCAGAAGCCCTCAATCTAGGGGCACTGATTCATGTACACCTGCTGGTTTTGCACCTCGGCTCACTGTGGTATGACAGTGAGGTGAGAGAGATGAAAGCAAAGGGGGTGGAGCATTGCTGATGGAGATGCAGGGCACAGGAGGACAAACTGACACTGACTACCCAGTAGGGCAAGTATCAAGAGGCAATCACCTCCCCCAAAAAAGACAGGATTTCTGTTTTGGGAGATTGCTGTTGGGAAGAATCTATTAGCTCAGCTATTCTGGACTGTGTGCTGGATTCTCCATCTGGCCGTCTAGAGCCTATGCCAGTATTTTCACTCACAACATACGAGGGGCTCACTCGATTTTTCTGATACAGGGTGTCCTCATCCAGGCTGGGATCTCACCAAGTGTGCTGTCACAGCTCAGCAAGGGAGGGCTTCTGGGTTTCAGATGCATTCAGTGGTCTTGGCGGGGAGTTTGAGTCAGTGAGGTGGAGGAGGTCTGTGGGGTGATCTCTGCGCTGAAGCCAAGATTTTGTGAACTGGACCCAGGGCTGACCCAACTACTAGTGAGTTGCATTAGCCAACTGGGCTCAGTGTTGGCTGAGATTATCTGGTGCTCTGTTTTGGAGGGAGTTTTTCCAGCTGCATAGAAAGATGCACTGTTGAAGCACCTCCTTAAAAAAAAACATGATTGGACCCAGAGGTCTTAGCGAATTACCAACCAGCCTCCAACCTGCCATTTTTGGGCACTAAAGGAGGGGCAGGGGTAGTTCCCCTGTACAAGACTGGAAGTAGGGAGGAGGCAGGCAATTACAGACCTGTAAGTCTGATCTCAGTGGTGGGGATGCTGATGGAGTCCTTGCTTAAGTAGAGGGCAGTGAAGTTCCTGGAGTCAAGCAGTGCAAAAGACTAATCTTATCGATTTCTTTGACTGGGTGACCAGGGTGGTGGATCAGGGAGGGCTAGTAAATATGGCCTACCTGGATTTCAGTAAGGCCTTTGACACCGTTCCTCATAGAGGGTTGTTTAATAAATTGGGGAATCTGGGTGTGAGCTCTAAAGTGGTAAAATGGGTTGGTAACTGGCTAAAAGGCAGGACCCAGAAGAGAGGGAGGTGACCAGTGGGGTTCCACAGGGATCAGTGCTTGGTTCCAGTTCTATTCAATGTCTTCATAAGTGATATTAGAGGGACTGGAGGAGAAAGTGTGCTTGTTCGCAGATGACTCCAAGATCTGTAACAGAGTCGACACATAAGACAGGCTAGATAACATTAGAAATGACCTAAGACTACTTGAGGAATGGTCATGGGTTTGGCAGTTGGATTTCAATGCTAAGAAGTGCAAGATATTGCACCTGGGACACAGAAACTCGAGAGAGGAACACAGGATGGGAGGGCAGGTTCTAGCCACCGCAAGTCAGGAGAGAGACCTGGGGGTTATCATATTCGATGACCTGAAGTCGGCCAAACAATGTGAAAAAGCAGGGGGGAAGGCAAACAGAATGTTGGGGTGCACAGGAAGGGGCATAACCAGCAGGAGGAGTGAAGTGGTGATGCCTCTGTATAGATCACTGGTGATGCCTCATCTGGAATACTGTGTCCAGTTCTGAGACCGCATCTCAGGAAGGACACAGACAGAATGGAAGCAGTCCAGAGAAGAGCAACAAAAATGATACATGGACTGCACCACAAGCCTTATGAGGAAAGACTCAAGGAACTAAACAGCTATTCACTGGAAGAGAGAAGGGAGAGAGGGGATATGATAAAGACTTTAAAATATCTTAGAGGAATAAACAGGGTACAGGAGGGGAGCATATTTCAGAAACAAAAGTGCACAAGGACAAGGGGGCATAACACAAGTCTGGAGGGAGGGAGGCTTAAGGGAGAATGCTAGGAAGTATTTTTTCACAGAGAGGGTGTGGGTGACTGTGCTTGTCTGTAGCTTATTTTTGTGGATTTACAATGTTTTCCTGCTTGGAGTAACTACACTATTCTTGCTCGCTACATCTGTGAAAGTCTCCAGGACCGGATTTCTGTAAAACATCACCACCAGGTATCTGCATTTTCATTTTAAAATTAACTTTTTGGACGCTATCCCAAGCGAAACATTAGTCAAGCAACTAAGTCTAACAAACTCAGTGGCTCTGGGTCCTGCCCTGAATCCACATTTTTGTCTGACCTGCTCCTAAAGGATCTGTGTGTGGGCTTTTCATCAAACTCTTTGAATAACAAAGCAGCATATAGACAAAAGGATTTCACATCCTGTATATGCACAGGCACAGTTCATCACCTTCGTTTTTTGGGGGGTTTTACCAGGCGAGACACGCTAAGCTGAAGCTTGTTTACAGGTGCAACCTGGGAGCACAAGGAAGTTAAGTGACTTGCTCAGGATCACACAGTATACAAATGATGGCTGTGTGATTCAAACCCAGGTCTCCAGGTTTGCAGCTCAGAGCCTCAAACCACTGTGCTATACTGCCTCCTTCAGGAATTCTAACACATTCTGTGATTCTGGACCTCAGCATTTGATAATTTCTTTTGGCTTTTGACTAACAACCAGGTATTAACATTTTCAATTTTAACCGCACTCAGCTCATACTTACACAAATGTCTACACTGCCCTTACCTACCCTGAAAATGCTCACAAACCCATTCTTAATTCACCTTGTTATTCTCCTGACCTACGGGCTAGTTAGTCCCCCTGGAATCTCCAATACTCTCAATCCCCAATACGCCCGGCTAGATGCAGGTGTATTTCTGAGGATAAGAGCGGATACATTATCTATGGGCTACTACCCTGGGGCAGTCATACCCCTTGAGCTGTTAGTGGTGGTAAAACATGGAACGACCCTTGTCTACAATGAACTGTGCCTCCCACCCTCCCTCCCCAAGCTGCAAGCAGTCCAACCAAGTTAAACTTAAACTCGTAAAATGGAAAGCCACCACCACCATCTGTTTCTCAACTTGGAAAGCCGTCCTGCTCCTGCTCCTACTATCCGGCAATGTGCATCCAAATCCAGGCCCACAAAACCCCAATGGGACTGGCAACAGCAAACCTAAGGGCCTTAAAATAGCAGTGATGAGAATCTGCAGCCTTCTTGCCAAGCTAACACAACTCCAGGCATGGGCTGCCCTGCACAGTCTGAACATCTTATGTCTCACGGAGACCTGGCTGACAGGCAAAACAAAGAACTCAGAAGTCGCACTACCAGGTTATCAAACCTTCCGAATTGACAGACTGGGCAAAAGCGGCTGCCTCATCTACATAAGAGACTAGCTCAGTGGGAATGTGCTCCCCATTAATAGCCGGGATGATGACCAGGAGACACTAGCAGTTAAACCAGGGGTGCCCTCATACCTCTCAACTGCTATGAATTTCACACTCAAATTTACCCTTGCTTTGCATTGGTTTGCTGTTGTTCCTCATAATGTTAGCACTATTTGTGGACACACAAACTATTAAATCATTGAACTAAGTTGATAGAAACATTTCTTATCAATAACTATGTGGGGACCACTATCTGTAGAAATAATATTGTTTAAAATAAGAAACTGCTACACATTCTGGCCCTTTGCTGTGATTTTTGAAGGCCAACTCTATGATTTTTAATGCTGAGAGGCTGAGAGGTATGGTTGATCTTAAGTTGTTTTTTTTTTGCACTAGCCAGCAGGACAAGTCAGTCTAAAATTGCACTAGCCTGCAGTGATTTGCACTAGTCCTCGCTCAAAGTCACCACATGTTTGTGACACACAATACAGTATAATGAAAAATGATGAAAGTAGCTCAGTTTCTAGATGAACAACAGGGCACATCACATCGGCACACTTTCAACTCTGGCCATGCCCCCACACAACCTGACAGGAACAGTAACAACCTGACTTACCTGAGTACCTTAGTGTGTTCAAACAGCAATCCGAAAAGAAAAAGCCACAGACATGATACCCAGCTCCACAGCAAGCCAGAACCCCCCCCACCACCACCCCGCGCAGAGAAATACTGTCTGCATTTAAAATTTCACTGCCTCAAGTTACCAGAACATTTTACTTTTTAGGTGGTACAGCTACTAGAATGCTTCCCTTGCAGCAGCCTTCTCATCAAAATAAAAATAAAAGACAGACAGCCCAACCAAGCAGCCCCACCCCGCAACAAGCTACAGACCCCCCCAAGTATGCAGAGCTGAGCAAGGGAATTGGAAAGTACACGCTGTCTTACAACAACAAGCCCCCAAACGTCTGTGCTTTCAAAAGTTATTATTCATAGGACTGGATGTAAATCAGCATCACAAACTTCCATGGCTGAGTCTAAGGCACCAATCGTGAGGGGGACACCCTTTCCAGTTCAGTTTGTTCCCTCCATAATCTTATTTAGAACTTGCTTTTTTTTCAGTGCCAGCCCACACTGTCTTAGTCTCTTCCAAAATTTGAATCGTCCGCACTTTTAGGGACACAAAACAGGTCTTTAAATCCACAGATGGGCACCTCAAAGCCACACCCCCAAACCACTCGCTTCCAGTGGCCATTACCTGTCTGCCACCTTACAAGCCCAGGCGACAGGTTTTAGCCAGACAGTGCTCCATGATGATGTCCGCGCTGTTCCCATTTCCTGCTGCTCCTCTCTCCCTGCCAACTTGCAAACTGGGCTGGCCAATAGAAACAAAGGAATGCAAAGAGTACAGCCTATATTCCCACCCTCTAGGAGCAGCTTCCTGCCTAAACAAACAGGAGGAAGCTGGGAGTGCTTGTTTGGGTCTCTGCAATACCCACCAGCTAGGTCTCTTATTTGCAACCACTCCGGAGTTCCATGGGCTCGGTAGGATTTTGCTCCCAGGACCGCTATCACAACCAGAAGTACAGACAACTTTGCCGACCTGGCACTTCTCAGCTTTGACAGTAAACCCAGCCCTCTGTATCCTGCCCAGCACTTCCCAAAAGTGGGACAGGTGTTCCTCCCAGCTGGCACTAAAGATGGCAGTGTCATCCAGGTATACCATGGCATACTCCGCAGCATGGTTCAACACCTGGTTCATCAAGCTTTGGAAAGTGTCTGGGGCATTCTTTATTCCAAAAGGCATTACTTTAAATTCAAATATCCCTATTGGAGTGATGAAGGCTGACCTCTCCCTAGCTCTGTCCATTAACTTTACCTGCCAATACCCCTTTGTCAGGTCAATAGTTTTAAGGTATATCACCCTCCTAACTTGTCCAGAAGTTCATCCGTCTGTGGCATTGAGTCCACGATAGTCTGTGCAAAAATGAGTAGAGCCATCTGGCTTGGGAACAAGGACTACGGGTGAGGCCCAGGGGCTGTGGGATTTCTGGATTACCCCTAAATCCAACATTTCCTCCACCTACCTCCTAATGTCCTTTTGGACTGCCTCTGACACCCAATAGGCTGTCTGCCATATGGGTGTCTGCGTCCTTGTCTCCACATCATGCGTTACTAAGGAGGTTAGTCCAGGCTTGGCGCTAAACAGTGGGGCAAAGTCTGCTAATACTTCCTTTACTTCCTGGACCTGGTCTGGGGTCAACTGGGGTGACATTTTAATTGCCTCCACAGAGGACTCCTGCTTGCTTTCTTCCAGCAATTCCAGAAAGGGGTCTCCTTTGTCCATCCCCTCCCCAGGACAAAACATTGCAAAGACCATGTCAGCCCTATTTGCATATGGCCTCATCATGTTGACATGGTATATTCTTTGTGTATGCCTCCTGTCAGGTAGCTCTATAATGTTGTTTACATCATTTACCCATCTAACTACTTTGTATGGCCCTACCCACTCGGCCTGCAACTTGTCTTTCCGGACCGGGATTAAGACCATGACTTCCAGACCCACAGTGTATGAGTGAGCTCTGGCTCTGCAGTCATACCACACCTTTTGTTTTTGTTGGGCAGCTGCCAGGTTGCTCTGGGCTGTCCCCATAAGCTCCTTTAGCCTTTCCCTAAACCTAAGGACATAATCCACTATGAAAGTTCCCTGGGTGGCATGTTTGCCTTCCCAGTCCTCCCAGATCAAGTCTAGGGGCCCTTGTACCCTGCGTCCATATAAGAGCTCGAAGGGGGAAAACCCTGTCAACTCTTGGGGCAACTCCCTGTATGCAAACAACAGGTGGGGAAGGTATTTCTCCCAGTCCCTCCCATGCTGTTCAGCAAATGCTTGGAGCATTGACTTAAGGGTACCATTAAATCTTTCCACAAGCCCATTGGCTTGTGGGTGACAAATGTCGTGAATCTCTGCCACATCCTCCCACAAACATTTCATCAGGTTCAACATGAAGGAACCCCCTTGATCGATGAGAACCTCCTGTAGAAACCCAACATGGGAGAAAATCCCTAGCAAGGCATCTGCCACTTTGTGTGTCCTCAGTGAGGATAGGATGACTGCCTCTGGGTACCGGGTGGCATAATCCACCACAGTCAGGATGAACCTCTTCCCGGAGAAGCTGGGGTATTTAGAGGCCCTACAATATCCATTCCCACCCTCTGGAGTGGCTCCTCCACTATGGGCAAAGGAATTAGGGTGACTTAGGTTCTCTTACCCACCTTCCCTATTTCTTGGCTTCGGTGACAAGATCTGTAATACTCCTTCACCTGCTGGGTGAAGTTGGGCCAATAGAAATTCTGGGCCAATCACAGCATAGTGCAGGCAATTCCCAGATGACCAAACATGGGAATATCATATGCAGTCTTGAGCAACTGCTCATGGTACCCTTGGGGAATGACAAGCTGCCTGCCCATCATCCCTCCCTCTGTCTTAGCATCCTACATATACAGCAGTCCACTGTCCCAATAAACTTTATGTTTTCCTTCACCTCCCTGCACTCCATCAGAGTCTGCCAAAGCCCTCAGCTTCTCTAAACTAGGGTAATTTTTCTGAGCAGTTGCGATCTCCTTACACATTCCCAAGGCATGGGACAGGTTCCCTTCAGTGTCTACACTAGGGTCCCTAGCTCTAGCATTAGAGCATCCAGGATCACTGCCATCCCTGCCCCTCTGATGATGGGTCACACCATCCTCCTCGGAGTAACCCTCCACAGCTGTTCTGTTAACTGCTACCTGGGGAATTTCTACCCCCCTTTCATTATTCTCCATATCAGGAGACACAGGCTGGGCAACCAGCCTCCCAGTGCTTTCCACAGGAGCTTCTATGGGGTCCAACTAACTACAATTTTCCCTTGCTGCTTGGATTCTTTGCAAACCCAACATTCATTTATTTTGTCAGGTAAAACTTGTCCTTGTAACCTGGGGCTACCTGATTCTGGTGGAGGTAGGGAAGGTTTTAGCTGCCCTGAAAGTGTGCTTTTCCCCTTCTGAGTTGCCACGCCAACCCCATTCCCTCTCAGAGCAGGTCTGCTCCTGGCATAGTGGTCTGAGAGTTCAGCAGCCTCTTGCACTGTTTTTGGATCTTGGTCCTCCAGCCAGGTTTTCAGCTCTGCTGGGCATGCCAAAAAAAAAAGTGCCCTAACGGTACAGCATTTTCAATTTTCTCTACAGAGTTTGCTTCAATTCCTTCCCACCAACATTTTAAAAACTGACGTTGTTTAGTGGCTAGCTCCACATAGCTCATGTCAGGGCTTCTCCTGAGCTTACGGAATTTAACTCAGTATGCCTCTGCTGTTGGCTTATATTTTTTTAAATTGCAGCTTTAAGTTTACTGTAATCATTACTGTCCTCATTGTCCATTTGACCCAATGCATCCCGTGCTTTCCCAGTAAGTAACGGGGATAGCTGGAAGCTCCAGGACTCTCAAGAAATTTTGGCCTGAATACATACTTTTTCAAAGGAATTTAAAAATGCATCCATATCTTCCTCCTCTTTAAATTCAGCTATCAATTTAGAATTTAATTTGTAACCCAGTTCTAGAGTCCCAGTTAACCCCAGGCCACTTACCTGGTCTGGTGCTGGTGTTTGGAGTCGTAGCTTGTCCAGTTCATGTTGCCTCTGGTGCTCACGCTCTTCTCGCTCGGCCTCTCGCTGAAGCTGTCACTCTCTCTCCTCTGTGGCTCACTGTTCTCGACCTCTCTTCTCTCTGGAACTCCAGCTCCATTCTCCACAACTCAATCTGTAGCCTGAGTTCTTCTGGCTCCAGAATGCTGGTGACCTTCCCCTGCTGCTGTGGCCCTTGGCTTGCACTGGCCCTGCTGTCCTCCCCACTGGATCTGGACACTGCACTGGCCTGGACTCTGCATGCCTAAGATTTGGTCCCTTCCAGTCACAGACTGTGTCTCAAGGTCTTGTGCATTGGCTGCCCGAAAAGCCTTGATGAGGTTCTGCTTGTTGGCTCTCCCATCGTGCTGGACTCCTCTCTCTTGGCATGACTGCCTCAGGTAGTCTGCAGAGTACCCACTGTAGTTGGAAGCCATCTTCTTCCCTAACTACAGCAATACTAACTTGCATCTGAAAAAAAATAAAACAGGTAGAGAACTTAGACTGTAAGCACAATGACATAGTTCTGTTTACTTTTAAAAAAAATGGCTGCCTTATTTTGCATATGAGCTGTTCAGCATTAATTTGACACACTGGACTGTTAATGCTCATGTTACCAAATACTTTTAAATCACACTGCTGCCAACCAAATCTGTCACAGATGCGCTCCGCAGGTCAGGCCCTCTGCTCCTGCAGTGCCAACCTCAAAGCGCAATAGTGCGAACAGGAGACAAACAGGGTAACCTTCCTGTCTGTTTTGGGTCCGAATCACCTACCTGCCTTGAGTCCTGGGGGTGAAATGTGAACCTCATGCTAGCATACCCAGTTAACAGGTTCAGATATACAGTATATTCTCTTCAGGGAAATGCAATATAATCCTTCGCCCAGTGTCACCCAGCCAGGTTCCCAAAATGTGCCCTTACGACTCAATATGAGACCTAGGTATATTCTTAACTTTTTCATGTTAGTAACACCCATTGTTGAGCTCTTAACAGCTGTCAGAATTAAACACTATTCCAGCCTTCATGTGCAAAAGAAAACTGAGAAAACACAGGCAGAATTTCAAGGAAAATATTGTTTACTAAAAATTGTAAAATAGGTAAAATATCAAACACAGAACATATACTTCAGTAACTTACAGTCAACTAAATAATTGAGAATTTACAGAACAAAAAAAAAAGACTCCTGCAAAATATTTGGAAGTTCCAGCTGTATTATCTTTCTAAAGTGCCTTGTTATCAGTCCTCAGACTAAGTGTGTCTTAGATTTTCAGAGCCTCCTCCTGCACTAACTTCTCAGATGTAGACCATATTCAAAAGTCAGTTTTCTCCACCTCCTGGTGATGTCACAGCATACATGTCACTGTTAGATCCTGCCATAGACTTAATTTCCACTGTGGAAATCAATAGTTAGGAATTTTTTAAATATGAGTCTCTTTGATCAAAAGCATTTCCTTTGATGTCTCTCTGCTGGTTTCCTGCTTTGCAAGAATGATTTCAGAACACCATTTTCACACGAGTCTGCTAAAAAGCTGTCAATTCCCTCAGGATCATAACATTTTACGACGGCTTGTCACCTGGCATGGCAGGAAGCCCTCTGTTAAGACAGAACAGGAAACTTTTAATTGGTTTTTTTTTTCTCCACTGGCCAGTTTATGACATCCTGCTGCTTTAGCACGCCTGCACCTTGGAGGTCAAAGGTCAAGCTTCTTCTTCAATGGCTAACTGGTGTGCCAGGCAGGCAATCACAGTCACATATGCATTTATTTATAATACAAATATTATACATATAACAATAAGCAGGTGGCACAGCATCGCACCGCCAACCCTTGCCCATAGGTTCTGGCACCTATGCTCCCCGGCACTGTGTCATCTGTACTGGCTGCTGGTAAAGTGGTATATCACCTTTAAAGTTTTTCTGCTAACTTATAAAGCCCTACTTGGGTTGGGCCCAGGCTATCTAATGTACCTCCTGCACCCCATACGTGTCCTTACATCCTCTCTGCTCAACTGAGGAGGACCTTCTTGTGATACCCAGGGCCAGGCTGAAAACCTCGGGAGATCAGGCATTTGATGTGGCTGGCCCGCATTGTATAATTCATACCCAAGGACCCTGAGGGATGTGCCCTCAGTGGAGGCCTTTAAGAAGGGCCTTAAGATATTCTTGTTTAGACAAACATTTGGGAACTAGTTTCTATAAATGCACCTCCCTCCCAGTGTACTGACTCTGTATTAATTTAGTGTTCCTGTATTTATTTTATTTATTTATATAATGAGATATTTTATTTGGTCTAGGCTTCTATTCTTGGTTTTATGTAGTCATTTTATTAATTTTTTTATGATGATCTCTTTGTTTGCTTGTCATATATCATGCCTGAGCTATCTTTAATGTATAATGTTTTGTAATGACACCCTGCACCACCGGGGAAAGGCACCAGATAAAAATAAGAACTGCTCCTACTACTGCACTAGTTGAAGTTGACTCAGTAGTTTCTAGTGGACTACAATTCCTGCCAAGAAACAATCCTCATGACTAGTGTAGCCGCCACCCTTTTTGGCAGTCTTACTTAAGAGGAGAAGGATTCAGTGTGGCACAAAGTCTGAACCACCCTCTGGCCTATGAGGTGTCACTCCATGACAGATCAGGGACTGAATAGACACAGAGTCGAAACAAACTCCCACCTATGAGGTCATCACTCCATGTCAGGTCAAGAACTGAACGGACACGGAGTCGGAACCACCCTCTCCCCTACCTTCTATGACAGGTTAAAGACTGAATGGGGACAGAGTCTGAACCAACCTCTCACCTACAAGGTGTTCCCTCCATGACAGGTCAGGGACTGAATGGTGACAGAGTCTGAACCACCCTGTCACCTACGAGGTGTTCCCATCATGACAGGTCATGGACTTAATGAATATGGAGTTTGAACCACTCTCTCACCTATGAGGTACAGCATGGGCACAGGAAATATTTACCAGGACATGTGCTCTGTCTGGCTCTGTGGTGGAGATGCCCATGAAGAATTACCATCATGACTATAATTAACTGGCCCTCTCACTGGCAGTCTGAAGAGGCACTGAATGGAAATGGAACTTGAACGAACCTGTCTGCTACAATGTGGATAGGCACAGTGTCACCCTTAGCGACAGCCTGACCCCATCAGTCCTCCTGCCAACTTCCAAATTGTATTTTTAAGTGACAGTCTCAGTTTCTACTTGAAAATCAGGTTTTTAATGAAAAAAGCTATCAGTGGGCATTTATCAAATAATTTCACCAATTAACAAAAATTCTCATATCCTTCCAGTATTCACAATAATACTGATCACCCAAACAAATGGAATTAGGCGTATTGTTTATTTTTGGAAAACAAATTCCCTCTGCCCCTCCTTCCATCCCATAATTACCTTTTATATGGAAACTGCACTTAACAAAAATGGGTGCTATTTAATCTGCGATTGGTTTCAAGGATTACTTCTGGGTTTTCACATGGATTTGTATCTAGAGGCACGTCCTTTAGGTAAGACGGTGGAACAGAGCCTTGCTGCAGAAAATCCCATTAAAAAAACATTAGTTAGCCCCCTAATGGTCATATGCACTGCCATGCGGATGATCTGGGTTTGGCAATGAATTCAGTGCATTCCATCAGGGCCAGGTCAGGATGACTGTTGCGTGGTAGTGGGTCTCTATGTGTAGTAATGGCAGTGGGTTCTGCTACCATAGCAATTTCTGTGGCTGGGCCAGGGAGTTTTGTCCTGCCTCAGTGGCTGAGCAAAAAGGGGAGAATAAAGACCCCCTTTCCATGCTAAATTGGGAGTGAATGGAAACTAATGACCCAGGAAAGGGGGGAATAGGAATCTCCTGGTCCAAGCAAAATGGGAAGAATGGGGGCCCCATAAATTGGGGGCAAATGGGTATTTTGGCTTTAGCAAAGGGGGAGAAAGGGGACTTCTCACCCAGGAAAAGGGTGAGACTGGAGATCTCTGACCCTAGAAAAGGGGGTGCATGAGGAACCCAGCTGCCAACCAACAAAAAACAAATATGTTTTCTATTGCAGGGAAGGAATCACCTCTAGCAACCCCGTTGGAACTTCATGGACTCAAGTCACAGGATGGGGCAACAAGATCAAACATGTGTCATATGACCTTGGGAAACTCTGGCTTATCACAGTTGAAGGGAATATTCTCAAGTGTCAAGTCGCTTAGGACAGTGATGTATGGAAAGATCCCTCTTCCTTCCTCTTTTCCGTAAACTGAGTAATAAAACTTAGTTTTTCTTTATTTTATTTAATAAAGATCTTCAACTCACCCCACTCCTGACTCAGTGTTTTGTCATTTCAATTTTATTTTGTATACTGTTGGATACTTCCTACTGTGTTTCAAAAGACACTCTTCATTGAATATAAAAGCTTGCAGAAGCAGGGGAAAGATCTGTCAGATTCAAGATCAGTAACATGCTGAAATATTCCTTACAGCAGTCCTCTCTTTCTCTGTCCCCTCCCTCAAGCCTCTTCTAAGTAAGCAATAAGAACTGGTACGGTGTGGAGTATTGGTGGCTACCTGCATAACCAGGGGCACAATGAGACCCTCCACTGTAGGCAGAGGGCCTTATAGCCCCTGAAAGTGTGGCTATCCACCAGTACCCCACAACCTGGAAGGTTTTATTGTGCTTAGAAAATGGGTTGCCAAATTAAAAAATAAATTCTAAAGGAGAAAACAAAAAGACATGAATGCATTAAAACAGTTAGAAAATGTAAAATTGTCCCTCCACATATCATTTCTACCTGTCAGTCATTTGTCTTTCTACAGTAGAAAGTGTGTCTTTGTACACATAAAGTAGAAGGTCTGTTTGTTTACCATGGAAAACATTTATTTATTTATTTCACTCTAGGATTACAAATACCTTTGAGCCAAGGCTCTTTTAAAAAGGTTCTGCTTCATGTGGGGTATAATACAAGGTAGGACATTGTGACATGTTAACAGGTTACAGAGGTTTACATTATGACAGTATAACAGGCTACAGTGGTAAATGAACACGAGTACATATGGTTCAGAAGACAGAGTTAATTGAACAAAGGACTTGGTACACAATATTAACAAGAATTTGGTGATAAACACAAAAATGCAGCCAGTGGCTAGTGTCAGGATCTTACATAACACAGAAAGTGCAAGAGGGAAGTGCAGTATGGGAGGTGTGGGGGGGAGAGTGATCGTGTAAGTGCTAGCTAGAGAAAGATTAGGAAAGACAGTCACATGAGCTGGAGGTAGTTAGGAGCAAGAGAAGTTTAGATTTGAAAGGTCCAAACTTAGAGATGGAGGAGATGTCACTATTTAGGCCATTTAACCAGCTAGGAGCTCTATAAGCAAAGGATCTTTGACTCAGCATAGTCCAGCATCTTGGGATGTATAGTTATTGAGATTCTGAGCCCCTAGTTGGGTGGAGATTCAGAGCAGGTCAGATGAGAGCTTGAACACCAGGAGGGGCAAGGCCCATCATTGATATTTTAGCCATAATGCATGTTTGGTATTTGATGCAGTTAGAGGGTTGGAGCCACCCAGTTTGAGCGTAAAGGTCACATGTCTGGGTGAGATGGTGTGACCTGGTGATGAGTTGGCAAGCTTTGTTGAGGGCCATGGATATGCGTCTGAGAGCGGTGGAAGAGGCAGATCTATAAATGATGAGGCCATATTCAGTTGCAGCAACTACCGAGCTCTGGACTGTGATCCATAAGGCATCAGAAGTGAGGCATTTCCTATGCCTGTAGAGTAGACCAATGTGAGTATTGGCTGCTTTGGCGACATTATCAATGTGTGTCCCGTAAGAGAGGTTACAATCGATAGTGACCCCAAGGTATTTGAAGGATGCCATTTGTTCCAGAGTTTCACCTAGGCAGTTAGAGATGGAGAGGGAGTGAAACTGGTGTTTGTTATGCGAGCTGCAGAACATCATGTTTTTTTTTTTTATAGTTAAGCACCAGTTTATGTGTGCTGAACCAGCTGTCAACCGAGGAGAAGCCACATTGGAATTTGCTCTGGAGGAGGTGAGTGTCCTTGTGAGTGGAGTGGATGACTGCGTCATCGGTGTAGAGAAGGATTTGCTCTGGACAGGACTGAGGAAGACTATTCAGAAAGAGGCTGAATAGAAGGGGTCTGATAATGGATCCTTGTGGAACCCTAGAGCATACAGGTTTAGCCTCAGAGAGAAAGTCAGCAATTTTCACTCTTTGAGAGCAGTTTGCCAGGTAGCTCTTAAACCATTTCATTGATTCAGGGGATAAGCCAGCATTGAGCAACTGTGAGATAAGTAGGCGGTGATGTATGGCATTGAAAGCTTTAGTAAGGTCTATGAAGACCAATCCCATAAGGAGGCTATTGTCTAGAGAGCTGTGAATTGCTCCAGTGAATTCGGGAAGGACAGATGTAGTACTGTGTCCTTTTCTAAAACTGTGCTGTTGGGGGCACAGGATATTGTGTTTGTTTAGGTATTCCATAATTTGGTCACATACAATACGCTCAATGGCCTTGGGGGGTTAATATAGAGATGGGCCGATAGTTTCCAAGCAGAGCCCTGACCCCACTTTTGTGGACTGGAGTAACGGTGGCTGATTTCCATCTGTTGGGGAACTGGCCAAGGGTTAGGGATAGATTGAAAATATTTGTTAATGGTTGGAGCACTTCTTCAAGGGTGAGGGACAGTAGTTTGAGGTCAAGGGTGTCCCCACTGAACCTAGACCTGGCTATTGCTTTCTTGATGTAGTTGCGGGCTTTGTGCATCTTGACTGCTTTGAAGTAGAATGAGGGTCAATTGGGAGAAAGAGGGGGGCTCGAAGGGATAGCAGGGGGGTCATCTTCATTGAGAAAGCTAGGCAGAAGGACAGCACTGAGGTCTGTGTATGCCGTGTTGAAGGAGTTAGCGATGGTTGTAGGGTCAAGCGCTGCAATCCCATCAATGACCAGCATAGTAGGTGAGGTTTTTTGCTGCTTCCCAGTAACTTCTTTTAAGTTGTTCCAAAAGGATTTCCCTTTACCCCAGGTGTTTGTGAGGGCACCTTTGCAGTAAGAACTTTTCTGTAGGTGGACAAGTTTAGTGCAAGCATTTCAAGCCCATTTGTTATTCTGTAAGTTAACTTGTTTTCCAGTGGCACGGGCTAGGAGCCAAAGGTGGTCCCTAGATTTGAGTTGAGCCAATAGATCTGTAGAGAGCCAGGGGTTGCTTAGATGTTTGACTTTGCATTTTTTGACAGGGGCATGGGAGTCACAGGCACCAGTAAAGGTCTCCATGAAGTAATCAAAGGTAGAGTTATTATCCGTATCGTGGTAGATTGGGGTCCAATCTTGCTGCCTGAGGAGAGATTTTAGGTGTTTAAGCTGCCCACATGCAAGGACTCTGTTGTTTATTAATTTTTTGGGGGGGACATGGCAAACTTGTTGGACCATTTGCAGATGACAGGGGAATGGTCACTTAGAGAGTCAGGAAAGACAGAAATGTTTGAAAGGCAGGATGGGTGACTGGTTAGAATCCAGTCCAGGAGTGTACTGTTGCCTGTTTTGTAGTTGTGCCTAGTGGGGGAGTCGACTAGCTGGGCGAGGTTGACTATGGAGATGGCATCTGGATACCCATCAGCCTCTGGGGCAAGCCAGTTGATGCTGATGTCGCCAATCAGGATTGTCTCTGAACCAGGGGGTTGGGATCTGGCAAGGTCCAAGACATAGTTGAGAGCTTTCCCTTATTCTTTTGGAGGCATGTACACTGTGGAAATTGTCTGGATTTTGTTGTGGGCCCCTAACAGTACCCTGATGGTAAGAGTCTGAGAGGATGCATCTGAGAGAGGGGTTTTTAATGGATGGCCCTGGAGATAGTCTTTGAGGTATAAGGCACACCCCCCTCTTCTTTTTGCCTTCCTATCAAGTCAGAAGATGTTGTGTCCTGGCAGGGTAACTGCCACATCAGAGATTTTAGGAGGGAGACAGGTTTCAATAACCGCAAGGATGTCTGGTTTGTGTCGGTTAGTGAATAGCGGTAGGGCATCAGGTTTAGGCAGGAGACTGCAGATGTTAAGAGAAGCAAGAGTGAGTGATCCACATTAATTCAATATTCTGCAGTATTCCTCTAGCAGAATGTGAAGCATGGAATGTTAACATGAAATGCATGAGTTTAAACTTCTGCAAAATTCCACTGGTGTACACTCACATGGATACACTCAGGCCTCATATAGAGCCAGAGGCTCAGTTTATATCTGGGGCAAGGTTAGTAGCAGAGATTGCTGGGTTAAGCTGGTAGGCTGTAAGGGTGATTTTTCATGATCATCTGTTACAGCAGAATTCTAGACCTCATGGAGTGCCATGACACATAACCAGAGATATGGCAGGAGAAAAGTTTATTACCAGACATACAAAAAAAATCATATACTTCCTGGGAGCCAGGAAGAACACCCCAGATACCATGATATCCTTCCTTTCTGTATTCAGACTCAGCAAAATTATATTTTGCATGCATTCTTATATTCATAGACAAGAAAAGTATGTTACTAGGTAACTATTCCACATAAGACAAAATCACAAATAAAAGGAACCTCATTGGTAGAAGGTCAGCACAGTGGGCAGTTAGCTTGCCTGTGTCTTTCTGCACATACTCTCAGTTAAAAGTAAAACCAGCAAAGACTAGTTTGGAGAACAATGCAAAATGCTTAGTATTGGAGGATAATAGTAGCTGCATAGGAATGGAAAATAACTGTAAATTGTACCTAAAAGCCCACATAAGCAAATACATAAGTAATACTAATACTGTTAGTCAGGGCCAGAGATTACCAGCATGTAGCCCTGTGCTACAACCCTAGGGACACAACTTATAAGTATAACATTGATGTCACACTGTGTTCTCTCCCACTAGATATATGTGGAAATAAATAATGAAAAATCACACTTAAGTGTATCTGTACTATGTGCTGCACTAAGTGGGGGTGGTCCAGGTTTACACCCCCCCCTTGTTTCCTGCAAAATTGGCTGCACTGGATGATGAGATAAGGTTATGGTTAAGGTTAAAACTTGGGTTGGGAAGCATAAATAAAGCGTAGCTGTCTTCTAGGATTCTTGTGGGTAGAACATAAGGAGCAAATGATAACAATGAGAACAAATACCAAAATAGCCTGTAAAATGATAAAGGCGTTGAAAGAAAACTCAAACCAAGAATTCATCAAGGCAAGAGTAATATCACCATCATGCACTAAATCATTCCATTTGAATATGTATGAGATGGATATCTTTTCTTTCTAGCAAGGATTTAAGATTCAGGGTGAGAGGGTCAATATGTACATTAAAGACTGGTAAATACTGGTCTGTAGAATCCAGATAGTCTGGGCCACTGTCAGTGTAGTCCTGTTCAGGAGTGGGTACAGGGGTGATCATGGATTGACCAAGAATGGTGCGTTCACGAGGCACAAAACAGAAGTTAAGAATGTGTTGGGTTTTTTTTAGCTCAGAGCATGGGTGCTTCATCCATCATGAAGATCATGAAGAGTTAACTATTCATCGTAGCTAAGGGTGCCAATGTTATGGGTTGGCATAATTACCAAGTATGTTCAGTAGTGGGGCCCATATAGCTGTATATTTATCCAAATTGTTCTCCAAAGTATAAATGGCCTTGTCCACTCGACTCTGATCTAAAATTTTCTCGAGCCATTCTGAATAAATTGGAGACTGAATCTCTCCAGTAGTGCAAAACAATCTTGCAAGCTGTCAAGATCAGGATATTACAAAGAATCTTTTGATAGTTAAGTGATCTGCATAACCTATTGAAAAACCAAAGATTAAAATTCCCAGATCAAAAGGACAATCACAGCCCAAGATTTTCTTGAGTATATTCTGAATTGCTTGCCAATATTCCTTAATAATTTCATAATTTATCAGCATATGAAACAAAGTCCCCTGCTCTTTTTTGCATCTTTGGCAAAGGTCTGGAACTGTATATGAGTAATCTTATGTAATTTCACTGGAGTAAAATATGTTTTATGGAATATGCTAAAATGGATCTGGAATAATTTATTATTTCTGATCCTTGTATTCTCTAAATTTTAATAATCTCATGCCAGTCTGTTTCTGGGATTGCGATTTTTAAGTCTCTTTCCCAGGCTTCTCTAAGTTTATCAGTATTAACAGAAAGGTAACCTAATAATTATTGATAAGTATTCATAATTAAATGAGCAGAAGAGTCTAGATTAAGAAAAAAAGTTTTCAGAGAAGAGTATTGCAAGTTGTATGACTTTTTATTCTTCTTATATATGAAATTTTTAACTTGTGAGGTATGCCATCTCTGTGTATCTAAAATACCATAACTTTCCTGAGCTGTTCAAAAGGCAGAAGATTGTCACCTGAGCAGAAATCTCCCAATGTCTTTACAATATTAAGGAAATATCATTTCTTAGACGTACTGTCTGAGATTGAAGGGGGAAAGCTTTATTGTTATAAATTGGGGTGAGTTTTGACAAGGGCCTGGTTGAGCCCATCATTCTAGATGCCTTAATCCAAGCAGAAATGGCAGATTTGGTGCAGGCCAACAGGTCACGGTTCCTTACTAAATATGTGCAATTTAGTCCCAGAATATTAATTAAGTTCAAACCCAGGGCTTTTTCTTCTTCAAATCAGATCCCTGCTATTGATTTATTCCTTGGCTGATGAAACTAGTAATAAATAATTTCCATCTGGGACGCTAGGTAATGTTAGAAAATATTTGGGCAGGCTAAACCTCCTTTAGCCCTGGGTTAATAGAGTTTATTTAGGGCTACCCGGGATTTCTTACCTCGCCATAAAAAAATCCTTACTAATTTGTCCAATTCTACAAAGAAGTGTTTTTTTTTTTTTTTTTTTAGGATTAAGGGTACTGACTCAAAGAGAAATAAGAGTCTAGATAGTATATTCATTTTTATAATATTAATTCTACCCAGTAAAGTCAAAGGTAGATACTGCCATTTTACCAAATCAGCTTTGATTTTACTAATTTAAGGGTCATAATTTAGCTGGTTAACCCTGTGCACATCCTTGGCCAATGTGACCCCTAAATAACTAATCTTGTCTTTTTTATGCTATTTAAAATACTATCTTTTAAATATGAAGGATCCTCCAGATAGAGCAACTCACTTTTGGACCAATTTATTTATTTTGTATTTAAACATTTGATGACTAGGAAAGGCACACTGAGCCAAGGCTCATTTCCAGGTGCGACCCGGGGGCAGGGGAACATGGGATTGAGAGAGTACAAATACAGTGGTACACAGGAGCAAATATTGCATTGCATATAGCTAGTACATCATAATACAGTGTACAAAAACTTAAGAAGTGCCCAACAGGAAGTATATTAATATATTCATGATAGCTAATACAACGAAAAAAGGCTATGTTAGTGTTTAATGTACAAGGTGGGGTGCAGAAGGAAAGACAGAGGGCTATAAGTAAACAACCTGGGAGACAAACAGCTTGAATGATACGTGAATGATATGGGAACAAGTGGGAAGGAATAACAATGAGCTGCGTCTGCTACAACTGAAAAACATAAACAACAGTAGTGCTATCACTCAACCCATATCTCCCTCAGCACTGGTAGGCATCCTCTATCTTATTTCGGGGGAAGTTTGGGAAACAGGCTATAGGGCAGAGTAGGGCCAGGAAGGGAGTCAGGTGCTGTTGTTTCTTAATTTTCTGTCAGCTATTGATGTAATTTTGTATAATAGGTTCTTGGGTGGCTTGGGTGGGGGGGTAAGTCATTGTGATACAAAATCTGGTAGTAAACGGAATTGGAGATCTGGGTTTGCTCTATCTCCACCCAGTGTGTGTCGAGAGGTGAAGTTTGTCTGGATGTGATGTGGGTTAGTTGGGCCACCTTATAGTTACGGTGTAACTCTGGTAGGGCTAAGCCCCCTTGAGACCTTGAGAGGGTTAAAAGTTTTAGGCAAACCCAAGGCCTTTGCCCTGCCCAGGTAAATTTAGATATGGCTCTGTTCCACTCTTAAAATGTGGATTGCTTTAAGGGAATCAGGATGTTATGAAAGAGGTACAGGGCTCTGGGGAGGGTAATCATATGCACCAGATCAATCCTTTATGCTTATAGGCTGTGGCTCGGGTGAGCATTAAGTAGATTCCTAGATAGTTTAGCTTTGTTAAGGTCCATTTACAGGGGAATAGTATCTGAACATTCTGAGAGGGGAGATAATGGAAGGTTAGGACCTCCGTTTCGGTCGATTGATTTTGTATCCTGATACTTGTCCAATGGCCTCAAGGAGTTTTTTGGCTTGTGGAAGTGATGTTTCTGGGTCCTGGAGGTATAGTAGAACATCGCCCGCATATAATGCGATCCGTTGATCCCCACCTCCAGCTGTTATTCCGATTAGATCGTCTGCTTGTCTGATTTGTTGTGCCAAGGGCTCCATTAAGAATGCGAAAAGGAGTGGTGACAAGGGGCATCTCTGACTGGTTCCTTTGTATAAGGGGAAACATTGAGCGTGGTGTCTGACCACTTTTACCCATGCCTTGGGGGAGGAATATATGTTTCTGATTACCCATATCAGGGGCTGAGGGATTCCAATCTTATCCAGTACTGTATATAGAAAGGGCCATGAAAACCTGTTGTTGAAGGCCTTTTCTGAGTACAAACTGACCAGAGCCGATGGGGTGTTAGTGGACTACATCATGTGCATAATGTAGTGCGTGCATTTGATATTGTCTGTGGTTGTGTGTTCTTGTATGAATCCTGTCTGGTCTTTATTGATTAGAAGGGGAAGGAAGTTTTCGAGTCTGTGAGCTAGAATACTGATAAAGAGTTTATAGTCAGTGTTAAGCACCAATATGGGCCGATAGGACTTGCAAAGTTGGGGATTCTTGCCCTACTTGGGAATAACCGAAATCATGACATATGACCATGTAGGGGAGGGAGTTCCTCCTCCATTACTGAGTTTAAAGTGCTGAGGAGTTGGTAAGATGTATCTTCTCTGGTGGCCTTGTAGAACTCTGCTCCAAAACCATCGAGCCCAGGGACTTCATAGTTTTAGCTCTAGCTATGGCCACTGCCAGTTCCAGTGATGTTATCAGTTGGGTCAACTGGTTTCCCTGCTCCGCATCTAGCATGGGGATGTTAAGGGACTGTAAGTATTGTGATATTTCATTGGCATTCACAGTGTATTCCGGAGTGTAAAGCTTGGAGTAGTAGGTTGTAAACATCAGTTATCTCATGAAGTTTATTAAGAGGCCTGCCATCTACTGAGTGTCTTAGGGTGGCAATTGCGGCAAGTTTGTTTTGTTTTCTTACTTGGTAGGTCAGAAGCTGCATAGCTCAGGGGCCCACTTTGTAGTACCTCTGCTTGAGGAACATCAGAGATATTTCAGTTTGCTGAAGGGCAATCCTGTCTAATTCTGCTTCAGTCTGCTTCAGTGGGAGGACCAACTGGTCCCCCTATTTATGGGTTATCTGTAGAAAGTGGAGGGTATCCTCTAGCTTTGTTTTTTGCTCCCTAAGGATGTTAGCCTGGGTGGAGGTGTACTTTATTATATGGCCCCAGAGCACGGTTTTAATGGTGTCCCATTGGAATGATGGGGTCACATCAGTCAGTGGGTTATCTGATGCTATTTTTGCTATTTTGTCAGCTAGGAAATCTCTAAATTGCTGAGTTTTTAAGTAATAGGGATTCAGTCTCCACTGGGTCTGCTTCCGCTGCATGCCCAGTTTCCACATGGTTACCAAGGGGCATGGTCTGAGAGTGTAATGTCTCCCAAGTGGGCATCCTCCATGCTCTCCAAGAGCTCTGTTTGTGTGTAACAGTGGTCTATACAGGATTAGGATTGGTGTACAGCAGAGCAGAATGAGTAATTTGTGGTACGTGGGTGGAGATGACACCAAACGTCACTCCAGCAAACTTAGTTTGGGAAATTATTGAAGAACTTTTGTGAGGGTGTCCTCTTGGGAGTGTTGAGGTTTGAGGAATCCATGGCTGAGTTGGGGAGGACATTGAAATTTTCACCTAAGAGTAGGACTCCCTTGGTCATCTGTACCACTTTATGTAACAGGAAATGCATCTTGGATATTGCCAGGAAAGGGGGGAAATAGGAGTTTGCCAGTGTTACTTCATGGCCATTGATGGAGCCCTGCAGCAACACCAGTCTGCTATCTGGGTCAACCCACTTAAGTGTACTTTGGAATGGGGTTTGGGGGGATTATGATAGCTACTCCTTGCTTCCTCATGTTTTGGCTTGAGGAGAAGTGCACCTCACCCCTGGTCAGCTTCCCCAGTTTGGAGTGTTCCCCATCATTCAGATGTGTCTCTTGCAGATAGACAAGGTCTGCCTTACTTTTCCTGAGATAGGCTAGAACCCATGATCTCTTAATTGGGGAGGTGAGCCTGTTAATAGTTAATGGCAATTTTAGTGAGGATTTTGTTATATTGGGAGAAGAAAGTCAGGTGCTCTAAGGGTGTTTTGGGGGCTCTGCCCCGGGGAGCCTCTCATATCCGACCCTGCCATGGTCCCCCCAATTGGTATTGATAAGTTCAATTGGCCTCTGTTATACCTGGCACTGTTTGTGTTGGATTCAAAATAACTCAACAAAGGTAATAAACAGTTAACTTGGAAAACTAAACTGTAGTCTCCCAAGGGGCCATGAGGTTGGAAGTTGACTACTTGAAGAAATAATGCACACTTACTATGCTGAACAGTGAGATAACTATAAAACAGGTACGCCAACTGGGCTACATTTAAATATAACAATAACTTGGCACTTCCTTCTGAAAGGTACTTACCCATGACCCTTGAGTAAAGCAAGCCTTACTTGGGAGTATCACTCTCAGCTGAAAGCCCTCCTTTGACACTTATAGTGTCAGTCGGTGAGGGGAATAGGGATGTGAACATCTAATTCCCACCATGCTCCTAGCAACCAGTAAGTAATAGGGTGTGAAGTATGAGGGAACCATTGGGGGTGGGCCCCGGTGCCAGCTCTGCTTGTTCCCCATCCCCTTCACACCTCCAGGGTGGCCTCCCCACTGACCGGTGACACAGTGATGGGTGGGGAGGGAGGAACCACAAGGAGTCTCCCTGAGGCCCATGGTAGCTCTCCTTACCATGATGCTGGAATCCCAATTAGCCAGGGGGCCCATCCACCCCAACAACAACAACACATTGTCTTTGTTGAGTCTTAGTGTCTGTCCCCAGACCCTCTGTGTTGGTACCTCCCTCCCTCCCAGAACAATCACCCCAGTACCTGTGTCTTGTGGTTACCATCTGTTCTCCAGCCTGCAGTATGGCTCACCTCAAGGGTCCACCTTCTGTCCAGGTTCGTCATCACAATAGGTGTCGTTAAAAGGAGGAAGGGTCCATCCCTTGGATTACTCAGGGCCCCAGCTGCCCTTTGTAGCTGCAAGGAGAAAATGTTTGCATTGTTAAGGATTCCCAGTGTTTCATGCTATGACCAACCTCTCTCTCCAGGAGGTCCCTGCCCAGCTGAGCCCAGAGGTCCAGGTTAGCTGAGGGCAAATGCCCTTAATTATAATTTACTTATCACTCTGTAAATGGATCAGTTAGTGATGGGTGCAGAGAGGGGGACACCACCCCGGCCGGGCTCCCACAACCCCCTCCCCTAATGGGGACCCAGCTCCAGTTTGACTCCCTCTCTAGCAGGGGAAAGGCTCCATTGTCACTGAGGTCTCGAGAAGCCAATGCTACTAGTTTAGTGTGGCCAGTTTAGTCTAGTGCAGAAACAGCCAGAGGCCTCCCGGCTCAGCACAACAGGACCCCCGGTCATCTCCCGCAGCAGGGAGCAATGTGGTGATCAGCCGGCGAGAGGAGGGGGGGTGGGCAGAGTGAGACTCGATGAGCTAGCACATCACTTGCCATCTGCTCCCCCATCCCATCAACCACCTAGAGCCAACCTACCCCTGACGTCCTCATCTCCATGCTCAGCCAATGTTCCCAACAGCAGCAGTGAATCATCTCACATCCTTTCCTCCAGTTGAAGGCTGCGGGGGCCCACTATTGCGCAGTCTGTCTCATTTTCATGCCACAGGTGCCAAGATTAATTGTTTTAAGATACAAATGGAGCTCCTCTTTTTATCCAAAGAGTGTGGTAGTCTAGCAATTGAAGACAGACTCAAGTTAAAAATCACCCCAATTACTGCATTATTATTAAATTTAGCAAGTTCCAGAAAAAAGTTAAGGAAGAAAAGTGGTTCTTTATTATTAGACCCATAAATTGAACTAAAGGTCATCATTTTGCCTTGTAGAATAATTTCAATAACGACAAAACAACCCAGATGATCAACTGTAACTTTGTTAAGTAAGCGACCTAAATGATTTCTAATGAATATTGTCGTGCCCCTTGCTGTGTTTGAGAACTTTCAGCAATATCTTTTTGCCTGTAGCAGGTTACCAAAATATAAAGCATCTTTCCTGTCAAAGTGGGTCTAGTTTTACCACTTCCTAATTTTCACATGATCCCTGCAAATATTAAGATTCCAAGAAGTAATTCTGAGAATATTCACAGGCTGCACTGATTTTCCTTATACCTAGTAGACTCAGTTGTAACAGATTCAAAATAGCATGAAGAATGGAGACACCAGTCCATTTTTTTACTCTTCCTGCCCCCTCTTCTTCTGGGCAGGCTCCTCCAAAACACACTTCCCAAGCCACTCCAAAATAAACCAATGTTTGGAACCGCGTAACAAGAAGCACTGGCACCCATGCAAAGTATTAATACCATTATTTTTTTACCTTTTATCTTAGGAGAATTTAGAAACCTTGCCATAAAGGCTGCTACATAACCCGTACTCTTTCAAAATTACCAAAAAGCTATATACTCTTACCTCCCCCCAAATGTGCAAAAGAATAAAGAAATAACAGTGGATAGATGTTCATGGGTAGCTTATATGTGAACTGGCCAAAATTAAAAACAAAGAAATAAAGAAGAAAAAAAAACATGAAAAGCAAGAAAAGAAATAATTTAGTATCTTTTTTTTTTCCCATATATATTTTGTGTCTCTTTATTTTATTCCCTCCTCTCCCAGGGCCATGGCATACACATGCATGTATGTGCGTGGAGGAGCATGTACACGCCAGGATCTGGTGGCCCCTTCTGCCCCTCCCCTGGCATTTTGCCACCACCCGTTACCACCTACACACCAAATGGCCCTCCACTTGGTGGGAGCGGGACTACAGATGGGTGGGCAGCCACCCCTTGGAGGGGAGAGCCTTGGCTCAATCCCGCTCCAACCCTCCCCCCCAGCTGGCACCCCGGTGACCTGAGGTCATTCCCGAACCCAGCATAACGTGAAGTAAGGTGCCAGCACTTCAGCCCTCTGCATTACCAGGCTGGCATAACTTAGTATTTTGAAGGTGATAACCTCCCCCCCTGTTTGCAATTGCTGAGCTTCTGCTGTACATAAAGACATGGCAGAAAAAGAAGACACTATTTCACAGTGCTCTACAACAAAGACAAAAAAAGGGGGACAGGAAAAGATTTTTAAACCATAAGCCTATTATTACTTAACTTTCAGCCTTTAAATTCCTGTCTTCTTTTTTTCTTTCTTTTTTCTTCTCTCTTTTTCTTCCCCTTCTCCCCCTTTCCCAGTCTACATATACCTAACCAAATGTATATCATAGATTTTTGTTAACTTCCACCTCACCCCCCAAAGAAGAAGGAAGACGAGAGAGATATAATAAAGGAGGCTTGTAACGGTAAAAATGCTCTTCATATCAAAAATTGCTGGATGTGGGAGGTTCCCCAGGGTCCTGCCTGAGGCATTTCAAAGCTTTCTCCACCTCGGTTGGAGAATGAAAGTAGTGTGTTTTGTCATCCATGGACATTCTTAGCTTGGTGGGGTACAATAAAACGAAAGACAGTCCTTTACGCAGTTTGACTCAGAGTCAAAACTCTTCCTTTTTGTCAAAATAGAAGTGGGTATATCTGGAAAGGCCTGTAACTTCATTCCATTATAAAAAAGCCCCTTCTCTATTCGGGACTTAGTTAGGATTTTCTCTTTATCTTGATATTTAACCAGTTTAATATACATAAAATGGGGTATCCCAACATTATCTTTTATCCCCTAACTCCACTTTGTGTTCTGGATAGGGGAGGCCTAGAATTTTAGTAAGCATTTCTTCACAGTATTTCAAGGGATCTGAGCCCTCTGTCCCCTCTGGAAGGTTACCAATTTTAAAACTGGCCCTATAGGATCTAGACTCCAAGTCCTCCAGTCTAAGTTTCAGTGCCTCTAATTCCTTAGTACCATTAGCCAGTGTGCTAGTAATTTGGGGGAGAGAGAATCCTCGATGTTGCTCACTCCTGTTGCACAGTCAATAGTTTTAATGGCCAAGGATTCAAACTTCTTCATTACTTCTGATAGTTTAAGTGAAAGATTTGCCACTGCAGAGTTTAGTGAGCCAAACCCTTGTCTCATTTCCAAAAGAATGGTGTTTTGTGTGGGGTCTGAACCTTCAGCTCCTGCAGGCTCCAGGCCCTCATCTTCTTTCCTTCCCCTCTCCTTCTCTGAATCCAAACTACCCCCTTTGTCTTGTTTTTTAGAGCTTCTGGATCTAGAAGTTGAAGCCATGATTGATAGCTGTTCTTTAAAAACCTGAGCTATCGTACAAGCAAACTGGCAAATTTAAATAGTTAGTAGTTGGGGGTATATTTCTCAAAGAGGACTTACAGGAGTGTTTTTTATAACAAGCTTTGGGGCAAGCTTCAGGATTAGTATAGAGAAGCTGAGTGTCTGATATCTTTTTTTTTTATTAGCCTCAAAAATATTAACCGCACGCACATCACTCTTGTCAATACCACCCTTAAATATGAAAACACCTCCCGTCTGGTGAGACTGGGCAGGAGGTTTACCTCCTTGCTAGTCTGATGAGAGGACTGCAAAGTCCAGATGAAGAGATTCTGGCTGTGGGCTGGAGTATTCTATGAAGGTAGCGGTCTCTGAGGTGTCGGCAGAAACTTGCAGAATGCCAGGTGGATCAGCTTGAGTACCCCCAAAAAAGTTAACCAGACTGCTAGTGATTTTAAATTTTTTAGGCAGTGTTTCAAGCTCAGAAGGACTCCAAACTATTTTGCGACCAGCCGATACCATTTTGACATGCCCCAATGGGAATCAAACAGCCGTCAATCACAGCGAGAGCAGAGAAGGAAGATTTTGGGCTGCAAAACAAAATCAGATGGCCACCGAAAGGAGAGGAGAGCAGAGGAGGAGAAAGCAAATGTTTGTTAGGTAAATCAGGTCATACTGCAGAGCAGTGCAGTGGTGACTCTTCTACGTGCAGCTTGCTGTTCAGCTGAGCATACTGACATGCACAATGTGCTCCAACACCCCCCGGTTAGAAACTTTCTGGAAAAGAGAGGTGTCAGAAGTTAGGAATGTCAACACCACACGCTATATGTCCATAAGAAAAGTTCTTGAGGTTGATCACAACGCAATACTGTCCATCCATATTGTAGGTCACTTTGACTTGTGGCAGATGCCACTTAGAGAGTTGTACTGGGCAAGTGACAGAGGTGAAGATCTGTAGGTATCCGGGTTGCTGGCTGCTGGTTGGCTGGATGAAATCCTCTGTGGCATTGGATTTAAGTAGCATTTGCCATGTAGGTAGAAAAGGGTTGCTCAGTAGAGGTTTCAGTTGCATTCAGTTTATGTAACCTGGGTATGGAATAACCACATGCAGGTGTTGCTATACTGAACACATCACACCTGCACAGGTACCAATGTCCAGTCACAGAACAACAGTCAGTATGAGGCACCAGCCAGGCTTGTAGATGAGGGTGAAATACCAACAGTGGAAGAAGGTCGATTTGTTCCTTGTAGATGTCTTCTTTTAGATATCCTATGGAGTGCACATGTGTCAGTTTGTTGAAGACTGAAGATTTATTCTCAGATACTGGTAAAGACACAGCAAATGAAACATACATGGCTTCTTGGATGGAGCAGTGGTGAGTTGAGTAGCAAGGTACATGATTAGGATGTGGTGTGACATAACCATAGTTTCTGGTTGTTGTGAGAGAAAATGTGATGGACTTAGTAAACACTTGGTAGTGCAGGTCAATGTCTGGCAATGAGGACAATACCATTTAGACATCTGTGAATCCTTGTCAAGGTCAGGGATTCACCCTGCTTCCAGATCTTGGAATAGGTTAGTGACAGTGGTTAAAATAAAGCCACCATAGGCGGCACAGATGATTTCCCTGCCTATGTGTTGCTGTTTGGCCTCTGCATTATTGGAGGTGATTAACTGGATAATCTTGGCCTGTGTTTCATTAAATTAGTGTGCAATATAGTGCATGTTATGCACTGTGAAGCTTTCCTCCATGGCCAAGCCATCAATACCCTGTAGCATGAGCTTTAGGACATTTCCAACTTGCTGACTGAGAACATGACTAATATGTTGTTTTATATTCTCTAGGTCTTCCCTATTTCAGATTGGCATACCTGATCCAAATAAGCCTGGTATACTTCCCAACAGATTTGTTACACCCTTTTAGGGCACCTGGAGTGGAACACTCCTGGTCTTGGAGCAGTTTCTTGCCCTGCTACAGGATCTTGAACTCGCGCTTGATAAGCTACAACAATATCTAGTAGAATGGTAGCACAAAATCTAGACATTAGTTTGGGAACATTGGCCATATTCAGCCAGGTTCCAATGTGAGATATTCAAAACAACAGCAGCATGTATAAATTGAACATTATTAATCAGAGTCCCAGGAATAGAAGTGTCAGTCAAGCCACTAAGTGGACCTGGTTCCAGTTTAGGGCATTATAAAGGCACGTGGTGGTAAAGTAGTCTTATTTGTCACAGATAATAAAAAGTTCGGTGTTGGGTAATACTCCTGGGAGTTGTCCTTGGTAGAGACTGTGAGAGAGGCCCAATTGTGATAAACTCTTTGGTGGCTTCCATGACATGCTGTAAACTGAAGTTTCCAAGCCCCTTGATCATATGCTGCTGGGGTATTCTTTAAAGAAGAATATGCCTCATCATGATATACCATTAGTGTTTCCCTATAGAAAGGGTGGGTAGGTCCCTTATCTTTCCAGGCAGTTTCTTATGGTCCTTGTATAACCAAAGAGGTAAAGACATGGCTTCAACCTAGGAGGCTCAAAGTTGCTGTCCAGGTATCACCTTTGGTACAGATAACAGTAGGGTCTTTGCAGTCACACCTTTGGCCTTCTATCTTAGTAAGTAGCCCAAGGCTGTAGATGATAGATATCATAATTCTGAAATGAGAAAAATAAACAGGCAAAAGTACTCCCCCCCAAATATAGTGTATCACAGGAACCATTTACACAGGGACATCAGGGTCCTTGTATAGTTTCAGCTGATTAGCATGAAACCACTTGTCATTAGGTTTCTTGTGGTCTGGCAACCGTACCTGATAGAACGGCAGAGTTTGTTCACAATGTCAAAGTACATTTTGGACATTTGTTGGGTATTGCCCAAGGTCATACCCAGCTAGAACAGCAGTTCCTGAACAGCACGCTGTAAACCGCTAAAGGAACTGTGCAAGTTGGAATAGCACCAGGAGTAGAATAACATGGAACAACTAGCGTTAGGGGAAGAGTGAGGAAAGCGCAGTCGCTGGCTGAGCTGCTGTTGTGGTGGAGTGAGTTAAGGCAGCAGCTCAGCCAGGATGGATTGGGAGACCAGGGTTCTAATCCTGGTCTCCCCACAAGATTTTGCAGCCAGAACAACTGATATTTTTTACAAACAGTAATTCCACGGCCCCACTAATTTAGCTTTTCCCCATGATCCACTCCCCCTCGTAATTAGGATCTTTAATTATGGAAGGTGTGGGGGTAGAGAGGGTGTGGGGGGCACAGCCCCGTACAAGAAACCAGTTTTACATTGTAGTTTGCTTTTGAATGGTAGCAGCCATCTGACCACTACCATTTGTGCTGTGCTTTCTGGTGGCATTTACTACTGCCGCTATATTGGAGAGCGCTGTCAATAGAGCACTGTTCTAGACAGCGCTGTTATTGACAGTGTTGTTTGGATCTAGTGCCCCCAAACTTTGAGCAGCAAAATGGTGAATTTCAAACAAATTTCCCTGCAACTGCTTTACATAGGTGTCAGCCAACACTCTATCCATAGTAGGGGTTTGGACATCCCACCACAAATGTTCTGGCAATCTCATTTGCCAACCAGTCATCATCTCGAAGGGTGTGTACTGGGTGGTTGCTGATGGGGTAGCCTCTAATTGCCATTAGGAGTAATGGCAACAGAGCATCCCAGTTCTTTGCATTTTCTATGCAGAAAAAAAAGCTGCACTAGGAACCAGGTGCTCAGTGACAATTTTCAAGGCTAGCGAAAATGTAATCATGGCACGCCTACACGCTGTAAAAGAAAACAGCAGACAGGTACTTAACCAAAGTCCATACATTTATTTTTCTGGCCACCACAACAGTGTAACAGGATGCCTAATCAGGCTCACCTGGAGACAAACAACAAAGTTTCTAACGTTTGAACCAACCCTGGTCTTTAAGGAAGATAGTACCTCCTAGCAAACACTCCATTTTTATAGCTAAAAGTTATGTCACCTGTACAATATTCTTTAAAATGCTAGTAGTGCAATATCAAAGTGCTACACATTTATATTTCATTTCAATGTGAAAACGTAGTGTGTTAAAAAGGGAAAAACTCCAAGCAACACATTCTCCCTAATCCTCTTTCTTTGGACTTGCAGTCCTTAATGGCCTACCTAGTGTGAGTTATCGTATTTCACCATTTAGAAGCCGCGGCTTCTATTACATTCTTCTATTTTTAGCCGTGACTTCTAAATGGGGGTAGCTACTATTTGAGGGCGACTTTAATTTATAAGCCTCCAACCGATCATCAAAGACTTAATTTTTTTCAGTGGCGCAGCAGTATGTGAAGTAATTTCAAGAATGGAACTGCTAAAATACTCAGTGGCAAACTGAAGAGGAAGAAGGTTTTGCTCATTTGGGTAGTGCTGCATTTACAGTAGATGTAGTGAGCACTCCTACCTGCAAGTGATCAGTCAGTTCTGGGCTCCAAAATGTAGCCGGTGGAGTGCAGCTTACAGCCCAAAAGGCTGCTACTTCAGATTACATGTGTCATGAGCAATGGTGAGGTCTGGATTATCAGAGGGAGCAGTATACAGTCAGATGTGGGAGGGTGCCTATGTCGGATCCTAGGTTAGTGGAAGTATTTTTTGAATTTCCTTTTTGGATGTGTGTCCGCAAATGTATGGGTCCCCCTTTTCTGTTTCAACCAGCAGGCGAGATAGAGAATTTGTGTTGCAGGTTAGTGGTGGTATTTCTTGATGTTCCTCCTTTGGGTGGGTGTCCACAAATGCATGGGTCCCTTTATCTGTTTTGGATTAGCCAAATGATCTCAGAGGAAGAAGACAGAGTGACTTTACATGATCACAGTATTTCTCCATTTGCAAGCTGCCCCATTAGAAGCTGTGGCTTTAAAATGGGGTCGGCTTCTATTAATAAGCTTTTTTTCCCCTGTGCAGCTTGTATTCAGGGGCTGCTTCAAGATGGTGAAATACGATATTCAAACAAGAGGGAATTTTTTTTTTTATTGAAAGCTGTGCCTTACCCTGGACATTTTGTTTCCTTACTCTCTAAGTATAAGGCTCATACGGTTGGACTCGTTTTAAAGTTCCACTCGTATAGTGATTTTAGATTTTTTTTCATTATTAGAAAAGGGAGAAAAAGAAAGCATTTTATCAATATGGTATATCTAGCTATGCTTAACTATTTAAAAAAAATAGTTCTTAGATCAAGAGGACTTATTTTATTTATTTTTTTAATACATGTTGGTGGAATAAGGGAGTGGGAAGGGGGACAGGTATATGGGAAAACAACAAAAAGAAGGAAAGCTGAAGCTGCATAGAGAGAGGCAGATGGGGGGGAGTTTACTGTATAGCTACAGCCTCAGTTTTTACTAAACAATGAAGTGTTTCTAATGTCATTTACAAATTACAGATACCATTTTAATAAATCCTGTGCTATAGGAAAGAAAGAAAAAGCATGCAGAGTAGAACCTGGATTGTTTTAAAGTCCACTTGAATAGAAAGTGATGAAATACTTCCTATTTACTGAAAGATTACTTGGAGCTTATTGAAAAGTTCATCTCTTACCTAAAACAGAAGAAAAAGAGAAAAAAAAAACAGATTTGAGATTCACCGCCTCTTTTTGAGGAAGGGTTTCAGCTCAATGTGGTAATTCAGACCGTTTTCCATATATGCTCCTGTCATATATATCCGGTCATTTTCTGTCTCACTGCTGGCCCAGTAGTGCTGAGGGTTGAGGCGTTGGACGCCACACCTTACTCCACACTGGTGACCCGGGTTTGAGAGCAGACTCGGGTCACTGGGGGTTGGCAGGGTTAGAGAGGGATGGAGCATCCGAGTGACTGCTCTCCCTCTCTGGGTTGGGGGGGTTCCCAGTTGTCAGTGCACTTTCGGCCCCTAGCAGAGGCTGGGGGTGGTGCACTGACAACACACATTGGGGGCTGAGTTGGGACACAGCGTCGGAAGGGAGCATGTGTGGACACATGTGTGCCCCTTCCCTTGGTGCCATTGCACACCCCACTTGTGCAGGGGTAGAAAAGGGAAAAATCTGGTGACTGGTCACGGCGGCTTGATGGCTGTCCTACAGGCACCCGGCTCGGGGGGACTTCACCGAATACCGGATCCTGACCAGACAGAGATTGGAGAGTCTGTCCACCACCCCGCCACAGGGGGTAATCCACGGGGGTAACAGGTGAGGGTCCCCAAGGGAGCTGGGAGGTACCGGACAATGGCTGGAGACTAGGATGCGCAGAGAACTGGGGCAGACCTGGAGCCAGGTAAGGAAAAAAGAAATAAGAAAAAAAAAAACAATTCTGTCTCACTGAGAACATCATCTTTGCTTCCTCCTCCTCTTGGACCCAGTACTATATGATCAATGCCTATAAATTTCAGCTTATGTACAGTTTTATTTAAGTCGTTTTTCATATGCAGTGCCCAGGCATATGCAAGAGTTTCATTCTTTATCGCTCTTAGGTGATCCCTCATCCTTTCCTTTAGTTTTCTTTTGGGTTTGCCTGTGTAATAGGCTTCACAGGTGCAAAATGACATATACACCACATAGATGGTATTACAGTCTATGTGGTGATTTATGTCATGCATCTTACCATAGTAAGCATTCCTGAACATGCTGCATTCATAAACATTTTCACAGAACTTACAGTTTTTACAATTTTTACATCCTTGGGAAGGGGGGCATCCAATTTCTTGTTTTCTCCAAACTCTGGGATGAACTCATCAAAAAATCTTTCAGGCATATACTGGGGCAGACACTAGACTGAAAAAGACCTCCCGGGTACCCCCAAGGATGTCATACAGGAGGGCAAGGAACCTGAAAGATTTTTTGCACTGGATTGGTGGACCTCAGTGCTTGGATGACGACCAGTGCAGGCCCTTGAAGGCTTTCACTCAACCTTTGTCACTTTTCCACCTCGGAACACCACCAGTCTTGCATTAGCGGAGCAACATAGTCTATCCATGTCTCCCAATCATTTCCCCCATTAGAAGGGGGCAAGGTGCCAGAGAACACATGTAACTTGTGGTAATAACCATGACTGACTGAAATTTCCACTGTGGGTGTTGGTACTTGCGCAGGGGCTGGGACTGGTATCCCAGGGGGCAGAAATAGCTTTTTTAAGTCCTCGAGGGTTTGGCCTTCATCCAGTAACAATTTGGCAAACTTCCCCTCAAAGCATTTGGATAAGGGTGGGTGTTCCGGGTCTCAAGGATCATCACTACCCTTAGTTACCACCCTCCAGGCAGCCGGGGACCCATCAGTGGCAATGATTTGGGGTATCTTAATACTAACCACCGGGCTGCTACACTCCGCTGAAGCCATTAACGTTTGAACAGTCAGGTCAGCTTGTTGGCTCACCATTGTAACTTTCCACAGGCAGTCAATTTTTGAAAGTGTCCCCTCAATAGTGTCTTTACTAGTGCCCAGGGGTATATCTAGTAATAACAAAGCATTCTGGAGGTCAATTCCATCCCCTGTACACCGACTAACTAACTGCTGCACTGCCATTTCTTTAGAGAGGGAGTCAGAATCAGTCCTAGTAATATTGTCCATACTGGTGATGAACCACAGGTAGTTACCCATAAAAACAGTGGGTTCCAGGTGGAGCCTTATTACAATTTTGTGACTTGGCCACTAGGGGGTGCTAACGTAACATTTGACCGCATTTTTGTATTTTGGCCACAAGGGGGTGCTAATCCCAGTGGTGCCACCAAGATGTAGCCCCTAGATGGCGCTATCTCTAGGTTACATCCTTTGCCTGTATTTGAAACAGGTTGAGGGTCTGATTCAATGTTATGGTGCCTCCAAATTCAGAGTGACAATAGTAGGGGTATCTATCTAGCCTGTTATAGCCCTCTGGGAAGCTATAACCACCCACAGACCCACTTAGTGACCTTGTACCTTTAGCAGCAGTTAACACACAGTCAGCAGCTTCTGGTTCCACCCGCGCATGGTTACTCGCAGCATAGGAGAACTGCTCCTCAGCGCCCCTTAGATTTTTTTGCCTCCTTCACCTCTTTCAGGCAGACAGTAATAACACTAACCTTGTCGGATGATGAACAAGAGGGGAAATAAGGTGAACGAGTCTCTGTCTACTCAGAAGATGGATGATCATCAAGATGATGCCACGAGATCCTGTTCGGAGACTTGCGACACGGACAATGCCCTCTCCCAGACTGCTGCTTCAGTAGTCTGGGAAAGAGCATTTCACTCCAACATGGCAAGCTGCACACATAAAGCCAAGAACAAAAAAATTAAACTGGACATAATCTATAATGAACTATGTGCTTTTCAGGCCAATGTGAAGCAGCGCAAAGATATAATGCAGCTGAAGCAGCAGGCAGATGACACTAAAAGACAAATCACAGCTATTGAAAACTGGGTCAACAATCTGGAGAGCCTAGTACAGCAGCTTCAAGAACAACAGGAGCTCTTAGATGCGCGGCAGGAGGATGCTGAAAATAGAGCTTGGCGTAAAAATATACACCTATATTGCATACCAGAGGGCTCCGAGGGCAACAATACAGAAGACATTGTGTCTACTTTACTGAAAACTACCCTGGAGCTCCCACCAGACCTGCCTCTTGATCTTGACAGCGTATACCGGGCGTTAGCTCCTAAAATGATTTTACCTGCAGCAAGCCCACACTCCATGATTGCCAGGTTTAATAACCCTACAGTGAAAGAACAAATCTTATTAACTGCCTGGCGAAACCAAAAAACCTTCTAGTGGTCAACAGCGCATTTATGTTGATCGTGACTACGCTCCCAAAACTACGAGACTCCGACGGGCCTACCTGCCATTGCTGCCAACTCTCAAAGCCAAAGGGATCAAATTTACCATTCCGTACCCCGCAAAGTTGGTAGTGATCCTCCCTCAGGGTAAAAAGGAATTCACCACAGCGCAGGAGGCCAAGGATGAGCTCACCAAGCAAGGATTTTTCTTTCCCGAATGTCCATGTACCCTCTCCAACTCAGGCACCCAACCTTCGAGATGGCTTACCCCAAATCCTAACTAGCCTAAATGGGAAAATGCGGGCCACACGTCTGCAGATCTGAAACAGTGTCTAGCAGCATTCAGAAGAGGAGCCTCCTCCCAGGAGACTTGAAACTGTCTCTACCTAACCTTTAAACACCTGGAAACACAGTCTATATGGACTCAGGTAGGCGGCATTTGGGGGGCTGGGGGGGGAGGTGCGGAGGTATACTTGTCCCCTCCTGGATGCCGATGGTTTGCCTGACTCTAGATCATCATACTTCTTAAATAACAAGCCCTCTACTGAACTGGGCACACCACGATCACTTGTGGTAAATACCTGGATGTCATCCCTCCCCCCTTGTTTTCCATTCCCTACCCTACGTCAGGTCCTGCCAGGACCAATATGGATTGAGGCAGACAGCTTCAGCAATCCTTTTGGACCTCTCTTACAACCTCCCTCAAGGGGGTGGTAACCCCCTCTCCCTAGTCCTGAAGATCGCTCATTTTGAATCCCTGAGACATTCCCTTTGGACATACTTTTTAAGTAATATGTTAAGAGGAGCCTCAGAACTTTATGGGACCCTAGGACTCACTCCCTATCTCTGGACATTGGACACTTATACTCCCTCAGAGATTGTCCAGATAAGAACGGCTCTAAGGGGGTCCTCTAACTCCTCCTTTGGCTAGCTAGCTCCCTGACCCACTTCCACAGGGAGGAGATCAATCCCAGCACAATCTGGGAAGCTTATTGGAGGGCTATGGGGCTTTGAGTTTATCTCATTACTCAGTTTCTGAGGTTTCAGATACCAAACAACACAAAGGACAGGACTTGGATCATTTACATAGTCAGCTTCAGGCACATTATTGGGTCTTAAAAAATTATTTTTCTTTTTTTCCAATTCCTAGTGTGTTGGTTGTAACCTGCATACTCATAACTGTATCTAACCTATTTTTTGTTTCACAGGCTCAATACAGAAAAAGTCAGACATTGGGGGCAGGGACAGCAGGGAATGGAGTATGTCTATGTTCTTGGGCTGCTAAGATCACCTCAGGCTGTACTGCACCCTACCCCATTTTTATGTTGCTTGCACGCATGTGCAAGAAACATAGTGCCATCATCCAAGTTTTCGGAGGCATGGCAGCCCTCTTCCAATTCAGTCAGTGTGTTTGCATGCGTGGCCGCAGTTCTCCAATGGCTGCTGGAGCTGTCTATGACAGCAGTCGAAAATGCAGTGGAGTACAGTTGAAAGGGGGAGCTACACTTCAGTGAGCAGCGATAAGATATTACCTGCTCATGCGCACTCCCTCTACACACACACACACACACACAAGCATACTGCTTGCTTGCCCCCTTACGCACACACTGTATAGCCGCCAGGGGTGCCTAATCCCCCGTTGGCTGTGCTGTGCGCCCCCCAACAGAGTTCCACATGCCACGCTGGGTGCCCACCCCAGCATGGCTATACATCGTATAGCCGACAGGGGTGCCCAATCCCCCGTCGGCTCCACTGTCTCCCCCCAGAGAGTACAGGGTGCCAGGCTGGGAGCCCACCCCAGCGTGGCAACAGATGCTATCGCTGAAGGGGGTGCCCAATCTCCTGTCAGCTCCACGTCCCCCAAACAGCCGTCCTTGTGCCATGCTGGGAGCCCACCCCAATGTGGCAAATGTCCCACATTTGTCGTCCTTTTTTTAAAAAAAACAACCCTGAAACACAAAAACAGTCCCTCGCTGTCTCTGCCCCCACCCACACCCATCTACTGCGCACCCTGCGCACCCTGCCTCCCCATACCCCCCTCACCCCATACTTACCTCCAAACTTCAGCGTGACGATCTTCGGTGGACCGGGAACACGTCTGCACTCTTCAAAGCTGACCGAGAACTGAGGAAATACTGGTAAGCTGTATGATGTAATAAATAGGGTTTTTTCAACTTTGCTGAATGTCTCAGGCATTTTTTGAAATTTTTGCACCAAATTTTCAACATGGGGTTTTTGGGACCCCTTCTAATGAATGATGTCACTGTCATGGCGTTATTCAGGTTCAAGGGTGATTTCGCAGTCACTGCGCCAAATCACCTTTCAGCACCGACAACAAAACGACACTGCCAGTGTTCTAAGGTGGACTCTTAAAAGCCCGTGTTGAAAATTTGGGAAAAATTCCTAAAAATGACTGTTTTACAAGTGTGCGTTGCGCAGTTCCTACGCACACTCATAAGTTTGCAAATTTTCAATATTTGCACTCCACTGACTTCCAAATACCTACACAGCTCATACAAGCAAGCAACATTCAGCATTGACAAATGCTTGTTATGTTTGCTTGTGCGCATGCACAAAGAAACATATTGTGGCAGCTTGCTTCAGTAGCGAGTTGTGGAGCTGTGGCAGTGTTGTTGCCATTGCCAGCAGCCCATTTTGGGGCTGGTCTGTGTGGCACCAATAGAAAATCACACTATCCATGACAGCAGCAGTGTAGCTTGTCACCAGTAAATGACTCAAAATATAATATGCAGCTTACATTTAATTAATTTTCTGTATTTGTCTCCTCATTTTTATGTTTGCTTGCATGCGCAGCGCACAAGAAACACTGAGGTAGTAGAGCATTGCAGAGGCGTGGCAGTGTTGTTGCTAATGCAAGGGATGCTTTAGTGGGTGCGTCCTCAGCCACCAATCAACAGGGAAGCTGCCGATGATGGCAGTTTCAGAGCAAGCACCACACTTGAAAGAAATCTGCCACTGCAATCAGAGGCAGTTTTGACATTGCAACGGCAGATCTCTCCCCCCCCTCCTTTCCAGCAATGAGGCACCTTAATGCCATGCACATTACAGCGCACAGTAATGCACATGGCTGGAGCTATGAGCAACTTGTTTGTTTAGTGTGCCTTTCCTGGTGAAACCTATTAATAAATAAAAAAGTGACCTGTGCCACGCCTTTTCGTAATTGGTGGTTCCTGCCACCCACCACACCCCGCCAAAAGCCAAAATCGGAGTGCCCAATCCCCCATCTGCATCCACCCCCATTAATGTGGCACACTGGGAGCCCACCCCAGTGTGCCAAACTAATTACATTTCTGACACCAGGATGCCCACTCCTGGACATCTCTTCTACTGACAACGGGGAGCCCAATTCCCATGTCAGCATACCCCCCAACCCCGCTTTATCTTTTCTAACACTGGGATGCCCACTTCCGGTGTTGGATACACCCCCATGCCCCCTTTTTTTCAGCTGACCTCGGGATGCCCAATCTCCGGGTTAGCATTGTTCCCCCTCCATACCCCAGTGTGCCAAAATGTATTTTTCATACTGTTTCACCTCTAAACAAGAAAAACTATCCCCTGATGTCTTTTTTGTGTGTGTGTGTTAAACCTAAAGAAAAGAAAACAGTACTTTGTTGTCATGCGTCCCTCCCTCCTACTTTTACCTCCCCACTTTTCGGTCCCTACCCTATACTTACCTCTACAAGTCTGGTGCTGTGATCTTCTGTGGACCAGGAACATGTCTGCATCTTCAAAAACCGACCACAGACTGAAGAAAATCACTGTAATCCCTATAATGGCAGTCAATGGGGGGCTTCAACTTAGGTTGATATCGCAGCCATTTTGGGGAGTTTTGGTCCCAAATTTTCAACATGGGTTTCTTCAGATCCCACCGGATGAACACTGACACTGTCATTTCATTTCTCATTCTTGAAAAGTGATTTTGCAGTTGCTGTACGGAATCACCTTTCAGGACTGATTAATGAAGTGACAGTGCCACTGTTCATGAGATGGGGTCCTAAAACGCCCATGTTGCAAGTCTGGTGAAAAAAAATTCAAAAACATGACAGCGTTATGAGAGTGCATTGTGCAGTTTGTACGCATGCTCATGACTTTCCCAATTTTTAATATTTTCACTCCAAACTTCCAGCATTGCCATTTTTCACACCTCCTTATGAACAGTACAGCTGTCATTTTTTGTACCCTGCCCAAAAACTGTTTTTACACCTGTAGTACAGAATGGTGCAGTCACCGTGCAAATTCGAGGTTTGAAACAGATTAATGAAATCTCAGTGCCACTGTTCATGAGGGGAGGTCCCAAAAAGCCTATGTTGAAAATTTTGAGTGAAAATACCAACAAACGCCCAGGGCATTAGGGTTTCCAACTGTTAATGCCACACCCTGTACAGACTGACAGGCATCAAGGGTGTGGCTTGGGGTTCTTGGCTGTAATGATCACGTCATTCCACCCCCACCCTGGAGCCACTTGACCGGCATTGAGGTGTGCCTTGGGGTCTTTGGCCCTAATTCACCCCATTCTCCTATACTGCACCCATCTCACCTTTTTTCCTTATGGAATGGGGTGAGCATAAGAGCCGAAGACCCCAAGGCACACTGTGGCACCTGTCAGTGTCTGCAGGGTGGGGAGAGGTGGAATGGTGTGAGCGTTATGGCCGACCCAAAGGCACACCCCAATGCCTTTCAGTCTCTGCAGGATAGGGGTGGGGGTGGCATTGGTTCAGTACCTCACTGCCATTTCTATTATGCATTTCTCTAACTCCTGCACTACCAATGCCAATACCAGCAAGCCAGCATTCAGCACTGACAAATGCTTGTTAAGTTTTCTCCCTGTCTTAGTATACTTTATTTCGGGCTATTTAGGTCCCCAGGGGGCCCGGAGCCTGTGGAGCCCTGGCTACACCCCCAATTTTGATTGGAAGCTTATCCATCTAGATCTTTCATCGGGATCACTAGGAAGATTTCACTATTTCCCCCACCTTGGAAGTCAGTGTTAGGTCCCTCCCAATATACAGTAACAGTTTTCTAGTAATGAAGCTGACTGTTGTTACTGGGCTACACCTAGAAAATCTGGTTATTTCTTCATTTTTCAAGTGCTTTTTTGAGGTTCTGCTGATTGTATTTGGCCTGGTTGGCCTCACTATGCTTGCATTATGGAATCTTACTCCTTTTGATAATACTCTGGCATTTGCAGTGGGCATGGCTCTACATCTCTCAAACTCTACTGCCCCCTTGTGGGATCTTGGTGGAATATACTGAGATTCTGGTTATTTGGTTAGCTTGTACTGTTATACTTACTAGGCTCAGAAACAAGGTGTTGCTCTAATGATTAATGCATTTTGGGATTATCTGCTCAGATTACACACGCATCGATTTAGGGGACCTATGTCCTGTTTGTTAATCTGTTGCATGCCACAAACTAGTAGCACCCCTCAGTAGAAATGTGAATTCTATTCTGTGAGCAATGCAAAGGTTAGAGCGTGCTAGTTTTGGAATGTGTTTATAATTTTGGGAGTTGTGGTTCTTCTTTTGGAATGCTCCCTTTGATCACCTGTGAAATTTCCTGGGTGGAAGCAAATTACTATAAAGTAGCCAATTAGGCAATGCACTCTATGTAAGAGTAGCCACTGCAGGTATTTCAGAGGGCTGGTGTGGTAGGGACCAAACCGTGGGGTCCCACCTTGATGAATTGGTGGTTTGGCTTGCTCACATTGGAATTCCAATCTGAAAACTAAGAGGATCACCCTTTTTCATGGAGTTAAAAGTAAGAAAAGCCAATTCAGGCAGTTAATATGTTTAATTTCTCAGATTTGCCATGTTGTGTGTGTTGGGGGGTTGTGCACCGGATCCTTTTTGTCTGTTACATGCCACAAACCAGTAGCACCCTTCAGTAGAAATGCAAATTCTTTTTTGTGAGCAGTGCAAAGTTTAGAGCATGCTAGTGTAACCCCCCCTACAAATGGGTGTTCCCAAAAAGTCTTGAGCTTGCTTAAATGCTCACTGCCAGGTGGGTGTCCTGCATTGTAGCCATTTAAATGTTATTGGTAGAGAGTGCCTGTAAAGCCTCTGTGTACTATTTCTTTAAGAGCTGCTTGAATTGCAGTTATAATTGATCTGAGAGAGAGGCTGAATGTTTCCATGCTCGAGTCCCGCCCGGGCTGCCTGATAATCGCTCAGTTTCTGCCATCGCTAATTGCGCAGAGGGAGCTCTGTTAAGAGATGTAACTGTTTGCTGATCATTTGTTAGAGCAGTGAAGATATTACAGTTTGTTCTAACCTGTTTCTCTGCAGCAAGGACTGTTCTGTTTATCTCCACCGTCTTGGTCCTGGACTGCCAAATTGGACCAATCAGTACTTGGGGACTCTAAAATGGAGCCTGCCTACAGGGGCTGTGTGGGCTCAGAATCTGTAGGAATTATAGTTCTGGGCTCTTGGCTCCTAAACAACCCTACAGGGGGAGTCTTTGTTGTGACTGACAGATGAATCAGCCAACTGAACCTTTTGGATCTTGGAGAAATTCCCAAGCTGCTTGCTGTTTGAGTCAGATCTCAGTTGGGAATTGAAGAAGCAACAGCGCGAGACAGTCAAACAGCCGTCTGTGTAGTTTTACGCCGGAGAACTGTGGAAATGCCTGTGTTCTGGCCTGCATGTCTGCCTAAACTACCCTGAGAAGGAGGACAGAATTATCTCGGACTGAATCCGAGTTTGTGAAAATGAAGCAAGCCATTGAAGTGTAGCCAGGCTCAACCTGAAGAAGACCGAAGATTTGCTGAATGTGATCGGCCTGTCAGGATTTTCAGCTACCCCTAAGCTCCTGGTGGGTACAGAGATTTTGTGATTGTGACCAGAGAGTGGTTTGCCTGGTACAGTTGAATTTTCTTACATGTAAATGTGCTGTGAGCTGCTAGTGGGTCGTGATTTGGTTCCCCACTGTGTGAACTGTGTTCTGCTTGCTGGAAGCTGTATCCAGCCCAAAATGGACTGTATCCAAATTTGTCTCCATTCGGCCTGGGTCTTGCCATACTGACCCAGCCAGACTACCCTTCGCACAGAGAAAACCACTGATGAGAGACCTGCCTGGGGATCAGCCCCCTGCTCCACGCTTGAACAGGAACAACGCCATGGCGATCCGTGTAGGCTCTGCTTCTCCTGGCACTCCAGATTAATCACCTGCAGTGTTGATTTTCATCCAACCCGTGTCCAGTCTTGGGTATCATGGGTAATGATCAGGGTAGCTCCCTGTAACACCAGCTTAATCTAAATGTGTCATCTGATTGTATTGTTGTATCTTTTCCTTCACGAACTGAGCCCCTCCAGCTGCGGATTACAAATAGTGTGTATTGTGCATGTATTTTCTTCCATCACAGGGCCCCAACCAGCTGCGACACTGGCCTACCCCGGGCAACTGTCCTGGGTAGCCCATCTTTTTCTCCACCTGGGTTCCCAGAGGGTGTGGCTGTTTAAGGACTCTGAAGTGCATGCATAACTGTTTGATTTATATAACCTTTAAGCTTATTAACCTGATTTCGACCCTCCCTTGTTCAAGTCCCCTGAATAAATCAGATCTAGTTTTTTTCTTCATTTAATCTGACTGTGGTTCCAGTTTGTGTCCCAGGTACTGTACTGTTGCTATTTGCTTTGCATAACCTTGTCTTACAGGGGTTCCCCAGGGTCAAGCCAGATAAACCAGCCCTGTAATGGCAAACAGTGTGGGTACTTGTAAGGTGTATCGGGGTATTGTGAAAATGATTACTGTATATTGTTCTGGCCACTAGCAGGGAAAGAGGGGGGTTACAGTATCCTGGAGGGCTGTGCCCAGGCTAGCTTGACCACTACCAACCCTGACCTCCTGGTGGAGGCACCCATTTCAGAACTCAGACCCCTGAACCTGCTACTAACCAAGCAGGCAGGGGTAGTAGCCCTTGGGATAGCGCCACATAGGGGTTATACTAGTTTTGGAATGTGTTCACTATTTTTCTGGGTGAGGACACCTCACTTTTTCCAGCAATACCTCCCACACTTACAATGGATAATAAAAGCTTGATACTTTCATTCACTGTGAATGGTATTCATAACCCTAATAACTGACCCAGACTACTGTGCTTTTTGAAGCAAGATAGACCGAATGTGGTTTATCTGCAGGAGATGCACCTCTCCCAAATGGAGCAAGCCAAATTCAAAAACATGGGATACCAGACTGCAATTTCCTCCTCACATGCCTCCGGCAGGAGATGGGAGATGGCCATTGTAATCCCCCACGGGGTCCATTTTGTCCTCCAGGACCAAATTATTGATAAAGAAGGGTGGTACATCACTGCAGTGGGGAAACTATATACCATGCAAGTAATGCTGGTGTCAGTATAGCTACCTCCAGGTTCCTCATCAGCAGTGGCAAAAAGGGTTTTCAATGATCTTTTACTCAACCTGCAAGGGCAACTTATAGTTGGAGGGGACTTCAGCGTCATGTTGGACCCCATCCTTAATGCTTCTACACTCTCCAGGCACAGAGCTTCCCTCTTGCAAAAGTACTTGAAGGCCACCTTGCCCATATTGGGTGTGGTGGACCATTGGAGACATTTCTTTCCCTCCACCAGGGCATATACAGTACATATTACTCCTCGAGGTCCCACACCTATTCTAGATTGGACTATTTTCTGGGCTCAATTGAGCATCTAGACTCAAGAAGAGATATTTCCACTGGGGCAACTATTTTATTGGACCATTCTCCAATGTATCTCAAAATTGACCTAGACAAGCCTAAATGGCACTCCTTCTGGCATTTAAATTTGATGCACTTGGAAGACCCAGAATTCATTCAAATTGTTAAAGATGCAATCCCCAAAATACTGTCTGACAATACCTCTCCAGATGTTACAAATACTATCTGCTGGTATATTCTTAAAGCTGTATTGAGAGGAGAAATAATTCAGTTCTCAGCCCGCAAGAAAAGGCTGTGGGAAGAACTGCAGACTAAGCTACAAGCAGTTCTCCGAGAACTGCAAAGTAGATTGCTCCAGGGGGGAAACTTCGATTAAAGCCCAGTTACAGAAGATAAAACAAAAATTACAAAAGATAATAGACCAGAAAATAGAGCAACAATTGTTAGATTTAAAACTTAACTTTCATGAGGGAGGACCTCGAGGAACTAGGAATCTGGCCAGGAGACTTAGGAGAGCGAGAGCCCAAGCCACCATCATCAGCCTACTGGACCCTAAAGGTGGGCATCCTCTTCATCGTCCAACAGCCATACAAAAAGCCATGGTGGACTTCTATAAGCATTTATACTCAGAGGACACCCATTCTCCCCCTCAACAAATTGAAGCATATTTGCACAACGCTCCATTAGCAACACTTTACCCATCCCAGGCCCAGGCCTTATTGTGTCCAATAATGGAGGAGGAGGTCCAGATTACACTTAAACTGACTAAATCTTTAAAGACACCTGGTCCAGATGGTTACCCGTCAGAATTCTACAAAAAGTTTTGAGGGATGCTGGTCCCAGCACTCACCAGGGCATAGCCTGACATACAGGATGGGAAACCTCCACCTCCTTCATGGAGGTACGCTGAAATAGCTGAGATTCCCAAGCCCTGAAAAGACCATAAACTCTTAGCTTCATATCACCCAATTTCCAAGCTTAATTGTGATTATAAATGTTTTATGTCTATAATATCGCACAGGATGGATATACTCCTCCCCCAACTGATTAATGCCACCCAAGTCAGTTTAATTAGAAAACGCCAGGACCACAACACAGTCTGACAGGTCCTGCTCCTTGTTGAATATGCCATGCAAAGACAGATCCCCTTAGTTCTTCTCAGCCTAGATGCTGAGAAGGCTTTTGATAGGGTATCTTGGCCCTTTCTGTGCGCAACATTAAAGAGTTTCGCCTTTCCTAACAAGTTTATTTCTCAAGTTAAAGCCATATACCAAGTTCCCCTTGCCTACCTCAAACTGGATGTATCTCTTTCAACCCTATTCCCCTTGTTGAGAGAAACACTTCAAGGCTGTCTGCTACCCCCAGTATTTTTCGTTCTCTGTCTGGAGCCACTAGTCTCAGACATACGAGGCCAAGCGAATATAAAGGGGATCCCGGTGAGGGGTCACTCCCATAAAGCCACGCTCTTATGCTGATGATAGCCTCCTCCCAATGCTTACTTCACCGGAATCCTCGGTCCCGGCTGTCTGGGAGCAAATTGAGATCTTTAGAAATCTAGCAGGGTACAAAATAAACAGCTCTAAAACAGAAGCCCTTACATACTTCTTTAAACCCTCCCTCATGCTAAAAGCATGCTTCCAGTTCCAAAAGAACAGAGTGGAGATGTGTTAGCTGGTGATTAAGTTACTCACTACACTTCTCCATCTGGAGTTAGTTAATTTTGAACCCCTTACCCAACAACTCACTTTGGACCTCTCTCGTTGATTGTAACTACCACTAGGACTAATAAGCTGTGTTGAAGCCATACAACAGAATGTGCTCCCACGTTTCCTTTTCTTTTTACAGACCCTCCCCATCTTGCCTTCCAGTATATATTTCTGAGCATGGGATAAACTAATTTCTAGATTTATATGGGGCGGCAGACTTCCTCAGATAAAATGTGCTGCCTTGCAGCTTTTCCAGGGATCAAGGGGGACTAAACCTACCTAACATGAAAAGATATGTTCAAGCAGCACAAATCCGAACAATTCTCTGTCATCTGGCAAATAAATATCAGGCCTACTGGAAGGACATCGAATCTACCTTCAACGGTTTTATGGATTTCCCCCATATATTCTAGGGAATCCACCAGCCTGTCTACCCCGTGGAGATTTCCACATTACACAGCTGAGTTCTTCCGACAGTGGGTACAGGTACTAGACCACCTGTTATCTCCCACTGAAAGGTTCTACCTCTGTGCCCTTGCGCATGACACAGTCTCCAATCCAGCCCAGTTTGCTGCCTCTCTCCAGACCTGGGAACCCTTCCACCTCCACTTCATGCACCAGCTAATAGGACCCTTAGGCATGCACTCACTCACATATTTACAAGCCACGTACCACCTCCCCTCAGCTGAATACTCACTGTATCTTAATCTAAAATTATCACTCCACCCATATGAAGAGGCACTGTCCAGGATTGCAGAGTTCCCTTCCAATTTGGTGCAATTGATTATTTCCCACCTTGGAGAAAATACCCAAGATTATATAATATACCAAGCTCTAAGAGCATATTCCCCTGTCAACTTAGACTATATTAGAACTAAGTGGTCCAAAGATCCTGGCAAAGAATTGGATCGAGAACGATAGCAAGCTTCTGCTCTTCCTTTCCTGAGGGTCTCCTCCACCACATACAGACATGAATACACCAGGAAGTCCAGAGTTAGGTTTTTCTGAACCCCTAACATTACGGCTAAATTTAATGGGTCAGACAAGGGCAGATGCTGGAGGGAATGTGGGCACATGTGGCGGGTACTAAACATATAATGTGGTCCTGCTCGTTCCTACAAAGATACTGGCAAGAGGCAATCACGGAAATGATAGATATATTTGAAACCCCTGAATTGTTCACACCAGCCTTTGTCCTCATTGCAGTCCCTCCAACAGGGTTCAAGATAAATAAACCCTCATACAGATTAATAACACTCCTAGTACTAATAGCTAAGAAGGTGATAACTAGACTTTGACTTTCACGAACTCTTCCTTCCAAGGAGGCTTGGAGGAAACTGACATATGAGGTATATAATTTGGAGAGGATCTTGGCTAAATTGAAAACACTTATGCCAGCTTTTGACACTAGTCTGTCCTCTCTTTATCCTGCACTGTCTCCGTCCAGTTCTCAACAATGTCTCTGGAGAGTTTGTTATGGGAATCAGTACTGGCTGCATGATATGAACAATTTTCATACGAAAACATAGTCTGTAATTAACATTAATAATATACACATGCCCTTTACACCTACCACCAGGGTCTGGCCTTGAGCCAATTCCCTGGAACCCCCTGTAAAAGCAAGGTTAGCAAAGCAGGTATACACTTTTTTTTTTAGCTATTTCTTTCTCCTCCTCGAAGCCGGGGCCCCTCTTTCCTCCAGAGGGAGTCCACAGCCCCATCCCCCGGTGTCCACCATCCTATGCTGGCCCTTACCCACAGGGTTTACCCCCCTAGTGGAGCCAGCAGGGTTCCCCAACCCCCACCAGAGACCAGATCCAGTGTGGCGAGTGCCGTGGCTAGCTGGGAGTGGAGCCTACGTGGCACCCTCCATCATTTGTCGCATCACCCATTTCCTGTTTTTTTCCCCAGGAGGTGAGGCATGCAATGATGCCTTGGGAGAGAGCACGCACGCGTCCACATGCACTCCTTTCTAACGTCTGCCCCATCTCCTCCCCCTTCCTACAGTGTCAGCACACTATCCTCCAGCCTCCGCTAGGGCCCAGTCAAATGCTGACCACTGGTGACCCCCCTCCCTGGAGAAGAGGAGCGGTCCATCAGACGCTAGATCCTTCTCCATTGCTGCTGACCCCCGGCAGCCCATGCTCATTCCCGAACACGGGTCACCGGCATGGCGCGAAGTAAGATGTTCTGCACCTCAGCCCTCAGCGCCACCAGGCTGGTGTGTGGTTATACACTTTTAATACAGTAACCCAACTAATAATATGCTTATGAGTCCGGTTAAATGTGAAATAAGAATCAGATTTATTCAGGGGGTCATGAACAAGGAGGGGGCATGACTTTAGATGAATGATTACTATACTGATTAGATGTCAGGTTACTTTGCATGCACTTTAGTCCCACATAATCAGTCTGACAACACTGGTACCCAGGATGTTATACTGGCTAGCCAGAGGTGTTGCCCGGGGTGGCGAGCATTGCAGCTGTTGTTGGGGCCCTTAATGGAAAGAAAGAGGCAGTTAACATGCACAACAGAACTTTGATTATTTGTAATCCTGGCCAGTTGGCCTAGTCTCTTGAAACCTAGAAAAATCACTGAAGCAGTCAGATGGTACAAAAGATAATTAAAGGATTTATTGCAGGGAGCTACCCTGGATTTACTCACGCTACCAGTTGACTGTGAGGAATCTGGTGATTAAGAGACCTCATGTAGTCCACCAAAGAGCATGGGGAAACAGGGCCAACACGACATGCCTCCCCTTCATGACCTTTCCTTCCAGGTGACCACAACCTGCGAGTTGTCGCTGCACAGTGACTGGATCCCCAAAGCCGGTCTCTCACCGAAGGACAGTCTCTGGTGCAGGAATGGTTGACTTGGGCCGAGACTGGCATAGGCAAAAGGCTGAATAAACAAGTCTGGCAAAGTTCAGTTTGTTTGCTGGCGAATGCCTCCAGCTGGCAACACAGTTCAGTCACTAGCAAAACAGGCCACGATCCACAATAAATATTCAGCACATTTAACAGAAACAACATTAACTTCTCTAACTATCAATTCAATATTCAGGCCAGTTGCTATTGCAGTAGATTCAGGAGAACAGTGCAGGGAGCAAGTCGGGCCTTTCCCTACCTAATCTCCTAGGCTCCTTCCAGGAGCAGCTTCTCGATAGCTCGAGTTGCTCACTCTTCAAACTCTAACTCCAATTGAACCACTGTCTCTAACAGTTCTGGGGACTTCCTTTGGTTTCCAGAGTTCTGGTTGGCTGGGGGGAGCTGTCAGTTGCAGTTTGGATGCTCCCTTCAGTTCAGTTTAGGCACCAACCTAAAAACTAGTTTTCCTTCCCATGAGGCACTTGAGCTAAGGTTCCTTAAAGGCCCCCTGTATCCCATTGGTCCAAATGCTGGAAGTCCCAGACCTAACATGGTGGTTTCCATTCAGATAAACAAAGCTGCAAGAAGGCAGGTTAGAACAAACTCTCTAATTAAAATATAACAGCAGGTTAGCAGTAAATAATTACAGTACTAGTTCAGGCTCCCTCTGCTCTTTTATCGACAGCAGAGTGGAGCAAATTAAAGCAGTGCCTGGCCAGTCATGAGCTTTCATTCACTCGGACCCAGCCCAGACCATTTACTATACACATACTGGGTAATGACTTAAAGGGACAGGCACGGAGGCACAGCATGGCACTTGCACGTAAATCAACAGGAACAAACCAATACCCTTGGATTCACTGTCTGTGCAGGGCATCTGCCCAGCAGTGGGCATGGATGGAGCCCAGGAAGACCCTTAAGGTAAACCCCAAATTGGTGGAGGGAGGTTACAAAAAAATTACGGAACTTTTATATCAGTATGGAGTAACCTTAGTCATCATTATACAGTGGCAACAAAAAAATAAGATTTGTGATTGGCTAACTGTGTTTTTCCAGCATGAATGAATCCCTGCATAACTCACACAAAAAGACCCAGTGAGCCCCTACACAAATCTAAACCAAAACTGAAATCAGTCAATCCAGAACCTTGAGATTTAAACATTTCGACCATCATCCTGATTTTCGCTAACTCACTTCGGCTCACCACCAACCAGTCTCCCAATACAGCTCCCATAAAAACATAAACTTTAAAATCAGTTTGCGTGCTCACCACTGTCCAGCTCCACCCCAACTGCACCTCTCCCAACAGAAAACAAACTAAGTCAGTCCCAGCGCTCGCTCTCCATGCTCACTGACAGTAGCAGCGCACCTCCCAACCTCACTTGCAGCATGGCTCTCCTAAGCAAGCGCCTACAGCTTACAGCATGCTGTCTCTACAGCTCGCACCACACTCACTTTAAACAAAACAAAGAAAGCACAAAATACAATGAAAACAAAAAACACAGATCCATGGTATCGTCTGTCACAACACCCCACTCCCTGGCATCTAGTGGCCCCAACCCACACCACGGCTCTGAGTACCTCTATCACCTTACCAGTATCCTTGGTGCTGCAGATGCACATGGCAACCAGCACAGCCCTCTGCACACCTCCTCAGCCAGATGCTGTACGGCCAGGTATGGAGTGCATCCCTTCTTAATAGACACAGTGTGTTGCTGGCTCGGTGGTGCAGAGGGTTGAGGCACTGGACGCCACACCTCGAACCACGCCGGTGACCCAGGTTTGGGAATGAGCTTGGGTGGCCAGCAAGGAGAGGACTGAGTGTCTGGAGGACAGCTCTCCTCTCCTAGGGAGGGTGGGGAATTAGAGTCACTGTAGCATTGGCTCCTGTTGGCAACCATGTGGTGGTGCATGGTAGCTCAGAGAGCATGGGGATGGCAGAGCAGATGTCAGATGTACATGTGAGTGCATGTGCTGCGACATCCCAGACGTCATTTCACACCCGCACCAGAAAACAAAGGGAGAATAAAAGGAATCCTCTGGCTTGATGAAACCTCAGCCTACTGGCGTCACACCAGATGCACCAAGGATTCTCGCTCCAGCCCGCCTCACCAGGAACTCCCCAGTGTGTGGGGTACATACCCGTTGGGTCGAGACCTAGGTTGTGTGCAGGGGGAAGAGGTTGAGAATGGGAGCTGCAGTTGGTGGGGAACCAGAGGTCACAGGGCTGAAAGGGACACCATAGGCAACACCCCCAGCCGAGGAGGTAGGGAGCATATAGTATAAATATATAAAAAAAAAAAGACAGGGCGTGTCACCATGTCCTATAAATAAGGGGTGCACTCCATGCCTGGCTATATGGTGGACAGCCAAGGAGGTGTATAGAGGGCTTCACTGGTCACCATGTGTACCTATGACACCAAGTATACTGGTAAGGTGATGGGGGGGTGCTCAGTGCCTCGTTAGGGGGTGGAGCCACTAGACATGAGGGAGTGGGGGAGTTGTGACAGGCAGTATCATGGATCGGGGGGGACCACTGGACCCCAGAGTGTGTTGCAACTTTTGCTACGGGTTGGCAATCATGGGGAAGAACCACTAGCAGCAGGGATTGTGTTTGGGATATAGGGGTTGGTGATCCACGGGAGAGGAGACCACTACACCAGGGATTGTGCTTGTGACATACACACTGGTGATCCACAGGAGGGGGGACCACTAGCACCAGGGATATCTACACCGCTGTGGGACCAGAAAATTGGGGGGGGAGCAGTGCCAGGCTAACTTGCCTTGTTACCCACGTAAATAAGCCCATAATGGGTATGAAAATGGCCCCTTAGCGCCTTGCATGCCCAATGGGCTCATTTGCATGGGTCCCTCTGAATATTGCAAATAGCAATCCAGTGCTATCCATTCTGGTGGTGTACTTCAGGAGCTCTGTCGGAGCAGCACTAAGTGGCTTAGCACTGCGCTGACATAGGCTCATAGGATAATTACGAGATCCCGGGTCTAGCCCATTATGATCTCGCCACCTACCTTAGGTGGTAATCATATTTTGATTCATCCATGTATGAGTCTAATTTTTGTTTAAATTGGTTTAAATTTTCACTTTGCACAACCTCATATGGAAGGCAGTTACAGATAGGAATTATCCTCTGGGTGAAAAAGTTATTTCTCTTTGAACTCTTATCTATATTAGCCTTTAATTTCACATTGTGTGATCTAGTTGTACACACTAAAGGATGCCAATCCAAATAAATGGATTTGAACAGAACTTTGTCTTTCGTAGCCCTATAGATTAAACATAGGTCTCCTCTCAAAGACCGATATTCTAGTGAGTAGAGATTCAATTTTTTTAGTCTGTCTTTATAAGAAAGAGAACTCATGTTCGCAATATGTTTAGTGAATCTCCTTTGTACTTTTCCTCTACATCATTTGTCTTGTATTAATGTTGGAGCACAGAACGAAGAACAATAATCAAAGTTAGATCTCACTATGTTACTGTACAAGGGAATTAATACCTCCGGCTCCCTACTTTTTTATATTTTTCAGGATACAATTAGTTAAGCAATTACATTTTTAACTGTATTGTTTAAGTGTTCAGAGAATTTCAAATTGTTTGTGACAAATACTCCTAGATCTTTTTCAGAACTTACTTTGCTTAATAAATTATCATTAATGGCATAATTAAAACAGTTATTATTCTTCCCAAAATGCATGACTTTGCATTTAGTATAGATGAAATTTCATGTATGCATATTGGCCCAGTCAGAAATTAACTTCAAGTTAGCCTGTAATTTTTGAGCAGATACCATGTCATTGACAATTCCTTTCATCTTAGCATTGTCAGCGTATTTATTTAGCCAAATTCCACCCATGGTATTCATACTAGCTATTAAAATATTAAATAACAGCAGGCCCGGTGGCGCTGAGGGTTGAGGCACTGGATGCCACACTTCGCACTATGCTGGCGACCCAGGTTCGGTAACGGACTCGGTCAGCAGGGGTCGACTGGAGGAGGGAGGATGGAGCATCCCAATGGATGCTGTCCTCCTTCGGGGTTTCCTCCCTCGGGGTGGGATGCCAGGGGTGCTTTGGAGCACCCAACATCCTGAGAGGGTCGGTGGATGCACCGAATCCCGAGAGGCTCAGCGGCTTCGTCTACTGGAGCCGGGAAAGGGGGACGTCGTTAGGCGCTTGAGAGGAGCATGCGTCAGCACACAGACTCTCTGAACTGGCATCTCAGGGGGCAGGGTAAAGGGGGGGAAACTACTTGGAGGAAAATGCCCTCCAGTCATCTAGATGAAGTCCTCCGGAGCTGATCTCACCACCCACCAACCAAGGGCAGACCCCAATGTGCAGCTCGCTGCAGGGGAAAAGAGGGGGGTAAAAAAGGGGTCTTCTCCTCTCGCCCCTCCCGGGGGGTAATCCGGGCCATCAAGGGCCCCAATGGCAGTATGGCACTCTAGGGGCAGACCAAGCTGGTCGGTAGTGGTTGGGCGGTCGTCACTCCTTGTAGGACGGAAGGAGTGGTGGCTAGAAGGGACAGTAAGAGTGGATAAAGTATAAGTAGAACAAAAAAAAATTAAATAGAATAGGGCCCAGAACAGAGCCCTGAGGCACTCCACTAGTAATCTTAGTCCAAGGAGACTTATATCCTCTAAGAGTAACCTGCTGTCTTCTATCAGTTAACCACATTGAAATCCAATCAATTATAAGCTTATTTAATTCCATTTTAGTTACACAGTCAATTAAAATTTTATGTGACACAGAGTCGAAGGCTTTTTCAAAGTCTAGGAAAATGACATCCACAGGGAAACCTTGACCCAGTGCTTGACGAATAGGTTCAAAGAAGTTGATCAAATTCATATGCAAGATCTTCCTGGTTGAAAACCATACTGAGAAATATCTGACTGCCCTCGGTTCAATATATGGGCGCTAATTTTTTGGAAGATAAGTTTTTCCATTATTTTACCTAAACAGGATGTTAAACTTATAGGTCTATAATGTTTCACTTCCTGCTTTGATCAACCCTTATGAGTAGGAATCCCTAGGGCTTCTTTCCATTCTCTAAGGACTACCCCCCTTTGCAATGGATTCATTAAAAAATAATGTCAGTGCTCTAGCTAGTTCACGTGATACTTTTTTTTAGAAAAACAACAGGGATAGTATCAGGTCCAACAGAAGTAGATGATTTAAATGAATCAATAGTTGAAGAAGTATCTGCAACAGTAACGCTAACTAAAGGATCCATAGAATCATAGGTTATAATAGGTGTTGTTTCCTTTTTTAAAGATACTTTCAAAATTTTGATTAAAGTTGTTTGCCATTAATTGTGCATCACTTATAATTTCACCGTTTATTTTTAATGGACTGACTTTACTTTCTGTAGATTTGAGAGAACCAATATAGTTAAATAACTTTTTTTGTCATCATTCTGAGTAATAGCTAAATTATATTCCAGATCTTTCTTTGCCTTTCCAATGGCATATTTAGTTTTCTTCGCCTTTTGTTGAAATTTGTTCCACTTGTCATCTGATTTATTTTATCGGTATTTATTAAAGGCTTTTTTTTTAGCCATTACTAATCTTTTAATAGCTGTGGTATACCAAGGTGGCAACTTTTTATTATTTTTATATTTTTTTCTTTATGGTACCCATTTAAATATACAGTAATCTATTTTTTCTTTAATATTGGCCCATATCTCTGTTATTAATAGCATATGTAGTTCTTTTTGCCAGTCCCATTTCAATAGATATGCTTTTAATTGCCTCATAATTGGCTCTATAGAAGTTCTTCATTTTTGCTAATTGGCTCTATAGTAGTTCTTCATTTTTGCTACACCTCTAAGATCCGTTTTATAATATTTTATAGACCGTTGGATCGTTTGATGATCACTATCTCCCAATGGAGCCTTGATAACTGGTACATCCCCAATATTTGTTAGAATCAAATCTAAGATATTATTCTGTCGAGTAGGTTCATATACCATTTGGTCTAGTCCTAAATGGACTATGGTATCTAAGAATTTAGTTTCCTGAGAATTTGTCCCTTCTAAAGTGAAACAATTAATACCTGGATAGTTGAAATCGCCCATCAACACTATATTCTCTAGCTGATTTATAGTTTGTAAGTAATTACAAAACAGATCATTCTTGTTAGAGTCCAAAGATGGAGGTCTGTAACAGAACCCTAATGTGATTGGATACAAATCATGGTTTAATTTAACCCATACATTCTCAGTACCTGGGGGTGAGGGGGTGTCTATGTTTACTACCATGCAATCAATACCAACTTTAGTGTAGATTGCTACACCTCCTCCTCTGGAGATGGTTCTATTTTTCTTAAAAAGTGTATAACACTGTATTTCTTGTCCCCATTGCTCGTCAGTGAACCAAGACTCTGTTATTCCACAGATATCTATATTTTGGGAATGTAAAATAATTTGGAGTTCATTCATTTTATTTAGCAAGCTCCTAGCATTTAATAATAACATATTGAGCTTTGTCCTTTGTATAGCTGATTTAGATACTTGTTTAGAAATTATCATCTTTGGCTCTAGACTCAAATTACCTTTAGATATACCAGATTCCAACAGTACTTCGAGGTTAGGACTCATCTTCCCACCATCCCATTTAAAAAAGCATCAATCTGAGTATTAAAGCTGTTTCCCAAAATTTCGGAACCCTTTATATTTAGATGTAAACCATCTTTTGCGTAAAAATTCCATTTGTGATTAAACTGTTCCCAGTGTGTCATACACTTTATGTTTTGTTTTACGCACCAGCCATGGAGCCAATCATTTACATATTTGATTTTATCCATAATGTTCTGATCTGTTATAGGTACATATAAAATCTCAGATATGACTGTATTGACACCAATGTCAGCTAGGATGTTAGACAAGCCTACATAGGCCTCTTTAATTTGTTGAGTACTCTGATACCAAATGTTATTAACACCTGCGTGAATAAACACCAAAGGGTTCTCACCACTATTTTTTAAGATCTGTTTACTCATTTTGATGATGTCTTGAATTTTTGTACCACGAAAACAAGATAGTGTTCGAATAGCTTTATTAGGATTACATATATGTCTATCTAGGTTTGATATCATAGAATCTCCCAGAACAAAAATTTGCTGAGTGCAGTCTTGGGCTGATGCCTTGCATATTCTGAGAATGTACCACGTGCATGTTATTTGTTCCCAAGAAGCAGAGTAGGTCTGACTGCTCATCTGACTCACACCTATTGTTAAAATGAGTTACAGTATTCAATATACTATTATTCCGTTGATGTGAGAACATTGGCGACGTTATAGATGCCTGGTTGCTTTCTTGAGAGATAATGTTCCCAGAAATCTCCTCCTCTAAATGAATTAATAATGGATCACACTTATAGCAAAGTGGTATTTGAAATTCATTAGCTTTCCGGCCTCTTTGGGGGTCTTTGTTGGATTGTACAGCATACCATTCACCCTCAGAATCTGTATTCTCACCTTCTTGTCTAGGCCTCTTCCTGGCTATCAGATCACTAGGCATACCTATATTAATAGGTAACTCTTGTGACGTCTGACCTTGATCTACTACATTAGATAGCTGTGGTCTTTTAGAAGTTTCTAACTGACTTATTTCCAGAGCCCTCAATCTAGAATCAAACAACTTTATTTCTGCTTCCAGATCTGGAACCTTTATACATTTTTTACATATATAGGAAACATTATTCGACTGTGTAAGCTCAAAGTCATACATATTGCACATTTTACACGTTGTGTCTATTCTCCCATCAGTAACAGATATAACAGTGGCCATTTTGTTTAACCAGGAGTATGACCTAGACACAATTACTTGCCAGTTCCTGTGACAGAACATATTGCTATTTTTAATTTATCCTATTAGCTCGCCTTAACGCCTAACACACACAGACACGTGTCTTTGTGCGCGTCTTCTCGCGCGACGACGTGCGCTCGCCCTGCTCGGGCTTACCCTGCTCACCACAGGGCAGCTTAATATAGCTCCAGGAGACCCAGAAGTGACTTAGAAGGTCATGCAAAACCCCAAAATAAATAGTTTTAAAAATGCAGGGTTTAAACTGCCAAAGGTTGAAATTACCACATACGGTGGCTTAACGCTTTTAAAAGCTTCCTTCTCCTGGCTCAGATTTTGCTTTTTGTGAAATGTTCCCCGAGGTGCAGTTCAGGAGCTGTGCTCTCAAAACTACAACTCTCCACCCTAACTTGCTGTGCTTACTAGGAAGCTCCAAAATATGAAAATCCTAACGTCTATACAATTTATTAAACATGGGGCATACCAAGAATCACAGTGCCAAGTAAATATTTCATTTAGTACATATAGGGCTAGAGATTCATTTATAAGTTACAGTTTCATTCAGGAGTTCAGTAAATCAGATGGCCCTATATTCAGTCGAATAGTGCCGGGCTGCCATTTTTGGATGGTGGCAAACTTTAAGTGGAAATTGGTGAACTTTTGGTTCAACTGGTTCGAATGGTGCAGATCACTTAAACTGTGGACTGCAGTTTGCACTCATCACCATGGTACAGATTACAGCCTGACCCAAAAGTAGTGCAACAGAACACATTTTTTTTTATTTGACTGTCATGTCAACAGAACCAATAATATCCTGAGGGTTTCAGTGTGAGATGGCTTACCAAGTTTGTATCATGCTGATTTAACCTTTACTTTCAAAAAACATCATAGCACAGAGCATACAGGAGTCTGAAGCCTGTGTGGCCAATTTTCTGTGACAGTGTGACTTGTATTAGAGGAAAAAAGTGATTGCCTTACCTGCCCATGGGAGCTCAGCTGATCTTTTTTTAATAAATACAAAAAAACTGATGTTGGTCGCCAGTATTTAGGAGGCACTATAGTGCAGTGGTTTAAGGCTCTGAGCTGCAAACCTGGAGACCTGGGTTTGAAACCCACAGCCCCCACTTGCATACTGTGTGACTCTAAGCAACTCACTTAACTTCCTTGTGCTCCCAGGTCACACCTGTAAACAAACTTTCAGCTTAGTGTGTCTCTCCTGATAAAAAATAAAAATATTCAGATATCAAAGTAGAAATTAAATGAAATGAAATTATAGAATGTGTCTTATAAAATGCCTTGCCAAAGGACACTTTCCTTTTTTTCTGCACTCCGGCTGATGTGCTAGAATGGCATGTCCTCTCTGGCATGTCTGCTGGACTTGAAGCACACCAAACCAGTTCATTCTATTTGCCACTGGACCCATGGACCCCTCTCCCATGGTGGGATCCCCTTTTTGCCTGGCATGGTAATTTGGTCCTAGGGGAACATCTCTCTTCAGAGAATGAAACAGATATGGGAAGGATCCCATGACATTCTGAGATGGCTAGTGACTGACATCTACATGAGGCAATTGAGTAAGGCCTTCCTACTACCCAGTCACTGTCACAAAGACTCTGCGACATCTGTGTCAATCCAGAATGCCTACTCCATCCCACTGGGACCAGTGCATGATGCCTCCACATTACACAACAATGCCACAATGAACAAAGTGGGCATTGCACACAGCCTTTCATTCACTCTCTTTTTTCCCATCTTTATTTATTTATTTAGCTTTTGTTTACCGGGTAAGTACACTAGACAAGTAGTATGCCTATTTTCAGGAACGACCCGGGACAGCACAAAATATACAGTATACATACATGGCAACATTGGAGAAACAGCATGATACAGTAAAAAACAGCTATAACAACGCTTGTATAAGGGCAGAGATGCTGCCACACATAGTACAAATTGTTACAGGACATAGATAAACATTAGAATCACTGAATACATATTTCATAGACCATCATGGACTCAGAGTGGACAATAGTGGACTGCAGAGTATTACATTACAGAGACTAGGAGCAGTCACATCTTGTCGTTTGTTTTAGGTGGGACCACAGGAGGAGGCGAAAGGTCCCATGGGAAGGGCAGGCAGACAGAGTCAGAATGGAGTTCCAAGAGCCTAGGCACAAAAGCGGTAGAGATCCATGATCCCCATAAGGGTCCAGTAGGGGAACTTTACAACTCGGCGGTCTGTGACCTGAGCTAGTAGGGATGGCGTCCAGTTTTGGGAGGAGATGGCCAGTCCCGACGGTGTATGCCCTGGCAAGCACTTTCCTGGTGAAGTTTCCTACACCAAGGATCAGGAATTCCGCAGGGGGGAGCCAGTTGAGTTTGTCATAGAGCTCACATCGGTGGATGAGTTTGGGAGCAGCAAGTGCAAACCGACAGACATCATTATATGCCATTTTCCACCGATTAAGATGGATTTGAGGTGACCTGGCAAATAGGTGGTATCCATAACTAAGGGAGGGGAGAAGTACTCCCCCTCACAAGTGCCAGCCTCGCTCCTGGAGTCAGGTTGTATTTGGCGCTGTAGGCAAGGCCAAGCTTACACCTGGTGGCTCTGCAGATGTTTTGGATATGGCTTCCCATGTCAAGTTGTGGGTCGAGGGTGACCCCAAGATATTTAATTGAGCTCGTTGTTATATAATAGGAGCCTCCATCACAAGCTATTTTGAGCATAGCTGATGGGGCTTTTAACTTGGCCGTGGAACCAAAGAGCATGGCCTGAGTTTTGTTAGGATTCAATACCAGTCTATGGTTGGTAATCCAGGCCGAGACTCTGCTGAAGTCTTCAGATAGGCACTGGTTAAGGTCAGCAGCATTACGAGCATGGGCCACTAGCACATGGTCATCTGCATAAAGCATGACTTGGCAACGAGAGGTCACCCGTGGGAGTTGATTAATAAAAAGTGAGAATAGGAGAGGTCCAAGTACCGATCCCTGGGGAACTCCCATGGTCACAGCCCTAGGCGCCGAGAGGACCTTGTTAAAGCAGGTGCACTGCTTTCTACCCGTTAGGTAGCCCATCATCCAACTCATGGCATGTGGAGAGAACCCGAGAACCCTGAGCTGCTCCCCCAGTAGGTCATGGTTGACAAGGTCAAAAGCTTTTGACAAGTCAATAAACATAGCATCTGACAGTTTGCCCTGATCCATGGCGGATCTAATACTAGAGGTTACAGTAATCAGGGCAGTAGTGGTACTATGACCCTTCCGGAAACCATGTTGGGCCCCAGAAAGCAGCTCATGGGTATCCACGTACTCCGAGAGTTGCTCCGCCACAACCTTTTCCAGGAGTTTACCAAGGGATGGGAGAATAGCAATAGGGCGATAGTTGTCAGGTAGTTTGGGATTTCCCTGTTTCAGAACAGGGACTATCCTTGCCTCCTTCCAGATGTCAGGGATTATCCCCGAGCTAAGGGATAGGTTAAAGATATGGGCAATCAGAGGGGCAATGTAAGCTGCTCCCAGCTTGAGAAGCCTGGGCTCAAGGTTGTCAGACCCTGCACTGGAGTGCTGGGAGAGGGCAGCCAAGCAGTTCCGAACATCAAGGACAGACACGGCCTTAAGATTAAATACTCTCCGAGGAGGATGTTCACTCTGCATTGGAGGGATATTAAGCGAGCAACCCCCATCGGTCATGAAATGAGAGGTGAGGGCCGAAAGGTCGGAGAAGTGGAGATTGAGGTGGTCGGCTATAGTGTGGGGATTATTGCACGAGACTCCATCAATAATCATGTCCACGACACCCGAGTGAGAGGGCCCACTGACGAGGGATTTAATGTTTCTCCAGAACCTCATAGGATCTCTGACAGAGCTAAGTAGTGCCGATTTACAGAAGTTACTTTTGGCAGCCCTAATGGCTTTTTTACACCAATTCCTGAGTTGCCGATATCTCAGGAGATTAGCAGGATCTCTGGAACCCTTAGTACTTGCCCAGCATTTGTCTCTCTCCCGCATCTGGGCAAGTAAGTCACCATTCAGCCAGAAGGTGGCTGTTCCCCTCACCCTCCGGGTGACCCTGGGGGCGTGTCTATCTTGGAGAACACCAAAGAAATGTATGAAGCAGGAGGCTGCCACTGAGGGGTCAGAGGCTTCAAGCACCCTGGTCCAGTCAGTACATCCTAGATCGGCCAGGAAAGCCTCAGGGTCAAAACTGGAGTATTTTCTGACTTGAATGATTTTGTGTGGAATTCTAGGGGAGGGGATTTTCCAGACACAGTATACTGGGGAGTGGTCAGATATGGAGTCTGATAGCGTGCCTGATAAGGCAATCCTCTCTGGCCGGTTGGTCAGGATCCAGTCCAGCAGGGAACTTGAGGAACCATTGGCTGCCTGTCTCATTGGATCATGGATTAGTTGGTTAAGGGATAGGCAGGCAAGTTGTGATTCGCATTTCCTAATATTGCCACACTCCCAGTTCATGTTGATATCACCCATAATAATGAGTTCATTGTCACCTATACTGGGCCTAACTGCATCTAAGAGGTAAGTGAGTCCTGTCAGACCCCCCCCAGGGGGGTTATAGGTGCACACCAAGTGCAGCTTCTTAGCATCGCCCAGCAGCAGGAGCACATGAAGAAACTCACAAGGTGGATGATCAGGTTTACTCTGTGCCACCAGGGAGATTTTCAGATGGGATCTGTAGTAGATGAGGGTGCCACCCCCTTTCCTACCCCCAGTCCTGTCTAGACAGATGAACTCGTATCTGTTAGGAAGCAGGCAGAGTCAGGAATCGAGGTTTGAGCCAAGTCTCAGTTATCCCTAGGATGTCTGGCTTGTATAGCTCAGTCCACTTAGGAGATCGCCTCGGTTAGGAAGCAAGCTCCTAATATTCATATGCACTATTTTTAGTCCCTATTCCCATTCCAGGTGGCGGGAATATTAGAGATCAGCTTAGATGGCCCAGGATTGAGCTCAATATCTCCAGCCATGAGAAGTGAGAGTAGGGCTAGCCAGGGAGGAACAATCTTCGAGCGGCCTACCTCCAGGCCTGTGCATGCTTCGGACTTTCTTCACCCTGACCGTACACATAAGGCATCTAGTGTCAAGGCTAAGGACAGTACCATAGTGCATTACCTTAGTTACAAGTAGGTTGGAAAAGGAGAAATCAGTATCATCATGGGAGGAGGGCCACAACCCTGGGTCAATAAATAGGCTAGGAGTCGAGGTAACACAATAAAGGAGGACTAGCCCCAGGGCCAGTATCATAATTTCTTTTTGTCTGCCCATAATTATATGCCCAGTCCTTAGGCTGATTTTTCTCAGCCACTTTACAGCCTTGATAGTCACTGTCTGTGCAGGATCCGGGCTGCAAGAGTAAATGTAGGGCAAAACCCGAGGATGCTGGCAGCTATCATTTTGATGGCCATGTGTCTGTGTATTTTCATTTACTTCCCTGAGATACAGGGGTTGGGGAAGAAACTACAAATAATATGAAAAATGTATAATGATTTGCATACTTGCAAGAAGAAAGGATAAACTTTGCTGAAAGGGAAATCAAGTACAAGTACAACACGGTACAAACTGTGCAGGAATCAGTCAGGTGCAGTCACCGTAGAACGCAATTATGGGAGAACGACAGTCAAAATTTATATTACTGGTGCATGGGATAGGAGGCACTGTAGAAGGAGAGGCAATAAAATGCACAGACATGGGGCTGGCCCAGCAGTGCTGAGACACCACACCTCATGCCATGCCAGTGACCTGGGTTCGGGAATGAGCCTGGGTCTGTGGGGTCAGTGGGAAGAGGGTGAAGAGCTGGACTGAGTGTCATGAGGTGGCTCTCCTCTCTTGGGGAGGGATGTAGGGTTCCACAGCTCTTATCTGTGCTCTGCATGCAATCCTATATCACAGAACCCACCAGGTCTGCCTATGTTACCAGATCCACCTGCCCCATCACCAACAACAGGCCTACCCCTCCACAGGATCTGCCACCTCAGGTTCATCCATTACCAGGTCGGCCTAGGCCCGCGCTATTGCCAACACTGCCCACTCTGTTGCCAACACCTCAAACTCATCCATTTCTGGGTCCAACTCTGTCCGCCCTGTTGCCAGGACAGGCCCTGCCTGACCCACTGAATTTACCTGTTTCCATTTCGCCTACCTATGCCGCCAAACCTTCATGCCCCATACCTGGCAGATTACCTAAGATTACTTACTCCACAGGCTCTACCTACTCCGTTGCCCCCAATAATTGAAGAAATGGACCCGGAGTTCGAAGGTGTGGTGACCAGATGGATTACTGCAAACATTCCACCCCGCAGACGCTAACACTAAAATATAGTCAAGACAGCAATGCTTGGGCAGTAGCTTGCTATTTTTTAATTGATAATTAATAATAGAGTGCAGTGTGTTTTGATCCAGTAGTGATTAATTAACATTTATGATCTGTTATTTACTAATAGTTTTCAGTGTGTATTGATTCTGTATTAATCAATTAGAAATTTATAATCTTATAGATTATTTCTGTGTGTTTTAAAACTCATGTACTTAGTTTAAATTTTTTATTTTTTTTTCTGGTACCCTTAAGCAGAATAAATAAGTACGGAGGGTAGGCTTGTAATTTTCCAGACATGCTGTGTCCTCATGAGCACTGAGAGTGACCTCTCCAACTTCCAATGTCTGTTGGTGACTTTCCACTGGTAACCACAGGCAATTTACTTTTACCTGCTCGGCCTAACCATGAGGGGTTAGCAAGCGGCCAACCCTGTCCTGTTGATATAATACATGGCTGCTTGAGCAATCACAACCAATCAACCCAGTCCTGTTAGGTGGATAACTGACCACATGGGCAGTCAACCTTGTCCTGCCAAGTAAACAACTAACCACCACAAGGGATCAGCTGTTCACTCCTCAACCACAATGAGGGGCCAGCTGTTCTCACCCCTGTCGAAGGTGTGACCTATCTCACAGTTTTATTTTTAACCTCTGGGAAAGTTCCCTGGCCATCGGTATACCATTACGTCAAGGCCAGGTTCCAGCCCAAATATTTTCTGCCTTGGCAAGAAGTATTTAAGTCCTCAACAGCCCCAGCCAAGGTAAGGTATCTCAGAGGGAGAACCACGAGTCACCTTAGCTCTCAGGATCTCGTAAGGACATCAGTTTGTACTGGTTGGTGAGTTTCGTTACCTTCACCCCAGGCTTAGGAACTGGGGCTGACATATGTCCTCAATATATTTTATTTCATTTATTGGGACAAGGAAATTATTTTCTGCTCTGCACTGCTGTTCAGATGAAATTGTAATTGCATTTTGAATAATAACTTTTGTTCATATTAATGCCAAAACTGCTTTGTAAACTTTGAACATTCATATCAAAAGTAAACAACAAGCTACTTATCCACCCATTTCCTTCTCTCCCTACCCCCCCACTTTTTCCCCTCCCCTCTTATTCTATCTGGGCACACTGACCACCCCCATCTCTATGCTCCTACCTTGTCATGTCCCTCCCCCACCCATCACCAGACAAGGTCTCCCGAGCCCGAGGAACCGCTACCTCACACCTCTACTGTCCCCTACTCGCCACCTATCCTGGCCTACTTTTACCCTCCTCCCTCTCTCTCTCTTCCTGTACACCAGCTCTGCTCAGTAGCTATTCAACTTGTCAATCCATTGTTACCCTGTCCCCTCTGCTACCCAGATCTAGGACCTGTACTGTTATTAGTTTCTAGCACCTGTATATGCCTGTAATTCTATGTAACTGTATTTGCTCTCTGTTTTCTGTGTTCTGACGTGGAACCTTTGTAAATGAGTTTGTAGCTCAAAGGCTGTAATCCAAGAATTCGATAAATAAATAAATAAAAACATTTTTAATCATGAATCCTGATTTTGGTATTCCTTCTCAATTTAATATAATAAGACTTACAACAATGAGTTTAGAACAAAATAACCTTAAAAGTAAGACAGGTTTAGATTTCGGCTTCATTGGTCACGCCGGTACGCTTAAGGTAACAGTCCCAGGTTACATCCACATGTTGAACTGTACAGATTTTACATGCACTGAACCATTACACAAATATTTGGGATGGTGTTTCATGGATTCTAAGAGGAAACATTGGTGTAAAATATATGATTGTCCCAGACATCAATTAACAGATGGATTCAAAGTACATGTAAAAATATTTGAGGAACTAGGAAAGATTCATAGTCCACTGATAAGTATCCATGCCCATAAGGGGACTTTAGATTTTAATGAACGCATAGCCTTTATAGACCGAGACCAAATCGTCTTAGTCAATCAAGTGTCGGATAGGATAATTGTGGCAGGTGCCCTGGGTGAAGACATAGGTGCCAATCTGCCAACTTGCTGTGTCTCCATTCCAAACAAACTTTATCCTGACCTGGCCCAACTAGTGGATAATTTAAAAAGATGCCATGCTCTACTAATGGATGACTCGGAGGAACTACCAGTCTCCGAAGGTCACGGTGAGAACCGTGTACATGAGACTGTGCAAGGAAGTTATACCAGAGAGCCAGAAGGCACCCCTTTTAACTCAGCTGCCTCCCAGTTGAGGATGGGTGGCAGCACCAAGCCATATGGGAGCCCTGGCAGTTGCCAGGGCTGGTGTGAAAGGGGCTAGTTCTGGCACCACAGAGTGCATGCACGCCTCCACACACATGCGTCACCATGTGTTGGGGTCCCAGGACTGGGGAGAAAAAGTATGAAAATAAAATGATAAATAGAATATAGAAAAAAAAAATACACAGACATGGAGATCCCCAGAAGCTGCAAAATAAGTAGGCAAATGTAGAAACAAAGTCCTAATAATGAACAAGGGAAAACATGTCAATCAATCAAGTCTTTATTTATCTAGGCGAACACCATTGAGCAGGCTCATTTACAAGGTGAACCTGCATTACACAAGGTCAAGAATAACACTTTTATGTACAGATAATAAATAGACATAATTATACAGAAATAGAAAAAAAAATACACAGAGCAATACAAGTATTTCAGGTATAGGGTTAACAAGGTTAGGGAGAATGGTATGAGAATGGGTATTAAAACATTATGAAACAGCCAGCATATTAAAACATTTTTCAAACAGCATGGCATATAATTGGTCAGGACATATACAAACTTAAGGGGCAGATATGGAGGGGAGGGGTACAGGACTACAGCTGTTCTAGGAGGGGTGCTATGGTAGATGGGCAGGGGACATATATGTTAGGAGTCTGAGGGTAAGAAAGGTAGTGGATTAGCAGAAAAAAGGGGGGGTATAGATGGAGACAATCAAGGGGCCGGGTTAGGTGGAGATGTAGTGGGCAGGTAAGCAGTAGGCACCCCAGCAGGCTAAGCGTGCTGGAAACAGCTGCATAGCTCCTTAACAGCCTTGGCATACAAGGTCTTGAAGGTGATAAGACTAACTGGGAGACTCAGTTTCATAGATTTCTGTAGTTTGTTCCAGAGTGAGGGCAACACAAAGCCTATGGCTACTCTCCCAAAGCGTGTATTGGCCCTAGGTACCTTCAGTAGAAGCAGAAAATAGCTTCTCAGTGCATAAGTGCCTACCATGTATAACAGCAAACAGTAGGAAATGTGTAGGGGTAATCTGTTGGCAATAGCTCTGTAAGTCCAGAGAGCTGCATTTCTATTCCTTCTGTACTGAAGGGTGGTCCACCCCCACAGCTGCATATAAGGAGCAGTAGTGGGTGGTGATAGGTAGGCCAGTTATGAATCTCAAGGCTCTGTGGTATAAGGTGTCCAGTTTAGTAAGACAGGAGGCATTACACTGACTATAAATGAAATTGGCATAATCAATTAGGGATAGAAACTTGGACTGAACTAACTGCATCTTGACATCTTTGGTCAGGTGGTGGTTTATCCTAAAGAAGAGACGAAGCCTCTGCCTCAACTTTTTCAGCAGATCCTCGACATGCTCCATGAAGGAGAGTCTATGGTCTAGCCAAACCCCTAGGTACTTGAAATTTGTAACAAATTCCAACCTCTCTCCTAGTAAAGTGTTTATGGGAGGTAAGGAGCCAGAGATAGCAGGGGTTCGCCGAATGAGTAGCTGAAGAGAACAGCATAGCTTTTGTTTTTTTGGCATTAAGAGTTTTTTATTCAGGAGCTGATTCTGCAACAAGTTGAATTCTGTTTGTAAATCTCCACAGGCGGCTTCTGGAGTTGGACGGCTTAGGTACAACACTGTATCATCAGCGAAAAGGTGACTATTGGCCTCCTTAATGCCAACATCAATATTGTTTATATAAATGGCAAACAACAGAGACCCCAGGATGGATACCTGTGGAACGCCTCTCCTTAGTGGTTTGAGTGGAGAGAACTCCCCTTCGGCCTTGACCTGCTGAAGCCTATCTGTAAGGTAATTATTGAACCAGCACAGAGAGGTCGAGTCCAGACCTATCACTTTTAGGGTGGAAAGAAGCAGGCAGTGGTTGACAGTATTGAAGGCCTTGCTAAGGTCCAGGAACACGGCACATACAAAATTTTTGTTTTCCAACTCTTGTTGCCAGTCATCAGTCACTTTGGCCAGAGCCGTATTGGTACTGTGCTTAGCTCTGAAACCAGACTGCATAGGGTTTAGAAGGTTCTTGTTATCTAGGTAAGTTCTTAACTGAGCATTCACAATTTTCTCCAGCAGTTTTGACAATATTGCTAGGAGAGATATCAGCCTGTAATTATTTAGGTCACAGGGATCCCCTGATTTAAACAGAGGAATGACGTGGGCAATTTTCCATAGGTGTGGAAGAGTCCCCTGGGACAAGGACAAGTTAAATAGGTGTGTGATTGGTACAGCTAGGACATGGTATGCAATCTTTAAGAAGTAAGGGTTGAGAGAGTCAGCACCAGTGCTTGTCTTGGTGTCCAACTGTAGAAGAAGGTCTTTGACCTCTTTCAACAAAGTAGGAAGGAATGAGAAGACCGCATTAGGGGTGCTAGGTTCAGGAATCTGTGCACTAACCTGAGAAAGTAACACAGATGCTGGTGAATTGCTGAATGCTAGGCCTGCCGTAACAAAGTGGTTGTTGAAGGCCTGGAGAATCTCCTTGCTATCGTTGATAGTAACATTGTCAAAGATGATTTTCGAGGGAAGTACATTTCCAGCTGTATGACCAGACAGCTCTTTGATTGTGAACCAAAATTTAGCTGGGCACCTTGAGGCAGAGTCCAGCTCAGAACGGTAGAAGGTGGTCTTAGCCTCTCTAACCACTTTGGTGCAGGACTTCCTAGCCTTCCTGAAGTGCCACCTATCCTTGGCAGTTTTTGATTTGCAAGCTTTTTTCCAGAGTTTATCTCTCGCTAGTAATGCAGCCTTGAGTTCAGCAGAGAACCAATGGCAAGTTCTGGTCTTTATGTGGACTTTTACCAAAGGAGCATGTTTATTTATGGCACAAGACACTATTTAATGAAAAAGGTCATATGCCATACTGACCGATATGGCTAGGTAAAAGTTCTGCCAGTGTATAGACAATTTTAGCTCACAGATGTAGGCAAATGGGTCAAAGTTGCATCTGGACCTTCTGGTGGAGAACTTAGATGTGGAGGGGGGATTGGAGTCAGATCTTGCACCAGCAATGAAGCAGTGATTGCTGACATCCGAGAAAAATATTCCAGCGTAAGAAAAGGACTGTGGCTTGCTTGTGAGAAAGACATCCAATGGGGTGCTATTCCTGGGGTTTTTCTTGTTAGGACCCGTAGGTTCTTCAATGAGTTGTGTGAGCCCAAGAGAGTCACAGAAGGACTTGAGTGGTAAGGAAGCCTTGAATAACCAGTTGTAATTGAGATCCCCTAGAATAATAGTTTCGAAGGTCTCATGTCCCATAATAGTCGATAGGTGAGACAGGAGCTGGAACCCAGCAGATGGAGGCCTGTGACACCCTATAACCCTGATAGCCATTGAGCTGGATGTTTCAACCTTAAGGGGCAGACATTCAAAGCCATTTGCGATGGAGGAGGAGTCAATGGTAATGACCGTATATTTGTCCTTGACATAAATGGCTACCCCACCACCCCTAGTTTGCCTGTTGGCTCTGAACAACCAATAGTTAGGGATGTTGACTCCCCTGTCAGGGGTAGAAGATCGGAGCCAGGATTCTGAGACTACCAGCACATCTGGTTCGGTGTGAATGACCCAGGTCTGGATCGATGTAAGCTTTTTTAAGAATCTGCAAACATCAACGTGCATAAAGCTCATTCCTCTAAGCCTTGTAAGGTCAGACGGAGATGACATGTACAAGGACTGCTCACACGTAACCCCCCCTTACAAATGGGGGTTCCCGAAAAGTCTTCCTTGAGCTTGCCTAAATGCTCACTGCCAGGCTGGTGTCCTGCGTTTTAGCAGTTTAAATGTGATTACCAGAGAGTGCCTGAATAGCCTTTGTGCACTGTCTCTTTAAGAGCTGCCTGGATTGCAGTCATAAGTAATCTGAGAGGGATCTCTGTTGAAAGATGTAACTATTTGCTGAAACTCAATTAGAGCGATAATGATAATGTAGTTTGTCTAACCTGCCTTCTTTGCAGCAAGGACTGTTTTGTTTATCCCCACCATTTGGTCCTGGACTGCGAATTGGACCAATCAGTACTGGTGGGACCTAAAATGGAGCCAGACTACAGGAGCTGTCTGGAGTCAAAATCTGTAGGAATTGTAGTTTTGGGCTTTTGGCGCCTTTTTGCACCTGAAGGGGGAGCTTCTGTTCTGACTGACAAATGAATCAGCCAGCCAAACCTTTTGGATCTTGGGGAAATTCCCAGGCTTGCAGTCTGAGTCAGATCTAAGTTGGGAGCTGAAGACGCAACATGCTTGGGACAGTCAAGCAGCCATCTGAGTAGTTTCGCATGGGAGAACTGTGAAAAGACCTGAGTTGTGGCCTGCCTGTCTGCCTGCAGCCCCTGAGAGGGAGAGAAGAGAAGAGAATTATTTCAGACTAAATCCAAGTTTGTGAGAATGAAGTAAGCCACTGATTTTTTACCAGGCTCATACCTGAAGAAGACTGAAGATTTTGCTGAATGCGATCAGCCTGTCAGAATTTCCAGCTGCTTTTGAATTCCCGGTTTGTGCAGAGACTTTGCGATCATGACTGGAGAGCGGTTTGCCTGGTATAGTAGAATTTCCTTACATGTAAATGTGCTGTGTATTGAAAGTGGGTCGTGATTTGGTTCCCCACTGTGTGAACTGTGTTCTACTTGCTGGAAGCTTTATACAGCCTAATCAGACTGAATCCGCGTTCATCTCCATTCAGCCTGGGCCATGCCGTGCTGGCCCTGCCAGACTACCCCACTGCACAGAGAAAGCCACCAACAAGAGACCTGCCTGGGGATCAGCCCCCTGCTCCATGCTTGAACAGGAATGATGCCTCGGTGAATCGTGTGGGCCCTGCTTCTCCTGGCACTCCAGATTAACCACCTTCTGTCTCAATTTTCGTCCTGCCTGTGTCCAGTCTTTGGTATCGTGAGTAATCATCAGGGTAGCTCTTTGCAACAACAGCCTAATCTAAATGTGTGTCACCTGATTGTCTTGTTGTTTTCTTTTCACCAAACTGAGCCTTCTGGCTCCGGATTACAGATAGTGTATGTTGTGCACGTTGTTTTCTTTCATCACAGGGCCCCAACCAGCTGCAACGTTCCTGGCTAGCCCACCAGTCTCCATCTGGGTACCCAGAGTGTGTGACTGTTTATGGACCCTGAAGTGCATGCATAACTGTTTGATTGATAGAGCCTTTAAGCAAATTCACCTGATTACGCCCCTCCTTTGTTCAAGTGCCTTAAATAAATCAGATCTAACTCTTTTTTGCATCTACCCTGACTGCAGTTTCAGTTTGTGCAAGAGTACTGTACTGCTGTTATCTGCTGTGTATAACCTTGTTTTACATGGGGTCCCCAGGGCCGAGCCAGAGGAAAGCCCTGGTGGTAAGTGCAAACAGTGTGGGTACTTGTGTGGTGTATCAGGGGTATTGTGAAAGGGATTATTGTGTCTTGTTCCGGCCACTAGTAAGGAAAGAGGGGGTTACAGTGTCCCGGAGGGCTGTGCCCAGGTTAGGTTGACCACTACCAACCCTGACCTCCGAGTGGAGGCACCTGTTTCAGAACTCAGGCCCCTTAACCTGCTACTAGCCAAGCAGGCAGGGGTAGTATCCCTTTGGATAGTGCCACCTAGGGATTACACACACAAACACTCCGCACAACATATGTTTCTAAAGTTTTACCATAGTTCTCCTTTAAAGGCTTGAGGAACTGTTTGTCCGAGAACATACTGGTGTGCAGACTGCTTCCCAAGGCAAGGTTATTCCAGACCTGAGGGAGTCTGTGACTAAAAGCAAGCTGGTCAGATTGTTGCTGTCACCAGGGAATGAGAAATCTGTTATCAGAGATAAGGTGGGATCTGAGGCAATTTTTTAGAGGTAGAAGAAAAAAAGGGCAGATTAGATGGGTCTCTTGGTCCTTATCTGGCAACAAATTCTGTTTCTATGTGTGGTAGCAAATATTGTGACTAGATGGAGCAGCAGGGATAAGCAAGCTACACAGATGATTGGGGGGGGGTTCATTAAACTAGAATTTGACGCATGGAATGATAGATGCTGCTCGAGTCTTGGGAAACATGTACTATAACAAATAGAAAGGTTCCTAGAGACATTCCCTGAATTACAGACCTGATAAACTATTGACACATTTTTCGCATGATTTAAAGTGGCTTAAATATCAAATATGATTTTCAATATTTGAACACTAGCATTTTAAGTAAATACGGAGCTGCCAAAGGTTGGAGCAGGTCGCTTTTTATTCATCGCACCCACAAATGTGTTTCAGACTGGATTAACTGTTCCGTTGCCCTCCATTTGCAAATGGTAAGAAAGTGAGATGTGAGGACCTGCCTGTAGAAACCTATAAAACATCCTGCAAGTGATGTGCCAAGATCCATTGGGGGGTGAAGCTTTCCCTGAACTTGTCAGTTCGTCATTCAGTGGTAGATCCCACAGTGAGGTTCAGGGGTTAAAACTTCATTTTTGACCATCTCCATACCTCTCAATCCCCTGCTCCAAATATCAGGAACTCATAACCAAAATCAGGGACACGTCTTAAAATGAAGCTGTTATAATAAGTGGTTTGTGATAATTACATTTTCTGATAGAAAAAGAGACAGTAAATTTATCAACTGGTATGATTTTTTTATACAGTTATTTGTTCGCCGTCACCTCCTCCTCCCACCAACTGGTGACGGGGGCACATATGCATTTTTTGTAGGTTTTCTCCTTGACCCGCTAAGGCCCTGGCACATGGCCGTGAGAGCTTGTGGAGTCACACTTCTCACCCTATGGTGCCAGCTCAGCCCCTTCCACCTCCTGTTACTTTGCCGCCCCCTCTCCACCTGCACTACCCACCGGACCTCCACCCGATGGGTAGCGGAACTACAGGGGGTGCCAACCCACCACACCACCCTCAGGAGAGGAGAGCTGCCCGCCAGCATGCCCAATCCTGCTCCATCCTCCCCCCCCTTCGCCGGCACCCCGATGACCTGAGGTTGTTCTCTAACCCGGGTCACCGGTGTAGCATGGGATAAGGCATCTAGCCCCTCAACCCTCTGTGCCACCGGGCCAGTATCTGGTATGATTTTTATGATTCAAATCTTTACTCTTCAGTGGCACAAATGCCCAATTTTGGAGGGATAGAGGAAATTTATAATGCAAAATCAGGCATGTCCCTGAAAATCAGGGCCAGCTGAGAGATATGATGTTCATTTGCACCAGCTACTGCCAGATTATATCACAGTTAAAAAAAGGGTGATTTTTCTCCTAATGTGTTTCTGTTTTTTCTCTTAAAGAGGAACAGTCAGCACAAAGAGCACCACATCCCAGTGTGGAGCTGGTCCCAATTTATACCTTGTGTCCAATACAATAGTTTTTTTGTTTGCAGCTGCGCAAAGCGAACATATTGCATGATAGTGCATTTGGGAAGTCTGTCACTGTCAATCCAGTGCAGGGCAGTCTGCAAGAGGCTCGACAATGTCAAACCAATCATCAGCCAGGCTGATCATGGCACTCTTCTGAACTTGATGGGTGGAAATTTCATTAAGTTCAAACAAGAGAGCCACCGGTATCCCAGGGGCCTGTGCGGCACTTTGCTTTGATGTGCATGATGTCGCCCAGCAAACAGCTGATTGACATCATAATCAGCAAGCACCTTGTCCAGCTCCCCCCTGCAATGCGACTCACTGCACATAACCCCTGCTCCACCTCCATTTGCCCCTTTAAAACAGCCCCACCCTCTGCCAAGTACTCCTCCCACCTTCCCGTCACTTCCTGTGCCCCTGCCCATTTTAAAACAATCCCATCCTCTGCTAAGTATCCACTTCATCACCCTGCCATTTGCCATGCCCATAAAATATGAACCTGACACTGGGGTGCCCAATCCCCAGTGTCAGTACCTGAAATAATGAAAATCATCTCTCAATGTCTTTTTACATTTTTTTATTATGCCCGTAAAAAGGAAAACAGTCCACTGATGTCTGTTACCACCACCACCCCCACCATCATTACCCAACCCCCATTCAACCCCCCCTCACTCAGCATCCAACACCCCACATATCCCCTTACCCCTTGCTTACCTACCAGAGGTCCAATGCCATAATCCTCTCAGGACCAGGGACACGTTTTCGCTCTTCAGTGCTGTACTGGGATGGAACTGAGGAAATCAGGTAAGCTACAATCAATGTATTTCAATGTTTGCACTCCCCTCACCTGCCCCTGGCACATTGCTCTTCATGCGGTTAGGGGATCAGGCGCAGGTGTTGCACACCCCCCTTGGTGCATCCCACACAGGGACGCGTAGGGTGCTGAATGGCTGCATGTCCCAGATACGCGTGCATAGCCACTCCACTCCAATAGTGCATAGGGCCCAATGTATTTCAATGCATTTTGAACTTGTACACAGAATTCAGCCATTTTTAATATTGTTCCAAAAATGTTTAACATGGCCTTTTTGGGACCCCACCTCACGAACAAGGTAGATGAAAGTTTTCAGATCCAGCCGGAAAGGTAGTTTTGCAGCCGCTCTGCGAAGTAACCTTCTGGGCAGGATGTGAAAATGTTCTTTTACTGAGTTCATGAGGTCGAGTCAGAAGAAGACAGTGCTGAAAATGTTGGGTCAAAATATTAAAAAGCAACAAAGTTATGAAGGTACATTGAAATGCTCACTCATAACTTTGGTAATTCTTCAATATTTTGACCCTAGATTTTCAACATAGCCATTTTTTCACACCACCTCATGAACATGACAGGTGCCATTTTTCAAATCCTGGCCAAAATGTGTTTTCATACTTGTGGTGCAAAATGACATTTTGGCCAGTATTTTATAGATGACACATGTCATTTTCAGAAGGGGGATCATAAAAACACTATGTTGAAAATGTGGGGTCAAAATGTCACAGAACAAGGACATTATGAAGAAATGTTGAATTTTTTCAATTTAAGCCCTCAGTTTTCGACATGACCTCATATTATCCCACCTCATAAACAAGACGGGTAATTTTTTTAAATCTCTGAAATAAGTTTTCGCATTTGCTCTGTAAAGTCACCTTTCAATGGTGGGGTCATAAAAGGACTGCTGAAAATTTGGTGTCAAAATGTCAAAAAACAACAGTTGTGAAGAGACGTATAATGTTTTCAACGTTTACTCTTAACTTTGTGATTTTTGCAGACTTTGGTCCCAAATGTGCTCTTATAGCCCTTTTGGTGCCCACCTGATGAACATTTAGCTATTGAAATGTTTCACCAGGAGGGCACATTGAACAACAAGTTGCTCATCTTACAGTGCGACCTGGGGGGAGGGGTTACATAGGGTTGTGAAGGATGATCAGTTACAATAGTATGTGGGTAGTACAAAAAATACAACATTGTAAGATTGTGCTACAGTTGGAACACAAGGTGTTGTACAATAAACAGTAGAGGAACATTGGATAAATTACAATACATGTCCAAAATCACACAAAAGAACATATGAACGTACAAAACCTATAGAACCATTTATAGTGCATGAGTGTACCAGAAGCAGGCTCGAGGTAGTACGCGAGTGCTGTTGGAGTAAAAGGATGGGGTTAGGTTGTGCACACTGGTGACCCAGAAGGGGAGGTGGAGGAGGGGGGGAGAGATAAGAAATGAATATGAGGAGAAGGGGTAGCCATTTCCTGATTTCCCCCTTCAGGATGTTGAGAACCTTGCCGGGGGGGTGTCATGGTAGGAAGGCAGAAACTGGGGATAGGTATTAAGATGGGTTAAAGCAGGAACAGCTGAGGGAAAATAAATTGTGTAGGGCAGAGGTAAAGGAGTAGTTGGAGGAGGAATGTCATATTTCAGGGGGCAGGGAATTCTAGATTTTAGGGAAACGATGGGCGAAACCAGTCTGACTGATGAGGGTGGAGCGGCGAGGGACCATCAAGGTGCAGGCGTCATTTGATCTGAGAGAGTGGGTGGGGGAGGTGGAGTGGACAGAGAGGATGAGAGATAGGAGGGGAGCCCCTTGAACCAGAATTTGGAGGTTAGTTTGGCACAGTGAGAGATGTGTCTGTGGGAGAGTGGAAGGAAGGTTAGAGAGCGGTAGAGTTCACAGTTGTGGAAGCGGGAAGGGGAGTCTATAGCAAAGTGGCAAAAGGAGTTAAAGAGAATGTCCAACTTGGGCAGGGAAGATATGGGTGCAGCACCATAGACTACGTCTCAGTAGTCAAAGATGGAGAGTATCATCTTCTGGACAATTTCGCGCCTCACAGTTTGCGGGATGCAACTATGATTCCTGTACACAGCACCAAGTTTGGGGCACAGCTTCTTCAGGATAGCATCGATATGCACAGAGAAGTTGAGGTTTTGGTTCAGCCAATTTCCCAGATATCAAAATGAAGAGGTGTCCTCCAAGATGGTCCCATCAAGGGTGTGGAGGGTGGGTAGGGCTAGGAGCCTAGAGAGTTTCTGCCTGGTGCCAAAGGTAATTGATACTGTCTTCCTGGCATTTAGAAAAAGCTGGTGAAAAGCAAACCAGAGCTGAACTTGGTTGAAGTCATGCTGTAAGCTGATTTGCACGGCAGCAGGGTTTATAGCTGGAACTGTACAAAACAGTATCATTAGCATACATATGGATAGAAGAGGATGAGCAGGCTGTGGGAAGATCATTAAGGAAAATGGAGAAGAGTAGAGGACCAAGCACTGAGCCCTGGGGGACACCAGTGTTGATGGGAAGTGGAGGGGAGATGGAATCAAGGATTCTCAATGACTGGGTCCTGTCAATGAGGTAGGATTTAAACCAGTTGGTGGCTGATGGAGCAAGGCCAGCTGAGAAGAGTGAATCAAGAAGCAGAGGATGGAAAACAGTGTTGAAAGCTTTGGGTAGGTCAACAAAGATGGCCGAGGTAATCAGACCATCATCCATCCCTGACAGAATGGATTCAGTAAGCCTGAGGAGGGAGGTGGTGGTTGTTGAGTGGTTCTTCTGAAAACCAGATTGGAAGGGGGGGGGCGAATAAGGAGGAATCAGAGAGGAATGGTGAAAGTTGGAGAGAACTAAATGTTCTTGAAGTTTGGCAAGGGTAGAAAGGAGGGGAATGGGGTGATAGTTACCAGGAGTGGATGTGTCACCACTCTTGGGGAGAAGAAGGACTACAGCATGTTTCCAGGATGAGGGTACTTGGGCAGAAATAAAGGACAGGTTAAGAATTAAGGAGGTAGAATAAGCAATTGCAGGAGCAGAAAGGTAGAGAAGTTTAGGATCAAGCTCATCTGGTGAGGAGCCTTTAGAGGGGTTGAGGGATAGGAGAGCATTAAGAGCTTCGTCAGAGGAGATAGTAGAAAAGGAAAAAGGGGAGAGGTAGACACTGGCTGAGGTGAAGGGTTGAAGTTAGTAGGTGGCAATGGGGACAGGGAATTTAGAAGAAACGTGTCGCATGAGGTGTAGTAGGCACTAAATTCATTGGCGACAGAGCCAGGGTCAGAAACTAGGGAGTTATTTATTGTGAGAACTGGAGCGGGAGGGGGGGAGAACAGGCCATGAACTCCCCCCCAGAGTTTAGATGGAGAGTTAATGTTAGTCAGGAATGAGGAGTTAAAATAATCAGACTTAGCAGTCTAGTAGCTTTAGTACATGAATTGCAAAGCAGTCTATACTTGGTGTAGTCATTTGGTTGTTTAGTAGATTTCTGTTTTCTCCAGACCTGGTCACACTCCCTGAAGCAGGCCAGAAATTTGGGGGTGATCCAAGGGAGGTGAAGCCCACGGACTCTGGTTTGTCTGACAGGAGCAAAGACATTCCAGGTGGCAATGAATTTATCCTTAAATTAGTCAAGGGCTTGGTCAACAAAAATGGCAGTGGAGAGGGGGGCCCAGTCAGTGGAAGTGAGTGCAGAGCTGATTGGGGTAAGATCTAAGGATTTAAAGGACCAGAGCTGTATGATTTTAGGGGGAGGTTTGGGGCGATGACCCTTAAGTGCAATGAAAATGGGGTTGTGGTCACTAAGGGCATCGGGGAGGAGACCAGACTTAATGACACGGTGCAGGTGGGTTGTGAGTGCCCAGTCAAACAGGGTGTGGTTTTGTGTTTTGGGATTAGGGCATGTGGGCTCAAGTGACCGAGGGTTGAATGCTTGGGCAGCAATAGATGCCAGCCACAAAGACTGGGACTGAGAAAGGAAGGGTAATGAGGGTGACAAGGGCTTCACAGGTAGCTGGGATGGAGGTAGACAGAGTGGTAGTAAACTGCAGTGAGGACAGGATATACATGGCCACTCCCCTTCCGTGACTCGATAGATCTTGTCTGGAGATGGAATACCCATGGATAGCAATGGCACTGACGGGTGTCATTTTTCAGATCCTCTTGTTACATGATTTCACAGTCCCTTTGTGAAACAACCTTTAGACAGCATTTAAAAAAATCTATCTGTCTTAATCATAACATGGGGTCATAAAAAGAATGTTGGAAATCTATCAAAATGTCATTCAAAACATCAAAAAAAACAACTAAGTTATGAAGAAACTGACTTGTTCTAATGTTTACTCATAACTTTTTTTTGTAGATTTTGGCACCTAATGTTCAGCATATCCATCATGTTACGCCCCGCCTCATGAACATGACAGGTGTCATTTTTCAAATCCTGTTTTCACAGTGGCATTGCAAAATCACCTTTCAGATGGGATTTAAAAAATTCCATCTGTCTTGATCACAACTTCAGGTCATAAAAAGGCTACGTTGGAAATTTGAGAGCAAAACCTGAGAGCCCACTGAAAATAAGATAATGCCTGTCAGCTGGCCTGTCTTGGGCAAATACAATCTTAAAATGTGTAAAAGCAGGACACCACTGAAAATAAAATACTACATTTCATCTGGTCTGTCCTTGGTAAATATATTGTAAAAATGTGTAAACCCTGGACCCCAGTACAGCAGAGCCCCCACTGAACTGAGCATCTATACTGCTCTATCCTGGGAAAAGTTCATAGTAAAAGCTAGAACCCACTGAAAATGGAACGTGCATTTCAGTTAAGCTATCCTTGGTAAATACATTATCAAAATGGGTAAAAACAAGACCTCACTAAAAATAAGACATTGCATATTAACTGTACTCTCCTGGCTAACTACTGTGTAAAATTAGAAAAAGCAGGTTCCCACTCAAAATAAGATAGCATCTGAGCTGTGCTGTCCTGGGTAAATACAATAGAAAAATGTGTCAACGCAGGACCCCTTTGAAAATGAGATACTACATCTCAGCTGGGTTATCTTGGATAAATATATTGCAAAACTGTATAAAAACAGGACCCTACTGCTCAATCCCACTAAAAAGGAGATGTTCCATCTAACATAATCTGTTCTATTATAAAAGCAGAACCCCTGGGACTGGCCTGGTGGAGCTGAGGGTTGAGGCACTGATGCCACACCTTGTGTCCTGCCCACGACCCGGGTTTGAGAATGGACTCGGTCACTGGGGGTCAGCTGGAGAGGGACGAGACTGAGCATCCAGAGGACTGCTCTCTCTTCCTGGGGAGGGTTTCAGAGACAGCACCACTCCTGTGCAGCTGCTGGCGGCGTCCAGAAACACTACAGGAACACGCGGTGCTTGCAACTGCTGGGGTGGAGTGTCAGTGTCAGCATCCACGCCATGGACATCATTGCATGGCCACACTCTGAGGGTGTAACCACAAGAGGAAAAAGCCCTGGTGATCTAGCGGAGGTGAAGGGGGTCCAGGACCTGTCCACATCCCAATTCCAGACCTGCCTCCCTGGGCTCCAGCTTTACCGGCATCCGAAGCTGACCCTCTAACTTCAGATAGGTCACCGGGCAGGCGGGGAGGTTGATCTGGGGGCTGGTCAAGCTGAGGAACCAAAGGGCCATCCCAGTAGGAGACCAGAAGAGAGGTTTCAGGTAGGGAGTAGAGACAGAGTCAGGGATATCCTGGAGAGATGCCCTAGATCCAAAGAATAAAGAAAGTGTACAAAAAAAAAAGCAGAACCTCACTAAAAAAGAGATTTCGACTCTCTCCCCTACTATCCTGGTAAATACAGTATAAACTGAAAAAAAAATCAGGACCCCATTGCAAATGACATTACATCTCTTCTGGTCTGTTTTGGCTAAATCAAAATTTATGCAGGCAGGACCCAGTACAACATGCAAGCGAACATTTGACACAGGCAAATTATTTTTCACTTACTTTTTGCTGCAATATAGTAGATTTTATCTGGCTGATTTTTCTGCCCTCCCAACTGATATTTTTTTTCCAGACTGACATTTGCTATAACTTGAAATCCCAGTATTCCCTGCAGGTGATGTCAGAGCTGGGCTGCAGTAGTGGGAGATTCAACAGCCTGCAGTGCTTGTAAGAGCTTTTAGGAGCTCTGATCAGATGTTTGTTGGTCCCACTGTTCTCCTGAAACATTTATTGAAGAAACCTGCTCCCAGACCCCTGTCAGAGACATTCCAAACTAGACCAAAGTTGGTGGGATCTCTAGTTAATGTGTTACATTTCCATGCTCTGCATACAAATAACATTTAGAAATCAATAAAAAAAGGACGCCAGCTTATTGGCGCAGCAGTTGGATTTCCGCCGGCAACCCAGTTTCAGGAATGGACTTGGATCACTGGAGGGCCAGCCGGGGAAGAAGGAAAGGAGCATCCCAGGATGGCTCACCTTCTCTGGGGGGAGGGTGGGGTGCTGGCCACTGACGGAGGCCAAGAGCATAGCAGAATATCTGAGCTTGAGTGGCTGAAGGAGTGGCGGACATCAGCGTATGCCCTGACATCTATGGCACACCACTCCCCAGGGAGAAAAAACAGGAAACTGCCCTGGACAGCCAAATGATGGTCCCTGGCCCCCGCTGCCAGCAGGCCTCAACAACCGACCCTACCTCAGTAGCACCCAGGCCAAAAAGATGAGTGTGCTGGATTCCCCCACCAGTGCCTTCCCTCTCGGAGAAGGGGGACCTGTCTGGTGAAGTGATATACCGGGTTATCCGGGGGGGGGGGCCACGATCTGAGGTAAGTGGCTGGTGTAGAAGGAGAAATAAGCAGTCGGGGGACCTTGGGAGGCCCGAAAGAGTGGTTCACCAGGGAGGAGGAGGATGCAAAAAAAAAAAACAGGACAGCAATAAAATGATTTGTCATTTTAGAATAAATCATGCAAAAGGCAAGATTTGTTCAAGTTTTTGTTCCTAGTCACCAGTAATAGAAAACAGTATAGCGTAGTGGGTAAGAGCTCTGAACTGCAGACCTCAAGACCTGGGTTTGAATCCCACAGCTCCCACTTGCATACTGTATGACCCTAAGCAAGTCATTTAATTTTCCATGTTCTGTGGTAAAGCAAATGGAGACTGGATTTTGAGATTGGTTTCACTCCAATAGGTGTTGAACATTGCATGATGGGTAATTTCAACAGTGGACTTGCCCCTCGGTTATTCGAGAACTTTCATGCAAGCATTTTGTGAAGTTAGAAGGGATCAAGCTTTCTTGCCGATGTTAAACATTTGCTCACGTGAAAATGTTTTTCCTACCCATACTGGAAAACAATATATTTTCCATTTATGGCAAAGCAAAAATTGCAAGTATATCAAAGGTGTGTCCCCTTTATGGTACATGTAGCATAAATGGAATATTGCACAAGTATATGATGTAAACGCAACACACACTGCATGGAGATCAATATATGAACCATTTATGAAATATGTATGCAATTGTTTAGACATTGTTCATATTAATTGCAGAAAGCTACATCAAGGCATCACTTAGAGTTAAAACACAAGGCGTCTGTAACCTCCCCCCCCATGAGGGGCATACCTTTATGGCTCCTTGTAGGTGGCACATCAAAGGTGCTAGCTACCGCAAACAGAGCCCAGTGCTTCAGTGCTCCAAGTGAATTGGGAACCTCCTGATCGCTGCCCAGCGGAACCGGACATGTCAACTGGACAACGTTAATTACCAGCTAGGTTTCCAAATTAACTAAGAAAAAACTGAAACCTGAAATAGGTCTGACAGCTTTGGGCTTATTTTGTAGCAGTACCAGCGATCAGGTAACCCATGAAACAGCTTTTCCCTTCACAGCGCTTACACAAGGCAAGACAAGGCAAGTTTTATTTTTATGATGCCCAATCCCGGAATCTTTGGGCGCCTCACAATAAAAATAATATAGGAAATATGTTTAAATAAAATAATAAAATGCAGAGTATTAATACATAATTATAAAATCCTAAAATTCATAATCAAAGTAGAGGTCAGAGATGTTATAGCTCAAACAGTCGGGGGGGGAGAGGGAATACACCGAGAAAGCCAGGCAAAAGAGAAGGGGCCTCCCAGACTGCAGGTGGAAGTGAGTTCCACAGGGTCGGCCCAGTGACACTAAAGGCATGGTCACCCAATGTCTTGAGCCAAACCCTGGAAGCACCAAAGAGGCCCCTAGATGAGGAGCGGAGGGAGCGGACAGAGGTAGCAGGTCTCAGGAGCTCAGTCAGGTAGCCTGGACCCAGTTCATATATGGCCTTAAAGATGAGCAAGCCCACCTTGAAGATGACTCTCCACCTGATAGGCAGCCAGTGCAGAGCACACAGGACTGGGGTCACATGACTGGACCCGGAAAGGCCCATCAGTAACCGAGCCACTGCGTTCTGCACCAGCTGCAACCTGCGGAGGGTCCCTTCCATGACCCCGAAGTAAATAGAGCTGCAGTAGTTGAGCCTAGAGGTAACAAAGGTGTGCACTAGCATTGGCAGGTCTTTGGGCGGAACAAGGGGCTTGATCCTGACAGTGCTCCTCAAGTGGTAAACAATACTTTTGACAACAGAAGACACCTGATCCTCAAGTGTCAATCTGCTGCCCAGCATCATGCCAAGATTGTGCACCTTCGGGGGGACCATCAATGGAGCCAACCCCGAGAAAGTCCTGTGTCAGCTCCAGATGCCCTCCAATCATGCAATCATGCCCACAACTTGGCTCAATCACCAGCACCTCAGTCTTGTCTGGGTTCACAGCCAGCTGGAGGATACCCAGTCATTGATTTTAGCCAGGCAGGAGTTAAGCATGTCTACAGCATCAGATGTTCCGGCAGCATATGACAAATATAACTGGGTGTCATCTGCATAGCAGTGAAACTCCACACTAAACTGCCAAATGATCTCACCCAGGGGCAGCATATACACTGCAAACAACATCGGTGACAAGATCAAGCCCTAGTGTATGCCACATGACAGGGGCACTGGGGAGAAGGAGAAATTCCCCATCACCACCTGCCGCACCCTATCAGATAGGACTCAAACCATTTGATGACAACACCAGCAAGTCCACAGTACTCACAGAGCCAATCGAGAAGCACAAAGTGATCCACGGTGTCAAAAGTGAGGAGAGATAGAGGAGAACAAGAACTGACTTGTCTCCTCTGTCTCTAGCCCTGAGCAGATCATTATGCAACCTAACTAATGCAGTTTCTGTGCTGTGTCTGGCCCTAAAACCTGACTGGAATGGCTCGTAGATGTCAAAGGACACAAGACGATCCTCAAGCTGTTGTGCCGTAAGTTTCAAAACAACCTTGCTCAAAATGGCAGGTTAGAGATACAATGGTAATTCGCCAGGATAGCCAGGTCGAGAGATTGTTTCTTCAGGAGGGGTCTCACTAGGGCCTCTCTGTTTCTTCAGGAGGGGTCTCACTAGGGCCTCTTTCAAGCCCACTGGGAAGATTCCCTCTGACATTGAGCACCGGGTGATCCTGGCAAACACTGGGCCAACAGTCCCAGCACATCTCATTAGGAAATGCATCAGGGCTGGGTCCAGCTCACAGTATATGGGCTTTAGCTCTAAGATCACCTCAATGACCTCAGCCACCTCCACCAGTTTAAACTCCTCCCAGACTGATGGAGTGACTCTCTTCCTCCCAGTTCAACCACTGTGAGGCAATGACTGCCTCAATGATGGAGTTCCCAACCGTATAAAGAACACTCTGTCAGAGAAAAACAGAGCAAACGATTGACATGAAGTGGTTGAAAAGATCTTTCTTGGCTGCAGATAGGCAGGATGAAGCCACCTATCCATAGTCTGAAAAAGCTGAGAAGGTCTGTTTTTCCCTGCAGCAATTTTTCTGGACAGGAATTCTGCCTTCTTATGGGAAATTGCCTCCTGGTACTCACCACACTGAGCACGCAGGGTCAGTTTGTCATCCTCCATCCGGGACTTCCACCAGCAATGCTCCAACTTCTGACCCCTGATCTTCATTGCCTTGAGATCCCCATCAAACCAGGAGGATCTCAAGTGAGAGGATCTGGTTATATATTTACTGGAGCAGCGGCATCCAGTGCTTCAGAAACCACCTATTAAAGGTGGCCACCGCCTCACCGGTGCCAATCACACATGCAGTATCCACCCTAGATAGGTCAGCTAATGCCAGCAGTCCCTCTAGGGATGTCCCTCAAAGGGCGGTAACTCACCATCTCCATAGGGAAGGGGAGGGACTTTCAGGAGGGGGCCATGCAGTGATCAGACCAGGAGACCTGATCAATCTTAAGACTCCCCCCCCAAGACCCAGCAAGAACACCAGATCAAGCTTCTGACCATGTTGTGTGTCGCAGAAGTAATTACTTGTGCTAGGCCAAGTCAGTAGTGTAGCAAATTCTCAGAGGGACTGGGTGCAAGGCGATGTTACAGGGCCCCTCCTGAGTTTTGAATAAATATCAAAATTATGATTTGAACCCCTCAAACCTCGTGGGCCTCAGTGCCACTGCACCCCCTGCACACTTGTAACTACGTCCCTGGGCCAAGTGATGACATTAACTGGAGGAGGTTGTAACTTAATTGCAAGGATTCATCATTGACCCAGGCATTGAGGTCCCCCAGGATTAAACACCTGGAGACTCCAACACTTGGTCCAACATGAAGTCCGCAACCTCCTGCAGGAACCCCCCCCCGACCCAGGGAGTCAGTAAATAAGGAGACTCCCGCAGCCTGCACCTGGACTCCCATGCACTGCCACACACTAAAAAGATCTGAAAGTTCCAACAGAGTACACAGTGAAGCCCAGGCTGGATCTAAACAAAATGGCCACACCCCACCCCTGCGATCCCTCCTTGGACAGTGCACTATGGAATACCCAGATGGGCAGCCACCTCTAGAACTGGGCCAGCATCATCACCTAACCAAGTTTCCATGATGCAAGCCAGGCTGACAGAGGAAATCAAGTCCATGATAATTGCAGTCTTGTTCTTTATCGATCTGGTGTTGCATAGCACCATCCAAAGGGGATTTGTGGGCACTGCTGGCCCCTCAGCTGCCTGCCCACTAAGTCTGGTGGGACCCCTGGGTATGGAACCCAAACACATCTGACCTCTCTCCAGGTTCCATTTAAACCCAGGGCATCTCCTGCACCTGACCACCTCAGTGCTACTCACCTCTCCTCATCTACCCCAGCTGTTCCCTGCTATCGATGACCCGACCACACCCTTGTAATCTGGACCCTTCCTACAGTGATGAGCTGCAATGGAAGGAACTGGGATGTTGACAAAGGGGCAGAGTTCATGTAGCTGGGAGACAGCATAGGTGACTCGTACAGGGCCACGATCCCAATACATCCTTGCCAAGCTATCCTACCCCGACTGAAACAAACAACCAACTGAGGCTTGCCCTTGAACTAGCAAGGACAGCTCACCTCTTAAACGCAAGACTAAATATTTAACACACACACACACACACACACTATACAGTCATTCCACTTTACAAAAAGATTCTAACCAACTAATAAAAGTGGAAGGGTATGGAACAGAGGATGGAAGATGAACTAGATGGGGCAGGGGGTATTTCGGACAGACTGGATGGGCCAAGGGGTTCTTCTCTGCCAACAAAGTTTACATGTTTCTATGTTTCTATTCACACACCACCATCCACTCACCCCCTCCCAAACCATACACTATCTTTCACAACAACCCCACCAATCCCAACAAAGTGAAAAGAGTAATTAAAATATTAAACTTTAAAAAAGGGAGAGCTCAATGGTGTTAAAAAAGGACAGTAGCTGTCAGAGTTTAGTGAGTTTTTATGTTTTTCAGTTTTGTTGACCGGGTCAGTGCACTAGACAAATTCTGCCTATTTTCAGGCACAACCCGGGGGAGGAGAATACAGATGAATTCCAACTGACCTTGAACTAGATTAAGTTGTTGGTGGTATTTTTAGTGAAAGGGGGGAAATTTGGCCAGGGCATCAGGGAAATTCCCCTACTCTGTAGGCAGGTGTCGCTGTCCGTCTGTCTGCAGGGATGGCACACCTCAGTTTGCCAGAGCTTGTGGAGGAGGATGGTTGTATCTCTGAATCTCCAGAGCTATTGATACAGCCTTCAATTTCTGATGGAGAAGGACAACGTGCTTTTGAGAAAGATTTAGCTCTGGACATGGAAGGATTTAATGCATAGGAAAGTAATGATTTTATTGTGGAACAGCAGTTAAAAGCAGAATTGGAACAAAAAAAAAAATGCAATTGTTGGATTTAATTTCTGTGGCAGAACAGGACTTTCAGACATGCCGCCAGAAGTTGGAGGTGAAATGGAATAAAAGGAAACGCTCAATGGTGAGCCCGCAACAAGACAGGAGCAAGAGACTCCTGTTGAGTGAACCACTTAGTGTTTCTGAAGGAGAACAGATTTTTGTACAAGACCCGACAATGTTTATGCAGACCGTTTCAAGTGTTGGGTGTTTGTTACCTGACTGGTCTCTGGGTGCAGCACTGCAGCAAGCGGTTTGGCTTTGGGAGGATGGTCGTTGGGTTCCGAATCCCATGATTCCGATTCCAGGTTCCGTGAGTATAAATGTTAAGACCCAGAATGGGGCTTTGGTTTCTTCCACAGCTCCTCCCACTGCATTGTCTCACAAGGTTATTCAGACTCCTCCCAACTTAGTTGCGTTGGCACATACCAGGAAGAAGATTGAGGAGAAAGTTGCTACGTTAGATGCGGATGACAGTATACGGGAACGCTGCCTTGAGATTTCGGAATGACTGTTAGTAAGTCCATCTTCTATTTCTCCTAGTCAGAGGAAAGCTGTATATATAAAAGAAAAAGAAGCTAATAAAATAAAAACCACTCAGGTCGCTGACAAAGGACAGGAGTTGGAAGAGAATAATAAAGTCAGTGAGGATTCCTTCCCTAAACAAACTACAGGCCCTATGTCGTATGCAGGTCTTTTTTGCAAAGCTGCAGAAGCAGAAAAACATAGAATTTTGGTCAGACTACGCTATAGAGGAAGAGCCCCTGTGGTTCCAGGCAGGGTTTGGGTCGGGAAGCACCTTTTGATGGACTCAATGGGTTTTACCCCAGCAGAGGTTTATGCATGTATCCATCCACCTGGAGATCATTTATATGACATTAGTTTTGTAACTATGAAGTCTTTGGACAAATTTTGGAAAAAATATTACGAAGTTAAAGATGCTGAGGCTTGGAAAGACTTTTTAGCCATTCCTATTACTAAGCCAAGTATCGAAACAGTAACTATCCTTTTTAGGAATGAAGGTGTTAATATTGCAAACATTATTTTTTGGTTAGAAAAAAGATGCACTATATATAACAATCCTAAACTGATTATGGATGAGAATGGATTTTGAACAGGGGGTAGGACGATAAGAGTACAATTGTTACATGCTGAAGAGGGTATTCAGCATTTTGCTTTGTTGAATTTTGTTGACCCGGTAAGCCCACTGGGCCAAGAAGTCCCTTTTTCAGGGACGACCGGGGGGAGGGGGATACAGATGGTAAGCAACTGAATTTGAACCAGATTAAGCTGTTGGTGGTATTTTTTTTAGTGAATGAGGGAAATTTGGCCAGGACACCGGGGAAATTCCCCTATTCTTTTCGATAAGTACCATGGCATCTTTAACATCCACCTGAACTACCACCAATCCAGGCAGCCTAGTTCATTTTTTCTAGGGAGAGATAGAGGTATAATTTTGTATGCGGGACAGTCCAAGAGCTGCTTTAAGTGTGGTTCTTTGCAACATCTCAATACATCATGTGATCAAATTAAATGTTTTCAATGTGGGATGTTAGGTCATACAACGGCCCACTGTGTTGCTCCCCCAGTTTGCAATTTATGTGGAGATGAAGGGCATACATATCTAGATTGTCCATGGGTAACTAGGGATTCAGATGAATCCTCTGACCAAAAATTTTTTTTTGCACCAAGCAAGAAGGCCCTTTTATTCTGAAACTGAGAGTGGGAATAAAGGGAGAGGTGGACGTAGAGGTAGAGGATCGGGGAGATAGACATTCCTTTCAAATTCAAGTGGACCGCAATTTAGAAGTAAATAAGATTCCCCATACTGGGAACCAGGATATATTTCAAATTCCTTTAAGTGAAGAAGTGACAGAAAAAGACACCCCCTATGTGACCCTGCTTGGTTCTCCACAATGAGACTCTAGAAGCCATTTACAAATTCCTTTACCAGGCCCTAATCTGGCAGAAATCCCTTCAGTGCTTCTTGTTAAAGATTGTCTGGCCAGGATTGCTTATCTGAGCAAGGAGCAAGACAGACAAAACAGGGGATAGTAGGAGGAGAAGAGCCGATTAATGAGTGCTTAAACTTGTCCCCTTTACCCGTAGCTAATATATATTCAGTGTTATCCTCCTGGGGTGAGTTAATGGAACAAGATAGTTCATTGGTTGATATGGTTGTTAGTCAAGAGGAGGTTGTGGAAACTTCAGGAGGTTTAAAATTGCCCCCACAGAAGGCTAAGGTTTTGGATTCTCAGAAACGAGTTACCCAATCTAGCGGGAGAATTGTAAAGGCTCCTCCCTGAGCCTGTTTCTCTGAGTATTGCTAGTCTGTAAATAGCATAAAATCATCAATTCAAAGATTAGCAACTTATGGGGTATTGTCTCAGTTAAACTTTGATGTAATTGTACTTCAGGATACTAAACTCCATACATTACACGATGTGACAGAGGCAACAAAAGAATGGCCATGGGGCCAATCTTATTGGTCTGTAGGGGAGGATGCTTGTTGTAGGGTAGGGTTTGTTTTAAAACTCTGAATGTTCAAGTATTGAGACTGGTAGATACAGAACCAGGGAGAAGCTTATTGATGGATGTTACTTTACATGGTTTGCAAGTTAGATTAATTTCCATGTATGGATCTCAGCTTAAAGCTCAATGAATTTCCCTGTTAAAGAGAATTCAACCTTATTTGTTCATGAGTAGAAAAATATTTGTTTGCAGTGACTTTAATATTAATTGTCACCAGAGAACAGATAGCGGGAAACAATATTGTGACAAGATATTCTTGAAAAGTGTGCTTTAACAGACAGGATTAGTGGATGCACACATTAAAGGTGGTTTGGCAGCAAAATCTACCTTTTCAAAAGGTCTTTTAAATTCTAGAATCAACTTTATTTTTGTACATAAAAATTTAGATACCTTGAAATGTATAAATATGCCGATGGAAACATCTGATCATTCTTTGATTGAGATAACTATTGAGAACCCACCCAGACATGTTAAAGGTCTTGGGATATGGAGACTTAATACCTCCCTTATATTTTCCCATGCTGTACAGGATGATTTAAAAACTATTATTAATGATAAGTTAACTACGATTGACCTTTATGATAATATAGGTGATTGGTGGGAAGAATTTAAAAATTGTTTAATAGGTTTTGTTCAAGCCCTAGGTAGAACTAAGGCAAGAACAAAAAGAGAAAAATATCTTTCTTTTCAACAGAAATTGAGTGAATTGATATCTAGACAGGAGGAAGGTAACAGAATTTGATAGACGAAATCTCACAGATAAAAAATACAATGTTTGAGTACCAATATAACAGATTTTTGTCTTTACAAAAAGAGCAATCTTTTGGTACTCAAGGGAAGACGGCTTCTGCAAATCCCTTTTTGGCATGCAAAAACAGAAAAGAACATAGACAATTTGTAAATCTGATCTCTTCAACAGGCACAATAGTAAGTGATGATATAGGAATCATGCAGGTAATAGAAAAATATATAGAGCAAAAATTTGGAGAAAAGGTTGTGGATTCTGATTTTTTACAACAGGTGCTACAGGCAGCAGATCTTCCTCAGTTATCTTTAAGTTGGCAGAACACGTTAACTAAGAGATTCACTTTATGTGAGTTAGGAACAGTTATATTGTCTTTAAAACAGAATATTTCTCCTGGATCTGATGGTTTGCCAAATGAAGTTTTTAAAGTTCTTTGGAAATTAATGCCAACGACATTATTGGCAATATATAATTTTTTTCTGGATGAAATGCTTTGAACATCTCAAATTTATGAAGGATTAATGGTTTTCTTATGTAAATCAGGAGATCAGGCTAACATTCATAATTGGAGACCTTTGACTTTATTAAATGTAGACTTTAAGATTTTCGCAGAACTGTTGGGAAATAGACTTGCTGCAGTAATGCCTGATCTCATAAGTGAAAAACAATATTGTTCAGTCCCTGGGAGATGCATTATGGATACTCTATTGCTCCTCAGAGAAGTGATGGAATACCATGAGGAGACAGGAAGTATAAATGATAATTTGGGGTATTTAGTAAGTCTTCATCAGGCAAAAGCCTTTGATGAAGTTTCTCAAGATTATCTGTGGCATTGTTTAGAAGCATATGGTATACCACCACTATTTCTGCATTGGCTGAAAGTATGTTATGCATTGGCCAACGTTTTACCTTATGAAAATCGGTGGCTGGGGTCAAGATATCAGATCTACAAAGGGGTTTGTCAAGGGTGCCCACTTAGCCCCCTTTTATATGTATTTGCTCTAGATCCTTTATTAAGGTTACTGATTGTCTCCTAGGATTCAGGGAATAGGAGGAGAAATTGGGACAAGCTATAAAGTTGTGGCGTATGCAGATGATTTATGTCTAAATATTAAAAGACGGAGATTCTATAAAGATAGTCTGTAATTTGATTTCAGAACTAGGTGGTATCACAGGAGCTCAGATAAATGTAACAAAAACTCATTGCTTACAGTTGGGAAGATTTCCAGATACAGAAACTAAAGTAGGAGATATTATTGTTGACATGGTGCCATGTAAAATATTAGGAATTTATTTTGGAGGAACAGATATGGCAATATATAATTGGCAGAGGGCCTTGATTCAAGGTAATAGAATGGTAACAGGATGGAATAAATTGAAAATGTCTAAAAGAAAATGAATTTACATGGTTAAGACATACTTGATTCCGTGTTTTTTTTTTTTTGTATATAAGTCATATTTTTTCAATTCCAAAGTGTTTGGAAACCAAAGTCCTGAGTTGTTTTTTTTTTCTTGTTTTTGAGGAAGCAGGTTAAATCCTATTAGAAGGAATGTTTTAAATTTAACAGTTAAAGCGGGTGGTGTTAATATGATTCAGCCAATTCTTTTTTTATTTACGGTGTTTTTATATAGTAATATAGTTCCACTATTAAATGACTGTTCGTCAAGTTGGAGCTTTTCAGCTATAAAACAATTATTGATGGTTCTTTAAGAATGGAAGTCTGGCTCCTTTCAGCATAAGAACAAGAGATGTCCAAGATTGGTAGTACGATGGGAAGGAGTGATAGATAAGATTAAAGTCTGGAAGATAGGGTGGGGTTCAGTTGGCCTTATGACAAGGAAAGCTTTATACAGAGATGTCCTACAGAGATGTTTTTTAGATTTGTCCTTTTCAGGATTATCTGTGATACATCAGCAAAATATTTCAGAGTATATATCTGATAAACGTATACCACACAACATTTGGGATACTGTGTGGTTGGGATTACATAACAGAATTAATGTTAGAAGTAATCAAGAACACAAAAGTCTTCAAGAGCGGTTTTGCCCAAGAGATTGTTGTGATTCCAAACTAGAAACTATGATGCATTTATATTATCACTGTCCATATGTGAATGAATTTTGGGAAATGGTAAAACATCGTTGGAAACAGAAAGTTTTGATTCCTCCTGATCTGCAATTATTATTCTATGGAATTTTTTATTATTCAGGAACTATTTATACCTTGAGCACTCTAAGAATAATACATGGATATTTTTTATATTGGATATGGATTAGCAGATGCAGACTGTTATTACAACAACAAATGATCTCGCCAGAAGAGTTATTGTGCATGTTATCTTCTGATATATGTCATTTAAGACTTAGGGAACGGATCAAATATGATTCATCTCATTGGGCTGCGATATGGGATGAGTACGAGTTCATATGAATGCATCATATAAGAATGATAAATAGGGTGGCTATGATAATATATATGTTGTATCTTCCTTTCTTTTTCTTCTTTTTCTTTTTTGAATGGATAGGTTGGATTAATGATTTATATACACAAAAAAATGATGATGGATAATGACTAATTGTTTTTTAGACAAGGGGTTGATTATATGATTTGTAATCTTTATGTGTTACGATTGTGCTCAATGTGTATTTGAATGTATGTATTTATTTTGGTCTATGTAGCGATGTTGTTTTGATTTAAATAAAAAATTCCCCTACTCTTTTCGAGACGTGCCATGGGATCTTTAACATCCACCTGAACTACCACCAGAACAGGCAGATGGGACCTCAATTTAACATCTCATCCAAAAGACAGCACCTCAGGAGTGCAGCACCCCCACTCATGCTGCACTACAGTGTCAGTATTGGAATATTAACCCACAGCCTTCTAATCTCCCAGCCTCAGAGGCAAGTGTGCTACCTGCTGAGCCACTGACACTGACCAGAGGACAGTTGCTGTCCAAAGGAAGGCTTTTCATTCAGTCATTAGATTGATTTCACAGGGCCACTTCAGAATGTAGAGGAAAAGGACAGAGGTGCTCACACCACTATGGAACAAAAACCCAAAGAACGGCCCCTCCTGGCTATCTCAGGAAGATGATTTGCCCAGAGGCCACAGCCAATCCCCGAGTCCAATCTTTCAGGACAGAATGGCCAGGAAGGGTGGACCAATGGCCTTTGGACTTGACCCGCAAGTGGGGCTAGGAATGGCCACAATGTGGGTGGGGAGAAAGGGATTGTATTAGAACCAGGCAGAAGAGGGTCAGCCTCTTTCTGCCTGGTCAAGAGAAGGACACACATCGAAGGTAAGAAACCTTTATCCCTGCCCCCTATCATCCAGAGTTCCTAGGCTTTCTCTTTTCCAATTTTCACTAATCTCTCTTTTGCATGCTAGGTGCCCTGGTCTTCAATCTGGATTGCCAGGGACACACGGGTGTCAGGTAGAGGAAGCAGCTATCTCTCACTGCAGGCTGTATCTGTTTCTGCTACATTAGTAAGTTTCAGGTCCCAGGACATTTATTTCCCAGTTGTCAAAAAAAAAAAGAAAAGCCCCCATTATAATAGGTGCTTTCTATCCCAGTGTAAACTTTTTTTTATGACATTTTTGGGACTGCGCTTCACCCCGCCACTTCCATGTTCAACTGAATGCCTAGCATTGTTAAGACCTATGCCCCACCCCTTTTTCTACTGCTATGACATGCAGCCCCCCCTCCCAGCATTTACTGGGCTAAGGGCGAATGAACATCAGCACAATTTTAGGCTTAAGCCTCTGTATCTCCCCTCTATTCCTCCTCCACTGGTGTCAGTGGCAGCATTAGCAAAAAAAAAAAAAAAAAAAAAAACTTAACTGGCGGTTCTACGGGGACAATTGGGGGGTTCCCAATTTCTAGTTTTGGTGAGTTTCAGACCTTCTCCCTGCCCAGTTAGTTGCCAATACAGCAGTTCCCCAAGAACAACACAAGAATTAAATAAATAATCTATTAATGATGTAAAATGGGGGGTTATTGTTTGTCTGAATTGGCCCCCTTTTAACTTTTTTGGGGGATGTGGATAAGACAAATTAGGACAGAATAATGCTCTCCCAAAAAAGATTTTCTATAGATGGATATAGGTGTGTATCTATAGATGTACAGTATATCAATTATTTATTTAATATGGTAACCTGGTAAGTTCACTAAGACCAGTTGGTCCCCTTTTGTCAGTGGCAACATAGGGTTAATTTCAGACAGACATATAGCAGGGTCATAGCGGTATTACAGTAGAGTGAAACAACAGACGCCCCACGCGGCATAATACAGCACTATTAACCAACATACTTTCCAACATGACGAAAGACGTTGCACAGCTATAAGAAAGCTACATGTATATCCTTCATAACTCTCATAGGTTGAGCCTAATATGCTATTTTTAACTACTTTCACTTGTAACAGGAGTATTGGTTGGATTCTATATACACGCATATAGGTATACGTATATAGTATACATTATTTATAGAATTTTAAAGGGGGGACTGGTGGCACATCTGCCCATGCTGTTCTGCAGACCCTAGTGGGATTGATATGCCCAAGTATCCACCAGACATGCACACAGAAAGGTGGAGAGCCTTTTTTGTGCCTTGGGTTGCAGATGGGTGGTTTCAGAAGCTATAGACAAGCGGTGGCTACACTGCCCTGGGCAAGCTTCTGCGCTGCATCTAAATGTAGTCACAGAGGGGCGCCACTACATTGGATGTTAGTAAGTGTTGTAGATGATGGTATAGGGCCATGTTTTCTGGGCCCAATATGCATGGCAAGCACCTTCGGTATGGAGGGGTGAACCAGTAGGCTGTTGGGGTACAAATTTCTGCAGGTTGGCAGGTCTGCATACTTTGGCGCGTGGAGCTGGGTCAGATTTTCTTTCTGAATTAGGTTCTAACCACAACCCATTTTCCACAGGAAAGAGGGTATTGTACTTAATACAGTGGCAAAAGGCTGTTGGATGCCTCCAGTGTCAGGACTGCAGAGGTCAGAGTCCACTGCTCGCCCACTATGGGGGAATGGGAAAACCCCTCCCCAATGATCATAGGTGGGGGGGGCCATTTTGACCAGCAGATTGTGGGGTTCAGGCAGGTAGATGGGTGGCCCAGTACAGGGACGGTCTGGCCACCGTGCAGATGTTTCTAACAGCGTTGGTCTGACCAACAGAGCCACTGGTTAAGTGACATGACTATGCAGTCCAACAAAGGATTATCTCCCTCACCACTCAACCTTATAATGCCCCAGCTGGTGCATGAACAGGGTGGGGATGCACTATTGGACTGGGGCAGCTCGCTGCCCCAGCCTGCTTATAGGGTGGCAGTCCCCTTGCCAATCAAGGACCAGCACCATAAGATGGCCAGTGATGAGTGAAGTTTGCGGCTATGCAGGTTGCAGGGGGGGAAAAACATTAGTCTTGTGGTGATCATCATATCTGCTAACGTGGCTTTTTGTCATAAATAACAGAAGGGACAGTGGCTAATATTGAACTCCCCATGTCAGAACAGCTGGTCAGGTGATTGAGGTGTTGCACAAGGTACTACCGGACAAACCATCCCAGATGATGGGGTGAAGCAGGCATGAGGCCACAGCAGACTGGGGACAGGACGTGTTTAATAACACTATTCAGATAACTCGGTTGGTTGTGGTATGGGGTATTCGCCCTGGGGCATTTTTTGGGAGAACGTGTAACTGTGTTGTGCATTCTTGTGGTGGACAATTTTAGCCAGTAAGAAAATATGGAGGTGAAAAGTGACGTGAAGGGGTGGCCCGGTGAGGGCGCACTCCATAATTGGTCACTAGTGCAGTGGAACGTGCGAAAGAGCGGGGGACCATGGGGGGGGTGATGGCTGGGCAGATGAGGCCCAGTGAGGGCAGTGCTGCACAGCTGTGGCCTAGCGAGTCTGAATCCGTCAGGTCAAGCCTGTCAAGGGGTGGGCCAGCCCAATGGGGGTCTGCTGGGCTACCTTGACCTAAGGCTGGCTGGTGTATATGCACAGATTCCTGTGTATATGTACGGGTTTTGTTGGATTGGCTCAAACTTGTCTGCTGCCCCAGTGGGAATACCCTATACATATATTTTGAAATGTAAATATAAGTTTCGTGTACAGAATAAACTTGATAAAATGTATATGTATGCAAATTTTTATTTGTTGAGTAAACCTCGGCCTTTCCCCAAGAATTGTGTCTTGTGTTTTACTGGGATTGGGACGTGGCTCTTCTGGGCATGGACTGTTTGTGCACTTCCCCTCTCAGCCCCAGATAGATGAAGTCCACCAGAGAAAGAAAGGCTGCACCCACTAAGTCCTTCACTTCTTAGGCAAGCACATCACACTGCATTGTAAACTGCAGAGATCTCTGCCTCTTCCATCCAGGATTATGATATAATATGTAATTGTTTTTGGAAACTTGGCTAGCAGTTAACGTTGTAAAGTTGACATACATCAGCAAATATTTAAGGTAAACATGTGTCACTTGCTCCCAACACCCTGATGAGGACTTGTGTGGAAATTAATATGCTGGGGTAATTTTTTCCTGCACTCCTGAGCCTTTCACCCAAGGCTGAGGAAATAAATTAATTGAATTTAGTTTTAGTCCTGATGTGTGCTCTGATTTTGTACTGTCGCACCCCCTCCCACACTCTATCCCAGTGGTACCCCTTTTACTCACTCTGCCCTAAGCCAATCAGTCCCTGATGTCCGCTGACACCTCCTCCATCACCCTTACCCCAAGCCAACTTCTCTCTCCAAGATGGAAGCCTGTACAACCCCTTCATGTATCCATGGTCAGCTGTAGCATTTGAATACAATTGTGTATGTTTCATAAACTGTGGTTTGTGATAATGTGCATTTTGTAAACCACAATTACAGTTCAGCTGACAGCCAGCAGCAGAGTTAAGTGGTGGGGTTGTGCTGACTACCATCTTTGTAAGGGAACATTGCTTTTTTGGGAGGTGAGGGCACTACAAGTTCAACGGGGATGATCTCCCGAGGGTTGTCTTTTTGGCGGTGGGAGAGAGGGGCACTGAAGCCTAGAGGTCCACCAGGTGGTACAGAAGACAGCCACTATGTTGGGCTCACAGTGGCTGCCTTTTCCCTTAGGATGAGGGGGGGGCTGAAGCACTTAAGGACCACCAGAGGGTGTCTTGTATAGAGGGCCACTGAGAATGAGCTTACAGTGGCTGCCTTTTCCCTTAGGAGGAGGGGGCTGGAGCACTTAAGGACCACCAAGGGGTGTCTTGGCACTTGAGGGCCAGGGAGATGCTCTCCCTGGGGCTGCCTGTTTTTGTTGGTAGGGGATGTTGGAGTACTGGAGGGCTAGCAGGGGCATCTAGGCAATAGAGGGCCACTGAAAATGGGTTCAAGGTGGCTGCCTTTTTTGCCAGGGGGCATCTGAGCAATCAATCATGTGACAAAGCAGTGCACCCTTGAAAAAGCAGAGTCTGGAGTCAACAGATTGAAAATATGCTCTGTTACCTTTCTTGCACCATACTTAAGTGCAGCGTGCTAAGCTTAGTGCATTATATGCAGTAAGATATCAAGCAATGTCCATGGACACTAGTTTAATGTTTCGCCCCACCTCCTGCAAGGCTTCTTAACAGGTAGGAGCATCATAACCAGCCAAGTTAGAGAGATTAAAATATCTAAAAATTCGTAATTTGCATTCCCAAAAAAGTCCACCTCTGAAAAGTGGAGGACAGGTTAAATGAAGCCCTGTCTTGGTCCGGGGCACATCTAGATTTGTCTCTGGGGCTGGTCCTGCCATGTAGTGGAACCCCTGGAGAATACTACCCCTGACCTCAGAGGCAGCTGGGGACAGCTGTGGCAGATGGGAATGAGGCCAATACAGCACCCATCCTGCCCAAGAGGAAAAACAGTTGTATAAACCAAATAAAGGTCCACTTCTGAAAAACGGTGGGGACTGCCTGGAAGCTGCTCAGAGGAGAGCATAGACGGTGATTTAATGCAACTGTTGACATATTATCATTGGAGCGATTCAATTGTGTCTGCATGAAAATATGTTTTTTCTATTAGTGTGTTTAACCAAATTGGTTGAACATAAGAATGGTGTCGGCAGATGGGGACCCTTTGATCCATCTAGTCTGCCCAAGGTGGCTACCCCCCCCCTTAATTGTTCAAGCTAAGCTGTCCACACTGTCTGTTCCACACTAGTTTAACTTCTTACTGTCTTAGCTGCCACACTTGTGCTGGCAGGCTGTTTCATGGATCTATCACCCTCTCAGTGAAGAAGTACTTTCTATAGTTGCTCCAGAACTTGCATCCCACCAGACGCAAGTTGTGCCCCCATGTCCAAGTTCCTTTGTTTACTTGAAAGAGATTCTCCATCTTGTTTATTCTCTTGATGTATTTGAATGTTTTTATCATCTCTTCTCTGTTTCTTCCCTGTTCTAGCGAGTACAATTTTCGTACCTTGAGCTTAGTTCATATGTCTCATGGTAGAACCCTTGTACCATTTTAGCAGCCTTTCTCTGCACTGTCTCTAATCTGTCTATGTCCTTTTTCAGGTTTGGCCTCCAGAACTGCACCCAGTATTCCAGGTGTGGCCTTACCAAGGATCTGTATAGTAGCTTGATTACATCTTTGCTTTCTGCTTATAATGCCCCTACCTATACATCCGAGGATGCCACTTGCTCTCGGTACAGTTTTTTCACATGGTTTTATGACATTGAAGTCATTGGTGATGAGTACACACAGGCAGAGGCATCATGCAGTCAGAAATGTTGGAGAGGCACAAAATCCAAAGGTCTCTAGGGGGTCCGGGGGCATGACCCCCCAGGAACCTTTTGAAAAATTGAAGTCAAATGGTGCATTTTGGTGACTTTTAGCAGGCCATAAAGCTGTTCCCCAGCAAGCTAAATACCATAACAATGATAGAGCAAATATAAATTGTTCTTGTTCTTTGTTCAGTCTGTGTACAGTGACCTTTTGTATTTCAAAGACATTTTTAAAGAACTGAACTTGTGCAATTACACTCCATTTAAGAGCACACAACATCATGCTGCCTGTCACAATAGAACAAGCCTTATAAAAATAAAGAAGTACCTTTATTAACAACAACACCATGACAAATGGCTGTGGTGGTAACCCCAAACCAAGGGGAAATATGAGACACAGTTTCCCTTTCACTTTGTGTAGCATGCCAAAGGTGAAAAACAAGGTCTGTATGAGCACTTCCCCAAGCATGTATTCAGATCATTGTAAGCTAGGATGGCAGTAGCTGGTGTCAAAATTTCTGTGCAATTTAACATCAATCAGCCTGCCAGACATTATCACTTCAGGGAAGGTGGCAGATTAGGAGGGGGAAACATATCTGGAGAGATCAGCGGCAGATTGCAGAGAAAAACTGTTGTAATACGGGTTAGCAGTTCACGACAAATTTTCTGCTCTCCTCTCTAGAGCAGTCCCACAAATAAAAGAGGCAAATGGTCTCTTCCTCCCTGTCATGCCACTTCTCGTCCCCCCCAACAGCAATTAACCATTCCGTCATCAGCTTTGTATAAAAAAGATGAGCCAAAACAAAAAAAACCACCTCAGTCCACAATATTAGGAGCTTCGAAGGGGAAAACGAAGTCCATTACTATTACTCTACTGAAGATGAGAGGTATTTTCTCAGGGACAGCAGCATAAATGAACTTCTCTCCTCAGTATACATTGGCAGAGTTATTTTCCTTGTCCTACAAAACATCATATTAATGTCACTTTGCAGATTCAGAGAAAACAAATGGTCTTTCATTCCCATTCCGGTAGATCCCACTCCTCTATCCCAAGCAGCGAGTAAGGCATCCTGTCAACACTATGGGAAATAATGAGGAAGCGCTCAAGTTCTTAAATTGAAAGAACCTTTAGGGGGAATACATAGATAGAAACCTTACATTGAAAGTTTTTATTAAACTAAGTTACACATGGTACTTTAGTACTAGGATCGCCTTTATTCACCAGCTGGTTTCAGATTCTGTTGGAGCGAGGCATTATCTCACACTGGCTCCATTTCAGGTATTGTATTACTAAAATTATTAAAACTATGGAACCAAATTTTACCATATGTGAGGAGTTTAGTGATCCTTTCACTAACTGTGTGCTGCATGCCAGATGTGGCAGTAGTTGGGAATGTTCAACACTGTGGAATCGGAATTGACTTTGTTTTAGAAACTGAGTCAATGAGAGCACCAGATTCTAAACTGGAGCGGTCGCTCAAATGAATGGACACCCATGATACTCAAATTAAGACAGCCTGTCTGTCACAATGATGGACTCGGGAAGCTGGCCAGCCTCCTTGCTTTCAACTGTGGCAATACTCATTTAAGAGAACACTCAGCTCCGGAGGAAAGTGGAGGCCCAGGAAAATGAGGTATGTGGAGGGAACCGCAGACTGGTTAGAGTCCCTGAGGAAGTAGAGGGACTGAACCTGATCCTTATTTTTAAAAACTGACTGTTTCAATGCTTGAGCCTACCTGAAGACTTTGACTCTGTTCATCCTCGGAGGGCTTACAGAATAATTCCTTGTGCTGTCTCTCAGAACACATCTCAGAGCCAGACCATCTAGCTGAAGGCAATGGCCCCTATGCACCAATATGCACAAAGCCTACAAGATGCATATCCATGGCATGTAGACTACCCTAAGTCTCTCAGCCACACACTGGGGTCCCGTGAATCCCCACATGATTCATAGAAGGGATGCATGCCCCTTCTGCACCAGATCCCTTGTCCATCTGTGCAGCTATGCATGTAGACAGACCAGGGGTGTTCTTACACTCAGCGCCATTCACTAAGGTGTGGAAGGCTGGGAGTGGGGTGCAGGCAATGCTAACAGGGATCCTGCCATTGCTGCTGTGTGCCCCCAGTACCACACCCACTGGCCATGATGGGAAAACTGATCCCCTCACCATGCTGCCCCAGTTCTTAGTCAGGTAGAGAGAGGTGGTAGCAGCCACTGGGGCAATCATCCAAATTAACACAAATTCTGAGATGCATGGTGTCCCACAATCCCTGGTTCCACAAAGGGCAAGAGATTCACTTTGTTTCAAGGAAAGGCATCCCACTAGAAGACCACCTGTGTCCACTGGTCTGCTCCTTGCACCAACACGCTATGGAGTGGGGTCACAAACAGGTGGCCTGTGGTGGCTGGCAGCAGAGAATGCTCTGCCCTGTGCACCTGTCAATGGGTGGAGATGTGCCTGAGCCACGTACCTGCCCCTCATTAGTGCATAGGCACAATTGGGAGCAGAGGCAAGGGACACAGTCCTGGTTTCAGCAAGAGTGGTGTACCCTCTGGACATAGAGGGTACAGATGTTAAACTGTATCCTGATCTTTCTTCCCAGAAAAGGAAGAAGTTCAACCTGGTATGGCACCGTCTCTGAGCCCTGGGGATGACTCATTCTTTTCTCTTGCCCGTGTATCTCTGGACCATGAACAGAGGTAAGGCATGGCTATACACTGACCCGAGAGACGTGGGTAGATGGTTAGAAAGATACGAGAAAGAATTCACAGCCAGACCAGATGGCAGTGCAGACCTGAGGGAGGAGCAATCTGAAAGCGACTGATGGCTGAGTAAATAGTTTTATTTAAAACAACTGTTGACTTTACATTGATGGCTCCTTACGACTGAGTCTTGAAACAGACACTGCAAGTTAGGACTTATTTTCCTGGCTCAGAGAGGATTACTGGGTTGTTTATAAATTTGTGGATTTATTGTTAACATTGTTTCTTATCCAGGACCTCTGACACCATGTATGCAATGGTTTCATGGGAGTGGGATTTTTTTCTCCTTAATAATGGTACCGACCTAGGCCCACTAATCCCCAAAGATTAAGCAGGATTTATCAAAGGGAGACACGGTTCTGAAACTATTAGGAGATTATTATCAACTATTTGATCTGGTGATAATCAGGAAGAACCCTCTATCTTACTGTCATTAGACATCCTTGAAAAGTGTTTGATCCGATTGAATGGGGATGCCTAAACTATTCTATTAAAATGTAATCTAGGTCAAACTTTTGCAGGTTAGAATCTACCATTTATAACTCCCCACAGCCAAATTATGTACTAACAGAATACTATATCCAGAAACAGACACAAGGCAGGGATGCCCCTTGTTCCTCTCACATGTGTCCTCACTATTGAGCTGCTATAATGCAGGATTACGGGTAATTATAGATGGATTTATTCATTTCGTTTTTGTTAACCTGGTAAGCACACTAGGCAGTCTGTCCCTATTTTCAGGTATATCCCGAGAGATTACATACAAATATTACATTCAAGGGGATAGATACAGTAGAATATGTTGTACTGTAATACACTATGCAGTGAAAAGACATGAAACGAGACACTGCATAAAGGAAGGGGACCACATATCAGGCGACGCAATCAGTTTGATATATTGTAATACAATAAACAATGAGCAGAAATTAACTAAGCAAACACATCATACAAAAGAAAACAAATTAGGAACAGTATCCATCCACATAGAGCTACACAAAGGACACACGAGTGCCATGATAATAGATCAACAATGATTATACAAATGATAGTCATTCAATGATCGCTCAGGTTCTACAGCAAAAGCAGTGTGCCAAGCTAAGGAGACATTTATGGTACCTAAAATGGAACGTAGGCACAGCGGGGCAGAGATTCATTTTAGATGGTACAGAGCTCCATAGCTTTCGAGCTCCATAGATATAGGCTCATTTATCAGTGTGAGTTCTAAACTTAGGGACAGCCTGTACAGCATTATCACCTGACCACAAAGGGCAGCCACTGTTCATTGGTTGAGAAGTGTGGCAAGGGATGAGGGCTGCAGCCCAGCCTGTCATAAAGAGAACAGTGGTGAGTGAGCTGCTGAGACTCTGATACAAAATGATGAATACTGTTGTATGTAATATCCCACCTGAGAAGAATAGATTTAGAGGCTGCTGAGTACACAGGGGCACCACAAAGAAGCTTGGGGAGGAGCATCCCATAGGCGATGGCAAGGCCAGCTTTTGGAGTCGGGTTACTATCCAGTTTATATGAGAAGCCCAGCATGGAGTTCACTGACCACAGACACCCATGACATGAGAAATCAAGTTAGGGGTCAAGTGTGACTCCAAGGTATGTAAAGGAGAAGACAGAGGGGGGACTAAGGTACCATCCAGGTAAGCTATGGATACAGGGGACAGGCATACTCTTAATCTGGCTGACATACTGAGCAGCACGGTCCACATTTTAGTCATGTTCAGACTCAGTTTGTTTGCAGACGACCAAGTGTGCACTGACTGTAGATCAGCCGTTAAGTATTGGTTTATTTGGGCAACACTTTTGGAGCAGGTCTGCAGGACCAGATTGTCAGCGTTGAGAGTGGCAGACAGAGGACAGGCCTTGATTTGTGGAATTTATGTGTAGAGCAAGCAGAAGTGAACCTAGAATAGAGTCTTGGAGAACATCCACCAGAGTTGGGGCAGGATCAGACAGGGAGATCTCATACTTGACTCTCTGGGATTTGTTTACCAAGTAGTTACAACACCAGGGATGAGCAACTGGTGAGATTTGCAGGCTAGCAAGTTTGCCACTGAGTAGGAAGTAATCAACAAGATCTAACGTCTTGATCAGGTCAGTAAAAACAGCACCCATAAGGCTACCAGTGTCCATCAATGAGGTAATACTGTTGGTTAGGGTGAGGAGGGCAGTGGTGATGCTATATCCTTTGTGAAAGCCACGTTGTGCAGGGAATAGAAGGTCATAGGTGGAGAGATAATTAGTGAGTTGTGAGACCACCATCTTTTCAACTATTTTGCTCAAAGCAGGGAGGATGGCGATCGGGCTGTAGTTATTTAGAAGTTTTGGGGTCCTCTTTGTTAAAAACAGGAACAAAATGTGAGGTTTTCCATAGGTCAGGCATTACACCAGTAGCGAAGGATAATTTAATTAAATTTAGCGACTGGGGAAGCTAACTTTTTTGCAGCAATCTTAAGGAGTTTGGGCTCAATACTGTACTATCCAAGGCTGCTTATTTAGGGACAGGAATCTGCATAAAAAGACTAGGAGCCTCAACTGAGCTGGCCCATTTAAAATTAAAAAGGGGGCTGAGGTGAGGTTTGGGGGACCCTGGGAGGGTATCTCTACTAGATGAGGAAGAAGAGGGCATATTTGAGAATACCTGAGTGTAGAAGAAGATGACTGAGAAATGACAGCTGAATGTGTTGATTATGATGGTGCTGTCATTGCAATTAATTCCATTCAAAACCATGTCCGAGGAAGAATGATTCCCTAACTGACCTAACATCTTTTTGATGTGCATCCAGAAAAGTATGGGATGATTTTTTTCAGTGGAATTAAATAGTAGCTTGCAATGACACCTTTTTGTTATTTCTGATAGCTCTTCTGCAGACATTGCGCAAAGTTCTGTAGGCAGATAAGTCCTTAGAGGATGAGGAGGCCTTAAACTCATTCTATTTATTGTCATATTTGATAATTTTGGTTAGTACCGTAGTCAGTGGTCCAACATTTTAGGGATGGGGCATGCACCTTTCTTTAAGCGTCATATAGGTAGGACCAATCTGTGTTTGAGACTGCAAGCCTGATGCACTCAGGATCCAGATTAGAGAATTTCCTGAACTGCATAATTCTAGGAAGGGCTTTTGTCAATTTGGCACGCCATACACAGAAAACAGGTGAGTGACTGCTGATGGCATCAGACAGAACCCCTGAACTCTTAATCCTGTCTAACTTGGGTGTTAGTATCCAGTCTATAAGGGCATGTGTGCTGTCATTATTAGAACACCCAGTGACCTCGGAGATGACCTGTGCAAAACTAAGTGTACTAAGAGCCTGCACCACTGTTTTATTGCAGTAACAGAGCCAATTTATATTGAAGTCTTCAGATATTATGAACTCTATTATTCATGTCCAACAAACCAAGAGACTTGATCAGGGAGGAGGGCAGGTTCGAGTTTCCAGCTGGCAGGATATAAATGCAGAAGAGGTGGAGCTTTTTTGCGTCACCCAGTGTGAGAACGCCATAGCAACGTTCAGTGGGGGATTCAAGAGAGAGGATGATATGGTCCCACTACATTATAGTGGGATCTGTAGTATAGTAACATGCCACTACCTTTCATAGGGGCCAGGGAGATTGCACCAGATAAGACTATACCCTGGAAGTGCACACAGGTTATAGGGAATGGTAAGTTTTAACTATGTTACTGACATCGCCAGGACATCCAGCTGGTAGTGGGTGACCAATGCAGTGAGCTCGTCTAGTGTGGATGGAGTAAACAACTCTTAGGCCCTTAACATTTTGCCATGGCATGAGACAGAAAGAAGAGGACATAGAGGTGAGACCTGGATCTGTTGCGCCCCCTGAGTCGCTCCTCATTGTTCATGTTTAATGTGGTGTGATTGATTGTACTAGACCCATGCCCTCAGTTGCTTAAAGAAGCTGTTGGGCATAGTTATTGGCAGTACTGAAAGTGGTACAGAAATTTAGGGAGAATGGCCATTGTAAGCACATTTAACCTTCCTAAAAGTGACCGTGGTAGGTTTTACCATTTTGTGCAAAGTGTTTTAACCTTGTTCAGGAGATGAGGGTAGTTTGCTACATGTATATCCTTTATCTGTTCCTAAATTTGAACCCCTAGATGTTCAAACCTTGAGTTTGTCCACTGGAATGGTAGGTTATTCTTTTTTTTTTTTTGTTGATTCTTTTTCCCTCTGGTCATGACCCGAGAGGTATCTCTCAGGCATCCTGCCTGTTCCTGCCCGCCTGAGGTCCCCTGAACCTGTGCCTCCTCTCTCCCCAACCCCTCCCACAGCCAGCACCACCAGGGGCCACCCCTCCTCATTGGGCTCTCTCACATACATAGAATCTGGCTGAGGAAGTGGGCCCTGGGTGGAGGACCTGGAAGGCCAGGCAGGGTGGATCCGGCAGTGGGCATGGGGGTCAGGTGCTCCATAGATCATGATTATGCACCGTAGATGATGAGACAGTGCAGGGCTTACCTCCCACCCCTTCCCACACTAAAAGCCAAGGGCATCAAATTCACCTCCCACGTGGAGCCGGGTTTTTCCTTTTCTTGGTGCCCCACCCCCTGCATAATGCACCCATGATGTTCTGGTGCAAGGCAACCCTACCAGCATCACCCACGCTGCATGTCGTGCAGCCGACATGCTGCAGTGCCCCCGATCTCCACCGGGAGCCACTGGTGCACCGAGCTGTCCCCTACCCACCCCTCGGGGAGGAGAGCTGCCCCACAGGTGCTCAATCCTCACCCCATCCCTACTGACCCCCCGGTGCCCAAGCTCGCTCCTGAACTCAGTCGCAGGCGTGGCCCGAAGTGTGGCGTCTAGCACCTCAACCCTCAGAGCCACCAGGCTGGGCTATGGTAGGTTATTCTTGACATGTGTGTGTTCACAGCAACATAATGGTAACACTATGGTTTTATTTAGGTGTACTTCATACCCAGAGAAGGTCCCAAAAGCATACAGTTCTTCACCCAGACATGATAATGATGTCTCTGGATTAGTAGTGCAGACACAGATCAAGAGATCATCTGCATACAGGGATGCTTTGGCAGTGACCCCCCCCCCCCCCAAATTTACCCCAGGATGCCATCATATTGTCGTAAGGCCTTTTCCAATGGTTCCAGCATCAGGTTGAACAGGAGAGGAGAAAGGGGTTCCCCTATGAAAGGGGAATTGTTCTGATAGCCATGTATATGTTTGTAGTGCTACTGGTGGTCTTTGGTAAATGGCTTGGACCCAGACCAGGTATTTTTCCCCCAAACCTTGTGCTCCTCATCGTACTCCAGAGGTGGTCTGACTCAATCCTATTGAAAGCTTTTTCTGCATCAAGTGAGATCACCACCAGGCAATCAGTGGAGTCCCATCTGTCTTCTGGCAAGAACCTACAACAGTGTTCTAAAGTTAGCAGGGGTGCCGCTACCTTTTACAAATTGGTATTCATATGAGGTTGGGTAACACCTTCTCCAGTCTCCAAAGCAGTATTTTTAGCTTAAATCTTGAAGTTAGAATTTAATAGGGAAGTAGGTCTGTAAGATGTCACTTGATCCTGGGGCTTCTCTGGTTTCAGGAAGACTGTGATTCTAGCTTGGGAGAATGATTGGGGAAGCTGCCCTGTGTTAAATGCATGTACCATTGTCTCTTGCAGAGGACCTAGTAGAGCCAAGGCCAGCCATTTGTAGAAGTCAATCTGAAGCCCATCTGTGTCCGGGGCCTATCCTGTTCTCAACGGACATCTGCTCCAGAGCTCCCAAGACCCCTGCATAGTTAGTTTTGCTTCTATTGCAGCTTTATCTTCTTCCTGCAATATTTCAAGTCCGTCACAGAATATGCCCCTTTCCTCTCCCTCCTGTGCTTCTGGGTTCCCCACCCACTTGGAATAAAGTTTGGAATAGTATTCCACAAAATTGTTAATGCCTTTTTGATTCATTATACTTTCACCTGATTCAGTGGCTATGCTCTCATTACATTTTTATATACTTTCTTGCTGAAGTTGGTATGCCAGGAGTTTTTTTTCAATTTATTTAAAGCTTTCAGATATATAGGATAAGTTCCATGAGAAGCAAGTCTCATTTGCAGACTGTTCCAAGTCACAGACAGACTTACAAACAGCAATACGTATCATAAAAAAACTTGAGATAATACAGATAACTGACAAAGCACTTGGTAACAGATTGTTCCTGTAGCAACTTTTTCCTTAAACTGTATTTAAACGAACCAATAGTGGAGCAGTTGCTGACCAAAGGGGATAAAGTATTTCAGGAGAAAGGGGCACAATAAGGAGTTTCCCACATTTATTTCCATTATCATAAACTGTAGATTGTTGGTGGTGGAGGGCTCTCTCAGTTGCTCTGGTGTTTTTAATTATATTCTTCTCTGAGATTTACCAGTTTACGTATATATTTTGTCTGCCTCTGCTATTCTCTGTTTTATTCCTTCTGTTTGCGTTGCTTGCAGTCCTGGCTTGTCGATCTGACTCTTCTGTCCTTTCAGTGGCATGTGCTGTATCTTTTCACAGAACGCTGTAAAATCTGGCACTCCCAATTTTTGTGTTTTTGGCTTTTTTTTGGGTTGGGGGGCTTTGTCTTTCTTGTTTGCCAGGTTTTTGGCAGTTTGGGCTTGCTTTACACTGCAAACTTGTTATACAGATATGGTGCTTCAGCTGTCAGCAGTTAACCAGTCGGCAGCCATCTTGGAATTGTCCACGTAAAAGATTTTTTTTTATACTTATGATCTCTTGTGTTTTCTGTGTACTTTTATTCATTGACTGCTTGGCAACATTCACTGTTAATGAAAGCCAGGGCTTATAATCTCTCAAAGAATACTCTTAATATAAGCTATGAGTTTTGCAGTTTCTCACTTCTACTGGCCTTCAAAGGGAGAAACTGGATAGTAATATAGATGTATGGGGCCCACCCAGTGGTGCTGAGGGTTGAGACACTGGAAGCTACATCTCGTGCCATGCCAGCAACCCAGATTCAGTGACAGACTTGGGTCACTGAGAATTGGCTGGGGGGAAAGGGATTGAGTGCCCGATGGCTGCTCTCCCTCTCCAGGGAGGGTTGCAAGCTAATCCCGCCACATTACTGCCATCTCCTGGGTGAATCTGGGTATTGGCTGCGTGGGCAGGGAAACCAATGGAAGGGAGGGGCTGATGTCGGCCGAGGGCCCTGAGCGGAGAAGCGTCTCAGTACATCTCCACCTCATTGGCCCTCCTCGAGTGATAACATCAGCAGGGGAGGGCACAGAACAAGAAAATACCCTGCCCTGGATCTAGGAAATGAACCCCTGGCACCATGTCTAAGGTAGGAACCGGGGGCAGACTCCATTGTGCACACACTCCCTTGAGGATCATGGGGAGGTTTGGGGGACGCCTCCTCCACCCTGCTTGGAGGGTAATCTGGAAGCCCTGAAAGTACTTGGAGCATGCAGCCCTCTAGGGAGCAGTCTCCTCGGTCCTGCTAAGGATGTCTCTGAGAGAAGCAGTTGGGAGTTCTAATAGGGATCAAGGGTAGCGGAGTTAGGAGGATAAAGAATAAGTAATATAGATGTATATATTTATTTATTAGCGTGTCCTTAACAGTTAAACCTACAGATATTAAGAAAACAAATCATGTTTGCATATTTGACCAGGGAGCAAGGGACAATCAGGAAGTGTGCAGGATACATATTAAAGCAGATATACAGCTACACTAAACAGTTAATACAGCACCTGTGCACAATACAGCACAATACAGTGACAGATCCCCCAGTAAATGAACAAGGAGAGAAGGCTGCACAAAGACGGCTGCACAAAGATGGAAGTAACCGACTTCAGTGGGTCGGATTTTAAGGAAATGGAAGGATCCTTAAGGAGCATTTGGATGGGATTGGGTCAGACATGGACGCTGATAGTAGGTGGGAAATCATCAGGAGAGGGGTGCAGGATGCTACCAGCACCTGTGCAAGAGTAAGACGAAAATGCGGTAGGGCCCAAAAACCCTGCTGGTGGACCAGGGAGGTTCAGGAGGTGGTGCAGGGAAAGAAGGCAGCCTATAAGCAATTCAAGTGCTCAAGGAGTGAAAGGGATTGAGGGGAGTACGAACTGATAGCTAGAAGGGCCATTAGGGTGGTGAGGGCGGCTAAGACAAGGAAGGAGCAGAACCTGGCCAGGGAAATTAGGAGAGGGAACAAGGGGTTCTTTAGATACATTGGGGAAAAACGAAGGTGAAGGGCAGATTAGCAGGATTAAATCAGGGGAGATGGGCACAAGACCCGGGGAACAGGCCGAGGTAATTAAATGAGTACTTCACCTCAGTTTTCACCAAGGAAAATGGGGTGCTGCATCATACATGGGAGGAGACAGAGATACTGAGGGGGCCTCACCGATCGAGCGGGTCTGGGGAGAAGGGAGGCATCACTGGCAAGAGGGGGAGGCTAAGCAGGAGAAGAGGTACGGAAGTGGAAATCACAGCAGAGAGAGTGAGGAAGCCCTCAGCCCCTTAAGACAGAGAAAGCACCGGGCCGGATAAATTACATCCCAGAGTGCTGAAGGAACTTCGGATGTCCTGTGAAACCCCAGTGCACTTTTCACCATCTCTCTGAGGACAGGGTGGGTGCCCCAGGACTGGAAGGTGGTGCATATAGTGCCTATCCACAAGGGGGGGATCAAGGGAGGTGGCAGGGAACTACAGGCCTGTCAGCCTGACATCGGTGGTGGGCAAGGTGATGGAGGGCATTGTTGAGGAGAGGCTAGGGGGACCTGGAAAAGTCAGGGTGCCTGGATGATAGACAGCATGGATTTATCCCAGGGAAATCGTGTCAGACAAACCTTGTGGAGTTCTTTGACTGGTTGACAAGTGCCTTGGACCTGGGTAGACCAGTGGCTGAGCTCTTTCTAGACTTCAGCAAGGCATTTGACTCTGTTCCTCACGTAGGCCTGTTGGATAAGCTGGGAGAAATGGGGGTGGGGAACCAGATAATCAGATGGATAGGCAATTGGCTCCAGGACAGGACCCAGAGGGTCGTAGTTGGCGGGATAGTCTCATCCCCAAGGAGGGTCATTAGTGGAATCCCACAGGGATCAGTCCTTGGGCCCCTTCTGTTCAACACCTACATCTCTGACATAAGGATAGGAATCAGGAGTGAGATGAGTCTCTTTGCGGATGACTCAAAACTGGGGGCGGTGGTGGATGGGGCAGAAGGGAGGGTGGCCCTAGAGGAGGACCTGGAGGCTCTGGAAAGATGGTCTAGAAAGTGGAAGCTGAGGTTCAATGCAGGGAAATGCAAGGTACTCTACCTGGGGGCCAGAAACCCGGCCAAGTGTACACCCTGGGGGAATGCTACAAGTCTCGATGGCTGAGAGAGGACCTGGGGTGGTGGTGGATGTCAGATGAACAACTCTGAGACTTGAGGAGGAGCAGCGGCCAAGGCCAACAGGATGCTGGGATGCATAGCTAGGGGATCACCTCCAGAAGGAGGAAGTGTACTCCCTCTGTATAACTGCTTGGTGAGGCCGCACCTTGAGTACTAGTGCAGTTTTGGAGGCCACACTAAAGAGGGACATTAAACTCCTGGAGAGGGTCCAGAGGAGGGCAACCAAAATGATTTGGGGCTTGGGGACAGGACCTATGAGGAGAGGCTCGAAGAGCTAAATATGTACACATTGGAAGAGAGAGGGACCGGGGGACATGATAGAGGTCTTCAGGTACATGAAGAGGGTAAATAGGGAGGAACAGTCAGGGTGCTTGAAGGAAGGAGGAGGGGCCACTAGAGGCATGGGTGGAATCTGGAGGGGAAGATTCAGGGAGAAAGGAGGAGGTGCTACTTCACTGAGAGGGTGGTGGAGCCATGGAATGCACTGCCTAAGGGGCTGGTGGAGGCAGAGACAGTGGAGGGGTTCAAGAGGGGTGGGACAGGTACAGGGAAAGGTTCTGGAAGCAAAATCCAATGCAGCAAGAGTATCCGGAACTGGGAAGGGAGAAGCCAGAGAAGGTGAGGGGGGCAGCAAGGTCAGCACCCAGGGTGGGGGCTGACCAAATGAGCAGACACAAAAGACCATTAGGCCTATTCTGCTGGCATTTTAGTATGTTAGATCAGATCTAGGCAGGATTGTAACAAGATCATATAATGCATCGTGCTGGAGTCCTAAACATTTATATATTATTTGAAATTACTCCAACTGAGATAACCCCGTGAGATGCAGCCTCTCTTTTTCTTGGGGTTCCCACTGAGGATAGCAGCTGTCAACAGCTTTACGTAGTCCAGCAGGAGTAGTTACGCACAGGATAAAATATATGCGGGGAAAAAACACACGATAAAGGTAAGTGTGAACATTGGTGTGAATGTAGATCACACGTCTTTTAACCAAGGCTTAATGCATCAACACATTAAATAAACTTCTTAAATAAACAAAATAATGAGTAGACTGTCATCAAATGGAAAACTGCCACTGTGTAGTTTAAACCACTTGATTCAACTTGAATTTGTGGAATTGAAGACTCCTGAAAAGATGCTGATGTTTGCTTTTGAGGCGTAGGATAATGCCATATTTCTCTTGTGTTTAAAAGTCTCTGACCCATTACTGTACTTTGCAGAGCCTCCTTTTCTGGATATTTTCCACGATTCTGACATTACTTTTACCACAGTTTGCCGTTATAGAATTTCCTCATTATGTTCCATAGCATTTGCAGGCTGAAAATAATGATGATTTTCTGATCACAAAACACGTAATGACCATTTTTGCAGTTTTCGTGCTGTGGTTGCAGTACACATAGATAAGGATTAGGATGACTTACAAGGAAATGATCAGCACCATGAGCCCCGCATGCCCAAGTGCGGCGCTGGTTCCAGGTTGCACTTTGTGTGCAAAATTTTTTTTTACATCCTGTTTACTGCAGTACGGTAGATTGTATCAGACTGATTCCTACCTGCTGACTTCCAAGCTGACACTCTCTGTAACTACAAATCCCAGAATCCTCTGCAGCTAACATCAGAGGAATATTCATAGCCTACAGTGCATGTTAGAGTGTTTTATAAGTTCAGATCTCTTATTTGCTTTACATATCTTCTGTGGCACAGCCAGCTACAAACAACCTTTAGTCATTTAGTTTTGAGCTCACTAAGGGAATGAGGCAGGGGTACCCCATGTCCTCCGTACAATATCCCCTTACTGTTTAGCCAGTGGTGATGGCAGTAAAAGAACATCCGGGCACTGAGGGATTGAGAGTAAGAGAACCTCTCATGTCATTTCTTCGTTTGATGGTGATGTACTATTTTCCCACAAAATGTAAAAACAAAAACAAGGCATTGCGTCAGCATATGGTCTGAAAACAAAACAAAATGGTTATATTAAATGTACGTTGTAAATAGAAAATAGAGTTAAAAATTGACGTTTTGACCAAAGGTCTTCTTCAGGAAATATCTAAAAGAGAAAAAAGCAAAATGAGTCTGGAGGAGAGGTAAAATGAGTAGTACTATTTTCCCTGTCACAGCCAACAAAAGCATTGAGTGCATAATCCATCCTCTGTTGCTCTTTATCAGCACATAAAATAAAATGGTCAAACTTTTTTATTTCAATTTTTTGGTAATCAGGTAATACCCACTAGGCACAGGTGCCTGTTTCAGAAGTGACCCAGGAGCACTGGGGAGGTTAAGTGACTTGTTCGAAGTCACACAGTATGCAAGTGGAGGTTGTGGGAATCAAACCCACATCTGTCTGCTGGATGTATGAAGCTCGTTCACAGCTCATTACTCTAACCTCTAGGCTATACTGCCAAAATGTGAGTTGATGCCACTGAGAGGAGGGGAATGTAGTTCCTTACAGGTTGCAGGTGTCACAAATAAGTCCAGCCACTCAAATTAAATACCTTAGGGTACATCTCCTGAAAAATCTTCCTTATCCGGGTCCATGGTTCATTAACCACAACACCCACAGCAACTTGCAATAAATATTGAAACTTGCAATAAATATTTAAATGTTCTGATTTTTTTTTAGTACAGCATGGCTTTAACACACACCGAATCCCACATTTCACTTCTCAGTACGGAACTTAATAATAAAATAATAAAAAATAAAACTTTATTTATTAAGCACCTTTCAAGCACCAAGGCACTGTACAAATGAATATTAGAATCAGAAATATACATATAAAATCAACATTCACAACAGCATCAATTTATAAAGGCCTTACTCCATAAAAAAGTCTTAAAATCCCGCTTAAAGGATTTAAACTTTCTCAAGGGATGTTTTTTTTTTTCCTTTGAACATATTTTTCCCCAGGGCACAGGCTGAGACTTCCTTCCAGCAATGCCAGGCCCCTATTCCTGCTCATCCAGACACCATTTTCCTAGACCTACCCCAAAAGAAACACTAGAAGATTAAATTTCACTCAGAGGATAGTGCCCATATGGAATTCACTCCCCAGAGAGGTGATGGAAGGGGACTCCTTTAACGCCTATAAACTAAACCTAGATAAGTACCTAGTGAACCCTTTGGGAAATAAATAAACCCGCTTGCAGGAGATGTACCACAATGGGCTTTTGCCTTCTGTACATCTGTCCTCTCCTAGCGTTACTCTTAGTATAAATGGTGCATATTTAACACTGGGGCAATCTGTAATGACAAGAGGAAGACCCATGACCAAAATGATCTAACTTATTGGGTACAAAAAGTACACATAATCCGATCAACATACAGGTATGTGCATGTAAATATACTGTGTTTTGTTCAGTTATTGTTTTTATTAAAGTTAACTAAGAACACGAAGACATAAAACAGCAAATAATCAAACATGCAAAATACATAGTGAACTAACTATCACAATAGGAACGATTAACACATCGATCAGTTGTTAGCTAGCATCATAGTAAAACAGGAATAATCACATGTAATTGGCAGGATGGAATGCAAGGATGGGCTAACATTTCACAAGGAATAAGAACAACAGTGACAAAAAAAGTGAACGCTGTTACATGGGCGAAAAGAAAATTCAGGCATGATAAATGATGGTATGATTGCAAAAAGTTAGAGAAGCAATTGGTTTGTTCATTTTTTGTTAACTGGGTAGGGTACAATAGACATGCATGACCCGAGAGAGTACAACAAGTGGGACAACTGAGTGTATGACAACAACACATAAGAATAATGACACAGCAAGTTTGGTTATCCAGGATATAAAGTGAAGTGCAAAAACACTATGGAGCAAATGTACAAAAGAGAAATGCAAAGAGAGATTATTATACACTGAGTTGACAAGGTTGGCAAAAGTATGCCAGCATACGAAGCTAGGCACAAGTGCATACAGCATTCAGTAGTGAGAGCGATACTTTTTCAAATTATTTAACCAGGAGAGACACACTTAGCTGAAAGCTTGTTTCCAGGTGTGACCGGGGAGCACAGGGAAGTTAAGTGACTTGCTCAGGATTACATAGTATGCAAGTGGGGGCTGGGGGATTCAAACCCAGGTCTCTAGGTTTCCAGCTCAGAGCCTTAAACCACTGTGCTATACTGCCTCCTGGTTTCTAAAAGTGCAGGTGGCAGGGTGACATCAACATTTGTGCCATAACAGTGGTTCTGTAACCTATATGTTGTCCATCCCTTCCCCCTTCTTTTGTGAAGACAGATAGCTAACGAACAAAGTTTTTGCAATTCCAACATTTTGTACCTGGGCTACTTCACATGGTCTCAACAACACTCCTGAGCACCTTGATAAAGGTCAAGTCCAGTGCCTGTTGTTTTTACATGTGTCCGGTCACCTGCTATAAGGTAATTCTATGGGAATGCAGCAGTTCAGGTGTTCATAAAACGCGCACATAAACACACACACACACACACACACACACACACAAACTCTTATCTCTGTATCTTCTTATGCTGACCTGACACAGAATAACCATCCTCGGAACACATAGCCCAGAAAAACAGACCCCTCAGTATAGGATAGACTTACAAGCCTTGAGGATATTGGCATGGGATTTGCCAGGTTACCAGTGAAACTAACAGAGGGAATGTCATCAACAGTCTCTCATTCTGATCCAAAACTGTACAGTAAAGGACCTATTGTGTCATAGGTACCCTAGTCAGATATTTGTGTGTTTCGAGACAAATATCCAGTATTCTTCACATTTCACATTTGGCACCAAGTTTGTACATTTGCTACAGAGAGATTTCAACATTATGACACGACCAGGAACTGGGTTTCCATCCATCAGTCTAACCCTCGAGGGGTAATAAGAGACAAGGCATAGCCAATGGTAACCCAACTCTGAGAGTGCCTCAATGCCATCATTTAATGAAAATATTTTCTTTTTTTTAACCTGTATGTTTTAGGATTAAAATTCCAATTTCTGTTACAGTATATGGTTACTCTTTGTTGTGCATGGATTCCCATCTGAACTAAAACTCTGTTGTACCACAGTCCAAATGTCAAAGAATGCTGTTGTGCCCTTCAGCGTTTTTAACTAGAATGGAAACTTGTACCTCCTGACATTTTATATTCATCTACCCCCCCATACACATACACACACACACAGACACACACACATACCCACACACACACACACACACCCCCACACACACACACACACACATCACACACACACACACACACACACACACACACACACACACACACACACAGAACCCAGAACCACGCCTAACACAAAATCTTCTGCTGTTTCTTTTTTTTTTTAAATCAGAGCCCCACGTCCTCACTTGGGTGGGTTTTCAACAGTTGGGTGATGGTGGTTTTCTGGGGAGGGGGTTGTTTGTTTGTTTTTAAGTAATAAAAACAATAATCTGAACATTTTTTGGAAAAAAAGAAGCAGCATTTTGTGTTTCAGACCATATAGTATACAGACTAATCATTCACAACTGAGCTGTGTTTCCATCTTAGGATTCTTGTCTCCCTAGCCCTGCCATGGATTCTTGTCTCCCTGGCCCTGCCGTGGATTCCTGTCTCCCTGGCCCTGCCATGGATTCCTGTCTCCCTAGCCTTCCCATGGATTCCTGTCTCCCTAGCCCTGCCGTGGATTCTTGTCTCCCTAGCCCTACCATGGATTCCTGTCTCCCTAACCCTGCTGTGGATTCCTGTCTCCCTGGCCCTGCCATGGATTCCTGTCTCCCTAGCCCTGCCATGGATTCCTGTCTCCCTAACCCTGCCGTGGATTCCTGTCTCCCTGGCCCGGCCGTGGATTCCTGTCTCCCTAGCCCGGCCGTGGGTTCCTGTCTCCCTATCCCTGCCGTGGGTTCCTGTCTCCCTAATGCTGCTGTGGATTCCTGTCTCCCTATCCCTGCTGTGGATTCCTGTCTCCCTATCCCTGCCGTGGGTTCCTGTCTCCCTAATGCTGCCATGGATTCCTGTCTCCCTATCCCTGCTGTGTATTCCTGTCTCCCTATCCCTGCCATGGGTTCCTGTCTCCCTATCCCTGCCGTGGATTCCTGTCTCCCTAGCTCTGCCATGGATTCCTGTCTCTCTGGCCCTGCCATGGATTCCTGTCTCCCTATCCCTGCCGTGGGTTCCTGTCTCCCTATCCCTGCCGTGGATTCTTGTCTCCCTGGCCCTGCCATAGAATCCTGTCTCCCTAGCCCTGCCGTGGATTCCTGTCTCCCTATCCCTGCCATGGGTTCCTGTCTCCCTAGCCCTGCCATGGATTTCTGTCTCCCTGGCCCTGCCATGGATTTCTGTCTGCCTGGACCTGCCGTGGGTTCCTGTCTCCCTGGTCCTGCCGTGGATTCCTGTCTCCCTGGCCCTGCCATGGATTCCTGTCTCCCTAGCCCTGCAATGGATTCCTGTCTCCCTGGCCCAGTTGTGGATTCCTGTCTCCCTAGCCCTGCTGTGGATTCCTGTCTCCCTGGCCCTGCCGTGGATTCCTGTCTCCCTAACCCTGCCACGGATTCTTGTCTCCCTAGCCCCGCCATGGATTCTTGTATCCCTAGCCCTGCCATGGATTCCTGTCTCCCTAGCACTGCCATGGATTCCTGTCTCCTAGCCCTGCCATGGATTCTCGTATCCCTAGCCCTGCCATGGATTCCTGTCTCCCTAGCACTGCCATGGATTCCTGTCTCCCTAACCCTGCCATGGATTCCTGTCTCCCTAGCCCTGCCATCGGTCCTGCCGTTCACCCAGCCCAGTCACTCACCCTATGTAGGACTCACTTCTCTTCCTCTCTGACTTACCCCTCAGGGTGGGGCCACCTGGGGGTACCAAACCCCAGTGGAGTTAGAGCTCTGTGTCGAGAGACAGCCATGGTGGGCAGTGCAAGGCCTGTGGGAGGGGTGTACATTCTCTATGCTGTGGTGAGGTTTTTCCCCCAAGTCTGGATGCCAGTAGGGGCTCCCTGCACACACGGCTGCATGCTGTGTGCCACAGAGCACGCTGGCATCCTCCTACCCTCTGACTTAGTGTCTTCTTGCACTTCCACCAGTGATCACCCAGGCGGGGGTACTGCAGTGGAGAACAGACCCCTCCTTCCCTCAAGATAGAAAGCATCCCTAGCATGTTTAGCCCACCTTCCCCAGCTGGCCGTCTGATGAGCCAGACTCCTTTGTGAACCCGGGTCATCAATATCACAATTGGGATAGTGGTACTGCTGAACTGGTGGGCCAGTGGCCATCTTGGGTTTCTGATGACATCCGGGACTTCTCCAGTTACACTCTGGAGGTCCCTATGATGTCATCAGAACCCCTGGATGGAAACATGGCCTTGTTCTGCATGGTGGTCCGTGCATTATTTGCTATATTGCATATGAGGGTTTCCAGCTATTAACAAAACCATCTCAGAATGCAAAATCCAAATGTAGCACTCTCTACCCTTGTTTAAATACAGCACATCGGGGGTCCTATAGACCCCAGTGACATGCACTTCTGGAATGCATGCTCCTTCCGCACTCAATCCCCTGGCCATTCGCACTGGTATGTGTGTGGATGGTCTGGGGCAGTGTCAGGGGGCATGCCTGCACTGCCTAAGCTCATGCCGCTGATGGATGCGGAGCAGAAATGGGCAGTCACAAAGAAGGGTTTAATGGAGGCCACTGACACCTGCACGAAGATTTGTAAAAAGGACTCCAGGTGTCGGAGACCCAGCTGGTATAGCAGGAGGGTGGTCGAAAAGGTGAAAGCAAAGTAAGAGGCCTTCTTGAAGTACAAGCATACCCTGAAAGAGGAGGACAGAGAGGCTTACGCAGAGAAATCTCGGGAGGCAGGGAGAGTGGTCCGGGTGGCCAAGGTGGATAAAAAGATAAGACTAGTGCGGAGGATTAAGGAAGGGGAGAAAGACTTCTTCCGATACATTAAGGAGAAAAGAAACAGAAGGGATGGGATAGCAAGGGTCAAGAGGGAAGGAGGAAGAGCAGGTGGAGGATCTAAATGAATACATTTGCTTGTCTTCACTAAGGAAGTGGAAGGACCCATACCAAAGGGAAGGAATGGGAGGAGCCCAGAGAGGTGCACTATGAGGGGGAGATTTGGGTGGATAGGGTCTTAAGGAGCTAAGAGAACTATAAGTGGAAAAAGCACCAGGACCAGACTGTTTACACCCAAGGGTCATAAGGGAGTTGAGGGTGCTAGCAGCTCTGCTGATGGACCTGTTTAACACCTCGCTGGAGGAGAGGGTGCATTCCACAGGACTGGAGATCAGCTCATGTAGTTTCACTCCACAAGAGTGGTCTCAGGGACAAGCTGGGTAACTACAGGCTGGTTAGTCTGACCTTCATAGTGGGGAAGATAATGGAGTCCATTTTAAAGGAAAGACTGGTGTCCTTCCTTGAGGAAAATGGTCTCCAGGATGGCAGGCAGCATGAGTTTGTCAGGGATCGGTTTTGTCAAACCGACGTGACTGACTTCTTCAACTGGGTTATGAGGTTGTTGGACAGGGGACAGGTGGTGGACGTCCTGTACCTGGACTTCAGCAAGGAGTTCGATTCTGTGCTACATGGCAGGATTCTGTGCCACGTGGCAGGATTCTGTGCCACGTGGCAGGATTCTGTGCCACGTGGCAGGATTCTGTGCTACATGGCAGGATTCTGTGCCACGTGGCAGGCTGATCAGCAAGCTGAGGGACCTGGGAATAGGGGACAAACTCCTGGGGTGGATCAAGAACTGACTGCAGGGTAGGAATCAGAGAGTGGTGGCCAAAGCTTGGCCTGTAACCAGTGGGGTACCACAGGGCTCGGTACTTGGACCTGTGCTGTTCAACATCCTTTATTGGTGACACAGCAGAGGGTGTTAAAAGTAAGAGCTGCCTTTTTGCTAATGATACCACACTCTGTGGGAGGGTGGGCACAGTGGAGGTGTGAAAGGAATTAAGGGAGGAGCTGGCTGGGCTGGAGAAATGGTCAGGCAGCTGGCAGTTGGGTTTCAAGGTCAAGAAATGCAAGGTCATGCACCTGGGCATCAGGAACCTGGGGGCCAGCTACTGGCTGGAGTACAGGTTGCAGTCTCAGAGGAGGAAAAGAAACTTGGGGTGATGGTCAGAGGAGACATGAAACACTTGGCGCAGCGTCGCTAGGCTGCATCGCCAAGGGTATAACCTCTAAGAGGGAGGAAGTCATCTTGTCACTGTACAGGTCACTGATGAGGCCGCACCCAGAATACTGTATGCAGTTCTGGAGCCTGTGTCTGAAGAAGGATATCAAGCTACTGGAGGGGATCCAGAGGAGGGCAACCAGGATGATCCAGGCTATGGGGAACAAAACCTAGGAGGAGAGGCTGAGGGAGCTCAGCACGTACTCCCTGGAGGATGGGGGGGGGATGATAGAGACCTTCAAGTACCTTATGGGGAATAAACAGGGTAAGATCAGAGGGCATCTTTAACTTAAGGAAGGAGGGTACAACAAGGGGATACAGCCTGAAGCTAGCTGAGGGTAGATTTAAGAAAGAAATGAGGAGGCACTTTTTCAGTGAAAGGGTGGTGTCGGGGTGAAATGAGTTACCAGAGAGGTGGTTGCAGTAAATACTGTGGTTAACTTCAAGGGGGGTGGGGGTGGGATAGGGTGAAGAGGAAAATTAGAGTAGGTGTACCTGGGATGGGGAACGGGAGGGTACTAGGGGAAATATAGTTGACTCTGGGGGAAGTAGGGGTGGAAGGGGGCAGCTCCAGGGAACTAACTGGAGCTGTACACTCGAGCAGACTAGATAGACCATTATGGCCTGTTTCTGCTGGCAAATTCATATGTTCGTAAGTGCATTACGTAAATTGGCACCATTGAAGTAAAGTGCTTCAACCCAGGTAATCCAGAGGTGATCAAAGAGAGCATGCTAAAAGGGGAGTACCACATGATTCCTAACTCTAAACAAAATCCACAACTAGAATGCTCTACCCTTGGTTTATTCAAAAGTTCATATGTTTCTGATGAGGGATGCTGCTGGTTTTGTGACAAAGCACTTTATATAAATAACCACCACAGGCATTTCATAGTTAAGACCAAACTGTGTGGTTACTTCTATGCACATCCTAAATTCCCGTACCTTCTAAATCTTCCGGCAGCCTAAGTGTTTGTGGGCGACTTGAACTGTGTAATTGTTGATGTTGTTCATTTTGTAAGCGACACTGAACCTGGGAGATAGTGTGTCAATAAATAAAAACAAAAAAAGTGAAGATCCCACTGGCATTCATTCTGATACGGCAACACCTGGTACAGTGGTGCGTGGCACTGTTGTGACAGCAGGGCTGTGTGCATGGCACTGTCATGAGGAGGCAGTACAGTGTAGTGGTTGAGTTGCAAACCTGGAGACCTGGGTTTCAATCCCATCAGCCCCCATTTGTATACTGTGTGACCCTGAGCAAGTCACTTAACTTCCTTGCGCTCCCAGGTCGCACCTGGAAACAAGCTCCGCCTTAGTGTGCCTTTCCTGGTTAAACAATTTCCCCTTTCCTGTGACAGCAGACTGTGTACCATGTAGCAGCTCACATGACTGACACAGCACACCTCAGCAGAGAACACACCCGAAATTTCTGATACTGGGAATGGATACAGAAGACTCGACTCTAAAGAAATATCCAGAAAACAGATATTGTTATCAAACTGGAAATTAGGGAAAGCACCATCACTACAAGAATGTTACAATAAAATTGGTGAAACAATAAACAATGAAAGAATAGCTCACACTTTAGCTGGCAAGCTACACAATTTTCATGAGACCTGGTCGCCCACTCTTAGGGCTGCTTGAAAGAGGGGAAAGATGGCAGATAAACAAAAATAACAGAAAGGGGAGTTCAGTGAAGTGGGGGTGGATGGAGAAAGCTTTTTCCTTATCAGAAAGATGTATGGTATAATTAGTCAGAGCCAATGACAAAAGAGATCAGGTAAATAGAAGGGAGAAATGCATCTTAAGTGAAACAAATACAGCTGACTAAAGTTACCTAGTGTTTAGTTAGAGAGAAAGGTGTTGTTTTTTTTTTGGCTACAATAGTTATAGAAAACTGTTAATGATACTAATATACCATAAACTGTATGAATTTCAAAACTATGTAAAATATAATGGCATTTATTGCCTTTTGAAAATCAATAAAACATTTTTACTGGAAAAAAGCAGAGAGCACCACTTATTCTGTCTGGCCACCAACTGCACATGTGCAAATCAGTACTTCATTAAAGGATGGCATTGTCTGCCTGTGGGCATTGCTGGACCTAGACAGTGCAGCATTCCGAGCTGCAGGACTGGCATCAAGAAGCAGAGTAACCGGTCATAGTAGCACTACAAGACTAGCGCCAGTAAGGAACATACGGTCTATACCACGGGCAGTGATAGGGGAGGAAGCGCGCTATTTTTATTTTATTTATTTGTACATCGGTTTACAACCTTTGAGCCAGAGGCTCGTTTCCAAAGGTACCTCTTCACAAAGAGGACACATACAGTACAACATTTAGTTACATCATTGCAGTTACAGCTTTTACATCATTGCGGTTACAGTCTTGGTAGATATATGCAGTTATTTCTTTGTTACAATATGAGTGTTACAGGTTTGGTATTAACAAGCTAGTACAGTTATTTGGGTACAAGTTGAGAGATAAGGCATACATTGGTAATGCAGACAAGTAGTCTTGAGCGGAGACAGCAAGAAGTAAATAATACAGAGGGCTATGGGACATGGTTGGTGATAAGTTTGGTTGAGGAGTCACTCAGAGAGTTTTGTCAGTTAGTTTTGTTGAGGAGCCACTCAGAGAGTTTTGTAAGGGCATAGTGAGCTAGATCACCTACAGACAAGCACAGCTACGCATGTTAAATAGCTGACTCTGAAGTGCGGTTTGGAAGCGGGAGATTGTAGGGGTATCAGAGATGGATGAGGGGAGAGTATTGTACCAGGAGGGAGCTCTGTAACAGAAGGAGCTTTGACCATGAGTAGTCCTGGTCCTAGGGACTAGCAGGGTGGTCTTGGAGGAGGTACGAGTTTGGACTAAGGGTTGTGCAAGGTGGATAGAGTCTGTCAGTCCGGGGGCGGGGATAGTCCAAGGAGTATTTTTTTCGTTATGAGGCAGGTGTGGTATCTGAGCCATTCATCCAGGTTAAGCAGCCTAGCCACGTCATATAGCTGGCAGGTATGAGTGAGCCTAGGGGCTCCCGTAATTAACCTACAGGCCTTATTCAGGGTGAGTCGGGTTTTATTGAGGGTGGTCATGTCTGCGGCACTATAGACTGGCAGGCCATAGTCCACAAGGGACATTATTGAGGAGGTGACTGCTAGTTGGAGGGCATTGGGGGGGAGGCAGTGCTTGTAGCGGTAGAGGATACCTAGCCGTGCATTTGTAGCTGAGGCTAGAGTACCAATGTGGTCGTGGAAAGTGAGTGCTGAGCCAAAAAGGAGACCCTGAGGTACTTGTACAAGCGGACTTGATCGAGAGGATGCTTAGAGCTAGGGAGGATGCAGAGCGGGAAATTACTGGATTTGTTTTGGGGATAGGCAAAGAGCATGGTTTTGGTTTTTTAGATTGATTACAAGTCTGTGCTCTTTGAACCAGGCTTCAGCATCATTGAAGGCTAGTTGCAAGGTGTCTTGAAGGGAGATGGGGTTTCGGTGGGTGGCGAAGATGACAGCATCATCTGCGTACAGCAGGATTTTACCAGTGCAAGCTTTGGGCATGGTGTTGAGGTAGAGTGAGAAGAGAAGAGAATCAAGGATGGAACCCTGGGGGACACTGGATTGGATAGGACATGTATTAGAGAGGGTCCCATTAATTTTAACACGCTGAGAGCGGTCAGAGAAGTAGCTGGAGCACCAGGAGACTGGGCCAGTGGCAAAGCCGGTGCGGCTGAGGGCATCCAATAGGAGGGGGTGGGAGACAGTGTCGAAAGCCTTTGAGAGGTCAATAAACACTGCCCCTGCTAGTGAGCCAGAGTCCAGGGAGGAATGAAGAAAATCTGAAAACTCAATAAGGGCAGTGCTGGTACTGTAACCTGCACGGAATCCGTGTTGTTCATGGCAGAGGATGTTGTATTTGGTCAGGTAATCTATAATTTGGGTAGCCACCAGTTTTTCTAGGGCTTTGGAGAGGGGTGGGAGGATGGAGATTGGCCGCTAATTTCCGGCTGTGGACCTGTCACCCCCTTTGTGTATGGGCATAACTGTGGCAGTTTTCCAGGCAGAGGGGAATTGCCCCAGGCAGAGGGACTTATTGAGCAAGCTAGTTAGTGGGGTAAGGACCTGATCCAGAACCCGGCGGAGGATACTGGGGTCCACGGAGTCACTGCCAGTATTATTGCTCTTTAGAGCTTTAAACAGGTGTGGCCTGACCTCCTGAGGAGTTACCCTGCATAAGTAGAAACTAGGATATTGAATGACTGGGGCAGGTAGGGAGGAAGGAGGGTCAAAGAAGTCTCTAGGGAGGACCGAACTAAGGTCTGTGAAGGATAAGTTGAGGAAGTTGGCTATGCGGGCAGGGTCGGTGGAGATAGAGCCTTCAATGGTGATCTGAGAGGGGGGTGGGGAGCGCACGCTCCCATTTAGTTGTTTAATGTTGTCCCAGAAAGTTCTCGCATTCCCCCAGGAGGAGGTAAACGCGGCCTGATAGTGATCGGCTTTTGCTTTCCTGATGGCCCATGTGCATTTGTTTCTTGCGGCATTGTAAGCCTGTCTGTCCGCCTAATGGCCTGTTTCAGAGGCCAGGTTCCAAAGGTTATCCCTGTGTTTGAGCAGTTGCAGCAGGGACGGGATAACCAAGGGGGCATTATGAACTTTGGTTCAGACTGCTGTAATGGGTGCGAAAATGTCACAGGCTTTGTTGAAGGTATGGGAGAAGAAGGTAAGGGCAGTATCTATATCAGGGGCATGGTGTATGGGAGACCAGTTAATTTGGGCAAGAAGTTGCTTAAGGCCTTTTAGTCCACCTGGTCTGAGGCACCAACGTAGAGTGGGAAGGGCCGTGGGTTTGGGTGTGGGGGTCGCCCAACAGAAAAGGATAGGGGAGTGGTCACTAAGAGAGTCCGGAAGGACCTGGGTATCATGGATTTGTTGAGGGCGGTTGGTGATGACCACATCTAGCAGGGTGCTGGTACCTTTTTTTCTGTTAACTCTGGTGGGTTGGGAAACTAGTTGGGACATGTCTATGGCTGCAAAAGAACTATGCACGGAGAGCGATAGGGGAGGACGTATGATATGCACTATGTGCTCCCCAGGTCGCTGTCTGTGGTAGTACAAGCAGGAGAAGGGGAAAGGAAGCAAGGAGCCTGGTTGAGCTGCTCCCGTGGCATGGAACACTAGTACATGAGCAGCTTGGCCGTGAGCGTGGTGGAAACCATGGTTCTAATCCTGGTCTCCCAAATTCTCCCCCCCAATCCAACTCGGAGTTGATTATTTTAAGTAGGAGGGATGCAGGGGACAAAGCCCCCAGTGTAGGGCGGGGGCAAAGCTCCATGCAAAATTACTTTGTAACAGTAGTAGCAATCGCAAATCACACTTGCAATCACTACCATTGGCGCTGCCTTTACTAGTGGCATTGCTTACTGCCACTATTCTGATCAGCGCTGTATGGATGGCACTGTTCTTGACAGAGCTGTCCATGCAGATGCTGATCAGACCCGGAGCCCAAGAGCAGTGCCCAAGTGTGCACCTGCTGTCACTTGTAATGCACAGCTGTAGGCACCATGTGCCACACTGCATGCTGCACACGTCACCACATGGAAAAACAGAAACATAGACAATGATGGCAGAAAAAGATTGAAGGTCTGTCCAGTCTGCCCATTGTTCCCTTTCAATCCCTGGGACCTAAATTTCATTCAGGGTACTAGCCCTCACTGTCCTCCCCTCTATTCTTTTCACAGCTACTATTGCCCCTGAGCAGCCACTATAGCCTTCACTCAGTCCCAGCTGTGCTTGAAACCATTTATGATTTTGGCTCTTACTGCCTTGGTTAGCAGACTGTTGCAAGGCTCCACCACCCTCTCCATAAAATAATACTTCCTCATATCCCTCCTGAACATTACTCCTGTCAGTTTCCACTCATGTCCCCATGACCTTGAGTTTGTACTTGTGCTAAATAATGCCTCACAGTTCACCTTATGTATTCCTTTTGGGAATTTGAAGGTCTCCATCATGGTGGAAGCTGGAGGGGGGAAGATTCAGGGGAGAAAGGAGGAGGTGCTACTTCACTGAGAGGGTGGTGGAGCCATGGAATGCACTACCTAGGGGGCTGATGGAGGCAGAGACAGTGGAGGGGTTCAAGAGGGGGTGGGACAGGTACAGGGGAAGGGTTCTGGAAGCAAAATCCAATGCAGCAAGAATATCCGGAACTGGGAAGGGAGAAGCCAGAGAAGGCGAGGGGGACAGCAAGGTCAGCACCCAGGGTGGGGGCTGACCAAACGAGCAGACACGAAAGACCGTTAGGCCTATTCTGCTGGCATTTTAGTATGTTAGTATCATATCATCCCTCTCCCGTCCGGTCTCAAGTGAGTACATGTGTAGTGCCTTGAGCCATTCCTAGTAGCAGCTGCACTGCTGACCCTGTATCACCTGGTCACCCTTCGTTGCACTGTCTGTAGCCTGTCCTTATCTTTCCTGAGGTGAGGACTCCAGAACTGGACACAGTATTCCAGCTGTGGCCTCACCATTGATTTGTACAGTGGCAGTATTACCTCGTAACTTCTATTGTCAGTGCCCTTCCCGATACATCCTAACATCCTATTTGCTGTGCTAGAGACCCTTTTGCATTGGAGTAAGTGTTTGAGGGAGTCACTAATGATAATCCCAAGGTCCCTTTCCTCAGTCATAATGCTCAGTTTAACCCAACCCATCCAGTACTCCATCTTGGGGGTCTTGTACCCTAGGTGCGTCAATCTGACTTTTTGGCATTGAATTTCAGCTGCTAGAACCTAGACCTCCTCTCCAGTCTGTGCAGGTCACTCTGCATCTCCCTAATTCCCTCATCGCTGTCCAGCCTCCCACAGAGCATTGTGTCATCCGAGAAGAAACACAACCTGCCACGGATTCCATCTTCAGTGTCGCTGGTGAACACATTGAAGAGGACTTGACCCAGGACAGATCCCTGTGGCACCCCATTTGTGACCTACCTCTCTCCTTTTTTTTTTAATAGTTTTTTTTATTAATTTTGATATTATTATATCATATACAGGTATACATCCAGGTAAAATGGACAGGTTGGAGTAGTAGCAGTCAGTTAATTCAAGCTCCATAGCACATAGGAAGGTAAACAGTACAATGACGTATTAAATTCTATCTGAGAGAGATATATACATAGAAAGCATTTAATACATCTCTATATGAGGTGACCTCACCAGTATGCATTCGGTACCGGTTAGGTTGGGCCCATTTTTTAAACTGTATTTTATCTTGCCCCTTCCCTTCATCCCTTTCTGTCCCATACATTCTCATAGGCTTCCAGTTCCTATGTTGTAGGTTCATGGTACAAAGTCTGGATGATGCGCCAGTTGGTACATGGTCCATTTCTTTCAGCGGTTACTGAAACTGCGGGTCCTATTATTTATTCTAGCTGACATTCTTTCTAAATCATAAATTTCATATGATAGCTTTCTACAAGATTCCTTAGTTGATACCCATGTGGTAAACCAAAGTCTTGTGATTACTTTTTGGGCTATCAAGACTAAAAGTACCAGCATTCTGTAAAGCATTTCTTGGGGACATGGTCCATCAGGGGGAACTACAGTTAGTATAAAAGTCTGGTTGAGCATTTCTGGTCTCTCATATATTGCATTTAATTCTTGTATGATTTCTTGCCAATAGCCCGTTATACAAGGGCACGACCATATAATGTGCCTCAACCTCACCTCCTCTCGCCCACACTCCCTCCAACATGAACTATATTCCCCTCCATGAAACTATGCAGTTATATCAGGTGTTCTAAAGAATCTTATTCTGGCCTTCCATGCATATTCCCTCCAGTATGAGTTGGGGGAGATCCTTGAATACGATATTGTGGAGGCTTGCCATCGAGCTTCCGCCAAGTCTAAGCCCAAATCCCTAGACCACCTGATTCTAAGATATTCGAGAGAATCCTTACCATACGATTGAAGTGCTGAGTAAAGGGCCCCGATGATCTCCCTCTCTTCTGATTTAACCCCTTTTACCATGACCTTCTGCTGCCTCCCCTCAGCCAATTCCCTACCCATCTTACTATGACCCTTTGCCGCTCCCAGATCCTCCATCTTTTTCAGCAATCATCTGTGAGGCACTGAGTCTAAGGTCTTGCTGAAATTGAAACAAAGTAAATCCACAACATGGCCCCCTATCCAGTGTCTTCATCACTGAGCCAAAGAAGACTATTAGGTTAGTCTGACAAGGCTAGACATCTAGCTCTCGCCTCCTCAGTCCTCCTAGTGATAGACTATGGTGCAGCCACATACTCGATTATTCTCACAGTAAAGATTGTCCTTAACAAAGCATGTTGCCTAGTCAGTGCTAGACATCTAGCCTCCTTGATCATGTATGGTTTGTGTCTATAAAGGGCACCTAGTTTTTTATTTACTGTTGTTAAAGCTTTGTCGACATGGTGCGTAAAAGAGAGATTGTCATGTAGGTAGACACCTAGATATTTGAAAGTACTGACCTGTTCAAGGGTCTTACCTTCTCTGTTAACAATAGCAAAGGGTTGTTACCTTTTCTTTTTTTGGTGGCACGTGATCAGCTCGGTTTTGGATTATTGGAAATTTAGTAGGAACATATTGTGGGAGAACCATTGCTCCAGGGCCGTGAAACTGCACTGAAGGTTAATCAGTTAGATGGTATTACAGTTACCACAACTTTATTAAATAACAAACAGGTGTTCTATTTCGAAATATTTTGAGGCGTGTTGTGTTGGGAATGGAAAGTGATATTGTTTCTCATCCTTGCACTACCTATAATCTGGCCCTGGGCCAACAAAGCCCTATATAAGCCCCCTCACTGCTCCTATCAGCTACACTGCCTCCCTTTCTCCACTCGCTGAAACAGTCCTGAGGCACAATGCTAAGTTCCATCCTGCTGCTGCTGTTCCTGTGGGAATCTACCGCCTGTAAGTATTACCCTTCAGGGACTTCCTTTTAAAGCTGGGGCGGGGGGGGGAAGGAATTTGATTTTATATAGTGCTTTTTATGTCATAACAACTACATCCCAAAGCACTTTACAATCCATGAAGAGTGCCAGCCGCCATTAGGGGCGTGCAGAGACAGTATTTATTAATTGATTTCATTTTCGTTGACCGGGAAAGAAGAGCTATACAACATTGCCTATTTTAAACCTTGTCACAGTTCGAGTGGGGAAGGGAGGGAGATACAGATGTAAGCCAACTGAAACTGAACCAGATTAAGCTGTTGGTAGTATTTTAATAAATGGGGGAAAGTTATCCAGGACACCATGGGAATTCCCCTACTGTCTGATGTTTGCCAGTTCCACTGCTCTACCAGGGATAGGGACAGACATCTGTGACTGCGCTTAGCCCAGGGAGGCCAGCAGGACCACCAAACAAGAGTTCAGAACTTATAAAAACTCTAGCAGGCACTGCAGGCTATTGAATCTCCCACTGCTGCTTACTGCTCTGATGTCAACTGCAGGGGATTCTGGGACTTGTAGTGGCAGAAAATGTCAGCTTGGGAGTCAGCAGAAACAGCTTAATACAATCTACTGCACTGCTGTAAACAGTAAGTACAGGAAGTAAAAAAAAAAATTTTATGCAAATAAAGTGTAAACTGGGACCAGTCCCACATTTGAGTGAGGGACTCTTAGGGCTGGCTGTTCCCCTTTAAGTACTGGACATTATACATGTCCAGGAAAAGGTTTCCATTACGAGTTTTCCCCAGAGTAAAGTTTTTTTTACCTATGTGGTCACAGAGCCTCCCACACGAAAACAGGCTCTTTGCACTCCATTTGTTCCCACTGCTTTTCCTTCTATGAAGTTATAACCCTCTGTTTGTGACATCAAATAATTTCCATGGCAACCGGTCGTGATGTCACAGCAGAGGATTATGACTTCAAAGCAGGACAAGCAGCAGGACCAGATAAAGTCTAAGGGGCAAGGAGTTCGTTTTCCTGCAAATATCTTTAGTAATGAAGGATGGAATGTCCTGAAGTTTAAAATCATGGGGAATGTTGGGAGACTTGAGTTTTGCTGTTGCCAAACGTCAGTGTTTTTTCCAGAAAGCTACAAACTCACTTTAAAGGTCAAAGGAAATGTTTATCTCAAATTGTAGTGAGAAAAAAAATGTGACTTCCTGGGAATTGAACCCAGACCCCCACCCTTCACTCCTCCTCTCTCCCCCCACACCCAGCTCACATGGTTGGACCTGAGGCTCCGGGACACACTTCCTTTCTCTGGTATTGCATAAGAAATTATTTTTGACATTGTTAAAGCAGCAGTGCAATGGAAAATATTTTCCCAAAAAGCTAGTCTTAGTTACAGCTAAAAACAAATATTAACATACCCGTTAAATCTACTTTTCCAGCTACCTCCTATGCTACGCGTGTGGGAGTGTTTTTTTTTTATTTATTTTCTTGATCCTAACCCTAGCCAGGTCTGCAATGGTATTTCTAAGCCACCTAAGGTGGCCATCTTTTTTTCCTAAGAAAAAAATCAGAATTAAACATTTACAAAACACTCAGATTTTGGTGAAACTAGAACAATTTACCACCAAAGAAAACTGAAAGATTCCTGGAATTTGTTATAGTGAAATGAGGTAGAGTTCATTTTTTTGCTCAGTTTCTTTGCACAGTTGCTTTGCCTGCCCTCTCATTTTCTTTTCTGTGCCAGTTCTATATTCTGATGTGCTTGGACCAATTTTGTGATAAATAAATATTCTAGCCTTGGGGTGCCTTCAGAGCTATGCGGAGTTCCACTCGGCTCAGTAGCCACTGCTCTTTCTTGTCAGATTCCTAATACATTCCATGACACATGGTACATCATTATATGCTGTTTATCTGAATGCCCTAGAATGGTGTTACTGGTGTTAGAGAACGTTCAGCTGAGGAAAGAGGCATTTAGGGTTGGCAGAAAGGCAAAAATATTAGATTATTTATTTAACAAAAAGGTTAAAACATATCAGAAACTTGTACAGATACTGAAAGGAACACTGGAGGGCATCTAGAGGTGTGAAAAAGGTGTTTCTGATCACCTTAAAGAAAAACCTCCTCCTTTGTGAAACTAATGGTGACCCAGACTCATTCAGTTTCTCAGCAGAGTCCAAAAATATTCACGTAAGACATAATTCTTGATACTTCTATGTGTGAGTCAAGATTTTTTCTTTATATTTTTTATTAAAAGTTTACAAATATGCCAGCCACCTAGTGCCATGCCGACAACCCGCATTCAGGAATGAGCACTGGCCACCGGGGGTTGGCAGGGAGTAGAAGGATTGAGCATCTGAAGGACAGCTCTCCTTCTCCGGGGAGAGGGGGACTCAGCAGTTGGTGCTAGCCTGGCCCCTAGCTGTGGCTGGGGACTGGCACACTGATGCCGCAAGACAAGGATGAGAGCGGCGCAGATGCTTGATGGAAGCACGCACGGGAGTGTGCGCAGCACCGTCACGGGCATCATTGCATGCGCCACCCTGATTAGGGAAAAATAGAAAAAGCAGCACCCCACAGAGGATGAAGGGGGAGCTCACAGGCCCCGCACCCAGTCAGCCATGGCATAGGAACACTAGATCCGGTCTCGGAGAGGTGGTCTAGGGTTACCACCTGTCCTGGTTTTCACAGGACAGTCCTGATTTGGGCAGCTGTGTCCTGCAAAAAAACATGAAAACTACTACTTGTCCTGACATTATAGCAAGAAAAAAAATGTTCTGACTTTCCTCTAAATGCATCAAAAAACTATAATACCTTAACTAAAATACCTTAAAATGATAAGAAACACTAGGAACAACTAAAAAACTGCACACTTGGTCTTAATTCTGATTATAACATGTCTGTTGCATTGGTCAAGGTTACAAATTGTCCTGTGAAAAATCATGTTTCAGTAAGAAATGTCCCACTTTGGACTTCTTAAAAGGTGGTAACCCTAAGTGGGCCCCCCTCCAACCCCACCAGGGGGCTAAGCCCTGGGGCAACTACTGTGCTGGTTGGTGGATGCTGGGGTGACGGGGCTGGGGCTCCCCTAGATTGTGAGGGCTGTGAGGGCAAGGAGCATAAATAAAACAATTAAAAGAAAGTTTACAAACACTACAGCAGGGTCCTTGTGAGGATGGGGGAGCTGAGGATAGTTCCCAAGGCCCTGTACCAAAGAGGGTCGCAGGCTGCCCAGCAAGCTACTGTACGCCGATGCATAGGGGCTCCAGAGTCTGAACTTTTCCTGGGGCCCAGAATCCCTCTCAAGGGGCCTGTACTACAGAGTAAAACTACATTACAATAGGGTTCATGAAACATGCATCGAGTAACCAAACAGTCAATACCTACTCTTGTCTCGAAAAACTTTCAATTAATGTATAATATTCTTAAGAACCACATCATGCATTTGAATGTGCCCTAAGTTCTCAGACCTTTAGTGTTCCTAGCCCAGTGGTGCCACCTAGTGGTGCACTGCACTGCCATGATGGAGACCCAGGTGGAGACCCAAGCTTAACTTCCCCCGCCCTGGGCCAGTAAGGGCTGGAGCACAGTGTGGAGGCATTGTGCTGTCCCTGAGGGGAAGGGGAAGGGTTTGTGGCACCCCGCTTTACAAGCAGCACCTGCAAGTGGGAAGTAGGGGCTGCCTTAGTGCTGTGGGTGGCCATGCAACACTGGCTGTTCCCCACCCTGGTCAGTGCAGGGGGTGCACATAGGCCACCAGGTAGGTGAAAATACCCTGGTGCGAGTGGCAAGACGTCTGATGTGCCTGGACCCCTTTTTCTGCCAGTAGTCACTCTGACCCCCACCGAGGCTTCTCTCACCATGGCAGCTGAAGCAGTGGGCAGCACTACCTGGTTTTGATCAGGCATCATCACATGTGGTGGGGCAAGTCCAAGAGGACGGGGAAGGGGGGTAGGACAGGAAGTGCCAAAGATGTGGAGAGACAGTCCAGGCCAGCTAGATAGGGAACCACACCAGAGAAAGAGCAAAAAAGAATAAATTGTAAAAAATGTAACCTGCCAATCAAAGATAGGGGTTTGAATGACCCAATATGTTAAAATATTTAATGTGCTATAAGGTATTTGCACTGTCAGGATTAATACTAGCCCAATGTTTCAAACTTGTGCTTTAATGTTATTGCAATTAACAAATACAGCTAGTCTGGTTTTCAATGTGCCTTAGAAAGTTATTAAGGCAACTCCAGTTCATCCAGTGTATTTTTCTGCTTGGTAATAATGTGTCTGGGTGCCATCACACAGAAATTGCCCATTGCTGGGAACCTCCCTGGGTAATTCTTCCCACCCTCTATGGGCACATAGAAAGGTGCTCTGTCCTACCAAGAAACAGTTCTAGTTTGGTGTTCTAGTTCAAAGCAGCAGACCGAAGTCCAGAACTCAGCATCTCCAAGAGCAGTTCCAGTTTGGTGCTCTAGTGACTCTGAACCCCAACGAGGCACAGGGCTAGGGACAGACTATTGGAGGTAACTCTACCTAATTAGTACTTCCTGACAAGTCAGACACTGTATTTACCTGGGTGGGTATACCCCCTGTTTCACCCCTGCCAGGGACATCTATAATTATTTCTGTGCCTAACAGAGCCCAGTACACCCCGATGTCCTCATTCCCACTTGTGGCTTCAAGCAGAACGTAAACAGCTTTCCCATAGTGTGTTATCTGTATTTATGGACTGTTGTGTCACTAAGCTACCTGTAAACATGCTGATGATGATGTAGCTGAGAATTGGACCCGCGACCACATAGTCAGGGACTGTACAATAATTATGCCAAATGTAATGACTGATAAATGATGATTTGAACTGGATCCAAAACAAGAGATGTGGTTGGGGCTCTAGCCACATGCTCTGCACTGTTCAATCTCTGTGTTCACTGGCTTCTAAATATATGTACAGTACATGTGCTATATACTATATACTATGTATTGTATAATCTCATCTCATCTCATTTTATGTATGTATTCTCCTGGGTCGTGCCTGAAAATAGTCAACTTTGGCTAGCGCACCTAACCCGGTTAACAAAAACTAAATAAATAAATATGTTGGAAGTTTCTGTAAGCAACATTAAGACTGAAGGGCCATGCCCCATGACCAGAGTGAGTTTCTGAAAAGGGTACAGTGAAAATGCAGTTGCTGCAAGTTAATGCAGTCGAACGGAGATGAAGTTTTGATTTACTGAATACTTACAGTATAGCCTAGAGGTCAGAGTAATGAGCTGTGAATGAGTTTGGTACATCCAGCAGACCTGGGTTTCATTCCCAAAACCTCCACTTGCACACTGTGTGACTCTGAACAAGTCTCTTAAGTGCCCCAGTGCTCCTGGGTCACCCCTGAAAAGAGGCCTTGTGCCTAGTGGGCTTTACCTGGTTACCAAAGAATTGCAGAATAATAATAAGTTAGGCCAGTCCCAAGTTAACAAGCAGGGGAAGTATCGTGACCAGTGTGATGCAAGACAAATCTGCAGCATTTTTTTTTATTATTTTATCTCTGCCGCCCATCCCCTTCAGCCCAACCCCCACCACCACCACCAGCACCGACATCCTGGAATTACTGGGGCTTACCTTATGCCCGGCCCGGGAGCAGAGCCTGCCGAGAGTCGGGTGTTATCCTGCAGCTGAGTCCATTCTCCTCCATTTTCTTTGTTGTCTCACAATTACCCTGAGCCCCAGGAGTAGAGACACATGTCCGTGGAGGCACACATGCATACTACAGACCCGGTGACAGCCCCTTCCTCCCACCTGTCAGCCTACTGCCTGGCGCTCCCTCTGGCCTGCGCTGCCCCCTGCCCTCCACTGCAAGGCAGTCAAGAGACAAGGGATACTATTTTCTCTCCCCAGAGAGGAGAGCTGCCTCTCAGTGGCTCCATCCAACTCCGCGCCCCGCTGAACTCCTCCGGCACATGCTCATTCCCAAACATAGGTCATCGGTGTGGCGTGAGGTAAGGCATCCAGTGCCTTAGCCCTCTGTGCCACCAGGCCAGCTCCAACCTACAGTATTGTTTGACAAGCAAGGGTGTCTGTGTTGAGGGGGGCAGAGAGTTGCATTCATGACTGGGAGATTTTCCTGGTCACTCTGCATCATGCTCTGCAGAAACCTGCTACACATAAACTTTGAGTAAGATTTTCACAAATATTATGATAGCATCTGGTGGCTCAGCAACTACTGAGTCGAAAGGTACCAAACATGGTATGGGGTGTCCAAAAGGAACGGCCAGAGGCTCCAGTCAGAAATCTGCTTCTCAACCAGCACAGACCTCACATGGTGAACTGAAGCACACAGGTCTGAAAGGCTCAGGAGATCCTCCACCATGGGACACTGTTCTGGAGGCAGTCAGAGAAATTTACCACAAGCTGGAAAAAGTTTTAGAGAGACTGGGGGCACAGAACACGAAAATGGATTCAATGACAGAGGCTGCCACGGGAGCCAACAATCAGTCTCAGAGGACCCAAGCGGCTTTTGCCAAATCAACCACCGACATCAACCACCTCCATGTTTGTGTGGAGTCGATGGAAAATTCGAGCCGTGCAATGAACTTGGCTTGGTAGGGATTCTGGAGGGCATGGAGGGGGAGAATGTGCTAACTTACCTTAAACAATGGTTTTCAAACAATTTCCCCTCTGACCTGCAGTTGGCATTAGACTCTCTTAAGATGGCCTTCCGTATCAATTTCAGATGGGCCCAAGGTAATACTATAACACCCCGCACCACCATGTTGGTGACTACCGGAGCAGATATACGGGACATGATCCTACAGTGTGTGAGAATCAACTACCTGGTGACCATAGAAGGTCATGAAATTAAAATATTTCCAGATTGCTTTTTTGCTACCTGCTCTAGATGCAAGTCATTCAACCCGCTATGAAAACAACTCCGAGGCTTGGGGGTGGGCCAGTCTGCCTTGGCTCCGGCTCACCTCCGTATCACTTGGGGGGGGGACATATCAATACAATGATCCAGAGGAGGCAAGGAAAAGGGCAGATGCCATTTTGTCAGAATTCCAGCAACGATCATCGGATGCACAAGGGGTACCACAGGATTCGGAAGAAGATACCTGAGGTATGGTGGTTTAAACTTCATGTCTTCTGTGAGCTGAATAAGAGGGTGATCATCGTTGATGCTGAGATACCACCTAAATGACTATTTGTACTTTTTCCTCAACTGTTACTCTCCTTGAGCTTAGGAAAAGTCTTTACATTGTCTAGTGGTTTCCCATTCAAGGATGACACTCTCAGTTTATTTTTCTTTTCTGGTTGTCTTGTTGTTAAAATAGAATTGCAAATCGCCATACATTATAAATGGTGCTGACCACGAGGTGCACGCCATCGCTAGGGTAATTTTGTTTCTCGAGGGATGGGAATGAAGGTCAGGCAGAGCGTAAATAATATCTAGTAGTCAAAATGTGGTAAAACAGTTTCTTACAGGAGAAATCAACATAGTAAGACACCTCAAGGGTTAAATAATTCGAGCCATGGGTGAATATAGAATACAGCTAGTAAGGGTCACTTAGGAGAAATGTATGCTTGTTTACATAATTAAGTTGACTCTGGTTTTTGGTGGAATTGCTGCAGCTTCAGGGAGAAGGAAAGGACCTACTAACCAGACGCTAAGCAAGTTGGAACAGTGGCTATTTTGGTCATAAACAGTAAAAGCCTTAACGGTTCACCTTGGAACAGAGGAGATTATGGGGGAGGCCTGCTGACCCTCTGGAATTATAAAGGATACAGAAAAAGAGAAGAGAATGGTCTAATAATGCAAGATAAACCAGAGGGACCAAGAGGGTGTGCATGGGGTGCAGATTAAATTAGAAACAGTAAAGAAAAATAAGGTTTTTCATTCATTCAAAAAGAGGATAGGGAGAGTCTGGAACATCCTACCAAAAGAGACTGTGGACAGTAAATCAGCAGCAGAATTTAAAAGGAGGATAAATGAAAAGCACCCAGTATAACTAAATATGTCTTTATCCCACTGGTTTAATGTGGCTGACTATCCTAAATTATATGGTATGAACTTTAAAAATATTTAGAAGGATAGAACCCTATATGATGTATCACTGCTCGATAGATTACTAATACTGTTGCTAACATATTTGTGCTGCAGAGAATGTGGGAGCTTTTTTAACCTTGCTCCATTGAATGTAATAGAAATATAGAAGTTGACGGCAGATAAGGACCTCAAGGCCCATCCAGTCTGCCCATTTCTTTTTCTACCTTATGAATGTGCCATCGGCCTTTGCTCTGTCAGTGGCCTATCTATTCATACTTATCTGTATTGCTCCCTTATGCCTATCCCATGCCTGTTTGAAGCCCTGCACTATAGTCATATCCACCACTTCCTGAGGTAGGCCATTCCATACAGCCACCACCCTTTATGTGAAAAAGAACTTCCTCACATTACCACTTAATCAGCCTCCCTCTAATCTCATGCTGTGTCCTCTTGTCCTGCCATTTTTCTTATATTGAAACATGTTAGACTCTTTCACCTTGTTAATGCCCTTAAGGTGTTTGAATGTTTCAATCCTATCACCTCTCTCCCTCCTTTGCTTTAGGATACACATATTGAGTTCTGTTAATCTGTCCTCATATGTTTTCCAATTCAGTCCCTGCACCATTTTGGTTGCCCTTCTCTGGACTGCCTCAATTTGGTTAATGTCCTTGTGAAGGTGTGACCTCCAGTACTGCACGCAGTACTCCAGATGGAGCCTAACCAGTGTCTTGTAAAGAGGGATTATTACTTCCCTCTTACGACTTGTGATACCCCTACTAATACACCCCAACATCCCTCTAGCCTTACCTACTGCTTTAGTGGTCTGCTTGGATGATTTCAGGTAATCTGTGATGATGATGCCCAAGTTTCATTCTTCCCTTGTGACTGCCAGCAACTCCCCTCCCAACCTATAGGTGGCTTCAGGGTTTCTCTTCCCTATGTACATGATCTTGCACTTCTTTGCGTTAAACCCCAGTTGCCACTCTTCCGACCATTTTGCCAGTTTATCCAGATCTCTTCTCATTCTGCCCACCCCATCTGGAACATCTACTCTGTTGCTGATCTTGGTGTCATCTGCAAACAGACAAGCCTTACCATCCAGTCCATCTACAATGTCACTGATGAAGATATTGAAGAGGACTGGCCCCAGGACTGATCCCTGAGGTACCCCACTTGTGACTTGCATCTCTTCTGACTGTATACCATTTACCACCACTCTCTGTTTTCTGCCCATCAACCAGTTTGCCACCCAGTTAACCAACTTCTGACCCACCCCAAGCCTACCCAGCTTATTAATCAATCTTCTATGTGGAACAGTATCGAAAGCTTTGCTGAAGTCAAGGTAGGCGACATCAACTGCTCCCCCTTGGTCCACCACTCTGGTTACCCAGTCAAAGAAGGTTTGACAGGACCTTTCTGTTGTAAATCCATGCTGTCTTGGATCCTGTGCTCCTATGGATTCCAGGTGTTGCACTATCCTTTCCTTAAGGACTGCCTCCATAATGTTGCCCACTACTGAGGAAAGACTGACTGGTCTGTAGTTCCCTGCCTCCTCCCTGCTACCACTCTTGTGGAGCAGGATCACATGAGCCCTTCTCCAGTCTTCTGGGACCTCTCCTGTGCTCAGAGACTCACTAAACAGTTCTGATAATGTCTCTGCTAGTTCCACCCTTAGCTCCTTTAGTACCCTGGGTTGTATGCCATCAAGTCCCATTGCCTTATCCACCCTGAGCTTATCACGCTCTTGTAGGACCCTTTCTTTTGTGAAGGAACTAGTGCACACCTCCCTTCCCCATGTGTCCATGGTGCTGAGCTGTGGGCCTGCCCCACTTTTTCCTCAGTAAATACTGAGCAGAAGTATCTATTTAGGATAGATGCTTTTACATGGTCCTCCTCCTCACACACACACCCTTATCCCGTTTGATCTTAGCAATACCCCCTCTGGACTTTCTCCTTTCACTAATGTATCTATAGAAAGTCCTGTCACCTTATTTTACTGTTCGTGCTACTGTCTCCTCAGTCTGGGCCTTTCCCTGCTTCCCTTAGGGAAGTTTGGTATGCCTCCCTATCTTCTTCCCACTGGGTTCCCTTATATTTCCTGAAGGCCAGCCTTTTGGCTCTGACCTTTTCTGATACTGTGTTTGAGAACCAAAGTGGTTTCCTTCATCTTTTGTATTTCCTTTTCTCTCTAACACAATGGGATGTTGCTTCAAGTATTGCATCCTTAATGCTTGCCCATTTTACCTATACCCCCTCACCTGTATTTCTTCTTGCCAGGGCTAGCTTAACTCTGTTGGCCATCTTATCAAAGTCAGCTCCTCTGAAGTCCCATATCTTTGCCTTGGAATGGGATGATTTAGTTCTAGTGGCCAAATTGAACCATACCATGTGATGGTAACCTTCTACCTGGATATCTGTGATCCTTTCCCTGTTAGTCAATACTAGATCTAGGATAGCCCTGTCTCTTGTGAGTTGTTGTACCAGTTGTTTGAGGCCCTCCCCCTGCAGGGAATCCACTATGTGTCTAATTCTGGCAGATGTTCCTGCTGGTATTGACCAATCTGTATCTGGCATGTTGAAGTCTCCCATTATCAGAACCTCCCCCTTAGCTGTCATGTTTTGTATATCTTCTAACAGTAATGTGTCTATGTCCTCCTCCTGGTCTGGAAGCCTGTAGACAACCCCAGTTCATATGGCTGTCCAATTTCCTGTTTCCAGGGTGACCCACAGTTCTTCTGGCTCCTTATATGTATTCTGAATTTATGTGGCTTTGATGTTTTCATTGACATAAAGGGCCACTCCACCCCCCTCCCTTTTTGCAGCTCGGTCTCTTCTGAACAGTACATAGCCAGGTATTGAAGTCTCCCAAGTGTGATTACTGGTGAACCATGTCTCGCTAATGGCTACTATGTCCAGTTTAGCCTCTGTCATTATTGCCTGCAGGTCTGGGATCTTGTTTCCCAGACTGTGAGCATTTGTGTACATGATTTTCCACTGGCCAGATTTTGGCGTGTTGGTTGTTGGGCGAGGTCTGGCGTTTCCCCTGTGTGTTGTATGGGGAGCTGGACCTTTTTCCTTACCTGGTGATGCAAATGAACTACAAACATGCTGAACTCCTCTTTGATCACTAGCTGAGGGGGGAGGGAGGGGTGTTCTTCCCATTCAATTTATCGGGTGCTGCACCCCCCTCTCCCCATTTGCTAGTTTAAATATTCTGCAAAGACGTCAAACTTCTGCCCCAATGCACTGACTCTCTCCTTAGTCAGATGCAGTCCATCAAATTTAAAGAACTTTCGCTCCCAAACTGTTGGCAGTTCCCTACAAATTTGTGTCCTTTTTCCTGGCGCCAGCCCTTGAGCCACGTGTTTAGCTCCGCTATCTCCCCTTCTCTGACCTTCCCTCCATCTTCCCCCCTATCCCAGACTGGCAGGATCACAGAGAAGGAAATGTCGGATGAAATGGATAATAGTTTGTCACCCAGCCTGGTCAGGTGTTCCTTGGTCTCCACAACTGTCTGGCTGGTGAGATCGTTAGTCCCCACAAATGTTTTCTCCTGCTTACTGTACAATTTAGCAATGAGGTCAGTGTCTCTCCACGCTGGGAGACATCTGACCATTACCCCTGGCTGGAGATAGGTATCAACTCCCCAAATCATGGAGTCTCCTATGATCAGAAGTGTTTTGGATTTCCTTTTTGCTTTTTTTGGTTTGGTTCCTGTTTTGGGCGAGTTTTGTTGTGCTAGTTCCTGTACTGCAGTGTCCTCTGCCCCTTTGTTTGATTACAGAGATAGAGGCAGATACCTGTTTGTAGTTTTTATATGTGGAGATGATATTTTGTGGAGATGATATGTTGGAGAGCACCAAGAGATGGGGCACCCAATTTGTCCCTCCTAACCACCTGCCAATTTCCCAGGCAGACAACCCGCTGTGGTCGAGGTGCTGCAGTTGGATGTTGGGGAAATGTTGGGCGGTTCTTATATTTCCTTCTGAATATGCAATTTAAGGCACGCAATCTCTGCCCATGCTGCCTGGAACTAAGCTCATAGATCTCCAATGGCCCAACATGTAGGACAGTGTCCTAAATCTTCTATAACTGCCCTTTTGAAAAGTGTCTCGCAGTACTTGCAGTTAATAATATCTATTCCAGTTAAGTTCCTGGGTTTATAACCTGGTCAGAGTAATTAGAAAGAGGAAAATGAAAGCAAAAGTTTGATTTTGTGTTTTGTTCATATTAAAATGAATAAAATAAAGTTAAAAAAAAGGTGGTTGCGTTTGTCCCCTGAGCCAAGGAAAAAAGAATGTGACAGGGTAAATTGAGTCAGCAGAGGTTATATAAACTACCAATAGGGATGGAGCCGAAAAAGCACCATAAGCATTCTTGCTCCCCTGAAGGGGCTCAGTTAGCATGGTCACAGCAGTTCCTACTGGAGTGTGCAGAGACTTAACAGATTGTGCCTCGGTGAGCCACTCCTCCAGGGGTTTGAGAAAAGACCAAGCCTAGGAACTGTGCAGTTACACATGGGGTGGCTCCCAGTGAGATGAACCATCTCCAATACCAGTAGACATGGGAGTCGTCCCTGAAGTTATTGCCCGCGCCCCTTCTCTCCACAGGGAATGGTGGTAGAGATGGCATGTGGTGGGGTAGTATTGCAAAAATAAATGGGATTAATATAATAATCATTGAAGATTTATTTCATTTTTGTAAACCAGGTAAGTACCCTTGAGAAAAATATTGCCTATATTCAGTTTCAGTCATGACTCGGAATGCAGTTCAAGGTTATTGGATCTTATTGCACCAGATCCATTATGCATGTTGATGTTTAACACCAGATCCATTATGCATGTTGATGTTTAACACCAGATCCTTTATGCATGTTGTTAACACCAGATACATTATGCATGTTGCTGTTTAACACCAGATCTATTATGCATGTTGTTGTTTAACACCAGATCCGATATGCATGTTGTTTACACTAGCTCCATTATGCACATTGTTGTTTAACAATGAACTCACTGGTTGGGGGATATTTTTTGTCTCACCTCAGGCCTTATATGCGAGAACGTGAATGGATCACTGAAGCAAATTGATGCAGGCAACGGGCAGGTGTATGGAGTGAACGATGCGGGCAATATTTACACCTGGAACATAAACGCATGGGTTCAGGTTCCAGGCGGTCTCACTCATGTCACCGTGGGTCCAGCTGGAGTTTGGGGAGTAAACAGTCAGAACTTTATCTACAGACTCGTGGGTGGATCTTGGGTCCAAATTTCAGGTATTGTTTGCCTCTGTTTTAATTACATGATGCATAGTAGTCATTAAATGTATTATTGTAGTGTCATAATTCGGGACTGTGTTTTACATAGGAGAAGCCAGTTATAATGTACTGTTAAAACCTGTGGGTACTAATGGTGAACACGCGCCAGCTTCTCTGCTGTACAGTTCGTGCTTCCTCAGCCGCACGGTAGGCTCCACAAGTGCTGTTGATAACTAATCAAAATTAACTGAGTCAGCGTCTTTACCTTCTCAAAAAAACTCACCTGTTAGGATTGGTCTATTAGTCACCTTCTATTCCAGAATAGAATAGAAAAACGTAAAGAAAGCAGCATGGCTTCAACGCGGACGACCTTTGAACTGTTCACTAATTTAAATATTTCCCATGCAACCTTGGACTGGAGCTGAACAAAATTAAAGATATTCTAGCTAAATACTATTTTTGGAAGTTTTTTTTCAGACTAAGTACCACAGTTTCTCAGTTTTAGTGATACCTGTGAAAATGTTTGAATAAAATAACACTCAGACACAGGTTTTTGCATTTCCTCTATTTTATTTGAATTTCTGCAGCTGGAAAAAACTGTCCCCAGCAATTACATAAAACAACGCATGGGGAGGAATATATAACTCAAATGTTATGTCCACGCTTGGTGTGTGATGCTTATGTAGCATCCCACACCTCGGGTTTGCATAACATTCTCGTTATACACTCCTTCCCATGCATTATTCTATACATAATAACATAGCAATTCAAAGCAGCAGTGCAATGAAAAATGTTTTTCCAAAAAGCTAGTTTCAACTATTATCAAAAATTGTAGCATAATGTATGAGTTATAGTTTTAAAGCAATGTATCCCACTGCTTCCACATCCATTTTTACTGGGTATTTTTCCTGAAAATATGAAACTGGGCACACCCCAAAGAATATGGCTTTTAGTGGCTTCACTTGGTGCCAGAAGATTACTTCTTGCAGACTGGAAATCTGGAGTAGCCCCCTCCATAGAGGACTGGTTTCAGTATATGATTACCACAGCCAACAATGAAAGGATTCTTCACAAGTTATGACAAGTTCTGGTCACAGCCAATATGGCTACCTAGAACAATTGTGTGGTGACAGCAAGTAAAAGTTCTGAGTTCTCGCCACACCGGAGCTTGCCCTGCACAAGATGGCAACTCTGTCAGATCTGCGCATGTGCAATACTCGCACATGCACAGTCTGATCAGAGCCATTGTCGTGCATTACAGCCACCTGCCATACACAAGATGGTGGCTCCGACAGGACTGCACATGCGTGACACTCGTGCATACACACGTCGAATCAGAGCTGCCACGTCACTTCTGCAGTTGCAGAAGGTAGTGCACGAAGGAGGGGGGGCACCGCCGCGGAGGGGAGCTGTGTCCGGGGAGGACACACAACACAGGCTGCACTGCTGTGGATGAGAGATCACATCACTGTCGAGAAGACAGCAATTGTGTCCGATTCTCTCCAACAGTGATATGATCTCAAAATGACTGTATGGCTCCACCCATGCAGCTGCAAAAACAAGCTTGAGGTGTTTGACATAGCATGGAAACCCTTCTTAAATGTTTTGGATTAATGAAGCTCTTCTGGTACATATGTTGAGTTGTCCTTAAACCCTCCAGTCATAAATAATGCATTTTGACTGATTAGGCATGTCAGTCCCTTTAAAATAACAATACTAGATGGTTTATAGAGATCTTCTTCGGTGTTCAAGTCTATTGGCTTTTGCCAAAAAAAAAATATATATATACTCTGTTTGACAATGCTCACTGAGCGGCTCACCCCCCCTTCCTTTCCCTACTAATTCCTCCTCCCCTATCTCCCTCCCTTCTACCCCCACCAGCTGTCCCCCGACCATAAGTTTTGCACCTTTTGTTATCTTTTGCTTCATTGGAGATTGTATTCTATTGAAACAAAATTGTAATTGAACTGTAACTTTTTGTTTGTAAGTACTGTGTCCCTTGTACTACTGTTCTGATGTCCTCTTTGTGATGAGGTACCTTTGTAAATGAGCCTCTGGCTCAAAGGTTTCTAAACTGATGTTTAACTAAATAAATAAATAAATATGAGCTTAGTTAGAAAATAGCTATCTGTTGAATTTTTTTCTGTTTTCTATTAGTTACTCTTATGAATGGAATATTTATTGACTCTTATCAATATGTTGTGTTTATTTCTTATTTTGAAATTGTATACATCTGTAACTGCAAAAAACCTTTACCAGGTGTACAATGGTATTTCTAAGCCAAATGTGGCAGCCATTTTTTTCTTGAGAAAAAATACATTAAAACATTAATAACATGCTTTAATTTTGGTGGAACTAAAACATGTTACTCCCAATGAAACTGGGAGATTCCTGAAATTTTATAGAGTGAATCAGGTAGGCTTGAGTGTTTGCCCAATCTCATTGCACTGCTGCTTTAAGACTGGAAGTGATTCTAGGTTCATCAACCCCCCCCCCCCCATTAGCAGGGATGCATAAGAATGCTGTGTAAACCTGTACTAATGTAAAGGTGGTTCCAAGCCCACCTTACTTCCAAGGGTCTCCAGTGGTTCCCTGAGTACCCAGCATATCCAGTGGTTCCCTCAGTACTCAGCATATCCAGTGATTCCCTCGGTACCTGTGGTCTCCAGTGATTTCCTTGGTACCCAGGGTATCCATTGATTTCCTCCATACCCAAGGTATCCAGTGATTCCCTCAGTACCCAGGGTCTCCAGTGATTCCTTTGGTACCCAGAGTCTCCAGTGATTCCCTTGGTACCCAGGGCATCCAGTGATTCACTCTGTATTCAGAGTATCCAATGATTCCCTCTGTACCCAGGGTATCCAGTGATTCCCTCCATACCCAGAGTCTCCAGTGATTCTCTTGGTACCAAGGGTATGCAGTGATTCCCTCCATATCCAGGGTATCCAGTGACTCCTTCCATACCAAGGGTCTCCAGTGATTCCCTCAGTACCCAGAGTATCCAGTGATTCCCTCCATACCCAGAGTCTCCAGTGATTCCCTTGGTACCCATGGTATCCAGTGATTCCATCTGTACCCAGAGTCTCCAGTGATTCCTTTGGTACCAGGGGTATCAACTGATTTACTCAGTACCTGGGGTATCCAGTGATTCCTTACATACCGAGGGTATCCAGTGATTCCCCCAGTATGCAGGGTCTCCAGTGATTTCCTCAATACCTGGGGTCTACAGTGATTCCCTTGGTAGCCAGAGCATCCAGATATTCCCTTGATACCTGGGCTATCCGGTGATTCCCATGGTACCTGGGGTCTCCAGTGATTCCCTCAGCATGCATTGTTTCCAGTGATTCCCTCAGTACCTGGGGTCTCCAGTGATTCCCTTGGTAGCCAGAGCATCCAGTGATTCCTTTGATACATGGGGTATCCGGTGATTCCCTCGATACCCGGGATCTCAAGTGATTCCCTTGGTATGCAGGGCATCCAGTGATTCCCTCTGCACCCAAGGTAGCCAGTGATTCCCTCCATACCCAGGGTATCCAGTGATTCCCTCGGTAACCAGGGTCTCCAGTTGTTCCCTCAGTACCCAGTGTGTCCAATGATTCTCTCGGTACTCAGGGTCTCCAGTGATTCCCTCAGTACCCAGCGTATCCAGTGATTCCCTCGGTACCTATGGTCTCCAGTGATTTCCTTGGTATCCAGGGTCTCCAGTGATTCCCTTGGTACCCAGAGTCTCCAGTGATTCCCTTGGTACCCAGGGTATCCAGTGATTCCCTCCATACCCAGGGTCTCCAATGATTCCCTCAGTACCCAGTGTCTCCAGTGATTCCCTTGGTACCCAGAGTCTCCAGTGATTCCCTTGGTACCCAGGGTATCCAGTGATTCCCTCCATACCCAGGGTCTCCAATGATTCCCTCAGTACCCAGAGTCTCCAGTGATTCCCTTCATACCCAGGGTATCCAGTGATTCCCTCCATACCCAGGGTCTAAAGTGATTCCCTTCGTACCCAGGGTATCCAGTGATTCCCTCCATACCCAGGGTCTCCAGTGATTCCCTCAGTACCCAGAGTCTCCAGTGATTCCCTTCATACCCAAGGTATCCGGTGATTCCCTCCGTATCCAGGGTATCCAGTGATTCCCTCCATACCCAGAGTCTCCAGTGATTCCCTTGGTACCCATGGTATCCAGTGATTCTATCTGTACCCAGAGTTTCCAGTGATTCCCTCGGTACCAGGGGTATCCAGTGATTTACTCAGTACCTGGGGCATCCAGTGATTCCTTACATACCCAGGGTATCCAGTGATTCCCTCAGTATGTAGGGTCTCCAGTGATTTCCTCAGTACCTGGGGTCTATAGTGATTCCCTTGATAGCCAGAGCATCCAGAGATTTCCTTGATACCTGGGGTATCTGGTGATTCCCTCAGTACCTAGGGTCTCCAGTGATTCCCTCAGCATGCAGGGTCTCCAGTGATTCCCTCAGTACCTGGGGTCTCCAGTGATTCCCTTGGTAGCCAGAGCATCCAGTGAGTCCCTCGATACCCGGGGTCTTCAGTGATTCTCTCGGTACTCAGGGTCTCCAGTGATTCCCTCAGTACCCAACGTATCCAGTGATTCCCTCGGTACCTATGGTCTCCAGTGATTCCCTCCATACCCAGGGTCTCCAATGATTCCCTCAGTACCCAGAGTCTCCAGTGATTCCCTTCATACCCAGGGTATCCAGTGATTCCCTCCATACCCAGGGTCTAAAGTGATTCCCTTCGTACCCAGGGTATCCAGTGATTCCCTCCATACCCAGGGTCTCCAGTGATTCCCTCAGTACCCAGGGTCTCCAGTGATTCCCTCGGTACCCAGGGCATCCAGTGATTCCCTCGATACTTCAGTATCCAGTGATTCCCTCAGTACCCAGGGCATCCAGTGATTCCCTCTGTACCCAAGGTAACTAGTGATTCCCTTGTTACCTGGGGTATCCAGTGATTACCTCCATACCCAGGGTATCCAGTGACTTCCTCGGAACCGGGGGTATCCAGTGATTCCCTCAGTTCCCAGGGTATCCAATGATTCCCTTGGTACACAGAGTATCCAGTGATTCCCTCTGTACCCAGGGTATCCGGTGATTCCTTCAATACCCAGGGTGTCCAGTGACTCCTTCGGTACCCAGAGAATCCAGTGATTCCCTCTGTGGCCAGGGAATCCAGTGATTCCCTCGGTACCCAGGGTATCCAGTGAATCCCTCAGTATCCCGGGTATCCAGTGATTCCCTCGATACCCAGTGTATTCAGTGATTCCATCCATACCCAGGGTATCCAGTGATTCCCATGATACCCAGGATATCCAGTGACTCCCTTGTTACCCAAGATATCCAGTGATTTCCTCGTCAGGCAGAAATTTGTACTGGCTTACCCTATAGGCCTGTGCTGTCTTCATGTTCACAGTCTCTGCTGGTTGGCTGTTTGATAGAGATTCACCACCCTCTAGGAGAAGAAGTACTTCCTAATGTAATCCCTGAATTTACCACTTTTAATTTTTAGCGTGTGTCTCCATGTCCTGCTGGAAAATAACCAGTAACCTGTCTGTTCGAGCTTATTAATAATCTTGAGTATGAAAAAGACTGAGATCATGTCCTCTCTCAGCCTCCTTTTTGGATGTGGTCTATGGCACGTCCTCTTCCCTTGCCAGACTAAACACCCTATGTAATGCCTTCTGCTGCTTTGCTGCTAATGCGCCTTCCCATATGCATCACTGCTTCTTCTACTCTAACCTCTGAGGAGAGCCAAAGATGTGGCCTATCTAAACTTCAGTAAGGCCTTCGACACTCTTCCACACAGGAGGTTGATTAAGAAACTAAGCAGCCGGCCCATTGGTGCAGAGGCAGGGTATCCATCTGTGACGCAGAATACCCGGGTTCAGAAACGGACTCGGGATGTTGAAGAGCCAGCCGGGGGAGAAGGACTGAGCATCCTAGAGACTGCTGTCCTTCTTTGGGGGAGACTGGGGTAGAGTGTCCTGCACATCATGGAACTCTGGCGAAGGCTGGGGGGGGATCCACTGTGCTGGCGCCATCTCCTGAGGGGGTGGGGTGGATGCAGGACATCATTACATGTCCCTGCCCCTAGATACTGCCGCAAAGTCACAAAATAATTCCAGTCCCCGAGCATGAAGCCCTGTTCAGCTGCCGTCCCCGCTGCCAACAGTGTCTGCCGGGAGGGGTCCCACTCCCGAGGCCCCACACTGGGAGTAAGCTAGGGAATGCTGCAAAGGATCATGGGAGGGTGCTCACTGGTGGCTCCACCTGGGGTAGACCTGGGCATGGGTGGGGGCGGTGCACAGACAGGGTTGAGTTCCCTTCAGGGAAGGGGGCTGAACCCCCCAAAAAAATAATAATAATTAAGAAACTAAGCAACCTGGGGTTGGGGGAGAAGGTGGTAAGCTGAGCATCAAACTGGTTGAAAAATAGGAGCAGAGAGTGGTGGTAAATGGTAGTCCCTTAAGGGACAAGAGATTGACCAGTAGAGTACCACAGAGATTGGTACTGGGTCCTGTCCTCTTCAATGTCTTCATAAGTGACATTGCTGAGGAACTGGAGGGGAAGGTGTGTCTCTTGCAGATGACGCAAAAATCTGCAACCGGGTGTCCACCCGGAAGGGACTAGACAGAATACAATGGGATCTGGGGAAACAAGAGGAGTGATCTACGGCGTGGCAGCTGGGTCTCAATGCCTAAAAGTGCAAAGTCATGCACCTGGAACAAGGAAACCCAGGGGCTATCTATAAGATGGGGAGAGGTACTTACAGTTACCAAGCAAGAGAGGGCCTTGGAGTAATCATATCTGATTATCTCAAGGCGGCAGGGCAGTGCAACAAGGCATTAGGCAAGGCTAGTGGGAGGCTGGGGTGCACAGGGAAGGGGATTTTTAGCAGGAGAATGGAGGTGGCGTTGCCACCATGTCACGCACTAGTAAGACCCCACCTGGGGTACTGCCCCCAGTTCTGGAAGCTGTACCTGTGCAAGGACACTGACAGGGTGGAAGAAGTGCAGAAGAGGGCTACCAAAATGGTACAGGGGCTGCACGAGAACCCATACGAAGAGAGGCTGTAGGAGCTCAACATGTATTCCTGGAGGAGAGTGAGAGGGACATGATCGACATCTATAACTATGTTGGGGAGTGAATAAGGTGCAGAATGGGAGCTTCTTTCACAGGGGGAAGAACTCCAGAACAAGGAGGCATGCTATTAAGGTGTGTGGGGGGGGGGGTTTAAGAGCGATGTGAGGAAATAATTCTTCACAGAAAGGGTGGTAAATGCCTGGAACATCCTGCCAGTAGAGGTTGTGGGGGGCCAAAGACAGTGGGCAACTTCAAGCATGTGTGGTATAGGCACATGGATATAATAAACAGTGGTAAGGGATGCGGGAGGGACACCTGTGACCAAATACGGTCCAGGATGCAGTAACAGGCAGAGAAAATAAGGTAACTACATTGGCCTACCAGTCCTTTTCTACTGTGTTATTCTATGTTTCTCTTGATTCCTCCTCTTCCCTACCATCACCTCATGCACAGGGCATCCTTCATTTCTAAAGACTGGTTTTGTTCTCTTCCTCCCTACCTCTCCCCTCTTCCGTTCGCTCTTCCTCGTACACTCTCTGTTCTAGAGATTCCTGCACTTTTTATGTTACTCACTCCAGCTCTGCTGTGGCCCAATCTACCTTCTCCTCTCGTCTTTCTGCCGTCTGGAACAATCTCCCTCCTACACTTCGCATTTCTCCTTCCCATCTCTCCCTCAAACATCATCTGAAATTTCTCCTTGCCCTCTCCTCCACCTGCCCCAGCATTAGCTGACCTGTGGCCTATGCTCCCTTCCTCCCCACTTGTTGCCTGTTAACCAGTCCTGACTTGAAAATCCCCCCACTTTACTTCTTCTGTTATTGCCCCACAGCAGGATCTTCTCTCATTGCGCCTTCACCTGTAATCATTGCTGCAATATGTTTCACTGCATAACTTATCACACTTTATGCCTACAACATGTTATCACCCTTACTATAATTTTACCTGAGGGTTCACTGCAGCCTGTGTACTGCTTGGTTTGCACTTGCTGCACTGCACTGTGCCAGCATGCTTTGTTCTCCCTGTTCCCCTCCCCCAAGGTCATACCGGGAAACATAGAAACATAGAATTTGATGGCAGATAAGGACCGCTTGGCCCACCCAGTCTGCCCATTTCCCTACCTAATGGATAAGCTGCAGATCCTAGTTAACCAGCAGCCTACTTCTTCCTACCCCCACCCCCTAGAATTGCCTTATGGCTGTCCCATGCAGCTTGAATTCAACCACTGTTTTTGACTCCACAACCTCCTCCGGAAGGCCATTCCATGCATCCACAACCCTCTCTGTGAAAAAATACTTCCTTAAATTACCTCTGAGCTGCCCCCAATCTTCAAATTGTGTTCACTTGTTCTTGCACACCTCTTTTTTTGAAAGATGCTACCCTCTTGGACTTTGTTGATTCCCTTGAGGTACTTGAAAGTTTCTATCATGTCCCCCTCTCCTTCCTTTCCTCGAGGCTATACATATTAAGCTCCTTTAGTCTCTCTTCATACGTCTTCGGTGCAGACCCTGCACCATTTTAATGCCTCCTCTGGACAGCTTCCATCTTGTCTATGTCCTGCGGAGACTGGGTCTCCAGAACTGCACACAGTACTCCAGATGGGGTCTCACCAGCTGTCTGTACAGAGGGATAACAACTTCCTGTTTTCTACTGGTGATGCCTCTCCCTATGCATCCCAGTATCCCCTCAGCCCTCCTTACTGCCCTCTCACATTGCTTGCCCACCTTTAAGTCATCTGATATGATATAATCCATTACAGGATCCAAAGTGCAGTTTATATCACCCCCTAGGAGTAGGCCCGGAAACTGTTCTTTAATCATGAGCAACAGGAGATTCACATAGAAGGAGGCTTCAAACACTGCTGGGGCATATACTGAGCCAAAAGTAACTTGTTCCCCCCATAATTCACCCACCACAAATATGTATATCACCCTCCCATCTGGTCTTTAACAACATGCTTCACCTGGAAAGGAAGATGTCTGTGCAGAAGGACAGCGACCCCTCTTTTATGCACTTTAAATGACGCTGCAAAGCATTTTCCCACCCAACCCCTTGCCAATTTCCCATGCTCCTTCACAGTGAAATGTGTTTCCTGTAGCAATGCTACATGAATATTCTGTCTCCGCAACGCTGTGAGGAGACTGGTTCACCTGACTGGAGTCGCTATCCCTCTGATGTTCCAAGAACACATATTCAAGTCTTGAGTATTAGCCATTATTAGAGAAATAGATTATGTTCAGATAACTCCCCCAGCACTCATCAAATCTCCCTTCCCCTCTGTAGCCCAAAAATCTTGTGACTTCTGGTAACAGATACTGTCCTTCAGAAATGACTAAAGCACCCCAGTACAGCATCTATAACTGTGTGCAACAATACTGAAACAACAAAACTAACCGGACTATAAGAAAAGTCCAACTACTAACCATATAGGCGAACATGCCCTCCCAAACCTTAATCATAAACAAAATATCCAAATCCCCTTCCTCCTTGCTTCCTCTACAAATAATTTGTCTCCTTCGCTTCCATTTCCCCCGAGTCAAAGGACATTCCCCATGACCCTATCGCTGATACTAGCTGCCAACTCTGCATAAGTGTCAATACCTTCCCTCTATGCAGCTGTGCCCAGTGCCCCGTCCCCCCGCCCAGATATGTACCTTAGTGCCCAACGACCTCCAATCCAGACCCACCATTCGCCCAATATAGAATAATTCACTTCCCAGGCATGTTCACGCCTTCCAGCCATGCCCCACTCATTTGATATTTTATTTTAAGTGCACAGAGCAAACTCCCCCATATGTTACTGGTTCAGCCCTATGGGAACATTACGCTCTCCTGTCAATATAATCTCCCCTGATCCATCCTGAGACAAGATAATGGGGAGAGAAGGAGGATTCCCTTATGATCCACCATGTCCCTCCTTCCTCTCCCTTTCCCCTGATCGCCACCCCCCCGATACATCAAACCCTCTACCTACCAGAGCTTACCTCGTTTATCCCTTCATATTTATTATACATCAGACAGGCACCTCCAGCGGGGAGGCAAAAAATTAAGACAACTGCTTTTCGGAGGTGTCCTTATGTGGCCTTGTCGATATTTTCTAGCAGTCCCAACACGCACGCCCTGCACCTCCGTACACCAGAGAGCAGAAGGAGAGTCCATCCAAGTCCCAGCACCAAAAAGAAATCAAGCATGAACATCAGCGGCCCGAGATGCTCACATAACTATTTCCAAAAGTGTCCTCCATATCGAGTGTCCAATCCAATATCAGTCCCATCCGTCGAGGAATCAAATCTCACATTTCACCTTGTCTGTTTGCGCAAGTCCTCCACAAACTTCACTGCTTTCTCAGAATCCAAAAATGAGTGTGTGGCGCCCTCATGTTTCACTTTAAGTATGGCTGGATATATTAAAAAGTTTCCTAATTAAGTGAACGCAGGATAGCCATGGATTCATTTAATTTCTTACATGGGTTCAAAAACCGTGCTGAATAATCCTGAGACAAATACAAGTGACGATCTTCCAATAAAAGCTGCCCTTTCTCTCTATAGGCTCGTAGCACCGTCTCCCAATCCTGGTAGTGATGGAATCTCAATGATTTGGCAGGGTGGTTGTCCCGCGGGAAATGAGCCTTGGCTCAGTGTACCATTCCTGGTTACCAGTTTCCAATCAATAAATACAGTTTTCCAATGTGGACATGTTAAAGACCATCAGCCTCTACTCATAGCGTTTGTCTCCCCCCCCCACTCCTGATCATTTTGGGGGTCCTGCATTGCACCCCTCCCAACTGCCCATCGTCCTTTTTGCCTTGAGGAGCCCAAAACTGCACATAGTACTCTAGGTGGGGCTACCTGGGGGGGGGGCTTGTAAAGTGATAAAATTAGTTCTCCTGCCTTGCTGGGTGAGCCTACCCTCCCCCCCGATACATCCCAGCATTCTGCTGTCCCTCTTGATCACAGCCACACACCACATCTGCTTCAGCCATTTGTTCTTTATGACCCCAAGGATCCTCTCTTTGTCCACTACACCAAGAGGAGACTCACACAGTCCATTGACACAACCTCTGCTTTGCATTGCAAGTGTATCACCTTGCATTTGGCTATGACTGAAGCTGAAGCAGTGATTGGCTGCCAGATATCTAACAACAGGATCTCAGGCATTAAAGGCGAACAAAGGACCCCACACTCAAGTGTAGAATGGTCCCAATAAGCACTTTGTCTGTAAAAACATTTTGGGTTACTTACTGCTTACTTTAGTGTAACCCCTAGGTGGCGCTATCCCAAGGGCTACAACCCCTGCCTCTGTGACTTGGCACAGGTTGAGGGGCCTGAGCTCGGTGAATGGGTGCCTTCACCCGGAGGGTTGGTTTAAGGTTAGCGTAGCTGCTATGGGTATAGCCCTCCAGAACACTAATACCCCCCCTCTAACCCCTGTAGTGGCTTACACAGGTCAGCAGATAAACAATCATATATGACATAGGAATACAATATGGAACCCATATTTGGTACACTTACCACTAGGGCTGGATCAGCTGCGATGGCCCTGGAGACCCCCTGTAAAACAAGACCTGCAATAGAACAGTTCAATGGCAATACAGTATCCCCTCCACAAAGGTACACACTAGCCAAGTTAAACACAGAAAGAATAGAATCTGATTTATTCAGTGGATGTGAACAAGGGTGGGGCAGGAATCTAGCATTTGATTTCCGATCTGATTTAGTCAGGTTAAGCATGCATGCACTAAGAGTCCCCCTGGCACAGTTACACACACTCTGGGTACGCAGTTGTTATTCAGGCTAGCCTGAAGCATTGCCTGGGGTAGGCTGGCATTGCAGCTGTTGTTGGGGCCCTTAGGAAAGAAAACAAGCAGCATGCACTTCAACACAAATTTGTATTCCAGAGCCGGATGGCTCAGTCTACTGTGATCAAACCAAACAATAAAATCAGATGTCACACAATGATTGCAACTTTGTTGCAGGGAGCTACCCTGTTGGTTACTAACGCTACCCAGACCAGGAGACAGGACTGACGAGATGAAGACCTCAGGATGTTGTTCTGGCTGGCCAGAGAAAGCAGGGCCCACACAATGCACCATGGTGGTTGATCCTGTGCGGTGGTATTGAGCAGGGAGCCGAATCCCTCAGCGGGTCTTTCGTCATAATAGTTTATGTGGTGGGAGTGGCAGTCTGGGCCGAGATGGTGAGGCCTAGACTTGGTGGAAAGTTCAAATTTAAGTTCATAGCAATGCTGGAGCAGCTTCCAGCTAGCAAAACACTTGAACGTGGGGAACCAATCGCGACCCACACGACACATCCAGCACATTTATAAATAAACGAATATTCAGCCACAGCACAGATGAAGTCCGTTTGCAGTATTACATGATCTCTGCGCAAACCTTTCGTTCTGCGACTCTATTCAGTACCTGACAGGCCGACTGCTTCTGGAGCAAGTCTTCAGTCCACACAGGTGAAATTCTCTCTATCTCTGTCTCTCAATTCAGAATTCAGGTCTCAATAAGATAGTCGTCGGATTACAGTCCGATTTACTTGCACAGCTTCTTCACACTGGAATATGGTAGCAGGCAGGCCAGACACAGCTTTCCCACCGAATCCCCAGCACTGCCACACAGGAGCAGCTGCTCGAATCACTCGAGCTGTTCACTCTCCAAACTCCAACTCTCAACTGACACACTGCTGCAGGCAGCGCTGGGACTTCCCAGTGATCCAAAAGGTTCGGTTGGCTGATCCATCTGTCTGTCACAGAAAGGACGCCCCCTCCAGGTCCATTTAGGTGCCAAACAGTAAAAACTACATATCTTACAGAAATTCACTACCACAAGACCTCTGTGGGCAGTCTCCATCTTAGAGTCCCCTGAGGTACCGACTGGTCCAAACTGGCATTCCAGAACCAAAATGGTGGCTCTAAGCAGAAAGTCCATGCTGCACAAAGGCAGATTAGACAAATTTCTATATTATAATTATTAAAGCAGATAATCAGCAAACAATCACAGATCCTAAAAGGGCTCCCTCTGCACACTTAGCGATGGTAGAACAAAGCAGCTGTATCACAGCCCAGGCGGGACTCGAGCCTGAAACCACTCAGCCCCCACCCAGATTAATTATATTCTATGAAACAGATAGCTCTTAAAGAGATAGGCATGGAGGCTAACAGGGTACTCTCATGCAGGCATGTTCAAAACTGTTTTAGACACAGAACACCAGCCTGGCAGTAGGCATTAGGCAAGCCCAGGAAGACATTTTAGGAACCCCCATTTGTAGGGGGATTACATTAATATAATAGATTATATCAGAATAATTGTGCTTAGTTCTAGGATTAAATCTTCTTTTACTACAAATCCCAGAATCCCTTGCAGCTGACATCGTAACAGTAAGATGCAGTGAGAGATTCAATAGCCTGCAGTGCATGTTAGGTAAGCAATAATACCCGATAAGGTGGTCTTTATTGAGAAATACCGGACCATCCAGGGGTATAATGAGGCCCGACGCCGCAGGCGTAGGGCCTTATAGCCCCTGGAAGGCCCAGTATTTCCTAATAAAGCCCACCCTGGAGGGTGTTATTGCACTTAGAAAATGGGCCCTGTTAAAAAAATAAGTTTAATAAAATAAATGTAAATAAAAAATTTGTTTGAGATAAATGTTATAATAAAATGGTCCTTCCACCTGCATTAGATTGTGTGTTGGTTTTTTTAGGTGGGGACCTTTATCCTAGTAGAGACTCCTTAGTTTAAACAAAGAAAAAAAGCCATTTGCTGAGGCTGACCTGGAAATATCGAGGGACGGGGCTTCGGAGCAGCATGGTTAGTTACTTACAGTCCTGATGCTTCCCTCATGAGTTTTGTTATTTTCATGCTGTTGCGGAGAGACAGAGATGTGCTGGATAGATGTACCGTGAGTGCGACCCGGAAGGAACGTCAGGAGCTACAGATGAGGGAGGTCCACTGAGCTGGCACCAGGAAAGTAAAGTAAGCATGAGGGGGGAAAAAAACTTTTTTTTTGTAGTGTGTCGATAAACAAGAGAGGTAGCCGGAAAAGCTGCATTAGTTGGTGGGATTTTCCTATAGAATGGCCCGAAGTGTGTGTGTGTGTTGGGGGGTAGAGGTACCACGAACAGTACTTGCCGATGAATGAGGTGGACTGAGCCAGCACTAAGAAAATAAAGTAAGATGGGGAACAAAAAACAACATTTTTTTTTGTTTTTGGACTGAAGCAGCCGGCAAGGCAGTATCAGTTTGTGGGATTTGCCTACTGAGTGCAAGGGAGGGGGGCTGGCCACTTGCTAAGAGAGGAGGAAAAAATGGCGCCTGGCCAGTTTGTAAGTGCAAGGAGCCAAATGATATTCTGAGTGTTGGGGCACCCTGAATTGCTATTTGTTGTTTAGCGGACTCTATCAGAAAATAAATTAATCTCTAGAAGGCGTTTCAGCCAATAAGATGAATTTATTTTCTGAGTGTATTTTCCAAAGTTTATATAATCTCTGGTCAGATGTTTTCCGAGACTACTTTTCTCCAGGGACTAAGTACAGTACTCTGGGACTATATATTTCATGCCTGAAAACAGTCCCTGAGATCAGTACACCTACCCGGTAAATGAAGAAACAAATAAATAAATATAGCACAGGGAGGATAGCAGAACCAGCAAACAAAAGATCAAAGCTTATATAAACTCTAACATGCACTGCAGGATATTGAATCTCCCAGTGCTGCCTACTGCTGTAATGTCAGCTGCAGGGAATTCTGGGATTTGTAGTAAAAGATGTCAGCCTAGAACTAAGCACAGGTAGTCTGATAAAATCTACTATACTGCAATAAACAATAAGTAAACCAAAAGGTTTTTGTAAGCAAAGTGCACTTTGCGACCAGCCCCCACTTGAGTGTGGGGCCCTTGGTCCTAATTGTTCCCTTGGATCCCTTCTCTTCCTCTCCCATTCACTTTATTTTGGGACAAAATTTAACGACATGCTCTTTAGAGCCTGTAAGAACCCCTCCAGCACATCACTGGCTTGATGAAGCCCCATTTCCAACAGCGATTTCTATACCGGTATAGATGATCTGGAGAGACACACCAGTGTATATTTGAGGGTTTAAACTGGGCAGGCACCAAGCCAGTATGGCTTTTCTGCTCCTTTCCCAGACAAAGAAGCTGCACTGGTGTAAGTTGGTTTCAAGTCAATCAATCAATCAATCAATCAATCAAAATCTTTATTTAGCCAGGCGAACACCATTGAGCAAGCTCATTTTCGAGATGGACCTGGGCAAGATACATGAATAATACAAATAGAGGAATACCAACTTACAGAGTCATTACATAGAATAGTCATGTGTAAATGGCAGCCACTTTTCGCCTCACAGCCTGAAGGTAATTTAGTATCACAGTGCATGGGTACTCCTTGCAAGAGGGGTCCCACAATGCAGTCCCCAAGTGTGGAAGCCAATGTTCTTAAGTGATACACAGCATCCGATTCATGAACAACCAGGTGCAGACTCCCACAGGCGTGTAACAGCTTGGTCAGTGTAAATGGGGTTTGAGACCCCAGTAGTAAAACCAATCATCCAGCTTGTTCAGCTCCGCCTGAAGTTTATCGCCATCCTCAAAGGGGTTCACCATACTGGCCAGCTTAGTGTTACCAGCAAACTAAAGCCGGGTGAGTCAAGTCAGTGGGGGTTGCGGAACCATTTCTCTGTTCTGTGGGCTGCTCTTCAGTTATCAGTCCTAGGTGGCTTTGCTTTGCACACACACACACTGCCTGCAATGCTTGGTCCTTTCAAGGTCTCCCTCATAAGCCATCTGACAAGCACTCACTGCTGCAACTGCACATAATCCCACACCTGCCCCTTACCTTCACCCCTAGGCTGGGTCTGCCCTGTCTGCTTTTGCTGCAAATACCTGGGGTCTCAGGCAACATCTGCTGACTAATGTAATAAAATATCTCTGGTTGCTACCTGACGTGGTACTCGTGTACCTATATTATAACTACTGTGATCTACCTATAGTCAAGCGTGTACCACCAGTGAATGCCTGTAACACTGGTTGCTTTTTTAATCTAAGCATTATATACTGTATTGTTTTGTTTGCCCTGATGTATTGCTCTCTTGACAAGGTGCCTTTGTAAATGAGTCTATTTATTTATTTAAATTTTGGTAACCGGGTAGGCCCACTGGAACCTTGCGGTCCCTTTTTCAGGGGCGATCCGGGTTTAGTTACATGTACCTAGAGGGAGGGAAAAACCAATGCAAACAAAATGTATTGTGCAGCAAGGCTTACACAGAGTGTGTGAACAAACATTACAGTATAGAAACTGATACAACCAATGCTCCAGACTTTTGTTAGGTACAGACCAATTTGACAGTTGTAAAACCTATTTAAGTCCGAGGGACAGTTCTACCACCAGACTGGCGGACCTATCTGTCCATGTCCCATAGTTCTTTAGTAGGGCTATCACCCTGCATTTGGTCCCTTGGCAGGACTCTAACTGAGGCAGAGGCACTGAGGTCCCTTCCCTAGGTGTGCTTTTAGCCCTTTCTTGAAACTCTCAATGGTGGGGCTGTCTTGTATCTCTCTTGGGAGCTCATTCCAGAGTTTGGGGAGGGTGACCTTGAGCGACCGTTGACCTAGGGATGATTTAGCCCTGGGGATTTCTAGGAGTGTCTGATCAGTGGATCTGAGCTCTCATCTTGTTGTCTTAGGGACAAGCAGGTCCGACAAACCGAGAGGGGCCCCAGGTTGCTGTAGCTTATAGGCCATGCACAGGGAGGGGTATGCTAGTTTTGCCTCCAGAGATGGCCATTCTAGGGACTAGAGCACCTTGCAGTGGTGTTCCATTCTATCTGCCCTGGTGGTGAAATGGCCGACCCTGTGGTAGAGCATGCTCAGTTGCTGTCTTTCCATAGCTCTCAGTGACTGGAGCAAGGTTGCTCCATAGAAAAGGGTGGGGAGAATTATCCCATTCCCTACCGCCTTCCTGGTTTCCTTGGTTAGAAAGGGGTTAAGTCTGTAGAGAAGGCCCAGTTTTTGGTTTACCACCTTTGTGAGGTGGTCGATGTGCTTCCTGAACGTGACCTCCTAGTCAATGTACATTCGTAGGTATTGCATGTTGTCCACAACATCTCTCCGTACTCCATCCCTGGTGGAGAGTGATAGGTGGATGGATCTCCTTTGGCCCAGTCTTTTTGGGCCAAAGAGCATGGCTTTCACTTTTTGCTGTTCAGGACCAGCCTATTAATCTGACACCAGGATTCAAAGGCTGCAAGGTCCTGGCTCAACTCCCGATTTAAGGACCCCATGTCTTCTCCTGTCCTATACAGCACTGCGTCATCAGCATAGAGTGTGACATTTGCCCCTCCGCAGTGCTGGGGGAGGTTGTTTGTGAACAGGGAAAATAGCAATGGACAGCTGGTTCTGATCACTGTATCATTTTTGTAATATAAAAATGTGTTATTGACGGTCTCTCATGAGAGATGCTGAGACAGCATGTGAGATGACACACACACACACACACAGGTTTTAAATACAAGGTGTTACCTGGAAGGCCAGGAGCTAATTACAGACTAGAACAGGCCTTAATCAAGGATCTCCTGTTTGTCTAAGTTAAATACAGCTTTAACTGCCAAGATAGATCATAAACTTTTATAACGCTTACAGGAAGAAGAGCAGGTTATGACGCTATAGTGCGAAGTCATAAAAGATGCTTTGATGTCCTGGAAAGGGGAAGCTGATCATAAGATCAAAGAAAGTCATATGAGAAAATGAGTTGTGCTGAGATCACAGAATTTACTTTTGATAAGACATCCTGTTTTGCATAGATATATATTTTTTATATTCTGACAGGGGAGCTAGTTGACCTCACGCAAAGAGGTGGGCAAAGCCAGCTTTTAAACAGTATTCTGTTTTCCATTTTGACACACTTTTATCTACACTCTGACAAAGAAACATCTTTGAGCACTTTAAGCAAGTATACAGGTAGAGAGAGACAAAATCTAAGTACTGTAATAGGAATTGCACTGTTAAAACCTTGTTCTTTTAAAAGTTTATATGGTTTTTGTGATATATGGTTCTGTATTTTATGTTTTACATACTTTTATCTATTTTAGTAAAACTCTATTTTTAGAGCCTACTTGGTCTATATTTGAATTTCTTTTTTTAACAAGTGAAGTATATATATGGTTAAAGCAGATACTGTGCATAAGCTTGAATGGTGATACCAAACTAGAAAAAGGTAAGAGTAATCTGAGATCTTTTATTAGAGTTTTTAAGTGTTCATTTCTGTACACCTGGTTAGATGCCCGTAGGCAAAGATATCTGGCCCCCCCGAAGACAGAATTATCTGAGCCTGTGCATTAGGTACGCTAGCAAGAGGTTCACAGTTTGAATCCCTCCAAGATTTGAGACCAAAGGTTGACTCGAACCCACAAAACAGACAGGAGGGTTACCCTGTTTCTGTTAACTGTTCCCAAGACTGCGCTCGGAGGTTGGCACTTTGGGAGTAGAGGCTGACCTGCTGAGTGGGTTTGTGACAGATGGATCTCCATTGTCTAGTCTTTTTGGGCCAAAGAGCATGGCTTTCATCTTTTTTGCTATTCAGGACCAGCCTATTAATCTGACACCAGGATTCAAAGGCTGCAAGGTCTTGACTCAACTCCCGATTTAAGGACCCCTGTGTTTTCGCCTGTCCTATTCAGCACTGCGTCATCAGCATAGAGTGTGACTTTTGCCCCTCCGCAGTGCTGGGGGAGGTTGTTTGTTAACAGGGAAAATAGCAGGGGGCCTAAGATTGACCCCTGTGGGACACCTGTGGGTACTGGGCACTCGTCTGATGTGGCACCATTCCACCGGACCATTTGTGTCCTGTCGTTGAGGTAGTCTGTGAACCACAGCAGAGCTGTTGTGTCCAGACCCAGCCCCCCAAGCCATTCCCAGAGGTAGCTGGTGGTCGACCAGGTCAAATGCCTTAGTGAGGTCAATGAAGAACGTGCCATGCATTTTGTTCTGGTCTAAGGCTTCATACACATCAGTGGTGAAGCTTATTAGGGCTGTTGGGGTCCCGTGTTTTTTTTCTAAAACCATGCTGTTAGTGGGCCTGTAGGTTGTGCAGTTCCAGGTGGTGGCTTACCTGTAGGTAGACCACCCTCTCCAGTAGCTTGCTTAAGGTACTTAGAATGGAGATAGGCCTAAAGTCTTCCACATCTCTGTGCAACCCACCTTTCGGGATTGGGGTCACCAGTCTAACTTTCCACAGAGCAGGTATTTTCCCTTCTGTTAGGGACCTGTTAAAGAGCTGAGCAATGGGTCCTGCAATAGCAGGGGCTCCTATTTTCAGCAGCTTGGGTTCCAGGTTGTCGTGCCTGGCTGCACCGTCTAGTTTCAGGCCTCTGAGCAACTTCAGAACTTCCCCTGCCAATACCAGCTTAAGGTGGAATTCAGGGCCCTGGTACGGGGCCTCCGGGTGCCCTTTGCCACCCTGGGGAGGGTTTCCTGGGTGTGTTTGATGGCCCGAGTCTTTGCTGGGGTCGCCCATTCTGAACCTCTGCAAGTCTAGAAAGAAATTGTTGAAGGCACTGGCTGTGTCTATAGGGGTGGAGAGTTGTGTCCCATTTGCTTTTATTGGCCTGGCCACACTTACTCTTGCCCCCTTTAAGCAGAGTGTTAATGTGCTCCCCAGAACTTCTTTGGGTCTGCCAGGTTGTTGGATTGCAGTGCATGCAGGTAACTCTTTTTTGCATTTTTGAGTTCTCTTTTGCAGCTGTTTCTGGCTTCCCAGTATCGCACCCAATCCTGTTGCAGGTTTGAGTGCTTGTAGTGCCTCCATAGTTTGTCTCTGTCCTTCAGCCTCCTCTATGACTCAAAGGTCTGTAAACCGATGATCTAATAAATAAAATGACTGAACAAGAACAATACTGTCACTGTTGTTTGGCTGACTTAATGACACCATGTACACTAAGTTTGTCTTTTTTTTGTCCATATTATGTCTCAGGTCTTCTCAAGCAGATCGATGCGGGTGGATCGCAGTTCATCTCAGGAGTTAATACGGCTGATGACATTTATTGCCTGAATAAGAAAGCAGCAGTACTTGTGCAAGACGGCTCGAGCTTGCCATGGATTAATATCGCCGGGAAGCTCAAATACTATGCCTGTGGGCCCCTAGGCTGCTGGGGCGTTAACTCAGTTGATGACATCTACTTTAGGCATGACATTGTCATTGATTCTTGCGTGGGCACAAACTGGGAACAGATTCCGGGGAAACTCTCCATGATTGAGGTGGGGTCAGATGGATCCGTCTATGGTGTCAACAGCAGTGGCGATCTTTATAGCAGGTAATTACTGAGTGACTGGTGGGGAAAGGATTAAACTGGGACAATTGTTGATGGGAGATTGCAAGTTCTTATTCTATGACATACAGTTGGACTAATTCATATTATTATGTGGATCAATGACACAAAATACCAAAAGACGTAGTCAGTACCAGTACAACTTCTGAATTCCAAACCCTATGGGAAACCTACCCAGGGAGGATAATTAGAAACAAGCAGGGCTGTCAATATAGCCTAGAGATTAGCGTAACTAGCTGAGAATGAGCTTGGTACTTCCAGAAGACCTGGGTTTGATTCCCACTACCTCCACTTGCATACTGTGTGATTCTGAGCAAGTCACTTAAACTCCCTAGTGCTCCTGGGTCACCCCAGAAAACAGGCACCTGTGCTCTGTGCATCTTATTTGGTTACCAAAGGAAAAATAATTAAATTAAAAGCAAAGGTAAAAAGGAATACTGTGAGTTTCAAAACGATTCAGTAAGTCGAGGTAGATAGAATAGACTGGATGAGATCTTGGGCTCGGTTTTCAAGTGCCAACACTGGACATGCATCAAGCCCTGTGGTAAACCCTGCCCTCGGCTCAGATGCACCAAACGCCATTGCCACAACCGCCTCATTTTGGTAGGTCAGGTTCAGTTACAACACTTTACTGGATATATGGCAGCTTGTGCCAAATATTTGATATAAGCTCTGTAAAAAGGGTACCCGAGATTGCCGCAAGCTAGACTAGAAAAAGTTGGTCTAACTTGTGGCACTTGGCTCACAGGATTGAAATGCTAATTCTGGTTTATGCTGATTGCCACAAGCCTATGGGCCATATCTTGGCGAAGTCTTGTAGCAGTCTCAGCCATTTGAAAAAAAAATGTCCCCTTGTCTGTATCTGTTCTGAATCATCTGTACATTTGGGGGCTAAATGCCCATTTCCCTCTGTCCACACCCCAACATCATAGTCATCACATCCACACCAGCAGCTACAGCTAGGAGGATAGTCAAGCAAAGTTCTTTTCTGCTGATGTGAATGCCTCTCAATGATTGGCCAGCAGGGATGCCACTCCATTACTGGCTGGCAGAAATGCTGCTCTGTGATTGGCCAGAAGGGATGAAGAAAACAAATCTTGCAGAGCTGGCCTGGTGGCACAGCAGTAGGGTTTCCACATGTGATGCCGATGCCCTGGGTTCAGGAACAGACCCAAGGGTCAGCTGAGGAAGAAGGAGTGAGCATCATTGGGGCTGCTCTCCTCCTCCGAGGGAGGGGGGGTGAGCACCTGGTGCATAACCAACCTCTGGTGGAAGCTAGGGGGGAGCAGCTGCTGGAGCCTAAGAGGTGGGGAGGCATGCCAGACGTTGGCACTTTCGGTGCCCCATGTCACTGCACACCATGCCTCCCATAGAGAAATAACATAAAAAAAATTCTACCCCCCTCCACCTGCCCCTCTCCACCTGCCACTCTCCACCTGCCCTTCTCCACCTACCTCTCTCCACCTGCCCCCTCCACCTGCCCCTCTCCACCTGCCCCTCTCTACCTGCCTATGGCACTTGACTGATGACCAGTTTAGCATTTCATCGGGACTGGCCCGACCCTGCAGCCCAACCCTAGGGTCAAGCCAAGGAGGCACACTGGTAACAGGGGACCCACCGGGAACCTGGTTCAGGACTTCATTGGGGGGGCACCACTTGGTAGCCAAGCCCTAGAGGCAAGCCCAGGAGGATTGTCACCTGAGGTAAGTCCCAGGTGAATGGGTGAGAGAACCAGGGAGCCAGGGGCTGAATCACCAGGATCTAGCACAAAAAAATTACAGTCAATCTAGATGCAGGCCTACCACCATATGGGTTTAACTTCCCCCACTGTCCCCTTTGTGTTCACCAGACCTCTAAATCCGTCCCACCCCACCTTGAACCAGTTAACTGTCTCTGCTTATACTACTCCCTTTTACAGCCTATTCCACTGATCCTCCACCCTCTCAGTGAAGAAGAACTTTCTAACGCCCTTCCTTAAACCTCCCTCCCATCAATCTCTAGCTGTGGCCCGGGTTACTGTGTTCCCTTTCCTGGTCAACAGTCTCTCTCTGGCTACTTTATACCTATCAGAAACATGTATTTCTCTATCATGTCACCCCTCTCCCTCCTGGCTTCTAGCGAGTACATATTGAAGTCTGCAAGATGCTCCTCAAATGTCCAGCCTTGCTGTCCCTGGATCTTCCTGGTGGTTTTCTGCTGCAACGTCTTTAGTCTGTCCCCGTCCTTCTTCAGGTATGGGTTCTGGAGCTAGGTACAGTACTCCAGATGCAACCTTACCAAAGTGCTGTACAGGGGTAAGAGTCCCCCCCCCCCCACCGAGGTGTAGCTAGAAAAATCTAATCTGTAAGCCAGAACTTTTTGATGTCTCTTTGCCCCCACCCCCGTTGTAGACATGCTCACATTTGTTTACCAAACCCCTGGTGCACCCTGTATTGTACTTCAAGAACTGCACAAACACACAACATATAAGCATTCATGTTATAACACCAGTGGGGGATGGATGTAGGAGGCAGGCATTAGGAGTAACCTAAATCAGTGGCCGGGGTACAGAATGCCCCCCCCCAATCAGCTTGTAAGCCATGGCTTACTTGGAGTGTATGTTCCTATGATGTGTGCCCCTTCTGTTGCCAAAACCCTACCTATACATACCCCAACCTCCTGTTTGCCTTGCTAGATACCCTGTTGCTCTGTCCAGAGACTTTGAGACTGCCACTGATAATAAACCCCTGTTTTCTCACTTCCCCCATCTCTGCTATCCTCTCCTCCCCAGTTCAGTGGTCTTGCCAGCAAGCATTACCTTACACTTCTAAGCGCTGTACCACAACTGCCAAGTCTTGGACCATATTCCAGGTTTTCCAGATCCTGGAATGTGATGGATTGCACATGCGTGAGGCCAGCACACTGTGCTAAAGAGTAGTGGCAGGGTGGGAATGGGTGAGAACAGCACGGAAGAAAACAATCGAGCACCAGGATCGAACAGCTGATACTCTAGGGCACCGTTTGACCCAACCAGAGGATGAGGGGATGTCACCCCCCCTCCGAAAGCCCTGCCATAGAGGAAAAGCCATGAAGGAACAAGAGAGGCAATAACAGTTGTCGGAATGAGAGGTACGCACTCAGGGGCCGGCAGTATCTATTTAATTTATTTAGCTTTTGTTGACTGGGTAAGTGCACTAGACAAATTCTGCCTGTTTTCAGGTACGACCCGGGCAGGGGGATACAGATGAATGCCAACTGAACTTGAATCAGATTAAGCTGTTGGTGGTATTTCCAGTGAATGGGGGAAATTTGGCCAGGACACTAGGGAAATTCCCCTACTATTTTTGCAGTCATGGGAAACTAAATGTAAACGGTGATCAAAGACATAAAAAGAAGGTAGAAAGAGTTTGTGCAGAAATAAACTGTGGTATGACAGAAAAAAGTATGGAGCATCTGTTTTTCGAATGCTCCTTTAGAAAGGATTTTTGGGAGAAATTGGCCAGTTTTTGGAACATGGAGGTGTTCAAGAAAATGTCATACAATACTTTAATATATGACAATTATCAAAAGAGTGGGAACAACGGAACACATATACAGTATACGTCATCTTAGCAATTTTAAAATGGTGTATTTGGCAAGTCAGATGTCAAAGAGTTTTACAAAACAAGGATGTAACTATACAAGACTTATTCTGTAAAGTACAAGATGAGCTTGATGAAGTATACCAAGAAAATTGCACTGTGTTTGGGGAAAATGGGAAGAAACTATAGGAACATGTGACAGGTTTAGGGTAATATAGAAGATTGTAATAGTTGGTTCAGGTTAGACAAGTAAAGTAAGTAAAAAGTTGTGAGAATATAAAAGTGATTGTTTTTTCTTTGTTTGTTAAACTCAATGTTTGTTTTTGGTTTGTAAAACTTCCCCTGCTATTTTCAAATAGTGCCATGGGATCTTAAACATCCACCTGAACAGGCAGATGGGACCTTGGTTTAATGTCTCATCCGAAAGATGGCACCTCAGGAGGCAGCATCCCAGTGTCAGTATTGGGATATTAACCCAAGAGCCTGGTGTGGAGATAGAACCCACAACCTTCTAATCTCCCAGCCTCAGACGCGAGTGTGCTACCTGTTGAGTCACTGACACTGTAGCCTAAAGGTTAGAGTAACAAGCAGTGACTGAATTTGGTACATCCACTAGACCTGGGTTTAATTCCCAAAACCTCCACTTGCATATTGTGTGACCCTTAACCTCCCTAGTGCTCCCAGGTGGCCCCTGAAAACAGGCCTTGTGCTTAGGGGGCATTACCTTGTTACCAAAGAACAAAAAAAAGGACCAGGGTGTCAAAGCGTCCTATGAGGAAATGGCCTTAATTTGCTCTTTCTCTTTCTCTCGACCGCATCGGCTGCCCAATTTAAGCTATCTCATCCTCATGTATCCCCTCATTTCCTGGCTAAACAGCTGCCACTCTCCCTTCCTCCCCACCCGCCCCATAGGTACCTCTCTTTTGACGTATTTCCTCTCTACATCACTTCACTTTGTAGCTCCTGAACCCCGATTTCCACCTATTCCCCCTCCTCCCCCCTCGTTCCCCTTTTACATTGCTTCTTTTTATTTGTCTTCGCTGACCCATGTTAACCTATTGACTTCGACAAAGTTATTCTTGACCGCCTGTTATCACATACTGAAGCATTATTGCATTTTATCTTAGCTTTTACCCTGGTATCTATTTTTGGTTCTTATTTGCCAACTTTGCCAAAGTCTGATATAATGACGACTTGGATTGTTTTTTGTTGTATCCTTGTCGTGTTTTTGTTACATTGTTGTATTTAGCTAATCGTTATGATTTATTTTGGACGTGGAAACTTTTCTGATTTAAAGGTATGTCAAATTCCGAGACTGTAATAAATAAATAAAAAATCATTTTGTTTCAGGGATGGAATTTCCTGCAGTAATCCCACTGGCACAACATGGACCAAACTTGATGTTCCTGCCCACAAGAAACTGAAGCATGTTACGTATGACCTTGGAAAACTGTGGCTCATTGGAGTGGATGGAAGTATCCTGAAGTGTCCAATCTAGTGTGGTGATGGAGAGAGATTTGTTCCCAGCGCAATCCTGAAGACTGATAAAAACAAGATTGCCTTTTCTAATCTGTAAAATGAAAGCACAACCTATCAAGAGTGTCATGGTGTGTCACTGAATCTGTTTGGGAAGGGGATCTGGGGGCATCAGTTTTTTAAATATTTTAAAATGTTTAAAAAGCAATTTTACAAGCTGCCCCCCGAAGGAGGACAGCTGACCTTTGGATGCTCTCCTTGCCCCATCTGGCACCCGAGTAACTCTGGCCCATTCCCGCTGCTAGGTTACAGCATGGTGGGAGGTGTGGTGCTGAAGGCCTCAACCCTCCGCGCCACCGCGCCACTGCGATGGCTATTTTTTTAAACACTTACAGCTTAATATAATTAATGTCACCCTCTCCTGTGATATGGATGTGACTAAATCCGGTCTGAACACTTATATACATTAACAGCTGGAATGTTACCTCTATGCATGCTGTTTAACCCTCAGAAGTCTGTCCAATACTAACTTAAAAGCTTGGACAGTGCTGTAGCAGTTCACACAACCTCACCTGTCCCAGACAGGCTAGTCTGCATGTCACATGACGCTCTTTATAAATGATGATTTACTAATATTCTAACTGTTCTCAAACATGGTGGGGGAGGTATTCATGTTCTATACTAAGTGACTAGCTGACCTGATCTCTGTAATAAATAATTTTTCATCTACTTTATCTGTTCAAAATAAATAAATCAAATAAAAAAAAAATGCTTATTGTTTTAAGACATTCTTTTTAAAGCACAGTGCAAATCCCCACGTGGAAAACCTGCTCTCTCCCTCGCTCCATGACAGTCCACCCAACCCATACCCCTCCATAGACTCTGCAGTACCCCTGCACTCCCAAATCAGATGCAGCAGTGTTCCCCACTCAGTGTGACAAGCTCAACAGGGCACTGTAGGCCAGATCTTCAAGTGAAGCAGCAAGCGAGGCATCAGGTAAACCCGTTTACGTAGCGTTGTTACCGCAGAGTTACAGGCTCCAAAGCAGAGTGAGAATCATTACTTATGGCATTCAGATATTGTTCAGAAGGGATACATCGGTCCTTATAGCACAGAGAGTTTGCAACACCAGCACATGACTTCCAATAGCTCCGTATCAAGTCCAGGACATCCATCGCCTAACCTTGATACAAAATGGCTGCCCAGCTGAAAATTAGTTAATGTTACTACATACGTACTAGATACAAGGGCAATGTGAGAGGGCATTTCTTCATGGAGAGGGTGGTGGAGCCCTGGAACAGACTATCAGATGGAGTGGTGGGGCCTAAATCAGTGGAAGAATTCAAGCGGGCATGGGACAAGCATATCGGACTGAGTATCAGAGGAAGGGCGGGGGCTGGCAGGGAGGAGGAGGAAGAGGTATGGGGGGAAAAAAGGACAGACTAGATGGGCTGGGATGGTCCTTTTCTGCCATCAAGCTTCTATGATTCTATGATTCCTGGAACAGACAGGTTGCACCCAAGGGCACTAAAGGAGGTGTCAGTCGCTGGCAGCCCCTGCCTGGCTAGATCTCTTTACTGAATCACTTACTAAGGTGAAGGTGCCTGGAGACTTGAGAGTGGCAAATATGGTTCTACTGCACAAAAACAAACAGGAGAAAGCCCAGGTAACTATAGACCAGTGAGCCTGACATTGACAGTAGAACAGTCCTGCACAAGAGTGGGGATAGGGAGACCCAGGTAACTATAGACCAGTGAGCCTGACATTGATAGTAGGCCAGCCCTGCACAAGAGTGGGGATAGAGAGAAACCTCCAGGTAACTATAGACCAGTGAGCCTGACATTGATAGTGGGCCAGCCTTGCACAAGAGTGGAGATAGGGGAAACCCTGGTAACTATAGACCCACCCATGATCCAAATATCACTAGTGGACCAGCTGCTGGAATGAATCAAAGGAACAGACAGTAGACTTGGAAGAAATAATATTACAGACAGAAATCAGCATGGTTTCATGAAGGTAAGGTCATGTCAAACTAACTTGATTGACTTCTTCAATTCGGTAACACAGACAGTGGCTTTAGGCCAGGAAGTCAACATTGTGCACGTGGACTCAGGTAAGACCTATGATTCACTGTCTCTCAGGAGGCTTATCCAGAAGATGAGGGAATCAGGGCTAAGGAGCGGACTGAGTGGACTGGCAATTGGTTGTCAGACAGAACTCAGTGTGTCCCGGAATGGTTAGGTTGTGGCCACACCTGGAGTATTTTGTACAGCTTAGGAAAACTTCTCTGAAAAAAAGGTAAGGAAAGGATAGAAACCATTCAGCCAAGAACAGCAAGGATGATCCAGGAACAACAAGGCATGATGAAGCAGGCTAGATTACACAGCCTAAACATGTACTCACTAGAGGGCAGGAGGCATCATAGAAACCTACAAATACACACAATGACACAAAAAGGGAGGTCTCCTTAGATATTGTTAAATTAAAGAGTAACATGACCACCAGGGGCCACAATCAAACTAGTAAGGGGGACACAGAGAATGAAGGACTTTAATTCATGTGCAAAAACATTTTGGTTTATTACTGTTTCCGTAGTGTAGTAGATTGTATTGTATAGCATACTCATTTTGTTTGATTCTAGGCAGACATCTTCTATTTCTACAAATCCCAGAATTCCCGGCAGCTGACATCAGAGCAGTAGGCAGCAGTGGGAGAATTAATAGCCTGCAGTGCATGTTAGAGTTTTTATGATGTTCGATTACATGTTCTTGGGTCTGCTTTTCTCCAGGGGCTAAGTATAGTCCACTGTGACTGACCTTAGCCAAGGGAGGACAATTGGACCAGTAAACAAAAGACCAGAAGATTAGAAGTAAAAGGGAAGACTCTGGGAACTTTGAAGGGATTTAAGAATTTGAGGTCAGTACAAGAAGGCTGACTTAATGGACTTTTCATCTTGTTTTGTCCTGTATCGTTGATCAATATATATATATATATATATACTCTGTATATGTTCCATTCACCTGGGGGTATTCATATCAGATGACCTAAAGGTGGGCCAGCAATGTGAGAAGGCAGTAATGAGGGCTGGGGGGATACTGGGATGCATATTGAGAGGCATCACCAGTAGAAAATAGGAAGTTGTTGGCCCTCTGTACAGACAGTTGGTAAGACCACATCTGGAGTACTGTGTACAGTTCTGGAGACCCCACCTCCACAAAGACATAGACGGGGTGGAGGCTGTCCAGAGGAGGGCAACCAAAATGGTGCAGGATCTGCACCAGAAGACATACGAAGAAAGACCAAAGGAGCTTAATATGTATAGCCTCGAGGAAAGGAGGGAGAGGGGGGACATGATAGAAACTTTCAAATACCTCAAGGGAATCGACAAAGTCCAAGAGGGTAGCATCTTTCAGAAAAAGAGATGCTCAAGAACAAGGGATCACAATTTGAAGATGGGGGGGCGGCTCAGAGGTAATGTGAGGAAGTATTTTTCATGGAGAGGGTTGTGGATGCATGGAACAGCCATCCTGAGGAGGTCGTAGAGTCAAAAACAGTGAGAGAATTCAAGAATGTATGTAACAGACATAAGGCAATTCTAGTGGGGGTAGGAGGAAGTAGGCTGTTGGTTAATTAGGATCTGTAGCTTATCCGTTAGGTAGGGAAATGGGCAGACTATGTGGGCCAAGCGGTCCTTATCTGCCATCAGATTCTCTGTTTCTATGTTTTACCCAGAAAACCACCTAACCCTGTTACCCCTACCTGAGGCCCTCTTTCAACCTCATAGCTTGCCACCTGTGCCTTCCCCCTCCCGTGGCGGTGTAAAATGGGTCAGCATTCTTCTCCAGAATTCTTGGGGAGATTGTCATAATCCAGCAGAGATGGGGCTTTGTCCTTGTTCTCTCACCATCCCCTTGGACACCAGTGACCAATACATTCACGCAAGGCAAGATGTTGGGTATCTATCTTGTGGTCACCCAGAAAGCAGTGGTGCAGGGTCAAAGGATACCCACCCTTGTTAGAGGAGACCATCTTTGTGGTGTGCAATCCTTTACCCCTCAGCTGGCCCTCAGTGGCTCCGGTATCAGGTCACAAACATGGCTCCCCTCGTCTGGCCCTTAGGGGTTCTGGTATCAGGACAGGAACATGACTCACGGGTGTAGCAAGTGGCAATAATGCTGATGTGTGGTGCATTTTGAAACTACAGATCCCATGATTCTTACTCACAGGATCAAACCGGACCATAGAAACATAGATAAGGGATGGCCAGAAAAGGATCCGAACAATCTTTCTAGTCTGTTCCAAGGTTCGGTACTTGGACTCACTCTGGTAGACTTTTAATTTTCTCTCCTTTACCTTCGCTGCAGCTATGCTCTGTTAATGTTCTTCTGCCTCCTTCTCCCTTGTACCCCAGCAACCTCAAACACTGCTGCCTCCATCTGGGAATCCTGGAGCGGTGGCTTAGCCTTCCCAACAGTGTTAAGTTCCAGTGTGCCATTCAGTTCTGTGCTTCCATGTAATTTTCTGTTTCTGTGCCAGTCAGAGATCTATCCTCCCCCATCCCTTGATAATATAAGGCAGGCTTCGACTGATGCTGGCTATTCATGTTTCCTACCATCTCCCCCATGTCATACGAAATAGAATTTCTGAGTTCAGATGCAACACAGGAGTGTTACATGACAGAAGAAGCAGGTAACAGATGGCCACAAAACATGGTATTGTGTTTATCCTTTACTGATAAAGTCAATGAATTCAGATTTGTTACACAACATTGCTGGATACAGCATTTGATTCACTGGAGAGGGGACTGAAAGAGCAGGCCTCATAGCAGAATGCCTATTCCCAAGAGGGAATGGGGATCACATGACCTTGGGTGCCCACTCGTTCCCTTGACTGGTGGTTTCCCTCTCCATAGCACCATATCCATACTGATTACTGTCCGCCCTTCCCATTATCAATGGCTACAGGTAATGTTTCACAGCACCCATATCCATACTGATTACTGTCCGCCCTTCCCATTATCAATGACTACAGGTAATGTTTCACAGCACCCATATCCACACTGATTACTGTCCGCCCTTCCAATTATCAATGGCTACAGGTAATGTTTCACAGCACCCATATCCACACTGATTACTGTCCGCCCTTCCCATTATCAATGGCTACAGGTAATATTTCACAGCACCCATATCCATACTGATTACTGTCCGCCCTTCCCATTATCAATGGCTACAGGTAATGTTTCACAGCACCCATATCCATACTGATTACTGTCTGCCCTTCCCATTATCAATGGCTACGGGTAATATTTCACAGCACCCATATCCATACTGATTACTGTCCGCCCTTCCCATTATCAATGGCTACAGGTAATATTTCACAGCACCCATATCCACACTGATTACTGTCCGCCCTTCCCATTATCAATGGCTACAGGTAATGTTTCACAGCACCCATATCCATACTGATTACTGTCCGCCCTTCCCATTATCAATGGCTACAGGTAATGTTTCACAGCACCCATATCCATACTGATTACTGTCCGCCCTTCCCATTATCAATGGCTACAGGTAATGTTTCACAGCACCCATATCCACACTGATTACTGTCCGCCCTTCCCATTATCAATGGCTACAGGTAATGTTTCACAGCACCCATATCCACACTGATTACTGTCCGCCCTTCCCATTATCAATGGCTACAGGTAATGTTTCACAGCACCCATATCCATACTGATTACTGTCCGCCCTTCCCATTATCAATGGCTACAGGTAATGTTTCACAGCACCCATATCCATACTGATTACTGTCCGCCCTTCCCATTATCAATGGCTACAGGTAATATTTCACAGCACCCATATCCATACTGATTACTGTCCGCCCTTCTCATTATCAATGGCTACAGGTAATGTTTCTCAGGCTACGGATTGCTGCCTCTGCCTGGATGGCAGGAGACAGACATGATGAGGCTGTAATCTGTTTTAATTTATAAAATGGGGTCAAAAAACTGACCAAATCAACTTCATTGGTTAAAACACAGCACATGGCTGTCGATTATTTACCTAGAAATTGCACGGCTCATAACCGACCTGCCCTAATCTACCTAGCAACAACCTAAGCAAAGGAAACTAACTTTTTTCCATTAAAAAAAAAACAGTTTTCATTTTTTTAAACACAAAAATCCACAACAGGGCAGTTTCTTTTTACAATAAATGCAGTTCCCAGGGTCATTCAAAGGCACACAGCTTTTGTTACCAAACTCACCTATTCTACTTAGCAACAACATAACCAAGAGAAAATAACACCTTTACTATTAAAAAAAAATTGGTAATTTTATAAGCACAGTAACCCACTCCAGCGCATGTGTTTCTTGAAAATTATTGTACTTCCCTGGTGTGTTGAAAGTCACTCAGCCATTGGACTCATGCCTTCCAGTTCACCTGGGGCATGCAGTAATTCTCTAGAAATGCACACCCTGTTGTGGGTTATTGCTTAGCTAGAATTTCCTAGGTTCGTATGTGTTCAGCGCACCTGAACCCTGCAGTCTACCAGCTTCCTGCTGAGCTGTCATCAGTAATTTTTCCCCTTCCTCTGTTTTATCCTTCTTTCACCTTCAGGCCACTTTACCCATTTTCCTAGATGACCTCACAACCCTGGCACCCATGCACCAACCCGCATCCCCCACAGCTTAGCCACCGTCGGTCTCCTTATCAAATATGCACGTTTTTTTGTGCCACAGTTTCTAAAATTCTGTGTACAATATTTTAAAATTCTGTGCCCTCTATACTAAAATTCTGTGCACTATATAATAAAATTCTGCAACATTATTTTCTAATATTAGCAGCTTAATTTAACATGTTTTCACTTCAGCCATTTTGTTTTTAGGGCAGATATTTAGAAAACAGCAAAATGGGGGATGGGAAACAGCACTGGAATGTTTACCAACCCTTGTCAGTCTTCCAGTTGTCTGTTGCTACCCGATTTGTCGTTCCAGGGGACTCCCTGTGGCACACAGCCCGACAGTACCTCATGCATTCATTTTGGTGATTGTGGGTTTCTTCCTCCCTCCACCCACTAGAGGGCGGTAGTAGTCCAGTCTTGGCCTTGGACGCTGTAGCAAAACACCTCAGGGAAGCAAGCTGCCTGACCCACCACAGGAATTGCTGTGGTTCTGGAAAGGCCCACTCTCCCTTCCATGGCTGAGAGCCCGGCACCTGCCCACTTACTCGTGTGTTCCAAGTCTGTTCCCTGACCCAGTTCTCCCACAAGGCAGTGCAATGCCCTGTTGCGGGGACTATGGGAAACAAAATTGTCCTTGCTGTGTCTGACTTCCCTGCCACTTTTTCATTGTTTAGCACCATAAAAGATAATTTGTAATAAATTCTTCAGTATTCTGAATCAGTGAAAAAAAAGAGTTTTTTTTCTGCACTTCTGCTCTATGTAGAAAAACAGAGATTTGAGGTCCCCACCATTTCAGGATCCAGTTCTGGGTCAGGACACCACAGGGTACACCGATCCTCCTGTTTATCTCCTTCCCATCCCCCACCTGCTGGCGCTGCCTAAATCCCACTAAGGCCTTGTACACACCCTGTGGAAGGGGAGCTTGTTCCCTGGTCCACCACAGGGGGTGCTGTAGCAGGGGGACTGCAGTGCCAACTTGCCCCTCAAGCTGATTTGAGCTACAGCGGCAGCACTTCAGAGCCCTGGCCACCTGATCACTGACTTCCCAGACTCGCTCATTAACTTGGGTCAACCTGACGGCAATGACATCATCAGTTTTGTTTTCTTTTATTCAGAATTCATTCTCACTAGATTCCTTCCCACACATTCAAGTGAATGGCTGTTTGTGCAGTGCAGAGGAAAAAACTCACAACCCACAAAGCAAGTGACCTGGTTTCTAATCTAAGCAGCAACACTTACATTATAAACTACCACAAAACAGGATGTTTCTGTCATAAAGATATTGTACCTTTCCACTTAATGTCTAGTACTCTAGTTTCTATTTTTTTACTTTCTTTCTTTATCCCTCCTATCTCCTCTTGGTGCCCACTCCTTCCGTCCGCTCATTTTTCCTCCATTCCACCTTCTGTGGGATCTGCCCCTAGAGTGCCTCCTCTTCTATTTCCTCCTGCACAGTGGGGTCTGTCCCTTCTTGGTGGTCTGGGATGGAACTGGAGCGGCTTTCATCCAGGGCTGCCGAGAGGTGTTTTTCCGTTTTTCTCCCCTTAATACCCTACCTTCTGAGATGACCGGTGCTTGGGATGTACATCCCGAGTGGTGGCGTGCTGACGCACGCTGTGCCTCATGTGCCGTCTGGCGTCTCCCTCCCGACTCGGTGAGCAGGACGCCTCCATCCCTTCCTGTTGCGGTGCTCCACTGGCAATGGAAGGGATGCAGAATGCAGGTGCGTTCTTGGTCTCCCACCCCTGAGGGAGGAGAGCATCTGTTGGGACGCTCGATCCTCCCTCTCCCCTGCCGACCCCCGGCCACCCGAGTCCATTCCCGAACCCGGGTCGCCGGCGTAGCGTGAGGTGTGGCATCCAGTGCCTCAACCCTCAGTGCCACTGGGCCGGCTGTACTCTAGTTTCTAATACAATTGTTCCTTTGAATGTAAATGCTGGCTGTTTCTACATTCCAACTTAGCTGGGGGAAGGAATGTTTCTGTATCTTGTAGCATCATAAGGTCTGCATCCTCACTCTTCTGGTTGGGTTGGGACCCTGGACGGCAAGACTCTGGACCCCTTGGTAATTCCAGTGCCACTTGTGAGGGGTGACAGAAATCTAAGTGACTGAGTTGGCATCGAACTTTGAGCGAGGCTGCCAGGTGTCCACTATAGAAAGCTTGCAACACCCTTTATCCACCGCCAGGGCTAGCTGAATAACAGGGAAGTGTCTCCGAACTGGATTAGTTGTCGAAAGGGCAGCATCCCTTCTCTGCCATCAGTCATACTGGGGATGATCCCCCTTGCCCGGAAAGTATGCTGGGACAGTTTTTACTTTCAGTGAAGTCTTATGCTGTGTCTTCAGTCTGAATCAGAGCTTTCACTACTCATGCCTCTCAAGGTCTGCAGAACGGGAGAGATCTCAATGTTATCGAAATGTAGCTGCAGGTCTTCCTCTTCCCTCTCCTCCTCCTCCATCTCCAATGAAAGGCCAGCAACAGAGCCGGTCCTGCAGATTCAGAACACAAGAGGCACTGAGTTAGATATGTGTCCCTTCCTAACTCCACTCCATCTGACTGCAGCTGCTGAGATGGCCCTAAAAAAACTGCATATTCAAGCATGGCACCTGCCTTAGTATCCCCAAATCCCACAAATAACCAACGCAATCCAGAATGCAAACACACACACACACACACACGAACACACACCACACACACACACAAACACACACATACACACGAACACACACACGAACACACACACACACACACACACACACACACACACACACACACACACACACACCACACATACACACGAACACACACACACGAACACACACATACACATGAACACACACATACACACCTGCTCCAATATTAATTTCTTTTTTTACCTTTTTTAAACATGTCTGTTTTGTCAATTCAGGCCTCATTTGAGATGACAGCTTGACGGCACTAGAGAAAAAAAGTCAAGATGGCCACCACAAATACTGCTCTCTGACTGAATAAACTAGGTCACATGCCCTACGCAGCCATGTTCATGAATGTACAGTGCTGCATTTTCTTAGCCAACACTTTTAGTACAATTCCATTAACACCCCAGGGTGCTGTGATCATTTGGAGTTAAAGTCCCTTCACCTGTATATGTGTGTGTGTGCACAGTGCACACGCTGAAGAGAACTCGGCCTGCAGCCTCTTGCCGCAGCACAAACCAGAAATGGGCATATACAGTATATCCCAACGAGTGCATCGTCCTGTTGTGTGTTAATGCCCACCTATCCATATCCATGGAAGAGACACAACAGATGCAATCACAGTACAAACTTTCCCACACTGCTCCTTCACTATGCCTAGATCCCTCTCAGGGAAGGACTACCCTGCAGGTGAGAAGGTAATTCAGACTCCATACATTAATATGTTATCACAATAATATACAATAAATAATTTAAAGCAGTAGTGAAACAAAAAAATGTTTAACCAAAATACTCTAGTTTCAGGTACAATTAATAAAAATGTTAGCATACCAGTCAACTCTACTTTTCTAGGTACTTCCTATATTGTGCTCCTTGAGTTTAGTTTATTTCTAGATCCTAACACTTGCCAGGCCTACAGTGCTGTTTCTATGACAAAGGTGGTGGCCATTTTTTTTTCTTCAGGCAAAACATAGTTAAAGCATTTCTAAAATACTCATATTCTGATGGAGCTAGAAAATGTTACCGCCAAATAAAAATAAAAGATGCCTGGACTCTTTTATAGTGCAAAAAAGGTAGGGTTATTTCTTTGCCCAATTTCTTTGCACTGCTGCTTTAAATAACTTCTAAATAAGCAAATATATTCAGTTCTTGGTCTTTGATGCCAGACTGCCAACACAGGTACCAGTCAGTATCAGTGTTGGTGGTGGATCTGCAATATGGACACCAGCCCAGTAGGAAGTGAACTTAGACCCATAAGAACTAAATGCACTTTTGTGCTAGAAACCCTTACAGCAGGTGTTCCTGGTCTTGGCACCAAAGTGCTAACAGATGACATACCCTACATCAGCTCGCCCACAGACTTTTCAGGAGTCTTTGGCCCATCGGTTATATGACTTTTTCTCATGGTTGTGTCTAAAAGGGGTAAGAGGTCCTGCTAGTTCAATGTTTGCCCATTCCACATGGTGGGCTTCAGGATATCTGTCAGCCATATGGCACAGGCTCCACATCTAATCGCATATGAAGTGGCACGACTAGCCTCCAAATCTCATGCTCTGGACTCCACCTGTATCCTGCTCAAGGCTCATCCCTTTAGGCAGAGCCATCAGAAATGGAGAAAAGCAGTTGGAATATTTCTATGTGGTGGAAAATCAGCCTTGGGTGGTGCCAGGCAATCTATCTGTTGCATGTTTCTCCTAGTATCCTTTTTGAACTCTACCCACACATGGCATAGCCTTTCACCTCCTTCTAGCTTCTTACAGAGCTCGTCATTGATATCCAAATGGAAATCAGAGAGTTTTTCCCCCAGACATCATTGCCAGGCTCAATTTGCCAGCAGAAATAAAAACAGACTGTGTATTCCTGCCGTCATGAATCATCCCCCCCCAGAGGACCAGCAGCAGCATCCCTCTCCCTCAGAGACAGCAGCCATCCAAGATTAAAGGTAGAAATTGGCATTAGCCCACTACCATATGATGGTAAATTTTGTATTAGGCCATTAACATTTTCCTTCAGCTAGCCCTAGCTTTGAAGAAGGTAACATGTCAGTAAGTACATCAGTTGGGGCAATGGAAACGTCTGTGGGGCCAGTGGTTTTTCCAGTCACTAGCCCTGCTGCCTTGTGGCAACAAACCTAATCTCGACCCCTGCAGGATGTTGATGGCAGGAATGGCAACTGGGCTGCATATTTCTGCCTGCAAAGCTCCTCCCTTCTAGACCACCAGGGGGCAGACATACACTGACAGCAGCATTGCACCCTCCCTAAGATAGAAGCCATCCAAGATGGAAAACAATTAAGGTCTCCACTGCCCAAGATGTTGCAATAGGAGCCAGGAAAATGAATCTAGGTCCCGCATAGAAAGTGGTGACTCTTAGCTCCTAGGCCATCGGGCATTCCTCGTCCATGTATTAGTGAAATGACAACAAGCATCAGTCTGGGACTCAACCCACCCACCGCCGCCACCAATCTGTCCATAAAGAAAGAGTGACTCACCTACTCATAAATGACATCGTAGTCTGCAATTAAAAAAAAGAGAAAAAAAAACATTGAGCTTAGATTCATCAGCAATAACACTACAACATCATAAACTTCATAGCAGCAGGATAATGCTTTGGCCCAGAGATGGTTTCTATGACAACCTTGACAGTGGTGACCCAGGTTCAGGAACAGGCCCTGAGCATCGGAGGACCAGCAGGGACAGGATTGCTGCTGTACTCCAGGGAGAAAGGGTCACCGGCTGCAGTGTTCTACTGCCACCAGGGTAACTGCAGAGGGCAGTGCAAGGGGATGATGCGGGCGGGAGAGAGTACACTGACAGTCTCCACAGCAGCAGGATTTGCACCCTGATGTTGGTGTCCTGAGTGGTGTAAAAGATGTCCTTCAGCATAAGCAGAATGATGCCAAGGCATTCTTGGGCCAGATGCCACTCTCTGTCCCAACAATGAGTAGCCCAAAGAGGATTCTGCCCCCTCCAGGGCCCAGCCATGGAGGGACACAGGTCAGAGATGGCAGTGTTGGGGTGGAGGTTGTCCTCCAATGGTAGAGAATGGCAGCAATGATTCCGGGGGTATAAACAGAAAAAGGCCCTTCCTTCCTTCCTGATCTGGTAGCACCTTGTGTTCACATGTGGTTGGGGGGGGGGGTACCAGTAGATTTTGTCAGGGAAGGCAAAGAGAATGGGAAACATTGTTACTGAGTGGGTAGGAGGGAAGGGGGTGAGAGGAGAGGAGAGGAGAGAGGAAAGGTGGGGAGAGAGGGAGCTAAGCCAGAATTTGGATATGAAGGAGGTACAGTGGGCAAGGCACTTGGCATCAAGCGAGGGGAGGGAGAGAGAGGAGTAAAGACAGCTGCAGTGGATAAGGGGAGGGCAGTCGAAGGCAAAATGACAGCAGCACATTGTGATGATAAGTGTTGTAATAGTTAAGCTAATGAATATTGATGGCGCACACCCTGCATTCGTCTCTATGCAGCCAAACAGTTTAATTTTGATAAATACTTGCCCTTCAGCCTATCAGCAGCCTCTTTTAACTGTCCATTGACTGCATTATTACATTTTAAAACACTTTTCTTAGCTTGACACTTGTGCTGAAATAAACTTTCCTCCAGGCACTTGGCAGGTTCTCATTAACATTCATGAGTGCCTTATTAATATTTATGAGGCCTTCCTTTCAGCACTCATTGGCGCTCTCAGATAAAACAATTTGGAGGCTTCTGAAGGGTCTCCTCTGTGTCACTGACCCCCAGCTAGCTTAACCTGGAGGTTGGGAGCACTGGTCATGGCGTGGAAACAACACTGCGCTTCTGCACATGCGCAGACTGCCGCTCGCACATTTGTGGTGCGAGCAGTGCGGTAGTCCCACTACTTCACTCCTCCAGACCCAAATAACTGCAGAAAACAAAATGGGGACCAGACGGAGATGCAGGGCACTACAGAGCTCGGGAATGGCGCTAGTGAGGTTGCGGGGCAAACAGGAGGAAAACGGGCAAAAAGATAAGCCCCACCTGAGGGTGGGGATTACTTCTAGATTTGAACTCTACTATAAATACTTGTTGCTGGACCTAAACACCCCAGATTCAAACAGTCTACTAGAGTGTAATGTTCTGCTGTCTGTTCGTAAAGTTTTTTTAATTTTTTTATTAAGCTGTTTGGTCCCTGTCACCTCCTCCCGCCAACTGGTGATGGGGACACATAGGTATTTTAGAGGTTTCTCCTCTTGCCTCTCCAAGGCCCTGGCACATGGCCATGCGAGCATGTGGAGGCATGCACACACCCCATGGCACCAGCTCAGCCCCTTCCACCCTCCCATAACTTTTTGCTGCCCCCTGTCCGCCTATGCTATCCATCCGACCTCCACCCGGTGGGAGAAGAATTATGGGGGGGGCACCAACCCACCCTCACCACCCTCAGGAGAGGAGAGGAGAGGAGAGTTGTCCACTGGCATGCTCGATCCTGCTCTGCCTTCCCCTCCCATGCTGGCACCCGTTGACCCAAGAACATTCCTGAACCTGGCTCGCCAGCGTGGTGCAAGGTGTAGCATCCAGCACCTCAGCTCCCTGTGCCACCAGGCTGGCTTTTCATAAAGCTTTTAAAAAGTACAGTATTTTTGACAATAACATTTTTATTCTTTTAAAATAAGAAAAACATTACATGAAAACTATAATCTTTAAAAAACAAAATGTTAGTGCAACGTTCATATTTATTATATAATAACATGGTATAAATAGTATCAACCAATAACTGTAAAGAATCAATTTTATGGTTTTGATTTTTGACATGTGTTAACATTTCTGATATTAGCCACCATTGACTTTATGTTAAATATGAATTCTGATGTAACACTACTAAAGTTGAGACCTACACGGCAATGAAGAGAAACAATCCCAAGTACATAAATAGACTGATAAATGAAGGTGACAAATGAGTTAAAATCACATGACGCTTATACAGGATGAAAGCAGATATGCCTCAAAATAAAATCTTAAATACCCAATAATTTCTACTAGTATTGCTATACAAGAATGACTATTCTGTGTAACAATACTGAATCAAATACTCAGAAGTAATCAGAAATCATGTCATGTCATTAATTATATAAAATTCAGTTAGGAAAGAGAAAAAGTGAATTAAAAGTTAGATGTAGTTAAACCAGAATAGCAGTAAGTGAAGAGGAAGGAGAAAGGAAAACGAATGGGAGTGCTAAGACGAGGGAAAGAGGTCTGTAGAATTGCTGCCGTGCCCACCAGATAAATAATTAGATGGTTGAATATGCTCATAGGAGATCTGAACCCAAAATAAAATAAAACACGGCACTACCTCAAGGTGTCATCTGATGATGGACATTTGAACACACTGATTTGTAAATGGTGTCACACTTGATGAAAAATTTAGAAGTCTTTGAGAGATAATACTTTTAGAAAGTGCAGTATTAGCCTCTGCCTTTCATTGTGTGGTGTCAGCAGATGGAGCGGCTGTCACCATCACCTGTTTTGGATTTATCAGGCAACCTTGCTGAGAACTAGGGCTGCTTTAAGCAAAATGTAGAAATTTATTTTGCAGCCTTGGGAGTCTATGAAAAGTCTCTGTGGATTAAAGCCATGACCTTTCTGCATATCGTGGGCCCCGAGGCCCTGGAGGTTTACAATACATTTGGCTGGGCAAAAGAGGAAGATAAAATGGACTTTCCTCAAATTCTGCAACAGTTTGAAAACTACTACAATTCATGGAGAAACATCACCTATGAGTGGCACCTGTTCAACACATACAACCAACGGCCAGGTGAAACCTTTGATGTTTATCTTACTGAATTATGATTGCTTGCAAAGTCATGCGAGTTTGGTAATCTGACTGACTCCCTGATTAGAGATAGAATTGTTTGCGGGATTTTGGATGACCAAGTGAGGTGCCGACTGCGCAGTGAGACGGACTTGTCTTTAGCCAAAGCTCTTGATATCTGCAGGGCTGCTGAATTAAGCGAGAGGCAAATTAAAGACATAACTGAGCTGCCTGGTCCAGATGCTGCAGTTAAAGGAGGGGAGACGGTGCAGAAAATGAGAGAGACCATGCCAGTTAGTGAGCCCAGATTACATGCATACGGTAAATGTGGGAGACAGCATGGACCAAATAGATGCCCTGCTTATGGACAGAGACGTCGAATATGCAGTAGACAGAATGATTTTGCAAGAATGTGTACAGCAAGGCAAGGAGCAAGGGTGCATATGGTTGAGGAGGATAGCAGAAGTGAAAGTGAGAATGTCCTTGTTGTTGAAACATTGACAGACACAGCTATGGATAAGGACTGGAATGTGCATTTAAGTATTAATGGCAAAATTGTAACTTTCAAACTGGACACTGCAGCTAAGTGTAATGTTATGCCTGTGAGCATGTATCGAACTATATTCAGAGAGCCTATTCAAAAGGTTGAAAGCACGATTGGTTTCCTACTCCGGCCATCACATGAATGTGGAAGGGAAAGTTGTACTGGGAGTGGGATTCAAAAATCAGTATCATGTGATCACGTTTCAAGTTGTTGATGTAAGCATTAAGCCAAAGGCTGAGTGCCTACAACAGCCCAACCATGCATTAATTCCCCCATTAGATGCCACCTTCGGAGTGGCTTAATGCACTTGTAACATGGCAAGTGCAAAGTGGGTAATGTTACAAGTGATTGTCATGAGGGATATTAATGGACAGCTGGTTACAACACTGTTTAATAGAATACTGAATGCTGTTCTACTGTGTACTTTTGTATAGCTCTGTCTGTGTAACGGGCACGTGCACGCTGGAAAATCGCTATGTAGTTATATTGTGCCAGCTCGTTTATGTAGATTTCTAACTTTTGTGGACAAAGACATTACCGACACATCTGACGGAGCAAAGTCTCTTATTCTCGTATCTATATGGCTGTTTTCACTCGTTTTCTTCTTTTCAATTTGTGATTGAGTACTGCATTCTGGGATATCATGAATATTTGCATATCTTTCTTTTTACTTGATTTTCAATGTCGAGGGCCGTGAAAAGCTTGCTCTCCACGGCAGCCCATCACCTTTAACCCTTTCTGTCATTCGCGCCACCTATCGGTCAGGTTTGGAGGATTCGGATATTCACAGCGCCTTGCCTTTCAGTGTCTGTGCGTCGCGCCACCTATTGGTCGGAATCGCCCTACACGTAAGAATACTAAATTTCTTCTTAGAGAAGCAATAGGTTTTGAAGCGCGTTCACGATCTCAAACGGGCATTATTGGGGGATTAATATCCGCTTGAGTTCGTACCACGGGTTGTCTTTCACCCAATCTTATTATTGTATTCTGCTATAGCTTTCATTGCCATGTTACAAGCTGATGTAATGCCCCTGTTAGGACTGCCTACCTGTCTTCAGATTAAATTTGTCAAGAAATTATTCTTACTTAATGCAGAGACGGAAGCAACTGATGAGATATTGTCTAAGTTTTCAGATGTTTTTCAGGAGTTGAGGTGTCTCGAGAGCAAACTCCACATTAAGATAGACAAGTATGTTAGCCCAGTGATCCACCCACTTAGGAAAATACCATTTGCTTTAAAATACAAGATTAAGGCAGAGCTGGACAATATGGAGACGCTGGGTGTTATTGAGAAAGTAGAAAGACCCACAAGCTGGGTTAATTCAATGGTGGTACTAGAGAAGCCTGGAAAAGTAAGAGTATGCATTGACCCAAGAGACTTGAATAAGGTAATAAAGCGAGAGCATTATCCAATGAAAACTGTTGAGGAAGTAGCTGCAAGCCTAGCAGGTGCTAAAATCTTCTCAGTGCTTGATGCGGGTCATGCGTTCTGGCAAGTGAAACTTGATGAGCCCAGTTCTGAGTTAGTGATATTTAACACACCATTTGGACTTTATAAATTTAAGATAATGCCGTTTGGAATATGCTCTGCTCCTGAGGTGTTTCAAAGGAAAATATCTCAAATATTTGAAGGTACAGAAGGTATCGAAACCTACATGGATGATATACTGATTTGGGGGTCAGATCTGCAAGAACATAATGAAAGCCTGAAGAAGCAGAGAGCATGAGAGTGCCACCTCATGTTGAATCTTAAAAAATCAAAGATTGGACTGACCTACGTTCCATATATTGGACACAGACTGACCCAAAGTGGTCTAGTGGCAGATCCAGAGAAAATTAAAGCTGTGGCGGCCATGCCCACACCCCAGAACGTCACGGAGCTACAAAAGTTTACGGAAATGGTTAACTACCTTGCCAAATTCATTCCTAATTTGTCAACTGTGAATAAACCATTAAGAGAATTGCTGGAAAAAGAAATGGCCTGGCATTGGGACCCCAGACATGAACAAGCTTTTCATGAATTAAAGAAAATTATTACGCACCCCCCTGGTGCTGGCTTTCTACAATCTGCACCTACCGTTGGTCTTAAGAACACAGAAACATAGGCCCACCTAGTCTACCCCTTTTCCCTACCAAATGAAATACAGCAGACCCTAATTGATCTGTGGCTTACCCTCTCTTCCCTCTTGCGAGAGTACTCTTATGTCTATCCCATGCATTCTTGAATTCCCCTACCATTTTTGCCCCCACCACCTCTGCAGGGAGGTGGTTCCAAGCATCCACTACTCTTTCTGTGAAAAAGTACTTCCTCACGTTGCCCCTGAGCCTACAGTCTTGTCTGTTGACACCTCTTCTGCAGGACTGGCAGCATGCATATTGCAAGCCAATAGACCAGTGGCCTTTGCTTCAAGATTCCTTACCAGTACTGAAATAAATAATGCACAAATAGAAAAAGGAATGTTGGCTGTTGTGTATGGGTGTACTAAATTCCACCAATACATCTATGGCAGATAGAAAGTGCTTATAGAGACTGACCATAAAACCCCTCGAAAGCCTGTGTAAGAAACCCCTACCTACAACTCCTCCTCCTCCTTGCATACAGAAAATGATGCTCAAGTCCCACAACTATGATTTACAAGTCATGCACAATGCAGGAAAGGAGCTACACATTCCTGATGCCCTTAGTAGGGCCGTACAAAATGGGACCTTGCCAGAGACTGACATTGATAAGTTTGAGGAGCATACCATCAATAAAATTCCCATCACTTATAAGAAATTGAAACAGTTTCAATAGGAAACAGCACAAGACTTGGAAATGTGAAGGTTAAAAGAGACAGTGTTGTAGGGATGTCCCTCAGAACGCTCTCAAGTGGACCTTATCATTAGACCATATTGGCTCTTTCGAGAACAGATTATAACTGAGAGTGGGCTACTCCTTAAAGGTGAGAGTCTGATTGTGCCTGGATCACTGCGGAAAGAGATGCTCATGAAAATTCATGTCAGCCACTTGGCTATCGAGAAGTTCAGACGTCGAGCCAGAGACATTTTGTTCTGGCCAGGAATGAATAGTCAAATCAGTGACCTGGTCGCCATCTGTGGCATCTGTGCCACCTACATGAAAGCTCAACCCAGAGAACCACTGCATCCTCATGAAATACCAGAGAGGCCCTGGCAAAAGGTGGGAGCTGTTTATTTGACTTTAATAGAGTAACATGTCTGCTAATGGTGAATTGTTACTCTAAGTTTATTGAGATGTCCAGATTATAAAACACCACAAGTAAGACTGTGATTAATTATATCAAATCTCAATTTACACGGCATGGCATACCAGAGATACTTATCATTAACAATGGGCCCCAATTCGTTAGTGCTGAGTTTCATTCCATTCTGAAAGCATACGAGTTCCAGCACCTCACCTCTTCACCCAGGTTCCCCCAAAGCAATGGCATGGTTGAGACAACAGTGGAAACTGTTAATAATTTACTGAAAAAAGCTATAAAAGACAACAGATATCCATATCTAGCCCTGCTTGATTTGAGGAACACACCTATTGAAGGCGTGGGGTCTGCAGCACAGCTACTTATGGGTTGTTGCACTAGATCTTTGTTACCTGCAACACATGGGCTGTTGAAGCCAAATAACCCTGATTCAGATGTCTGTTCCACATTGCAGTCTGCTCAGCAAAAGCAACAATACTATTACAACAGAACAGTGCATACATTGCCTCCATTGAGCCCAGGACAACAAATGCATATGTGGACCGATCAACAAGAATGGACCCCTGCAGTTGTTGTTGTGCATGCACAGACTCCCCATTTCTACGTAGTCTCAACCAATAGGAAACAGTACCGGTGCAACTGCCGCAACTTGATGGGCTCACTGGCCATGCAGTGTACCCCACATCGCATATAGAAATCTCCCTGTGGAGGGCAAGAGGAAGAAGCAGATAAGGATTTTGTAATGGCAGGAGCGGCAGGAGAAAATGCAACAGTGATGGCGGCACAGCCAGCTCAAGACCCCAGTGAGGACCAGCTGCAAAAGACACAGGCAGAGATGGCAGCTGCCCCAATGGACCTATGTAGCCAACCAGAAAGCCCTGCCTGATATAGCAGGATTAGTGGACACTTGATACAAAAGTCTGCACATTACAGGACTTAAATAGTTTTTTAAAGTTTACAAGGTTAACTGTTAAAGAGCTTCCTTAAAAGGAATCCATACGTTTCATTATGAAATTATTGTGAAGGTTACGATGAGGATCCAGTATGTAAGTTGCTAGGTTATATTTAGAAAATGTTTGCAGTAAGACAGAAAAAATACATTTAAAATTGTCATGTGGAGGCATCCACTTTGTGGACAGGAAGAGTGCTGTGATGATGTCACTGCCTTACCAGCTCTAACAGTATGCAATTAAGCAGGTTAAAATAAACTGCTCCTAGAGACAGGAATCCTGTTCTATCATGAAGAGAAGCACTGGATTCTTTTCTTGCACTCTGCCAAACATAAAATCTTGGGTGTTCCTCAGAATATAACAGAATCCCTGACAGCACTGTTGACCTGTTCTCACCTGCTGCACTACACACTGTTAACACTGGTAAGGCAGTGACATCATCACAGCACCCTTCCTGTCAACAAAATGGATGCATCCACATTCCTATTTAAAAAGCATTTTTCTGTCTGATTGAAAACATTTTCTAAATATAACCCAGCAATTTACATCCTGCATCCTCATAGTAGCCTTTACAATAATATCATAGGGGACTGTACGGATTCCCTTTAAGGAGGAAGATGTGATGATTTAATTATTTATTTATTTATTTATCAAGTCTAGGATTACAAATACCTTTGAGCCATGGCTCTTTTACAAAGGTTCCACGTCAGAGAAATACAAATTATGGGGAACATCAAGACAGGCATTACAACAATGTGGACATTGCAAACAGAGTACAGATTAATACAGTTCAAGGGTAGCATTGTAACAAGGCAGCCAGCGCATTTGTCAGAGAAAATAGACAACAGATAAGAAGTGCCAGAGTCATGGGAGAGGGAAGAGGGTAGGGGGAGAAGGAATGTAGGAAGGGTGGCAAGAGGGTGAAAAGTGCAGCATTGGGTATACCAAGATGTGAGGGTAGAATCCAGTGGGGGACAATTAGAGCAGAAAGGAAGTGAAGAAACACGGTTAAGTTGGGCAGTCACAGGAGCTGTTGGTAGTGAGATAGTCCCGGAGCCTAGTTTTAAACATACCAATAGTTGGGGCAGAGGAGATGGTTGGGCTGAGGCCATTGAACCAGAGTGGTGCTCGATAAGCAAAAGAGCATTGTCCCTGTGAAGTGTGACAGTGGGGGACTTTCAGTAGCTGTAGTGTGGATCTCCTAAGGCACCATTTGTTAATTCGGTGTTGTAACAGAGTTGAGACCCCAGAAGGTGCAAGGCCAAGGTAGATTTTTTTGACCATGGAGCAGGTGAGAAACTTTATGCGGTTTGATAGTTGGAGCCAGCCAGTCTGAGTGTACAGGTCTCACGTGTGGGTGAGACGGTGAACACCAGTGATGAGCCGACATGCTTTATTTAAACAGTTGAGAGGCGTCTAAGGGTTGTGGTTGTGGCCGAGCCATAAATGATGAGACCATAGTCTATTACAGAGATCACAGAGCTCAGGACTGCAACCTTCAAAGCTTCTGGCGTGAGGTGTGGTCTGTGTTTGTAGAGGAGACCAAGCTGTGTATTAGCAGCTCTAGCTACATTATCTACATGAAGTCCATAGAGAGATTAGGTCAAGCTGAATCCCTAAGTATTTGAAGGACACCACCTGATCTAGAGTGTTGCCCTGGGTGGTGGAGATAGCCAAGTGGTGTAGCTTGTGTGGGTTATGAGAGCTGCAGAAGAGCATAGATTTGGTTTTCTTGTCATTGAGGACCAGTTTATGATTAAGAAACCATATCTCTACAGAACTGAAACCAAGTTGAAGGTTGTGTTGAAGAGTTGCAGGATCTTTGTGAGTGGAGAATACAACAGCATCATTGGCATATAGTATGATCTGCTCAGAGCAGTGGTAAGGGAGGAGTTTGAAAAGGCTAAAAAGGAGGGGTCCCAGTATGGTTCCCTGTGGGACACCCGAGCGAACAGGCAGGGTGTTAGAGAAAGCGTCCGCAATTTTTACTCTCTGTGACCGGTTTTCTAAGTAGCTTTTAAACCAGAGAGAAGAGTCAGGTGATAGCCCGGCATTCAGTAGTTGGTGTATTAGTAGTCCATGGTGTACTGTATCGAAGGCCTTGGAGAGGTCGACGAAAACAGCCCCTGTGAGGAGGTCGTTGTCAAGGGATTTGTGCAAAGCTCCAGTGAACTCAAGAAGGGCTGTGGTGGTGCTGTGACCTTTCCGGAAGCCGTGTTGTTGTGGACAAGGTATATTGTATTTATCCAAGTGGTCGGTAAGTTGATCAGCCACGATGCGCTCAAGTGCCTTAGAGAGTGGGGGCAGTATGGAGATAGGGCGATAATTTGAGTGAATCGTCTTGTCCCCACTTTTATGGGCTGGTGTCATGGTGGCTGTTTTCCATAGGTCCGGGAATTTTCCACAGCTGAGAGAGAGGTTTAGGATTTTTGTTAATGGATGAATTACCTCATCAAGGGTGAGCAACAGAAGCTTAAGGTCCAGGGTGTCGCTACTAGATCTAGATTAAGAGATAGCTGCAGTAATATAGCGGCGAGCTTCATTCAGCCTTACCTTCCTGAAGTAGAAGAGGGGATGGTTAGACTGAGGGGCTGAGGTATTTGGGGAGTAGGCCCTGTTTTCGAAAAAAGTTATGGGTAGAACAGCACTAAGGTCTGAAAAAGCCATGTTAAAGATGTTTAGCGATCACCTTGGGATCTAGGGTTGAGGATCCATCAACCATTAACATAGCAGGAGGTTTTTGGCTGCTTCCTGTGACATCCTTGATATTGTCCCAGAAAGCGACCATTTCCCCATGTATTGGTGAGAGCATCTTTGTAATAGGTGGATTTCATTAGCCATATGGCTTTTGTGCAGGCATTTCATGCTTGTTTGTAATTTTGGATGTCCAGTTGTTTGCCAGTGGCCCTGGCAACTGCCAAAGGTGATCCTTAGTTTCAGCTGCGAGAGAAGAGCCGCAGTGACCCATGGGTTAGAGAGAGAGTTTTGTTTTGCGCCTTTTAGCAGGGGCAAAGAGGGGGCAGGCTTTGTTGAAAATTGAGATGAAGTGATCAAGAGCCAAGTTAACATCTGTTGCTTCATAGATGGGTAGCCAGTCTTGTAGAAGCAGGTGTTGTTTGAGATGTGGAAGTTTTCCACGAGGAAGGACTCTGCTAGCGATAATTTTGGGAGGGGGCTTAAGGAATTTGTTAGACCCTAGGTCCGAGTGCAGTGGGAGTGGATCCAAGCCTGCACTGTGAACTGCCTCAGGAGGGAGGATGGCCTCCCTCTGGAGCCCCTACCATGGAGGGCAGAACCATGGGATATATCAGGCTAGACATGGACCCAGGGGAGGATGGGGGCTACTGGGCCTGACTAGAGGTAGAGCTCTGTGAACAGGGTATATCTCAGATAAACATAGCCAGAAAGAAACAGCTATATGAAAAAAGTGAGGTCAGAAAATCCCTTTCTGTTAACCATGAAGAGTTGGGAAAACTCACCTTCACAAAAGCAAAATGATCCTGGGATTCGGATACTTCTTGTATGGACTGGATGTGTCGGTCTTTCTCCTCCAGCCTGTCAGTGATTGAAACCAGGATTTCTTGGAGACGTTCCAAGTATTTATCTCCCACCTCCCCAATCTCTTGGACCATCCGCTCCTTCTCACTGCACAAGTGGTCCATCAGCTCTTGTATGTTGGAAGCTACGGCTTCCTGGGCCTCAGCCACATCCTTCTGTAAGGTTTGAGAGGAGAGGTTTGTTTTTTGTTACCCATGGATACAGCTAGCCCTCACAGAATTCTCTTCATATCCCCTGCTAGTAACTTATGGAGAACATCTAAGTGTACAAGGAATTTCTTCCTCCGGGCACAGCATCTGGTGCTAGATACAACAGTACATTCATTCTCCAGTGCAGATCTAGACAACACAGGGAGGATTCCATGCATTTTAGGAGGTATGGGGCATGAACCCCAAGAAGTCAAAACGAAAACCCCTATAATGTGGTTTAATCTGGCAGTAGCTGGCACAAATGGGGATCATTATAAGTGGGTGTTATAACCCCTGAATAAACCCCGGATCCACCACAACTGAGCACCCACCACTTTGCAGTCCTGGGTAAGTGGTGGATAACCAGTAAGTCTATGAGTAGGTTGGTGATGTTGTGGTGGGGGGGGCCGTCATTAAAAAAAAAGGTACAAACTGGTCAGGTCTGTCGCACTTATTTTATTCATTATTAACTGACAACTAACCAAATAAGAAATAGGCCATGACAGGGTGTGCATGAAAGGATTTTAATACATACTCCAGGGGAATCAGGCACAAGGTCGAAGGCCAAGTTTCTGTACACCCATAAAAGTGCAGTGAGATTCATCAATGCACACTGTGAAGTAGCTTATTGCACTTATAAAATGACTTGCTGCTCTTATGTATTATATGTAAAGTGAAATAGTTTATCAGTTTTTTACATAAAATAATTTGTTGAAATATATTTTAAATGGCAACATTATGTACATGAAAAAGTCCCTGATTGTGTAGGTAATGAGGCCATTTTGTGCCTTGGAATGAAATCCGGCACCCAACCTTGCTTACATATCTTTTTAATACATGGTCAGGTGATGTTGCTTAGCCAATGAGGATTCAGGATTTTTCCTTGCCATTTTATAAATGCCACTAGTTTGAACAGATGTACAGTAAAGTGCTGTGTCACTTCAGTGCCATGGCCTGCTTTTCATAGTATATATATATATATATATATATATATATATATATATATATATATATATATACTGTATATGGAAACAGGACTATGAGCAGCCCCATCTAGATGAAAGATGCTGCAGTAGCACTGTCCAATAGTGCTGAGAAATGTTAGCAGTGCTCCCCAGATAAGAGAGGCAGGCTTTAATTGGAAAGTTAAAAGCACAGTCTAAACTCTATTAATGGGAATGAATGGTTAGTTCTGCTGCCCTTTGGAACTCAGGGTCTGGGTCTGACCCTCAGCCAGGGATCATGTTTGGGGGACAGATAATTAAAGTAATGAAATTCGTGCACCCAGTGAAGGGGTTCACTTGGCACACTGGTGACCTGTGTTCGTGTCCCGAGCCCAGGTGTCAGGAGCAGGGAGGAGTTCCAGAAGCATCCGTCCCTCATGGGGGGGGGGGGCTCTGCCTGGAGACCTGCATGTGGCTTGACGGTGTGCTGGGGGGGAGTGGTGCCTCAACATGCCCCCCCCCCATACACCCCCGCGCTCATGCAAGGCCGAGAACTGCAGTGGGTGGGGCAAAGAAAATTGGAAAATGCCTCTGACCAACTGGATAATGAGCATCCTAGCCTCCTGCCACCCAAAGGCCCGGAGCCAGCCTGAATCTAGCCCTGCAGTGCTTGAGGTGTGTATTCGGCCGTTGAGGCCATTTCTTTCTGGAAGAGAGGGACCCTCCTGGCAGAGGGATATGCCAAGCTACTAAAGGTAGGCTGCAATGGGGAGCTGGTGGAGGTGGCAGGAGACCGGAGGGTGGTGGTGGGACCACACTGGTGCTCTGAAGGAGTGTCCAGTCAGGTGGTGTGGGAGGCACACAAAAAAAAAAGAAAACCTTGCACCACCTACTCATACCCAGTTTGCTTTACTGATCCACCTATGGTGTACTGTTCTAAACTGTAGGAATTAAGAATTAAAACACCAGTGCAACCTTACGATAAGATCATTACCTTTGCTTTCTCCTCCAAATCAGCACATTTGACAACTCGCATGGCTGTTAAGGCTTTTTCCATTTCTAATCTTTCAATGACATCAGGAACCTGGGTCTGCAAACAGAGATACAGTGACCAAATGGCCAAGATTTGTTTTGTTTTTTGCGCTGAAATGTTCTGTTTCAAGGTACATGCACTGATCATTTATCTCATAACAGCAGACTCATACTTCCATGTATCTCATTAGGAAAAATGTTTGTAGTCCCCTTGATCCTTGTCAGACTTGTATTTTAGTGGTGGGAGGCCTGTTACTGGGCTAACATTGATACTGTGCAAAGCTGTGCCAAGCTGCCATTGGGTGTAGCTGAAGTGCATTGCATGGCCACCAAAGAGCGCAAGCCAGCCCAGGAATCCTACACTGGTACTAGTTTGGGTTTTACATATCACGGAGGCAAGATGCTCAACTCCTGGGGGGGTGGGGGCACCACCCCTACAATCTGATCACTAATAGCACTGACTGCAAAGATAATCACTCACCCACCTGCTTGGCTATTTACTCTGCCATGGCCAAGATGATCATCCTGAGAGCAAATGGCTGTAGAGGATTGTCAGTAGGCTGACATAGCTCCCCTAAGGTGTATATCCCCCCAAGTAGCTAAAGGTAGATCTAACAGTGTTGGGTGAAATGCACAGGGTGTTATAAAGAGGAGCAAATGGCTGTAGAGGATTGTCAGTAGGCTGACGTGGCTACTCTAAGGTGTATATTCTCCCCCAGTAGCTTAACGTAGATCTAACACTGTTGGGTGAAATGCACAGGGTGTTATAAAGAAGGGCAAATGGGGAAGAGCAAAGTAATAAAGATGGCGTAACTCTTGTATGTGAGGTAAGTCGGTCTGTACAAAATAGTGCTGCCTAGCAGTGAAAATACTGAATGGCATTTGCCAACGACCTCTGGTGGTGGTCTGTGAGATAGGGAGAATATGAAAGCCAATGGAGCTCTCTAACCTCCCAGCTAGGGGGAATTTCTCTTCGGCTGATTGGCTGGGCCTGCAGCCTTCAGGACTCAGTATCCTAAGTTTGATTCTCTGTGGAGGTGTGCCTACATTAGATTTGTGGAAATCTCAGAATCGGAACAGATATTCTAGATGTTACTGTACAGAAAAAGCACATATTACCAGCTCATGCATGTCTGCAAATAGCCCAGTGCCATGCATAACCTGGTGTGACACACTCATGTCCCCATATCCACCCAACCCAGTGCCATGCACAGACATGCATAACCTGGTCCGACACACTTGTGTCCCACTACCGACCCAACCCAGTGCCATGCACAGACATGCATAACCTGGTCTGACACACTCATGTTCCCCTACCCAACTCTGTGCCATGCACAGACACGCATAACCTGGTCCGACACACTTGTGTCCCCGTACCCACCCAATCCAATACCATGCACAGACATGCTAAACCTGGTCTGACACACTTGTGTCCCCACCCACCCAACCCAATGGCATGCATAACCTAATCAGACACACACTTGCATCTCCCTACCCACCTAACCCAGACCTGAGACCCGATTATGGGCTGACAGTGATAGCTATTGGTCCATCCCTCCATGCCATTCCTGTTTTCCCAGTGGGCCCCCAAACCCAAGCAAAAGACTCTCCTTGGTGATCCAGTGGATCTAACCTCCTTAGCCCTGTTCACCTACGCAAGTCCCTGTGAGAGGGTTGAATAGGACCCTGTCCCAGTTGTTATGGAGAGTTTGAATGCAGGGATCTGTTCTGTTCTTTCCTTTCCTGTATCTTGTCTGTCTGGTTGCACAACCAAATTTTCCTGTGAGACCTAGGACTTGATCACCCCAATGGTCTTGCAGTTCTCTGCCTCTCATTGTCTCTCAGTATTCACTTCACATAATGATTTACATATATTTTTATACCAGCAGATATGCAAGGGAGGAAATGACAGAACAGCAAGTGAAGTCCATATAGACAGGAGTGCAGAGCAGGTGGAGTTGACAAGAGTCACTGACATGTCAACTCCACCTGCTCTGCACTCCTGCCTATATGGACATGTGCTGGCCTAGAAGGACTGTCTGACCCCTCCCTCTGAGTATTATTCAGGAGGGTTGTAAGCAAAGGACTGGTGCTAAACCATGCCTCAATGATTTAGTGCCTGTCCCTGATGAGTAAGAATTGAGCCCATTGCTTTATATAGCGCTTTTCATTCAAACAGTGCTCAAAGCACTGTACAATCCAGCAGAGGGAAGGGAGAGAAAGTTACTGCCATTTCAAGTGTCCGGGGAGATTGAGAAAGAGAGAGAAGTTAAAGTAGCAGTATTTGTTTTTCCAAGAGCCCCTATTCTCTGCCCACACTCACGATGAATAAATGAAACATTGTAGTGCTGCTGACCATGAGAAACGTGTGCTAGCTTCCTAGTACAGCCACAGTATAAATTCAGCATGTAAAGTCAAAAAGTAACCCTTTTGTAATTATCTTAATTGTACTGTTTTCCACATGTCAGCCATCCTCCTGAATATTCCCTGCTGTATCTCTGTACCTTGGCATTGCCTTTGATTGTTGCTTTTTTTTCCCCACCTTACTTGCCTCCTGGCCTGCCTCTCCTTCCAGCTGCTCATGACCCCCCCGATCTCCTCTCCCTGATGCCCTTCCACTCACCTCAGGTCTCAGCCGACCCAAGGGTGGCCCAGCGTATCCCTTTGCCGGATGGGTCCCCCTCCTCTGAGGGGGAAGATGCCAGGAGGGGAAACCAGCGCACTAGTCAATCAGTCCCTGGGCGCTGCTGAGGTGGATTCCGGGGCGTCAGAACAACTGAGCCAGCAGGAGTCGGCAGCCATCATCCAGCAAACCAGGAGGCTAGGGTTTCTGCTTTTCTCCCCGGGGGTGCGGCATGCCACGGACGTCTAGGTCAAGCCGACGTTCACCACACCCCTTGTGTAGTGGGGATCGCTTAAGCTGTTGCTCTCCTGGCCTCCACCAGGAGGCAGCAGACAGCGAGCCACATCCCCTCCCTTCCCCCAGAGAAGATGAGCAGTCGCGGGATGCTCAAGCCTTCTCCCCCCAGCCGGCTCTCCAGCGACCCGAGTCCGTTCCTGAACCCGAGCTGCCAGCGTCGCAAGCGGAAATCCAACCACTGCGCCGACGAGCTGGCTGATTGTTGTTTTAATGTAACTAACTTCAAGTCACCCCTGAAAAAGGGATGTCTGTGTCAGTGAACCCACCCAGTTAACAAAATTTAAATAAATAAATAAAACCTTGAGGGCAGATTTTTCACAAATTGCTAGTGGTGGCTGTCTTTAATTACTTGAGTCATTAATTATAACATTAGTAATAAAAGTTGTTTTAAAAAAATATGAGAGCAATAACAAATGCTGATGATGAATCTAATGATGGCAGAAATAAATCATGTTATAAAATGGGCAAAAGAAATCCAGCAATCCGATTGGTTAGTACATCTTCTGAGCTGTGTCCTTATCAGAAGATGTACTAGCCAACTGGCACTAACCTCCTGTGTCTGGCCACCAGCATATCACTGAACTGTGCCAATTGTAAACAAAAAACATTCAGTGACACAGCTCACCTCGCACTAGCGGGATACGGCACTTTCATTATGGCAACTGATTGCCATCAAGAAACACGTAGCCTGTAAATACAGCATCCCCCACTTCTTCCATAACAAAAAGTCTGCAGATTTGGTATCTTTTCATTTTTTTTCGCTGCCCATCTATTCTGATCAGAGTAGATCTCTTCCTCCCAGCATCAGTAACTACGGTGGCCACTATGAATGAAACATGCTCGCTCACAAGCTAACAGGCTCACGGGCTGGTGACTCCAAGTAAAAAAAAAAAAACCTGTGAAAAAATGGAAGTAATTTTAAAAAAAAGAGTTGGGGGACATCTGTGGTAACCAGAGTAGATCTCTTCCTCCCAGCATCACTAACAACGGCGGCCACTATGAGACATGCTCGCTCACAAGTTAGTGGGCTCATGGGCTGGTGGCTCCGTGTAAAAAAAAAAAAACCTGAAAAAGTGGAAATAAATAAAAAAAAAAAAGAAGTGCTAATGGACAAATTGAGTTGTGAGGAGAGACTGACAGGCACCACATGGAAACCGCTCTATAGAGCACCCAATAACAGACACGGTGGCTGACAGTCAAGCTGACCAGTGGCTACAACTGTAAAACAAAGCCTCATAAAAAGTAAAATAAAGTGAATAAAAAAAAACAAAAAAACTGTTTGTTAGAGGAGAGACAGCCAGTAACACCCTGTACTGGCTGGATGATATAGGTAGCCTACAAGTCTCACACAGATGGACTATTTTTCTACTTTTTGCATATGGAAAAGTTTTTAACATACTATTCCATCTTTTTTTTATTACGGGGGGGGCCATTTTACAAGCCCAATAACACACTCCGAGGTGTGGGTTATCTCCTGATAAGAGCACACCCAAGGGCATAAGGCACTTGCCGCAAGTCAGTGACATTGCGCAGGATCTAGAAGGCAGAATTTCACTGTTCGCTGATGACACAAAGCTCTGTAACAGAGTAGACACACCAGAGGGTGTAGACAGAATGAGAAGCGACCTGCAGAAAGTTGAAGAATGGTAAAGGGTTTGGCAGTTGAAATTCAATGCAAAGAAGTGCAAGATAATGCATATGGGGCACAAAAACCCTGGCACAATATATCAGTTGGGGGTTGAGGATATAGCATGCACCAAGCAGGAAAGGGATCTTGGGGTTGTCATCTCTGATGACCTCAAGGTAGGGAAACAGTGTGACAAGGCAGCAGGTAAAGCAAATAGGATGCTGGGATGTATAGGCAGGGCATCACCAGCAGGAAAAGGAGGTCATAATTCCGCCTATACAAGACACTAGTGAGACCCCATCTGAGTACAGTGTACAGTTCTGGAGACCATACCACGTAAGGACATAGACAGGGTAGAGAAGGTTCAGAGGAGGGCAACAAAGATGGTGCATGGATTGCATCACAAGTCCTATAAAGACAGGTTGAAGGAACTGAACATGTACTCCCTGGAGGACAGGAGGAGAGAGGGGATATGATAGAGACATACAAGTATCTTACAGGGAGGAACAGGGTGCAGGAAAACACTATTTTTAAGCGAAAAAGATGTTCCAGGACTAGAGGGCATGGGATGAAGTTGGAGGGAGGACGATTCAGAGGAAACATGAGAAAGAATTTCTTCACAGAACGGGTGGTGGACAAGTGGAACACCCTGCCAGAGGAAGTGGTGGGGGCTGAAACAATCACGGGATTTAAGAATGCATGGGATAGACATAAAGGAATTCTAGAGGTCAGGAGTAAGGGGCAACAGACTTCTAGGAAAACAAACTGAACTTACAAGCTCAAATGGGCAGACTGGGTGGGCCATAGGCCCTTATCTGCCAACACTGTCTATGTATCTATGTAAGTGTCTCATGTCTCATAATGCACCTGGGCATGCTCTTATCAGGAGACAACCCACACCTTGTCGTGTGTTATTGCTTGCTTAAAGTATATGATGATTTTTTTTTTGTTCACAAACAAATGCTGTAGTTTTAAAGGGGAAGGGAAGCAGTTAAAGCTATTCCAATTTATATCTGCATATCCCCAGTTCTCTGTCTCTATGTGTCTCTCTCTTTGTTTTTTTGTTTCCTGTGTCTTTAAGACCAGCTCTGTGAGTAGCCCCCTCATTGTGCAGTTTGAGGTACTCCAAGCAGCGATATCATCAGTTACAGTCAGTCAGCAGCTCCAGAAGCAATTACCTTCCATTCTTGAGCAGCTTCCTCAATGAACCTCGCCCGGTGTCCCACGTGAGTTCCATCCTGCAGGCACTTTATGCAAAGCAGCTGCCACTCTTCAAAACACAAGTGTGTCACTTCTCGGTTAGGGTGGAAGGGGCACCTCCTGTCTGCCAGCACTATGGTGCCATGTGATTCGGCCCTTTGGGCCCCATCTGCCTCGGTGTCAGTCCTTAACCACAAGGGGTCATTTTGGATTTCTGCAAATGTTACATGGCAAAAAAATTAGCACAGTGTTGTGGACAAGCAGCAATAGGAAACCCTTCATGAGACCCCCTCAATAAACGCCGGAAATGATTTTTCTGTAATGGTTTTTATTCTCCTTGACCTGAGCAGGTGGGCTATCTGCCCTGTCCCTGCCCCCCACCCCCTGAGGACTTACCTGGCTTGGCAGAATCCCACATGGATTGCCCTCCATGATGGGAACAGGACAGGAAGGGCCCTCCTCCCTATGGGGACACACATCCAGATACCAGGCTGGTGTCCTTGGGTGATGGCATGGGTTAGGGATGGGCAGGCAGGGCTTCACAAAGCCTGCTCAGGCATTTTTCCTGTTTTCTTCCCTTTCCCTTGCTGCAGAGCAGACGTCAGTGTGTGCCATATGGAGGCATACACGCACAGCATCAAACCAGCCACACTTCAGATCGCTACTGCCTGCAGTACCAGGAGGCCTCCACCTGGTGGCAGTAAATGGCGGAGTGGCAAACCCTCCCCTTGCCAGGAGAGGAGAACAGTCTGCAGGACACTCAATCCTCTCTCCCACCCCCAGCCAAGCCACAGCAACCCAAGTCTGCCCCTGAACACGGGTTGCCAGCATGGTGGGTGGTAGCGTTACCACTGAGCCATAGGGCTGGCCCATGCTGGAAATTCTGTGCCAGTGTGGGCATCCTTCAAATGTTACTGGACCATGAAGAAAATTCATGGTAGTAATGAAAGTTATTGTATAATTATATTTTGCCTTCTTTTCACATTGTGGGTCCCTATTGCTGGAGGATATCCTGCCTTTACCTACCTCCACCTGGAAGGACAGACAAGCAGCTCCCTTCACAGTCTGTGCCAATGCCACTTCTGAGTCAGGAGACTGGTGCTTTCTGTCCTGAGAGCAAAACGCCTCACCTAAGGGGCATGCCCAAACCTCACTTGACGTCAGTGTTGGATTCCAATCCCCTAGTCTGCTTACTCCACAGCTTCCTCCTCTTCCCACCACCCACCCCCATAGCAGGGTTGGCGGGGGGGATCACCAGCACCCTTCCTAAGAATACATTTGGTGAGGTCTGGGAGATCCATGGCTGTGGAGCCTGAGAGAAAAGTCAGTATCCTAGGTTCAGGCTGACTTTTCTTTGTTCTTCCTTTTGCGCTTTGACCCTACAGCCTCCCTAAAGGTGCCGCACATAGCCATTTGCAGGTCTTGTGTGTACGAAGCCGTGGGAATCACCTTTCCCTCGGGAGGGAGATAGCCCCACCACCCCACCACCACCACTGCCATGAGGGATCACAGCAGCACTGGGAAGAGGCACTGACCCTCTCCACACTAAAACAGCGCTACTCACTCTGAGTCGAAATTTTGGAAAAATGTTGAAGCATGAGAAAGAAATCTGCAGAGATGAGAATGAAAAACAAACGAATATGAATGCAGGACCCAATACCTTCGGGCTTTCTTTGTCTTCTCTCTCTGCTGTTTTGATATACTTCCACCATTCTGGCCAGGGCTAAATGCTTTGGCATGGAAGGAGTGTTCTGAAAGCAGCGTCTGCACACTGGACAGCTGTACTGTACATCTGCAGTCCTTCTAGAGAACAGCTGCTCGATGCATTCTCTGCAGAAACTGTGCTCACAGGGCAGCCGGACCGGGTTCTGTTAAAAACCTTTGCAGATCGGGCAAGACAGCTCCAGTGCCAGCAAATTCGTCTCCCCTGCATCATCATCATCATCATCCTCACTGAAGAGATAGGCCATAATCCTTGCAGACAGAGAAAATATGGGTAAGAGAGGTACAAACCTTCGCTGCACCAGCACTCTAATTGCTTTCCAAAATGGGAGCCATGTGGCCTAGTAGTGAGAGTTTTTTTCCAGGTTCCAGAAAAACTTTTGAAAATAATATTATCCAGACACAATTAAGCAACAATACATGACTGGTGTGGTATATCATTGGAGTTTGTTATACCTTGAGTGCGCTGTTGGATACAAGGAAAAAGACCAAGTGTCTCAGGTACCTGAAAAGTGATGGCATTCCATGGCATGCCACACCCTGCAGTATATTATTGTTATTATGCAACTGATCCATTTTTATGTATTAAAAATTGAGTTTATAAAATGTGTTTGTGTTTTTTATGTGCATGTATAGATGTAAAAATATTAGTTGTGGTTTGTTCTATTTTGACCAGCAGGTGGCGCTGTTCTGAAGAACATGATGGACTGTGGGGTGGAAGGATTCGAAGCAGGTAAAAAAAAAACTGTTGGCTGGGACTTTTTCATACCCGTTAGTATGTGTTGGGATTTAATCATGGATATAAAGATGTCTCAGTCAATCTTGCTGGATTGTTTCCATCAATTGCAAAATTGAGTTTATATTTTATTAGTTTTCTGTAATGTCTGCATGTCTGACAATCGAGGACGTCTGCATGAAAGCACACTTTTTTTGTCTCCCACTTCATCTCACTCTCTTGCTTTCCTGCCGCTGAAGTCATAATCCTCAGTTTGTGAGATTGTAGATATTTCCACAGCGACAGAGGGAGTGGATAAGATTAGGTGAGAGGGAGACAGAGATCATGTTTTCATGTAACTGCCCTCAATAACAGATAATAAGAGACATAAATGCTGAACAAATAATGAAATATATTTTTGAATTGTATCTAAAAATCATATTTTAAAACTTTTTCCCAGACATTGGAACAACGTTTAAAGCAGCAGTGCAACGAAGTTGGGCAAAAAATGTGACCCTACCTTTTTTTTCTTACTATAAATGATTCCGGTTACCTTACAATTTTATTTGGTTGCAACATGTTCTAGTTCCACCAACATTTGAACATTTTGTGAATGTTTTAATGTAGCTTTTTCTCAAGAAAAAAAATGGGTATCACATTTTGGTTTAGAAATACAATTGTAGACCTGGTAAGGGTTGGATCAAGAAAAAAAAACATATGGTTAGGCCTTAATATGTGTGAAAATTGGATACCTCTCAAAAGTTGTGTATGAGTTGTGTTCATTTCATCATCATCACCTGTGTTCCCCCTTGCAGACTCCTGACGCTTTTCTTCACTCCTCTGCTCCATAAATGGATATGGTAAATGGACAAGCACCAGCTAAACTAAAATCACTGGTAGAAAGCCCAATTTTGCCAAATACTAAAACAAGGTTAATGGATAACATGCCAAAAACTACATAACTGTCATAAAAATGTTGGACAAGCTGCTTTTTACTACCGAACTGGTAGCTTCTGGAACTCGCTGCCTCAAACTATTAGGACATTGGCGAGTTTCAAATCTTTTACAAGAACTTTAAGGAATTTTATAAACACTATTGGTACTTGTATTTGTTACGAGAAATAACCTACGTGTTGTTTTTACTTACTGTTTGTACTTGTTACATGCTACTGTTTCTTTGTGATTTGTGCCTTGACCAGCGTTCCCTATGAAAATGAACATTTGTGTCCACAGGCTCTTGTTTAAAATAAATGAAAACAAACTTGAAATGAAAAAAAAAAAAAAAAACTGTGAGCGTCAGTTTTACTGAGAAAAATTTTCAGGGAAAAAAATGCAAAGCTTACTGCCTCAGGGAGGGAGTTGCCGGCATACCAACTGGCATCTGTCACCTGCTGGAGATGAGGTGGTAAGCACAGCAGTGGACTGCCTAGTATGGTTAAGGGCCACCATCAAACCTGATACGCGCATGCCTATGGAGACCCATACTCACGGTGTCATTAATACGAATGGATAAACCCCGGCTGGCTTGGTGACTCCATGGCCCACTGTGGGGGCAAGGGATGAAGGGGATGGGTCAGACAAGGACAAACACCTTGAAAAAAAATCAGTGAACTGTGGGTCACCTGCTGGCGTAGTGGCAACCTGTCATGTTGCTGTTCCGGTGATGCGGGTTCCAGAGTGGACTTGGGGAACTAGAGTCACACAGCCAATGCTGGGGCAGTCCCTCCCAGCCCTGGAACGGTGATGGGTGCCACCAACACAATGACCCCTGCAGTGACCCTTGGAGCTTGCTTCTCAGCATGGGGCGTGCTTTGAGTGCGTGACACTGCTAGAGACCCAGGCCACGCTATGTGGCGTGTTAAACGGCACAGAGATGAACAGGAAGACACATCAGATTGCTGTCAGAATGGGGTCCGGTAGTTTAGGTGTTTAACAATTGATAACATTTTCTATCTACTGTTTGTGAAAGTACCAGCATGAACACTGGTCAACCTTTTTAAACATGGATAAATGTGTTCTAATTTTCAGTTACACGCGACCATGTCAAATGGTTAGTAGACAGACCCCATAGTAGGATACTGACACAGCTGTAAAACACTCACTGCCATTACACACAAGCACATTCTTCCATTAGTGGACCCTATCAGTAGAGCGGTGGCTTTCATCTCCCTCTCAGATTGCTTAACGTTTTACAATATGGCATTTAAAAACTGCCCCATAAATTTGTATGGGGCATGCCCCCGTGCTCTCCCTACTAAAACGTCACAAAACCTCGGAGTGCGGGGGCAGAGCAGATTAACTAGGAAGCTGCAAGGAATCAACTGGCAGTGGCTACGGAGCCAGGTATGATCCCTTCTAAAACTTCATAGACATACTTAAAAAAATTAATTTTAACAAAAATCAGCTCACGGTAGCATAAGGTATTGGGGTTATGAAGCCCAACACCTTATATCAGAAACTTCCTTTAAGCAGTAGTACATGGTGCCAAATGGCCTTTCACACAATCTACAAAGGGTTTATTGGTGATCTGCATATACATATCCCATTATGCTTTGCATTACTGGGTATGTGTGATTTTTATTTCTTTGAAACGTGGCTTTGTTGCCAATGGCTTTTTCAGGTAACCCTTGCCTCAGTGCTTTTTGCGCTAAAGTTCTTTGTCTTTTTAGCTTAGCCTTGTATTATTTTCTATACTACATTGCAATTGCTCCAACAGTCCTTTGCTGGAACCCCATTAGTATACCATACTAAGTGTTATGATAAGTTCAGTTTGTCCTCAGTCCCATAATCACTGCGTTATCTGGCACCACCCTCCCTCTCTGTAGTAGTCTAAGTAAGGCATCTTGTAATGCAGTTCACCCAGGAGAAAAAAAAAAAGAGATGTACCTTCTAAATTGCCCGTACCTCTGTTTTCCAGTTGTTTACTCAGTTTGGGTACTCAATCTGCTGCTTCATTTAGTTTTACTTTCATTTCTACTTCCTGTTTTATGAGCAGCCCTGTGAGTGGAGAGCACGTCATTCTGTGCTGGCAGGCATTGCACCTCTTAGATACATTATACATGAATTTCTCTACTGGAAACACCCAGTCTCAAACAGAAAATCAAAACTCAAAGCTTTTAATTGGTGGTGGTGGGGGTCTCCATAGAGGCAAAAACAGAGTTTTTTTATGATGAAGGGGCCTTTAAGCTGAAAGTTTTATTTTTAAATAATTAGACCTTTACAAGGAAAACTGGACAGAAAACAGCTGTAGTGTGGAGCGGGGAGTGGGCACAGAACAGCTGCAGTGTGTGGTAAGGAGTGGGTACAAAACAGCTGTAGTTTGGGGCAAGAAGCGGGCACAGAACAGCTGCAGTGTGCAGCAAGGAGCAGGCACAGAACAGCTGCGGTGTGGGGAAAGGAGTGAGCACAGAATGGCTGCAGTGTGGGTCAAGGAGTGGGCACAGAAGAGCTGCAATGCGGGTCCAGTGGGCACAGAACGGCTGCAGTGTGGGGCAGGGAGCGGGCACAAAACAGATGCTTTGTGGGGTGGGGAGTGTGCAGAGAACAGCTGCTGTGAGGGGTGTGGACAAAGAACAGCTGCCATGTGGGGCAGGGAGTGGGCACAAAACAGATGCTTTGTGGGGGGGGGAGTGTGCGGAGAACAGCTGCTGTGAGGGGTGTAGACAAAGAACAGCTGCCGTGTGGGGCAGGGAGTGGGCACAAAACAGATGCTTTGTGGGGCGGGGAGTGTGCAGAGAACAGCTGCTGTGAGGGGTGTGGACAAAGAACAGCTGCCGTGTGGGGCAAGGAGTGGGCACAAAACAGCTGCTGCCAGGGGATGTAGGCAGAGAATAGCTGCAGAGTAGGGCAGGGAGTGAAAAATCACCGGAGGCAGCACTCAGAAAGTCAGAGAAAAAGACAATACTCAGTATTTGTGAAGTATAAAGTCAAACCAAATTTATTTGTGCACCGTGAGAGACCAGCACTAAGTCCCAGCATTTTGTGTCATTAACGAGACAAAGCATCACACTAATAATGTGAAGCGCCTGGGCTTAGTGCTTGTCTCTCATGGTGCTCAAATAAATGAGGTTTGACTTTATACTTCACAAAAAATCGTGAGTAGATTTTCTCTGACTTTTTGAGTTCTGCCTCCAGTGTTTTTGCTAGTCTAATGTTTCCAGGCTAAGCACCTGTTCATACTGTGAGCAAGTGTCCACTTGTGTTTTCCCTGGGGTAGGGAGTCTCACCTGTAAAGTACAGTTATGTAAGAACTTACCGTAACAGTAGATCTTTGAGAATAGCTCTTGCAGCAGGTTACACCATTAGGACTGAAGCCGGCATGCTCCAGGACCCCACAGAAAAATTCTAGCTAGCAGTATCCAGCCGGGGACCGCCCCCAATGTCGGCCCTGCCCCCGACATCAAGCATCATATAAAAGGGGGTGGTCCCCCAGCATCCCCAGTTCTCCTGCCGGAGACTCCCGGCCCAAAGGTGGCATCTGACGGGAGACCGATGTTCCACTTCCAAAGGCAGATTTGACAACTTAGTAACTGGATGGCGTCCAAGACGCTGCAGCCTAAAGATTAAGTTGGAAGACTCAACCTCCTGAGGGGAAGGTGGGAGGGAAACTACCTGCTGCAAGAGCTGTTCTCGAAGATCTACTGTTATGGTAAGTTCTTACGTAACTGTACTGTCTTACTTCGAGAAACAGCTCTTGCAGCAGGTTACACCATTAGGACTGATTCCCAAGCACTTAGGGAACTACTTCCTGATCAGGAGGATAGGAGAGATCCTGGTGTAAACCAGATTCAGGACAAAAGTCCTTGAAGGACCACCAAGCCAAAACCTGCTCTGCGCCTAGAGGCAATATCCAAACTGTAATGCCTGATGAAGGTATGTACAGTGCTCCCTCCAGGTTGCTGCTGCACAGATGGCCGACGTAGAAACGTTCTTGAGTGCCATGAAGGAGGTAGCTAACCCCCTCATGGAGTGACCTTTTACCGGTCTCGGTAGAGGTTTGTTGCGCTTCTGGTAACAGAACGAAATGCATTTGACAAGCCATCTGGAAAGTGATTGCTTCGACACAGGTGCGCCCTGCATCCTGTGTGCAAAAGATACAAAGAGCTGGTCTGACTTGCGCTGGGATCTGGTCCCAGCCAGATAGTATCTGAGGCTCCTATGTACATCTAGGGTGTGCAACAGGGCTTCTCCTCTGTTGGAATGATTGGCATAGTACACCGGAAGGTCGATATCCTGGTTGAGTGTTACAGCCGAGACCACTTTGGGAAGAAACTTAGGATTTGTCCTTAAGGACACCCTGTCCTTATGAAAAACCAAATAAGGATCTTTGCACATAAGTGCATGAAGCTCAGAAATTCTTCTGGCGGAAGTAATAGCAACTAAAAATAGCGTCTTTCAGGCGAGGAGACGCAGCTCGCAATCCATGACTGGTTCAAAAGGGGGCAGCATAAGCTGCTCTAGGACAAAGAGGAGATCCCAAGGTGGAATTGGGTCCTTGATGGTAGCTCTCAAGTGGAGAATACCGTGCAAGAAAGCGCGGGAGGCCTCCAGCTGTGCCAGAGACTTGTGACCTACCGGTGAATGGTATGCCAAAATGGAACAGAGGTGTACCTTAATAGAGGAGTAGGCAAGCTCTGCTTCATAGAGGGATAGGAGGTAATCTAAGACTGACCTCTCCGTGTAGTCCAGTGAGGTCGGTCCATGCGCTTGAGCCCAAATGCAAAATCTGCGCCATTTCATGCCATAGGTGGTGTGAGTGGATGGCTTTCTTGCCACCAGCAAAATGTCTGCAACATCATGCGAGACCCCGTATCGCATGACTGCTATGTCCTTAGGAGTCAGGCATGCAGGTTCAGCGACCGAAGATCCGGATGGACCAAGGAGCCTGCCTCCTGGGACAGTAGGTGAGAGCTTAATGGCAGAGGTACTGGAGGTTCCTGGGCCAGTTGGTAGAGTAGAGGGAACCATATCTGCCTGGGTCAAAAGGACGCTACCAGAATGAGAGATGCATGCTCTTGTCGGAGCTTCAAGAGAACCCTCTGGATCAAAGAAGAGGCGGGAAAGCGTAGAGGAATCTGCCCGTCCAGGAGAGGGACAACGCATCTCACCAGAAAACACCAGGCCCTGGATCTAGCGAGCAGAATTTGGGCAGTTTTGCGTTGGATGGGTACGTGAAGAGGTCTTATTCTGGTGTTCCCCCATCTGCAAAACAGGTCCTCTGTGACTTCCTGTAGCAGTTCCCATTCGTGGACTCTGGCCTGTGATCGGCTCAGAATGTCCGCGATGGTGTTGCCCACTCTGGGAACATGCACTGTAATGCTTTCTGCACCGTGCTGTAATACCCAATCCCATACCCTTTTTGTCTCCATGAGTGCCTTCTTGTTTGTTGAGATAGTACATCACCGCGGTGTTGTCTGTTTGTAACAGAAGGGTACCCAGTGGAATCTCTGACTGAAAAGCCTGTAAGGCATACAGGACCTCCCTCACCTCTAGAATGTTTATGTGGAGATGAGATTCCAGAGATGACCAGGAGCCTTGGATCCTGACACCGTTCAGGTGAGCTCACCGTCTGGACCCCGAGGTGTCCATGGAGAGAGTCACGGTTGGAGGCAGCACTACGAAGGGGACTCCGGTAGAAAGGTGCTCTGGAACGAGCCACCACTGCCAGTCTTGGATGACTGCATTCGTAATCTGGACTGGATGCTGCAGTTGGTCTTGGTTTTGGTCACATTGGGCTCGAACATCCATTGGGTGACCCACATATGAAGTCAAGCTAGGGGAACTGTTGCAATGGCAGTCACCATGTGTCCGAGCAGGCAAAGAATGGTCCTGGACAGAACAGCTATCTTTCCCATTATGTCCCTTATGAGGGACCTGATGCGTTCCACCCTATCCCGAGGTAGGAATGCTCTCCCTTGATTGGTGTCTAAAACTGCACCTATAAATTGCAAGTTCTGAGACAGGAGAAGACACGACTTCTCCCGAGTGATAGTGATGCCCAGCAATTTGAAGAGGGAACGGGTGTCCTGAATCGTGGTCATCAAGGCCTTCCAAGAGGGGCCATAAGGAGCCAGTCCTCTAGGTATGGAAACATAGTGGCCCTGTCTTCTCAGAGTTGCTGCCATGACTGCCACACACTTCGTGAACACTCAAGGTGCTGAGGACAGTCTGAAGGGGAGAGCTCGGAACTGGAAGTGGTGTCCCAGAAACTTGAAGCGCAAACATTTTCGGTGCACTCAAACGATCGGGAGATGGAGGTAAACATCCTGCATGTCCAGCGATGCGAGCCATGCACCCTCTTTGAGCATGGGAATGAGGTCCGGAAGGGTAACCAAGTGAAAGCGTTTGTACAACACGAAGGTGTTGAGCTCGCTGAGGTCTAAGATAGGGTGCAAGTCCCCTGTCTTCTTTGGAACCAGGAAGAAGTGAGAATAATACCCTCTTCCTCTCTGACTCTGTGGTACTGACTCTATGGCATCCTTGTCCAGGAGTGCCAAGATCTCCTGCCGAATAAGCAGGGCGTGCTGACCTGAATAGTGGGAAAGCAGGGGAGGCCTTGAATGTGGGTGGTCGAGGAACTCGATAGAGTGCCCTTGACATACTAGTTGTAGCACCCACTGATCGGAGGTTATCCTCTACCATCCCGGAAGGTGATGAGAGATGTGACCCCTGACCATCTCTTCCCTTAGATCCAGAGGAGGGGCGGGGGTCAGGAAGGAGTCATGCTGTGGTGGTATTTGTCCCTGAGGGCTGAGCTGACTGTTGATGCTTCTGGCCCTGGCCCGCGGGGAACCTAGCTTGACCTTTTCGACCAAAGTTGCCCCTTGGTTGCTGGCCGGAATGTGGCTGCTGCCTTTGTTGACAGCTGTGAAAGTGGCTCTGGTTCCTACGAAAGGAACCAGATTTGAGCCTGTACAGTCCTGACTGCCTTCCCAGCGTCCTGTAGTCTGGTGATTACTCTTTCCAATTTCTCACCGAACAGGACAGCTCCATTGTAGGGGACATCCAAGATGTTCTTTTGGACGTCCGGAGTAAAACCAGGGACTCTCAGCCAAAAGTGTCTCCAGAGACAAACGCCTGTGGCTGCTCCCCTGGCCACTGAGTCTGCTGAATCGTAAGTGGCTCGGAGTACCTGGGTCCCCACGTCTGACCCAGTTTGAAGGAGATTAAGAAGTTCATCCTCCTTTTCGCCATCCGGGAAATCTTTCATAAGGTCATGGCCCTGTTCCCATAGGGCGTTCTGAAACTGTACCATGTGCATTAAGTAGTTCAAAGACCTTATAGAGCATGTAGCAGCTGCGTACATGCGTCTTCCCAGTGAATCTAATTGCTTAGATTCCTGGTCCGGTGGCTGGGTACTTAGATGTTGAGGCCGCTGAGATCGATCATGAGAAGCTGTTATGAACAGAGACTCGGGCAGGGGTTGTTGCGCCAAGTATGGGTCCTTCAGTGGAACCCTGTAGAGGTCGTCAGCCTTCTTCGGTACTGCCGGAGTAAAGTGCGGATGTTTCCAAGCAGCCTTGGTGACGTCTGTAAAGGTGTCCTCCAATGGTGAGACCACCAAAGGCCTCAGGTCTTTTTGCCTAAGATATCTGGCAAGGCATTGTCTCTCGGGGCCTAAGTCCTCTGACTCCCACCCCATGTTTTCTTGAATGTGCCTCATAATTTCCGAGAATGAGGGATCATTTGGTGGTGATCTGGGGAAGTCTCATGGGTCAGGCGATGGGAGACTGATAGGAGAAACAGACCTGGAAGTGTTGGATAAATACAGCCTTGAGTCATCCCCCGGAGAGGATCGTCTGCTTCTGGGCCTTTTAGGGCTGGGAGACCCAGAGGAAGACTTAGACGGGGGTCTTCTCCATTCCCGTGATCTGCCCCTGGGAAGTGGTGTAGGCTCCTTGGGGATCTTTCATCCACAGAGCCTCGAGGAAGTGGCGGTGGAGGTGGTTTGGTGGGCACCACATGCTTCTTAATGGCGTCCCACCAGAAAATAAATAGGTCTTTGACCTCCTGCAAATTCATACCCCGACAAGCCTGGTGTCGGTGTTGGCCTATCGGTGGGGTTGGGTGTCGGACCTTGGGGAATGACCGGGTCTGGTGACCATGTCCTGGGCAATCCGCCATCCTCTGTGTCACCTGCCTGGTCATCAGGCAAGCTAGTGACCTCCTCTTCTGAAGATCCCTGTCGACCGGTGTCAATTGGCGTCGATGTCTGTTCCTTGGCCCATTTGGCGGGTGTCAGGTCGGTCGCCTGTTTGGACTCTGTCCTTTTAAGGGATGTCAGCTCCATTGTCTTCCTGGAAAGGCCATCTGGTCCTTTCGGGGGTTGGAAGACTGATCAGTGATCGGGGTCCCGGTGTCGGTCCAACGCCCTGGTGCTCTGCTTCGAAGATGACTTTGGCTTATGCCTGTCTGAAGTCCCATGCTTGGTAGTGGAATCGAGCATCCGGGAATTCTTAGTCTTCAACGGGTGAAGGGAGACCGAGGAGCCTCTCGCAGACCTTGCTTTCACTGGGGGGGGGGCTGAAAGTGGGCCCGGGAAGGCGATCTATCCGATTGCATGGAGCTGGAACTGGTTCTAGACTCAGAGGCCTGACTTGGAGATCTAGACCTACCCTTGTCTCGATGCTTCCCCAATTTATGGGAGGATTCCCCCCTAAAGGTAGGATCCTTTTCCATTTGTTTAAGTTCCTCTTCCAGAAGGAACCCCTGGAGGGCCTTCTGGTGGCGGATCCTGGTCCTACTGTTGAATTTTTGGCAGATAGAACAGGCCTGAATATCGTGCTATGGGCCATGGCACGGCACGCAGGCCGTATGGCAGTCCATAAATGGGATCTGCTTGCCCACAGGGGCACTTGGAGGGGTGTCCTTCGGTAGAAGGAGTAGAAGTAGACATAGATTTCAAAATTTTAGAGATTTTGAAGATTTCACGCGTTGTTCGTCTGTTCAAGGTGTCTGTGAGGCCGATGCTGGCAAGTCGATGGCGGGAAAAGAACTGGGAATGCTGGGGGACCGCCCCCTTTTATATGATGCCTGACGTCGGGGGCAGTCCCCCCTCTGGATACTGCTAGCTAGAATTTTTATGTGGGGTCCTGGTGCCTGCCGGCTTCAGTCCTAATGGTATAACCTGCTGCAAGAGATATTTCTCGAAATTAGATCTGTAGTTTTAGGAGTACAGTAGTATATGGTTCACATCCATACTCTGGTAGTTCCACTGGAATGGTCAGATTGGCTGGACGTCCTTAAGCTAACTCCTCCCACCACCCAGCTGGTATATCCCCCGTGATGTCAGATGTTGCATGCTGGAAAGAGGAATCTATATGCCACTTGCCAGGGGAGGCCAGATGGGTTGTGTGGATGTGAACCATATACCACTCTAGAACTACAGTTACAGGTGAGTGACCTATTTTTCTAGGGGTGTGAAAATGTTCACAATCCACACTTTGGCAGACTCCTAGCAGTTCTCCGAGAGGAGGGGGCAGGGTGTGCGCTCCTACCTGGTGAACAGAGACTGGAGAACCAGAAGTCCCAAAACCAGCATCCCAGTATGACTCAAGGTTGACGCAATAGTGGAAAGTGAAGGTGTGAGCTAGCTTCCAGGTTACAGTCACGCAGATTTCACAGATAGCGATGTCTCTGTAAGCAGCCACCGAGGCAGCGGTATCTCTGGTGGAATGAGCCCTAAGTCCCACGGGAGGCTCCCTACCTACCAACCTACAATGAAGGTCAATGCAGGTTGCCAGTCGCCTGCTTTGCTGCCTGTTTGCCAGATGCAGTTTCAGTGTGAGTAATAAACAGTTGGCGAGCATGTCTCAACCTCAGCCATGCACTTTACATAATAAAAGAGTATTCTCTGCTGGTGTAGGGTATGGAGCCTGCAGTCAGCCCCTGAAGAAGGGTTAATAAAGCATACTTGCAAGTTAATCGCCTGGTTAAGGTGAAACTCTGATACCACCTTTGGGAGGAACTTTGGGCTGGGGCGAAGGATGACATCCCTGTGGAAGACTAGGTAGGGAGATTACACTGCTAGCACCTGGAGCTCTCCAGTCCTTCTGGATGATGTAATGGCCCCCATGAAGGCCGTCTTCCACAAAAGGTGTGACATCTCACACCTGTGCACTGGCTCAAAAGGTGTCAGCGTGGCTCAGTTAGTAGCACATCCGCCTCTGGACCAGAAGGTCGTGGGTTCTTGTCCCACACCGGGATTGAACTTGCACCTAAAAATGCTGGCATCTGAGTGCAGTATTAGGGGGTGCTGTACTGCCGGGGTGTGCTGTCCTTCAGATGAGATGTTAAACCGAGGTCCTTTCTACCCATCCCGGTGTTGTCTTGGTGGAAGTAAAAGAACCCAGGGCACTCTTCGCAAAGAGTAGGGGACATTCTCGGTGTCCTGGCCAACATTCCCCTACCGATAAACCGGTTCATGCAGTTATCCAGGCTGTGAGTGGGTGTTGATGTGTGATATGGCCACCACCACACATTCAGTCACTTCACTACCAGTCTAGCATTGTTTGTAAAGCACTTTGGGATACACTGTGTATGAAAAGCACTATATAAATGCTGATTCTTCTTCTTCTTCAAAAGGCTTGCCTGTGAGCATTGCCAATACATGCAGGAGGTTGAATGGTAGAAGTGGTTCACATACTGGACAGGTGTTTCAGGCCCTGGCAAAAGTGCCAGCCACCTTTTCCTGGGTCACCGCCGGCTTACCAGACCATGCCTGGTATACAGAGATGGCTGCCAGGTGCACCTTAAAGGTGTCAGCCACAGTCCCAGCTGGGAAAGGGACAGGAGGTAGTCCAGGATGCTAGCCACAGGGCAGGCAAGGGGAACAAACTCCCTGCCTTGACACCAGATGGAAACTCTCTTCCACTTAAAGGCACAACATCTGTGAGTTGACTCCTTTCCGGAGGCCTCCACAATATGGAAAACCTCATCCAAGAGACCCAAGGCCTGGAACTCTAGCCACTTAGGAACCAGGCTGTGAGGTGAAGGTGCAAGTGCTGAATCGTCCATGAAGTCTGCTCTGCAGATCTGGATGGAAAGGCTGTCACAACAGTAGTCTGCTGCTGAAGTTGAAGAGATCTGGATAACAGAACTGCCTTGGCTAGTCTGGAGCTTTCAGGATCATCCACGCCTTGTGCTTCTGGGTATAGACCATGACCTTATGGATCAAGGGGAAGGAAGGCATACACAAGGCCTGGGGTCCAGGGCCTTGCAAAAGCCTCCCCCGACAGTGTTACCAATTGTGGGAAGTGGACACAAAACAGCCTCAGTTTTGCATTCTCCCCGGAGGCAAATGGATCCACTAGAGGAGTGCTCCATCGAGAGAAAGAAGAGTTACCCACTTACCGTAACAGTGGATCTTCAAGGGAATCTCTTCCCCCTAGGCCACACCTTTGGAACTATACCCATCTATTAGGACCACACAGCAACCTTTGCTAGCCGGGGACCACCCATGATGACGGCACCCACCAGTGTCTACATAAACATGGGTGGCCCCATCTCTCCTCTGTTCCCAGCTGGAGAATGTGCTTGGATGACTCTCTTCTTGGAGAACCAGGGGATTATACCAGTGCCTCTGATGTTAGCTAGATGCAGGCACTGGAGAAAGCAAGCATGCAAATTCCCCAGGCGAATTGGATTCCATATTCTCCTACAGCTGATAAACAAGGGAAGAAGGGAGGGAGGGCCAGCATGGCCTAAGGGAAGAGAGTTGCTCGAAGATCTACAGTTACAGTAACTATGTAACTGTTATATCTTCTTTGAAGATATCTCTTACCTTAAGCCACACCTTTGGAATGAGTCCCAAGCAGTCCCAAAAGCTAACTGGGAGGTTGGTACCATCTGTTCGTGACAGTAGGCCCTGTAAGACCGCAAGGCACAAAGCATGCACATCTATGAGAAACAATGTCCAGACTGTAATGTTTAGTGAAGGTGTGGACAGTACTTCAGGTAGCTGCAGCACAGATATCAGCCACAGAGATATCTCTGAAGCAAGCAACCGCTGTGGCCATGCCCCTTGTGGAATGACCATGAACTGCACCAGGAAGTTCCTTAATGTACTTCCTATAACAGACCATTATATACTGTGCTTGCCATTTGGACATGCACTGCTTTGAAAGAGGTATGCCCTCTTTCAAATGAAACAAAAAGCTGAGAGGACTTTCTGCAGTCCTGCCATGTTTGCCAAATAGTATCTCAGGATTCTATGTACATCCAAAGTGTGGAGCAATGCTTCCCCTTGACTGGAATGCTCTGGATAATAAACTGTAAGGTGGATGGTTTGGTTTAATGTGAACTCAGACACCACTTTTGGCAAACACTTAGGATTAGTATGTAAAGACACTCTGGGCAGGAGTTTCCAAGCATTGCGCAGGGCTTACAACCAACCTTGCGCCATGGCACTTAGGTTCTGGCAGTGTGCCAAACCAATTTGCCTCAACTGCACCTGATTTTACAATCTCGGGTGCAGTTCCGATAGTTTCTACTATGGCAGCTTGCACCAAATATCTGGTGCAAGCTTCGTAAAAAAGGCCCTTGGGATTGCCACCAGTTAGACCACAAAAAGTTGGTCTAACATGCAGCAATCGGCGCATGGGATCGAAAATCCTGATCATCGGCCAGGAGAATACCGCAAGTCCTGTGCACCATATATTGCAGCATTCTCACCATTTTGAAAATCCTGCCCACTATCTGTATGAAAAATCAAATAAGGAGGCACACATGTTAGAGCCTGTCTGTAGCATTGAAATCCTCTGAGATGAAGTGATTGCAACTAAAACTAATGCTTCCCATGAAAGGAAGCATAGGCCTCAACTTGTGGCTGGCTCAAAAGGGGCCAACTTAAGTTTTTTATGCACATAATTTAGGTCCCACAGTAGGGGGGGACTGGATTGTGAATGGGAGGTTTCATATGCAGAATACCTCTCAGAAAGATATAGGATGCCTCCAATTAGGCTATCGTTCACCCACCAGTAGGAACATGGAAAGCTGATTTAGTTGCTAGGTGCACTTTCAATGAGGAATACAGCCAACCAGAGTTTGACAGTGACAGCAATTATTCCAACACCGCATTGACTGGACAGGTAAATGGGTCCATTTTCTTGGAAGTGGCCCACAACGTAAAATGCTTCCACTTCAAAGAGTATGTATGTATGACTGGTGGAGGGCTTTCTGGCCGCAACCAGCAAGTTCTGGTGACACCCCAAATTCTGCTATAGCTATGTCTTCAGGAACCATGCATGCAAGTACAGGGACTTGAGGTCCAGATGGAACAGAGCCCCCCCTGTCCTGTGACAACAGGCCTCTGCACAGAGGCAAGGGTGCTGGAGGCTCTACTGATAGCTGTTGCAACAGTGGATACCATATTTGTCGAGGCCACAGAGGTGCAATGAGGATGGGGGTCACACCCTCCATCTGTAGTTTCAGTAATACTCTCTATAGTAATGGAATAGGAGGGAATGCATACAGAAACTTCTCTTTCCAAGAAAGGGACAACAGGTCTCGCCCCAAAACTCCAGGCCCTGGAGTGAGCAAGCAGAAACATGGCAGCTTTGCATTGTGTGGGGACACAAAAAGATCCAACCCTAGATGACCCCACCTTACGAAGAGGTTGTCCACCACTGAGGTCTGCAGTTCCCATTCTTGTATCTTGGACTGTGACCTGCTTACCGACCTGCTAAAACATTTTGGACACCTAGGAGATGCAATGCTAATAACTCCAGGCCATGTTCAAGCATCCAGTACGACACTCTCATTGCTTCCCGACATAGGGGATAGGAATGAATCCCTCCTTGTTTGTTTAGGTATTGTGTAACACTGACGTTGTCCATCTGTCATAGCAGATGACCCAGAGTCAGATGCTCCTGGAAAGCCTGGAGACTGTAAAGAACAGCTCTAATTTCCAGGGAGTTTATGTGCAGTTTGGGTTCTACCTGGGTCCAAGACCCTTATGACTGATAAGGGCCCAGGTGCCCTTCCCCCAGATCCTGATGCATCCGAGGTAAGAATCTGAGTAGTAGTTGGGATTAAGAGTGGTATGCCCCTCAAGAGGTTTCTGCAGTCCATCCACCACGTCAGTGTTTTTCGTAAATGGGATGTGACCAGCACCTTTTCATCCATGTCGTCCTTCAAGTGGTTCCATGGCACTCTTACAGTTCACTGTTGTATCCGCATATGCAAGCAAGACAGTGGCACTGTCACAATGGCTGCTGCCAAGAGTCCCAGCAGGCACAGGAACATCCTGGCTAAGACACACTGACTGCTGTACACCAGTTGCGCTTGAGTCATGAGCTGTTCTGCCCTCCCCTGTTCTGTGTCCAGGACTGTACCTATATATTGCAGCCACTGGCAAAGGTTCAGTACTGATTTTGGTACATTCACTGTAACTCCCAGTTCTTCAAACAACTGCCTTGTGCAGGACAGGGTGTATCTGATCTAACTCCTGGATCTGGCTTTCAATAGCCAATCATCCAGGTATGGGAAGATGTAGAGACCTTTCCTGCAAAGGGCCGCTGCAACCACCACTAAGCATTTGTTAAAGACCCAAGGCACAGAGGACAAGCCAAAGGGCAATACTCTGAACTGGAAGTGTCCCTCTTCCAGAACAAATCTCAAGTACTTTGTGTTGCTGCCTGATCTTGATATAAAGGTATGTATCCTTCATGTCCAGGGAGCAAAACCAGTCCCCCGTTTGTAACAGGGGAATCACATTCTGCATGGAGACCAGGCAAAACTTCTTGTATTTTATGTAGAAGTTTAGGTCTCCCAGGTCTAGCACACGCCTGAGATCTCCTGTCCGTTTGGGCGCCAGGAAATATCTAGAGTAAAACCCTTTGCCTTTCTGGTGTGAAGGCATAGGTTCTATGGCACGTTTATTCAGTAAAGCTTGTACCTCTTCCTTCACAATGATAGATGTTCTGGGGGATAAGTTGAAAGAAATTGGAGGATGCTCTGGAGGGGTGTCTAGCAACTCCAGAGCATGTCCCTTTCAATTATCTCCTGGACCCACTGTCTGTAGTACTCTTCCATACTTTGTGACAGATAAAGGGAAAAGCGATCCCTTTCCACCACCTCCTGCACCTGAAGTGGTTTTGGTGGTGGTGAGGGTTCTACACGAGTCATGATGAGCTGGAGGACCTGGCACCACCGGCTCTGGAATGGGTTCCTGGGGAGGGGGTGGTGGCAAGGCTCCACCACCCTTCCCTCAGCCCAGCTGATGGTACACTTGACAGCCACCTCCGGCAGCAGGCTGACAAAAGGGTCCCCTACCTCTACCTGATGTAGGCTACAGAGACTTAACTGACCTCAAAGTCATTCTGGAGGTCTGTAGGCCTCTCAGAGCCTTTTCGACGTGATAATGAAACAGTTTGGTCTTTCCAAAGGGAGCATTCAATACTATTTGTTGCACTTTGGTTGCAAGCCCAGCCACTCTGAGCTAAGAATACCTTCTCATACAAACACCAGCGGCAGCTTCCCTGGCAGAGGCATCTAAGACATCATTGGCTGAGTGCAGATGTTTTCCTACCTCAGCACCAACATTTCAGTTTTTCAGTAATTTATTCTTGGCTGTGCCTTCTGGAAGGGCCTAAGCTGCAGTTATGGCTGCCTTCCACAGGCTGTTTTGATACCTGATCATGTCAGATTGACAGTTGGCAATACTCCAGCATGTTGAGAAAGATGCACAGGTTTGCTTACTCGTCGCATCTAGCCTCCTGGATTTCTTAGCAGGTGTCAGGGTACTCACATGTCTTGGTGTCCTGGATCTATCGTGGGCAGCCATGATGACCATAGACTCTGTTTCTGGCTGGTCGGCATAATAAGGTTTGGCAGCAGGGGCAAGGTACTGCTTGTCAAGCGTTTCTCAGAAATGCTGGTATGGTAATTTGGCTTATACCAGGTAGCAAAAGGTATCCTTTAAGGCAGGATAAATTGGAGGGACACGGATGGAGGGAGTGCAGGACACCTCCATAAACTCCATTAATTTCCCTCACGGTTCCACCTCTGTAGGACAGGCCATGTTCTTGCACCACTTCCCCAAACTCTGGAATGCTCTACCTCCCCAAATTAGACACTGCTGTTCTCTACTCCCCAATACCTCAGCTCTACAAAACTACCTCTCAACTAACTGCACTTGCTCTTAAACCTCTCCTCAATACCGCCCAGTATCATTCCAGTATATGATGTCCCTAAATGCGCTAATCTCTACCTGTCCATTCTCTGCTCTACTTCTTGTCCTCCCTTTCCACAATTGAAGTTATTATTCCCTTCTCCTTAGGCACTTATGTCACTGGCTGTATGTATTATGCTGTACATCATTTGAAGCAAATACTTTCATGTTCATCTCCTAAATTACTTTGGACCAGTACAGCACTTCTTTCCTTACACATATTGTTTATATCTTTTGCTGTACTGTAGTAACCTGTAGTTACTTAAGTAATTACGGACGTTATGTGTCTGTTACTCCTGTACCCCCCCCCCCCCGACGACGAGCAACCTGATTGTTCAGTGTGCCTTTCCTGGTAAAACTTTTCAATAAATAAATACATTTCTTCTTAGAAGAATCCTTTTGTACTGCAACCCCCACAGCAGTTTACATTTGCTGCATCACTGTTTGAAAAGTGGGGTCTTCAGGAGATCTGGGTGTGTACACTACAGAATCCTCACTGCAAGAGGCTACAGCAGAGCTGGAACATGGAACATAATGTTTCTGTTCATATCCTTCCACCTCTTCATAATCATCCTCCGTTATGAGGTCAGGATTATATTCCTCCTCCTTGTCAACGTCCCAGTCGGCAATGGGAATGGAGGACCTTACCAGCAGCACCGCAGGCCTTTGTTCAGTAGGCACTTGCTGAGTAACAGTTGAGGGAGTCAACAGAGCCTGCAATGCAGTAACTCCCATCGACGGCGGTGTAGGCTGCAAAGGCAAGCCTGGCAATATGCGCTGTATCTTATCTGAAAATGACGCCAGCACTGCCTGCGCATCCACACCTTGGCCAGGGGTTATGACCGCTGATGTCAACGATGGGCCTGCCCCCAATGACGACGGTGGGAGGTACAATAGTGCCTAAGCCAAGCCCCAAGCTTGGTGTCTGGTCGACAGTTGGGGGGAGGGTTGTCATCACTGTCGCCAGGGGGAACAATGCCGACACAGGTAGCGTGGGTACAGGCCACAGCAGTGACCTAGACCTCTCTGGAGACATTGCACTATCCTTATCTTTATGCTTATGTCCAGATGATTAACATTCTTTTTCACAGTCTTTGGACTTCAACGATCGTGACTCAGTCGATGGGGCTGGCGACGCTTCCTTCTGACCTTGGGCTTTTTGTATGGCTGCTAGTTTTTTTCTCTAATAAAAACTTCTTGAGTGTCTTTTTTTCTGCATTACCTTGTTGCTTGATTGAAGCCCTGGCAAATCTCACAAATTCTGACATTGTGAGAAAAGCCGAAACAGTAGACATACATGTCATAGGTGTCGCCCTTGTACATATTTTCACTGCAGTCGCAGTACTGGAACAACTTTGTTGCTTTTGGCAGCATACACCAGTCGATGGTATCATTGAATTATTAGTGATTATATAATAAGCAACAACAGCTAGGCATATTCATTTCCACAGCAGGTCCGAAGAGTACAGCTGACAGAAGGAAAAGAACTGAGGAAAAATCAGGCTGCCCACATTGATGTGAATGCTGACATGTGATGTTGTCATGGGTAGCCCCCCGCTAGCAAGTTTCCATGCGGTCCTACTGATGTGGGCATAGTTCCAAAGGTGTGGCTGAAGGAAAGAGATATCTTTGAAGATCAGGTGGTTCGCCACCTCCTGATGCAGGGACCCCCTCACGTGACATCGCTCCAGCACAGCTGAGAGTGTTTGCCAGCCGACTGCTCTCTCTTGCGGCATGAATTGCCAGGAGATCTCCACCCAGGCTGTGCATGAGTGTTCAAGAGCGGAGGGCCTCCTGACACACAGGGAGTGAGGTGCTCCTTGCCTGTTTAGCTAGAACATGGTCGTGGTGTTGTCAGCCTGCACTTGCACAACGTGCCTCTTACTAGAGGAGCTTATTTCATCAGTGCCATCTGCACTGCATGGAGCTCCAGCAGGTTTATGTGGTGACAGGACTCCCTGGATGATCAGAACCTGTGGGTTCTGTGGCCCCCACAGGTGTGATCCTCACCCCATCAGAGATGCATCCATCATGAGCGTTACAGTTGGTTCTGGGCAGACAAATGGGATTCTTTCCTTCAGGTGTTCTGGTATTGGCCACCACTGGATGGCATCTCACACAGACTGGGTCACTATAACCGGCTGGTCCAAGTGTCCTCTGTGCTGGGGCCACTGACAGCACACCGGTCCATGTTGGTGCAGGATGCCATATACTCCAGTAGTCTCAAGAAATCCTAGGCAGGGTACAAGAGCCCAATATGTCATGATCAGCACAGGAGGCAAGATCTAGTGCCCAGTCTGCAGGAAGGTGGGCCTTGGCCCACAGGGAGTCATGTTCTGCCTCAATGAACTTGACCACCTGCTTCAGTACCAGTTTGGACACCCCCAACGTCAGAAACATCATAAAAGGGGCGATCCCCCAGCATACCTCAGTTCTCCCGCCAGAGACGCCTGGCACAAAGATGTGATTCAGAAGGGAAGACCGAGAATCTGCTTCCAGAGGAAGACTAATAATTCTGATGCATCGGAGTTGCCAAGAAATAGAACCAAACCTCCTGAAGGGAAAGTGGGAGGGAAACTACCTGCTGCAAGAGCTGTTCCCAAAGATCTACTGTTATGGTAAGTTCTTATGTAATTGTACTATCTTACTTCATGATACAGCTCTTGCAGCAGGTTAAGGGTGTAATGCTAACCCAGCTTGGAGGAGGAGAGGAGAGAGATCGAGGCAAAAAAGAAGGTACCCCTCAGGACAAGTCCCTGGAGCACTGCCAGGCCGAAGCCCCCTCTATGCCTGGAGGCAATGTCCAAACTGTAGTGTCTCACAAAAGTGTGCACTGAACTCAAAGTAACGGCTGCGCAGGTGGCGGATGTTGCTACGTTTTTCAAGGCAGTGAAGGAGGTAGCCACCCCCCTTGTAGAATGGCCCGTTACCGGTCCCGGCAAGGGTTTGTTGCATTTCTGGTAACAGAAAACAATGCAGTTAACAAGCCACTTGGAGAGAGTTTGTTTCGATACAGGTGCACCCATAATCCTTTGAACAAGGAACAAGAACAGTTGGTCAGATTGTGTGAACAGGTTCTGGTCAAGTAGAACCTCAAAATCCTATGCACATCTAGAGTGTGCAAGAGGGCTTCCCCTCTGTTCGCATAGTTGGGAAAGCACACTGGAAGATCAGTGTCTTGGTTTAAGGTTAAGGCTGAAACCACCTTGGGAAGGAATTTAGGATTGGTCCTTAAGGAAACCCTGTCCTTATGTAAAATCAAGTAAGGCTCTGTACACATGAGCGCCTGAAGCTCAGATATTCTCCGTGTCAAAGTAACGGCAACTAAAAATAACGCCTTCCAGGAGAGAAGGCAAAGCTCACAATTTGCGGCTGGTTCAAAAGGAGGCAGCGTAAGCTGCTCTAAAATGAAAAGAAGGTTTCAAGGAGGAATCGGATCCTTAATTGGGGGTCTGAGATGCAAGACACCATGCAGAAAAGCGCGGGAATCCTCTAACTGGGCTAATGAACGTTGACCAACTGGTGTGTGGTATGACAAAATGGCACAGAGGTGTACCTTCAGAGAGGAATATGCTAATCCCAACTGGAAAAGGGATAGGAGGTAGTCTAAAATAGACATCTCAGGACAGCGAAGAGGATCGAGGTCATGGACCTGAGCCCATAGACAAAATCTCTGCCATTTCAGAGCATACGTGGCATGAGTCAAAGGTTTCCTAGCTGCCACCAGGATATCGGCAACTCCTTGCGAGACCCCATGCCTAAGAACGGCTACATCTTTAGGAGCCAGGCGTACAGGTTCAGGGATTTGAGGTTCGGATGGACTAGGGAGCCAGCCTCCTGGGACAGCAAATGAGAGCTGACCGGTAGTGGTAAGGGAGGCTCCTGAGCCAGCTGGTGAAGCAGCAGAAACCAGATCTGTCTCGGCCAAAAAGGTGCTACCAAGATCATCAACGCCCGTTCTGATCAGAGCTTCAAAAGAACCCGCTGGATCAAAGGGAAGGGTGGGAAAGCATAAAGGAACCTGCCAGCCCAAGAGAGGGACAATGCGTCTTGCCAGAAAACACCAGACCCTGGATTTAACAAGCAGAAATTGGGCAGTTTTGCATTGTATGGGGACACGAATAAGTTGACGTCTGGTGTCCCCCATCACAGGAACAGGTTCTTGGCGACCTCTTGTAACAATTCCCATACATGAGCGCTGGCCTTCGACCGGCTCAGGAGGTCTGTGGCAGTGTTGTCCACACCGGGAACATGCACTGCGGTAAGCGTGGTGCCATGCTGTAGTGCCCATTCCCACACCCGCTTTGCCTCTCTGCAAAGGGGGAAGGAGTGAGTGCCTCCTTGTTTGTTGATGTAATACATCACGGAAGCGTTGTCCGTTTGGACCAATACATGACCCGGTGGAATCTCTTACTGTAAGGCCTGTAAGACATACAGGACTGCCCTCATCTCCAGGACATTGATATGGAGGCAAGTCTCCAGGGGCGACCAGGTTCCCTGGGTCCTGGTGTCTCTCAGATGAGCTCCCCAGCCAGACCCCAAAGCGTCAGTGGTGTGGGTCAGAGATGGTACTGGCACCACAAAGGGGACTCCCACGGAAAGATGTTCTGGGTTCAGCCACCACTGCAAGTCTTTGATGACTGACCGTGAGAGTCTGACTGGCTGGTCTAAGTGATTCTGCCTCTGGTCCCATTGGGTTCTCAGCATCGCATAACTCTCATGTGGAGGCGAGCGTGGGGAACTGTGGCGATGGCAGCCGCCATATGTCCGAGCAGGAAAAGTATGGTCCGAGCAGAGACCAGATTTTGTGCCATGATAGTCCTTATCAGTGACCTGATGCATTTCGCCCTGTCCCCGGGCAGGAAGGCTCTCCCTTGACGGGTATCCAGAACCGCCCCGATTAATTGTAGTCTCTGCGAGGGAGTGAGAGATGACTTCTCTTGGTTGATGGTGATCCCTAGAGACTGAAATAGGGAGCAGGTGTCGTGAATGGCCTTCTCCAATGCCTCTGGGGAGGAGGCCATCAGGAGCCAGTCGTCCAAATAAGGAAGATGTAACTGCCTTGTCTCCTAAGGGCTGCTGCTACACCTGCCATGCACTTGGTAAAGACACGTGGCGCCGAGGACAAGCTGAATGGGAGTGCTCGGAACTGGTAATGGCATCCCAGAAACTCGAAGCGCAGAAATTTTCTGTGTGACCGGGTGATGGGAAGATGGAGATACACGTCCTGCATGTCCAGGGACACTAGCCATGCGCCTTGCTTGAGCATGGGAATAAGATCCGGAAGGGTAACCATGTGAAAGCGCTTGTACATCATGAAGATGTTTAGGTCGCTGAGGTCTAGGATTGGGCATAAGTCCCCAGTTTTCTTTGGAACCAGGAAGAAGTGGAAACAGTATCCTCCTTCTCTCTGGCTCTTCAGTACGACCTCGATGGCATTCTTGGGGAGAAATGCCAAGATCTCCCACTGGATAAGCAGGGCATGCTGTCCCGAGTAACGGGAATGCAGAGAAGGTCTTGACGGTGGGTGGTCGAGGAACTCTACAGAGTGTCCTTGACTGATAAGCTGAAGAACCCACCGGTCGGAGGTGATCCTCTGCCACCCTGACAGGTGGTACGTGGGTTAACTCCCAGCCCTTTCTTCCCTTTGATCCAGAGGTGGGGGAGGATCTAGGTCCGGAAAGGAGTCATGCTGTGGCGGTGCTGGCTCTGGCAGGTTGGGTAGGTTTGGAGCGTCTCTGACCCAGACCTCCGGAGAATCTCTGCTGGTTTTTACGGCCAAAGTTGCCCCTGTGTTGCTGCTGGCCTAACCGAGGTTGTTGTTTGCTCTGTTGGCCACGAAAACGGTTCTGTGGTCTATGAAAGGAATCAGGGCTTGATTTATACATGGCCTGAACCGTTCTGACTGCCTTCCCAGCATCTTGGAGTTAGGTGATGACCCTCTCGGAGTCTTCACCAAATAACACAGCTGTTGTAGCGGACGTCCAGGATCTCTTTCTGGACGTCTGGAGTAAATCCGGAGACCCTCAACCAGGAGTGTCTCCGGAGGCAAATGCCTGTTGAGGCACCTCTTACTGCTGAGTCCGCCGAGTCGTCAGCAGCTCGGAGGAATTGAATCCCAACGTCTGAGCCCGTACAGAGGAGGTTAAGTAGCTCCTCCTTCTTCTCGCCATCGGGAAAGACCTTTAATAGGTCTTGGCCCCGGTCCCACAGGGCATTTTGAAATGGCACCATGTGCATCAAATAATTGAGGGACCTAAGAGAGCACCTGGAAGCTGTATACATGTGGCGGCCCAGCGAATCCAATTGTTTGGATTCCTGGTCCGGTGGCTGGGTGCTGAGGTGTTGGGGCCTTTGTGAGCGGTCGTGCAAGGCTGTAATGATGACCGAGTCTGCAACAGGTTGCTGAGCTAAATAAAGAGCATGCAGCGGGATCCAGTAAAGTCTGTCGGCCTTCTTGGGGACTGCTGGGGTTGAATGTGGGTGCTTCCATGCAGCCTTGGTGATGTCCAAAAAAGTATCCACCAGGGGTGGAACCACCACAGGCTTGGGGTCTTTCTGCCTCAAATAACATGCCAGCCATTGCCGTTTAGGGTCTAAATCCTCCGTCTTCCATCCCATGTTCTCCTGAATGTGCCTCATAATGTCAGCAAACGATGGGTCATCAGGTGGTGACCTAGGAAGGTCGTGAGGCTCTGGGGAAGGGGTACCCAAAGGGAAGGGAGATCTGGGGGTGTCCGAGGTAGCAGGACATGAATCATCGCCCGATGAAGAGCGGGATCTTCGTTGGGGTCTCTTGCGCCCATGATCACTAAGGGACCCTGAAGGAGTACTGGAGCTTGGAGGTATCTTCGCCTTTGCCTTTCTACCCCTGGGTGGTGGTGTAGAGTCCTTAGGCTCAGGCGTTACTGCTCTGGGAGGTGCTACGGGGGTTGGGGTCCCTCCAGGAGGCTTGGTGGGTACCACATCTTTTTTGATGGTGTCCCACCAAAAGGTGAAAAGATATTTAACCTCCTGTAAATTAAGGCCGGATGAAGGGACTGGTGTCGGTGCTTGCCCGTCGATGGGGCAGGCGCCAGCAACTGAGGTGTCGTCGGGTCCTTTGGTAGACCAACTTCGTCTGTGTCTCCCGTGTGGTTGTTGGTGGCGTGAGCTCCGATGTCCTCCTCCAACATCCCCCTGTGACCGGTATCAGTGGTGGAGGTGGTGTCGAGTTCCTGGGGCATTTTGTGGACGATGGTTCTGGCGTCCTCTTAGCCTCCGACGTCCACTTAAGGGATGTGAGCTCTAAAGTTTTTCCCGGAAGTATGTCCGAGGTCTTCGGAGGTTGGGAGACCGAATGTTCGGTGTCCCAGCATCGGTCCTTGATGTCGGTGCTAGGCCTAGTCACCGACTTGTGCTTGTGGTGGTCAGAAGCCCCCGACCTGGCGGCCAACCCTGAGGGACGGCTGTCCTTAGATTTGGTTCTCAGCGGTTGCAGAGAAACAGAGGTGGAGCCCCCTGAGGTCCTAACCTTAACTGGGGGGGGGGGCTGAGACTTAGCCTGGGATGGAGATCGGTCTGACCGGGCGGAGCTGGAGCTGGCCTGGGAGTCTGAAGCCCAGTTGGGGGATCCATCCCTATCCTTGTCCCGGTGCATATCATTGTTCTTCCTCGATTTATGGGAAGGTTCCCCTCGAGAGGATGGGTCTTTCTCCATGGCCTTAATTTTCTCTTCCAAGAGAAAACTCTAAAGTGCCTTCTGGTGGCAGATCCTGGTTCTACTATTGAACTGCTAGCAGATGGAGCAGACCTGGGTATTGTGGTCTGGGCCTAGGCACCTCACGCAGGCCGAATGCCTGTCTTTGAAGGGAATCTGCTTGCCGCAAGCACACTTAGAGGGGTGTCCTTCTGTAGAAAGAGTCTGGGAAGAAGACATGTACTTGTCGGTTTTGCTGTGAAAATAGAAGGAAAAACTAATAAAAATTATTTCTCACGTTATTCGTCTACTGAAGGCGTCCGTGGAGTCGATGCGCGCTAGTCGATGGGAAAAGAACTGAGGTATGCTGGAGGACCGCCCCTTTTATAATGTATCTGATGTCGGGGGCAGTCTCCCGCTATGTATAGCTAGCTAGAAGTTTTCCGTGGGGTCCTACTGCCTGCCGGCTTCAGTTCTTATGGTGTAACCTGCTGCAAGAGCTGTGTCTTGAAGTAAGATCCAAATGTTCTGTTCCAGTGATAGAATGATCAGATTCAGCATGGCCATCCTAAACTTGCATTTCTGCATGAACTGGTTCAGATCATGCAGGTCAGTATGGGGCGCCATCCCCCCATCTGTTTCAGGACCAGGAAGTAACTGGACATGAAACCCTGATTGTCCAGGACTTCAGGACACAGGCTATTGCCCCTGTTGCAAGGAACTGAGCAATGTCCTCCTGAGGTGCGTGGAGCTGGTAAGATGGGAGAGTCTCGGAAGTCCAGAGGCAACCCTCTGCTCACTACGTCCAATACTCACTTGTCCATTGTGGCAGTGGACCAATGTGGCAATTAGTGATGTAACCAACCTCTGACATATAGTGGAGACAGAGACAAGACTGGTTAAGTGGATGTCACCCCAGACCCGTCACTGGCCAACTTTAGCAGGAGCACCAGCTTGACGGGCTTCACTACCCTTGCCCCTTCCTTTTTTAGCAGCCTGGTCCCTGGACTTCAGCCTGGGGCACTAGGCCTGGTATTGCCCCTGCTGGGGCTGCTGCTAAGAAGACTGTGGCTGAAAGAGCTGAAAAGCCTGTTTCTTAGGCTTCTTTTTCAGATCCTTCTGAGACACCACCATAGAAAACCATATCCCCGGGCACACTGCCTTGGTGGTAGCTGGTCCATTCCATTGGGGTGTCAAACAGACGAGACATACTGATGAGTCCTGGTAGGACGAAACACGTGTCTATGTCTTCTGTTGGCGCCCTTTGAGAGCTGTGTGGGAGGCCTTTCGGCGCCATGCGGTTCTGCTTAAAGTTGGACCAGCGTGGCATTCTGTGGTGGTTTGCATGTGCAGCCGATGATGCTTTGCATTGTGGTGGCATGTGTGATTTTGTGTTTTCTTGAGACCATAGAATACAGGGTGGCACTGGACTTGATATGGGTGAGATGTCCTTACACACCAGGGCCAAATAGGTTGGTGCCCAAGAAAGGGACATCAGTCAACTTATGCTGGCTGGCTACCACGAAGGTGGAGAGAAACAGCCAGGCCCTGTGATGCATGAAGATGGGCACTGCCATGGCATAGGCATGAGTCGTCCATGTCCAATGTTATCTGGAGCTGGTGTTTAGCCAGGAATTGACCCTGGTCTCTGACGACCATCACCGTCATTTGCTGATCAACAGGGAGGGACGACTGCATCAAAGACTCCCATCAGGGAGTGACTGAAGCTGGCCATCATCAAGGCATAACTAATCTGATGGAGGCCGGCCTGCTGATGCAACAGTAGTGCTATCACTCATGACGTCAGCGATCTGAGTTCGGTAGTGAGCTTTGGCCATCGGAGGGCCATCTGGGGGGAGCAGGAGGAGGATCGAGCATGCAGAGGATCCCGCTCCTCCTGCGGGGGAAGGGATTGCAGATCCTGGTGTACACCTGGCCGCTAGCAGTAAGCTGGGGGAAAGGCACCTGGGACTGCCACAGAATGCGTAGAGGGGCAGGCAGATGTCGATGCACAGCATGTGGGTGCGCAGTTCATGTGTCATGGCATCAGTGCATGCTGCGCTCCTCTGAAGGAAAAAGAGAAAACAAGGACCCCCTGACAGCAGGATGGTGCATGGACCCTTGCAGGCCCCACACCTGACTAGCTGGGCTCATCAGTCCAACTACTGGATCTGTTGCACGGCAGCGGATGGGGGAACCTGCAGACTCCACTCGGGGGCAGGAGTATGGTAAGCTCCAATGGACGTCAGGGTGATGAGGCAGGGGGGTCCAGCGGATGGGGGCCACCTGAAGTGAGGGGAAAAATGTAAATCAACTAGTGTAATGGAGACCCAGAGATGCTGCAGTATACACCTGATCAGTTGTGTGGTCAGTCTTGCAGAACCCCTTGTTCAGAAGCTTGTCCATGTTCCCCTGGTGTCCAGAATTGTGGCACTGAATTCATGACCAACTCCTCCAGGGTGGTTTGGGAACCCAGAAAGGGACACTGTAGGAACTGCATACTTGAGGACCATACAAGCAGAAGGTGCCAAGCAGGATGCTGGATGCTGCCAAATCTCCAGGGAAGGTCCCAAAATAGCCTCAGTCACAGGGAAGGCAACCCCTGGAGATTTTTCCTTTTCCAAAAATGCCCATAAGGGGACACCTAGCCATTTTTTGCAGCTGGCTCATGCGGGACAGACATGGACTCTGATATGAGTTGGAGAAGCACCCCGAAGGACACTGGGCCATACTTAGTGGTCAGCTCCTCGACCGAGAGGGGAGTCCCAGAGGAGGCCATGAACCCATGATCTGAGTCGTCCAATGATTCCTTGAAAACCTCCGTTAACCATTTTTCACCACAGACCTGCTGGTTATCCTCTACTGGGGTGATCCTCACCAACAAACGGCCTGGCAAGCTGGTGGCCAAACAGGTCTCCTTGGTTGTCACGCCCACCGTCAGCTGCAGTGGTGGCTCCACTTGAAGAGGTGGAGAAGCACATGCAGGGGGCACCTGCGTGGTGTGGACTGGTGGGGTGCCACTGGCGGTGGCCAAGTAACTAGAGGTCCAGAGGGTAGAGCCCTATCCTGCCCTACGATGGCCCACTGTTGCCAGAGGAGCTCCTCATAGCACTGTTGCAGCTCACAATGCTGCCTCTCCTCACCCAAGGACAAGGAGGTCAAGGATTGTCAACAGCAATGCCTCTTGGTTGAGCAGGATCAAGAGTGGAAATTCCATGACTGAGATTTTGACCACGACCGACCAGTCAGCAGCGAGGGGAGCCTTCCAGCTCATCATGGTAAACTACATACTGGCCCATGTTCAGCATCATGGGCATGGAAGGCTCGACTGCTGGTTGAGGTGGCTCCTGCTGAGGACCAGGTTCTGCGAAATTTGAGTCCTCAAGACCTGCTCGGCTAGAATCAATCAGATTCAAAGTCGATTAGCTCGATGGGAGAACCAAAGAGCCCTCAACTTGCCCCTCGGCCAAGGGACGCTCAACAGCCATTGAGCGGCTGGGTGAGTTGAGGTACTTGGAGGACAGCGATCTCTCCCACTTCTACATCTAGCACTGGTGGCACTTGGGCTTACCACCACAGTGGGCAAGGCTCTCCCCCAGGGTCTAGAGGGCCAAACACATGTCCCAGAATCCTCCAGTAAGTGACCCTCTGATGCTGCATGTCATGGCAGCTGCTGCTTCCTCCTCAAGGGCTGCCAGCTGCTGACCAGACCGAGCTGCAGTCATGACCTTTTTGTTGCCCTTAGGGTAGTCATTTGGATCCCGTTCTGAAGGCCTACCCAGTGAGAGCCGGAGCTTCCTATCCTCAAGGGACTCAGGAATGTGCTTAAGCAAAGACTGTACCTGGCCACGCTGTGTTGCTCACTAGGCAGTCATGCACATATCGTGCAGGTCTGTCATCTTCTGTCAAGAGCAAATGCAGAATTTGAACCCAGTTTCAATTGTCCTATTGTAGACTGATAAGGGGAGCTGAAGGAACCAAGGGAATAAGGTGATTAAATTGAAAAAATTCTGAAGACTGAGTTTCCCTGTGGTGCACTAAACTTAAGCGGTAGCTACGAAGCAGCTGACCAGGTTTTCCAGTGGAAAGAAGGACCTGACATCTCAGGGCAGAGTCAGAGATATACCACCTAGGTGGTGGGAGGAGCGCTATACTGTCACCGCAACGACTCCCCAACCGCGAAGACTACCACAGCGCCAGAAAGCGAGCAAAATCCGCCCATCACTGTGGTGGTCCGTGCAGCGATTGGGACTGCCTCGCTGGTGTTTACCTCCCCTCTGTCCAACTCCGACTCGGGGTTCAAATCCTACAGACCGGGGGTGTGGGGGCTCGGTTCGGGGGATGCAGACTCCGATTGTGGCGCTGACATCCGTGGCTACACGATGCCGACAGTCGGCATTGTAGCTGTCGCCGTAGGGAATGTCGGTGCTAGTACTGTCGAAGTGCTACAGGTAAACCGGAGGAGCATAGCTTAAAGACATCCAGCCAATCAGACCGTTCCAGTGGAACTGCCAGAGTGTGGCTAGTGAACCATATCCACACTCTTCGAAAATGAGAATTACGTACTTTCTATTAACGTTGATCTTCCAGGATATCTTCACCACTGATTATCACTTATAGCCTGGGGCTAGAGGCACTAGGACCCCATGGGAGGACATTTTTTGCTTAGAGGGATCCAAGTCAGCTACCGATGGCGACTGCCCACCTCATGCGGTGTTGTGCATGCCAGCCAATAATTGTCACCAGCTCCCTCACACACCTTGGTTTTGTTCACCAGGAGAGAAGTAAAGAGCAGGCTAGATACTTCTTAACCCAAATGGATAGGGAAAGGACACAGGAAACAAAATAAACAGCAAAATAAACCCAGACTACCAACTTAGAAATAAGAACAGGGCACACTAGGTAGCAGAATGGGTAGATGGGTCTGTAGAACCAGACAGCCGCACCACTAGTTAGACAGGTGGATAGTGGTCTAAAAAAACAAGGCAGCAGCCATTAGCAGGTAGCTCTGGCAGAATCACAAGGAGGATACCCATGAATGGGACCTCCCTTGTAAATGAGATGGCACAATGTGCCAAAAAATGAAAGAAACATATAGACTCCTGGAAAAAATGGGCAACTCCATGCTACCGGATAGAGAATTTATTCAGTCTTATGGGCACATAATTGCATGGCTGTACTGGTGTTTCAGCCAGTCAGAGGTATGGCTTGTTCTTACACGTTATTTATTTATTTCGTTGATCAGGTAAGTGCACTAGACAAATTCTGCCTATTTTCAGGCATGACCCAGGGGAGAGGGATACAGGTGAATGCCAACTCACCTTGAACCAGATTAAGCTGTTGGTGGTATTTTTTTTTTTAGTGAATGGGATAAATTTGGCCATGACACCAGGGAAATTCCCCATCTCTTTTCGATAAGTGCCATGGGATCTTTAATATCCACCCGAACTACCACCAATCCAGGCAGATGAGACCTCGGTTTAACATCTCATCCGAAAGACGGCACCTCAGAAGTGCAGCACCCCTCTCATGCTGCACTACAGTGTCAGTACTGGGATATTAACTCAAGTGCCAGATGTGGGAACTGAACCCACAGCCCTCTGATCTCCCGGCCTCAGAGGCAAGTCTGCTACCTACTGAGCCACTGACACTTATAAAGTGGCAGTAATGAAAAAGTTTCCTTCTACTGTAGTATACCTTAAGATAACTGGATCGAATCACCACTGAAGACAATAGAGTTGCTGCTGCATAATCAGCTCACTTATTGCAGCATTTTAGGGTATGGGAAAACATTTTGTGTGATCACCACTGCACGTATGTAACCCCTAGATGGCGCTATCCCAGGGGCTACTACCCCTGCCTGATTTGCCACTAACAGGTTGAGGGGCCTGGATCCAATGGCGGGTGCCTCCACCCAGAGGTCAGGGTTTGCAATAGTTAAACTAACTTGGTCACAGCCCTCCGGGACACTGCAACCCCCCTTTCTTCCCACTAGTGGCCCACACAATATATCAGAATTACCTTCACAGTATACACTTACCCCCAGGTCTGGTTCCGGCACTGGGACCTCCTGTGAAATGAGATACAGTGCAACAATCACAGCACGGTACTTTAACATAGACAAATACCTCAGGCAGTATAACTTTGCTGAAACAAGCAGCTCTGATTTATTTAGGGGGATATAACAAGGACAGGGGGAAATCAGGTTAATTAGCTTATCACTCTAATAATCTACCTATGGCTCTGTGCACAGGCCTATCCCTATCAGTTACTGTCCCTGGGTACCCAAGCCCTAGTGGCTAGTCCAAACCGTGGCAGCTGGTAGGGGCCCTTTCACATAGAGAAAGGAGAATTAAACAGTCAGCAGTACAGTAATTCCATTTGGATTTAATGTGGCAATTCAACAGGGAGCACCTCTGAATTAGTACTCACACCTCCAAATAAGATAGGGTCCTTCAATGTCAGCAGGGCTCACTTGAGGTACACAAACCTCTTACACATCCATATAAAAGAAAGCACTATACCAGGCAGGCTGCATCTGTATCCCGATCGCAATTACTGCACAATACCGGGAGAACACACAGCAGATTCAGTTCCTGACAGACCGAGTGCAATTTTCAGCAATTTCTCCAGTCTTCTACAGGGTGAGCCTGGTTTCTACTCTTCAGAGATCCTTTGATTCTTTTCACAGGACGGATTCAGTCCTAACAAGCTGCAGACCAGAACTCTGGGCCTTACACACGTTTTTGACTAAAACTGCACACTGAAAAGCACAGGGCTCCTTCCTTCTTTACTGCCAAAGCTCAACTGAAGCTCCAACCGACAAAACTGGCACTTCCTTTGAGTTCCTCCCAGTTCTTGACTGGATTGGCTGTCACTCACAATAGACTGCTGCTGTTGGTCCAAAAGGCACTGAAGTCTAAACTACATCTCCCAGAGTCACTGCCCATACAATCCTCTTGTGGCTGGCTCAGATTATGAGTCCAAGTTCTGATTCGTCCAAGGCACCATTTTAGAGCTAGCTTACCCCACACTGATTGGTCCAGTTCAGCAGTTCAAAACTAGAATGGGAACTAGCAGACACAGTTCTGGCTGCAAAGAAAGCAGGTTAGACAAACTGTAATTTCATTATTACTCTAAATAATTTCTGGCAAACAGTTACATCTTTCAGATAGGTTCCTTTGCACTCTAGTGACTGCAAAATGAAGTGAATTGGCAGCAGCTCGAGTGGTACTCAGAGAAGCACACAGTCCCCATACATCAAACTAATTATGTCTGCAAGCAGACAGCTCTTAAAGAGACAGTACCAGAGGCTCTAAAACACTCACTGATAAATGGCTTAAATGCCAAACACCATTCAGGCTTGGAGCAGTCAAGCAAGCTCCTGAAGTCTTTTGGGAACCCCCATTTGCAGGGGGTTACACCCTTCCTGGCTTGGGATAGCTTGACGTCCGGCGTCAAGCAAGTACCCATAAGTTTCAACTGCAATAACCATATACATTTGCATTAGGCTCGCACATGTAATCATCCAGTCAATATATCATTTTACCAAGAACACATTTCAAACATTGCAGTACGCCACTTTACACAGTATTACATATTACATGTACCATGAATTCCTTTGCTATTACCTCTTGTACATGAAACCCGAAGAGAGGGCCCTTCCCTATCAGTTACCTTAGGGCTGGATGGGGCAGGGCACCATATAGAGGCAACACAAGTAACTTGGAGTTAGCACTGACGCTCAGTTTGGGCAATGAGCTCGGGGACACATACGCTCCTTTATGGACAACATTGAGAGGCAAATCCACAGGCCTCCCAAGGGAATCATAACTGAGGTGCACCACAGGCTTTACAGCTCAACCAGTCTTTCTAGGGGAACTGTTATAGTCTCTGCACTCTGAGCCTCATTTTCAGCATTGTCCTCACTTGTCAGAAGTCTCCATGGGGTAGAGAGGCTAGAACTTGGGGCATTTTCAGCTCCAGGAGTTACAGTTTCTGAGTCCACAACATTTGGCTCGCATGGAGAGCTTTCGGACACTGGCAGTGGACTGTCAGGGCACTCAAAATACTCTTCTTGTTCAGGTGTATCACCAGTCTGCCCAATCTATCATTTTCCTCCTGAAAGCTCAAACAGTTCAACCATGCACAATGAATCCATTTCATCTGATCTGATGCTTTGCACTTCACTTTCTGGAGCATTGGCTCCAGGGATGAAGCTGGGGGCTTAGACAGTCCAGAAGGCCCAGCTTCATCTCCAGTATTGACTAGGGATTGCCCGAAACAATTGACTCAGTTCGTAAGAAGGATAGTATTCAAAGTCACTCTCACTTTCTTCCGATATGGACTGACAGTCATGCTCAACTGGGACTTGTGGAGGGAACACTTTAACTTTGCTTCTGTAGGTGCAGACTTTCTTGATCTTTTCTTAGCAGCAGCTCTAGTCACTGGTCCAGAGGGGCATCTTCTAGGGGCTCAGACTCAATTAAGATTTGTCCAATGGGCAGTAAATGATTTCTATGCATTGTTTTTACATCTTTTGAATTATTCTCAGGCCTTACTTTGTACACTGGCAGATCATCTAGTTTGCCCACTACAATGTGAGGGGAGATGGTGCCATCTGTCAGCAATCTTGTGCTTGCCATGCAGTCCCAGATTTCTTAGCAATACCCGATCTCCTCCTGGAGTTCCTGTGAAGTCACCTTTTTATCATACCTTTCTTTGTTGGCCAGATTTCTTTTGGCAGCCATGGTTTCAGCCAGTTAGTACGCAATGAGTTAGCTGGGCCTTTAACTTTGTACATACTGTAAATAGTTGTCGCTTGAACCCCATCAGGAGAGACCCCAAAACACACATCTACTGGTAGTCGAGCTTCTCTTCCAAACATCAAGCGGTAGGGGAGAATCAGTGGCATCACTTTGGTGCAGTTATAAGCATGTACCAGGGTGCTAATTTGTTGGCTCCATCTAGGCTTGTCCTTTGGGTGCAGATTGCCTAGCATATCTAGCAAAGTCGCGGTTGAAGCGTTCAGGCTGTGGGTCCCCTGGGGTGGTAAGGAGTGGTTCTGGACTTCCGCTCCCCACAGAGAAAGCATCTCTTTGATCAGACGACTCTCAAAGTCTCTCCCTTGATCAGAATGGATTCTTTGTGGAGCCCATAGTGAACAAAAAGTTTCTACAAGTACTTTGGCCACAGTGGATGCTTTCTGGTCTTTGGTGGGGAAAGCTTGGGCATATCTCGTGAATGGTCAGTGACCACCAGCACATTACTGATATTTCTTTGATCTGACTCCAAACTCAGAAAATCAATACAGACCAGCTCCATGGGTGCACTGGTGGTGATGTTAACAAGGGGCAGCCCTCTGGAGACAAGCTTCTCTCTAAGCAGCGACTACAAGTTCGAATGTGTTGCTCCACATCAGCCCCCATCTTAGGCCAATAGAATCTGGATCTCACCAAGTCAAGTGTTCTGTCTATACCAAGGTGCCCCATGTGGTTGTGCAAGGACCTCAGTACTGAGTCTCGAAGGCAGTAGGCAGCACTAGTTGTTGTTTGTCTACTTGTCCCCTCTGTCTACTGTTTCTCTGTATAACAGTTTATTGATCAGTTTCAACTTAGGACCTTCTTTGTATAACAGTGCAGTTCTCAAATCAGTGGAGAATAATTGGACAACATCTTTTCCCCATAGAGGCTTCTAAAGCTGCTTTGATCATGGGATCGTGGGATTGAGCCCGCCGAATACTGTCATTGTCCAGCTGAGGCAGTGCACCAATGTCTATTGCAGAAAAGTGGCAATAAAGGCAGGTATGCAATTCTCAGAGGCTCCCAAGCAATCCACCATGCAGTCCATCATGCGTCCATGGACATTTGTTCCTCCCCTGTCAAACTTCTCGGCAGAGTGCCCGAATGTCAGGTTCTGCCAATCGGACCCAATCATTCTAGGGAACAGGCCTCCGAGAGAGCATCAGCATCTATGTGGTTCAGACCTGCTCGGTATTCAGAGCATAGTCATATGTAGATAATGCAGAAAGCCACCTATATGCATGGCATCCAACTTAGCTGAGGTCTGCACATAGGTCAAAGGATTATTGTCAGTTTTACTAGTATTTTAGCCCCATACAAGTACTCATGGAATTGGTCAACAATAGCCCACTTCAAAGCTAGGAACTCTAACTTATGTACAGGATAGTTCTTTTCGATGGGGTCAGGCTTCTACTGGCAAAGGCCACTGGTCTCAGGCCATTCTCGTGCTCTTGGTACAACACAGCCCCCAACCCTTGCAAGCTAGCATCAGTGTGCAGGACGTAAGGTTTTCTTGGATCGGCATAGGCCAGCACTGGAGCATGGGTAAGTTGATATATGATCTCATGAAAAGCAGTCTCACAATCGGGAGTCCAGCGGGCCCCAAATACTTCACTCGGATGAAAATACACTCTTTCAGTCTTGAGGGACGCTGACTTTTGGTATTTTTTGTGGGTTGGGGGATACCCTTGAGTAAGGTTAAGTAAAGGGCGGATCACTCTTGAATAGTCCTTGATGAAACGCCGATAATAACCACAGAATCCCAGGAATCTTTGCAGTTCTTTTAGATTTTGGGCTGTGGCCAGGTGATCAAAGGCCTCAACTTTCTTGGGTCAGTCTCTATTCCCTCAGTGGATACTATGTGTCCCACATACTTTACTGATGTTTGAAAAGAATTGACATTATCAATGGACAGTTTAAGGTCAAAAGTCCTCCAGTCGGTCCAATACCTTAAATAATCTGCTCTCATGTTCCTCCAGTGAGCTGCCAAACACAATAACATCATCTAGGTATACCAGGCACTCTAGTAAGTTCCATGTCCCCACTGCACGCTCCATCAATCGTTGAAAAGTGGCTGGGGCACCTGAAATCCCTTGAGGCATCCTCTATGAATTCATAGAAATAGCGGACAGATAAAGGCCGTCTTCTTCACGGTCCTCTGGGGCCGCCGGGATCTGTGGTACCCACTCACGGAGATCAGCACAGAGAACCACTTGCTCCCGTTAGGCAGTCCAAAGCATCCTGAATACGGGGCATTGTGTACTGATCAGGATAGTCCGCCCGGTTTAAGGTGCGATAATCCACACACATCCTTACTGTTCCATCTTTTTTCCTCACTACCACAATGGGGAAGCATAAGGCTTCTGGATTCTTGTATTACACCAGCAGCTAACATCTCTTGCAGATGCGCCTCACATCATCTATGTCAGCAGGTGCCAGGCGTCGAGACCTCTCCACGAAATGGTCTTTCGTCATGCAGCCGGATATTGTGCTCAGCTCCTTGCGCATCCTACATCCCATTCCTTTAAAGAAACACCTGCTCTCTGGGCAAGCTTCTCACTGATCCTCACTTTCCATTCAGCTGGCAGCGGAGTCGCTAAAATCAAACAAGTCAGGCGTTACTCTGTCATTTTCCTTGAACTCTTGCTGCTGGGTAGCACTGCAGTGTCTGCACAATGCACATTAGCCAGGATGCAACCTCTGTTTACTCGAATGTCTCTTTCAGACACATTATGAACTTGGACCATTACCCTTCTGGCATAAGCATGGGCTCTAGCGGGCAAAATACTAAGCTTGACCAGCAGTCCCTCTGGCAATTTTCCATCGCCTGGTGCATCCAACATTAATATTTTATTCTTAACATCCTTTCTGATAATGGACCTCTCCTGTAAGGTACACTGGGCATTTGGCGCCAGGATCAGAGACTCAGGATCCTTCTTCCATACAATTCGACCGGTTCCTCTGGTTCTGTTTTTCAGCATCTCTCTGTGCCTCATAGGCCTTCTTAATTAAAGCCGGAACTCTTACAGCTCTACTAGTCTTTGACCCTGTTTTTCATAACACAACTGTGCCAGCCTTCCGAACATATGAGCATTTGTTCCAATCAACAAAGGGACACCATCACACAGTCCAGTGGGGGACACACTAAGGCTAGGGTCTCTACTTGTTCGGCCACTCCAGCCACGGAGGTGGGGAAAGACAGCCAAATTCGGATATACCCGAATAGGGTAGGCCTTCTCACTTAACCCCATACATGCAGTCCTTCTAATGGTTGTAAGGGCACGTCTGACAAATGCTTCTGATACCAATCCTGGAACAGAATTGTCACTTGGGAGCCACTGTCTAATACAGCTCTTGTAGACACTCCATTCACCTTTACAGTGGTCTCCATGGAGGGACCCACTATTCTGGACCAGTCTGGAGGCGGTAGTGGGGGCCTGGGCAACTGACCTTGCCACAAAGGGCGTGAATTAGCATTTTGGTGCCCTCACTGGGATCATGTTGTGCACCTCTTAACCACTGATTTCTTCTCCGAAGCTCTCCTTGTAGCCTATATGCAACTTTGTCAGTGTCTTTTGGGGACTGGCATTCCTTTCATGTGCCCATCTTTCCCACAATTATAGCAAAACATATTTTCTGGAGTTTGAGCTGGTCAGGCGCCACACTGGGAGCCAGGGCGGGGTATTACTAACTGGAAACCTGGGTGCCATCTCTGTCTGCAGCGTGATAAGCATTTGGAGACATCTCGTCAGTTTCTCCACTTCCATGGTCAAGGAATTGAGTTTGGAGCTGTTATCAGCAGGAGATACATGGGTGGGTACCCCCACCCCCATAGCAGATGCAGTCGGATATAGGTCAGGGCCCGTACTTGCAGGCGTGGCCTTCATAAAGGGACTGTTTTTGAATTCGCGGATCTCTCTCAACAGTTCGCCCCATTGTGGCATATCTTTTTCCTTGTCAGAGCACTCATTGACTGTCAACCTCTGCCCCTGAACTTCACTTGATGGGTCACCCTCAATGATCCTCAGAGTCGTAGCCACAGCTGTTGGTGCAGGTACCTCCGAGGTCGCCTTTTCTCAACTCCTCGAATTTCTCTCATTAACTCATCATAGGAGGGTGGGATTCCAGTCGATTTGCCAGGCGTAACTGAAGAAACAGCAGTTCTGAGAAGGGGCAGACTTAAGGATTCTGTCCAGTCTGGTTCGTCCAGTTCAATCGCTGGCAAACTACCCTTTCTGAGGCATTCTTGCAACAATTTTCCAGCCGAGAGACATACACAGACAACAACTCCCTTGGTACTGTTGTGCATTTCTTACTCTCCACCATAGGTCCTCATCAGAATCTGGGCTCCCATACACATTCTCCAAGGCCTCAAGATAGGCCTGTGCAGTCGCTTCAGGGTTACTGGCCCGTTTGCTGCGGATGGTAGCCAGGGCAGGACCTCGGAGGCTCTCACTAACCCTCTTTCACTTTTCGCCTTCCGAGCATTGCCATTCTAGCACTTGGGGGGCAACATAGTCTATCCAGGTCTCCCAGTCATCCTCCCCTTGGGGGGTGGGGAGGGTGCCAGAGAAGATCCTCAACCTTCGGTAAGAGTCGTGACTAATGGCAGGTGCAGAAATAGGAGTCTGCATTGGTTCAGCCACCATTACGGGCACTGGAGCAGGAGAGGGTGTTGGGGAGGAACACCCCAGTGGCAAGAATAGTTTCTTCAAGTCCTCCACAGTTTTCCCTCTCCACCAACCATTCAGCAAATTTCTCCTCAAAAGTTTCAGATAGTGGTGGGGGCTGATTCCCCCCCGGGTCTTTACTGTCCTTAGTTATCACTCTCCAAGCAGTGAGGGCTCCCTCTGGGGTAATGGTCTGTGGCACTTTGGAGCTATCTATGGGATCCTTAAACTCTACTAGGGCCAGGAAAGTGTGGGTGAGCAGATTAGCATGCCGACCCACCACCACAGGGTTTGTAAACCTTCCACCTTGGAAAGTACTCCCTGCACAGTGTCCGTATTGATACCAGGGGATGTCCAGGATAAGCATAGCATTTTGGGGTCGATCTCCTCCCCAGTACACCCTCCACCGGCGGTGCACAGCCACTTCTGTCGGGGTACCCATTTTTTCTTAACAGTGGTTAGTAAATATGGCCACTAGAGGACACACAATCCCAGCGGTGAGCCTCCAAGATGTAACCCCTAGATGGCGCTATCCCAGGGGCTACTACCCCTGCCTGATTTGCCACTAACAGGTTGAGGGCCTGGATCCAATGGCGGTGCCTCCACCCAGAGGTCAGGGGTTTGCAATAGTTAAACTAACTTGGTCACAGCCCTCCGGGACACTGCAACCCCTTTCTTCCCACTAGTGGCCCACACAATATATCAGAATTACCTTCACAGTATACACTTACCCCCAGGTCTGGTTCGGCACTGGGACCTCCTGTGAAATGAGATACAGTGCAACAATCACAGTACGGTGCTTTAACATAGACAAATACCTCAGGCAGTATAACTTTGCTGAAACAAGCAGCTCTGATTTATTTAGGGGATATAACAAGGACAGGGGAAATCAGGTTAATTAGCTTATCACTCTAATAATCTACCTATGGCTCTGTGCACAGGCCTATCCCTATCAGTTACTGTCCCTGGGTACCCAAGCCCTAGTGGCTAGTCCAAACCGTGGCAGCTGGTAGGGGCCCTTTCACATAGAGAAAGGAGAATTAAACAGTCAGCAGTACAGTAATTCCATTTGGATTTAATGTGGCAATTCAACAGGGAGCGACCCTGAATTAGTACTCACGACCTCCAAATAAGATAGGGTCCTTCAATGTCAGCAGGGCTCACTGAGGTACACAAACCTCTTCACACATCCATATAAAAGAAAGCACTATACCAGGCAGGCTGCATCTGTTCCCGTCGCAATTACTGCACAATACCGGGAGAACACACAGCAGATTCAGTTCCTGACAGACCGAGTGCAATTTTCAGCAATTTCTCCAGTCTTCTACAGGGTGAGCCTGGTTTCTACTCTTCAGAGATCCTTTGATTCTTTTCACAGGACGATTCAGTCCTAACAAGCTGCAGACCGGAACTCTGGGCCTTACACCGTTTTTGACTAAAACTGCACACTGAAAAAGCACAGGGCTCCTTCCTTCTTCACTGCCAAAGCTCAACTGAAGCTCCAACCGACAAAACGGGCACTTCCTTTGAGTTCCTCCCAGTTCTTGACTGGATTGGCTGTCACTCACAATAGACTGCTGCTGTTGGTCCAAAAAGGCACTGAAGTCTAAACTACATCTCCCAGAGTCACTGCCCATACAATCCTCTTGTGGCTGGCTCAGATTATGAGTCCAAGTTCTGATTCGTCAAGGCACCATTTTAGAGCTAGCTTACCCCACACTGATTGGTCCAGTTCAGCAGTTCAAAACTAGAATGGGAACTAGCAGACACAGTTCTGGCTGCAAAGAAAGCAGGTTAGACAAACTGTAATTTCATTATTACTCTAAATAATTTCTGGCAAACAGTTACATCTTTCAGATAGGTTCCCTTTGCACTCCTAGTGACTGCAAAAATGAAGTGAATTGGCAGCAGCTCGAGTGGTACTCAGAGAAGCACACAGTCCCCCCATACAAACTAATTATGTCTGCAAGCAGACAGCTCTTAAAGAGACAGTACCAGAGGCTCTAAAAACACTCACTGATAAATGGCTTAAATGCCAAACACCATTCAGGCTTGGAGCATTCAAGCAAGCTCCTGGAAGTCTTTTGGGAACCCCCATTTGCAGGGGGGTTACACGTATATTTGGTGAAAAAAATCCTAACAATCTGTTGGACTTACAGCTGTCATGGTAACACAGACTAACTGGATAGCTCCCATCTCACAGCGGATATTTTGTTGAATGAACTGTTAATTGTTATGATTTTATGACTATTTGTTAAGCAGAATAACACATTTCATGGATTCTCATGCTGGATGGGCACTCAGCTGTGTCTTGCAGTGCATCTGAGGTGTCCTTTTATCTCGGCACAACTGAACACACTGGCATGTGCCAGTCCTCGTATAATATATACTCACGTGCACACACGGGTTCACGAGCACCCAGAACACAATGTACACGCACACCAACACACACTGCAGATATATACACACACACAAGCACAGACTACAGATGCAGCTGACTGAAACCATAGTCACATTTTATTATGGGACATGACAATGAGCAGGATAAGTCAAAGCACCAGAGTGTATATGTGTATGTGCAAAGACTAGTCAAAAACTGTACATTTTAAGCTATGGACACACTTTAAAAAAAAGTTTTGTAAGAAACACTTTTAAAAAGTACAAGTGATCCAGTTTAAAATATTTATAAGGCAAGTTCATTTAAATATTTCATTCAGGATTAATTTATTACATTAAATGTTGATAATTAAATTCTTTACAATATAACTTAAGGCGTCATCCTGTATCATCACCTTCTAGACCATACAGGGTTAATGTTGAAACATTCATACCTACAGAAGAGACAGGCCATTCCAAAAGTTTGGCCTTGATGTGAAAAGACTCCACTGCATGTGGTCCTTTCTAAACCCTGTTCCCCCTCCCTCACAAGGTGCTTGTCAAGCTGCCTCGCCCTTTCTGTAGGTAGCTTGTGAGTCAGGATGATGGTTGGACCCCAGCTTTGATACTGGCAGAGAAAGTGAGGCAGAATTTAGAGCGTGGGTTGAACTAACTCCTAACCTTGTTTTTACGGGACTGTGCCAGATGTTGACAATCGAAGTCTTTTGCAAAGAGAGTAGGTTAACACATCTGGGAACCACTCCTGCTGACCTTTGTAATGATGTAAGCCAGGAGGGTGGACTCGGACAGCAAGACTATCCAAGAATGGTGTACAGATCGATTAGCTTCCTCTGTCCATTATTTTAGTATTCATTCCCTGCACGCTACCATACTTCACACTCCCACTGTTGCTCAGGTCAGTCCTAGGGATCACCCCTTGGAGTACTAGTACTGCCTCCTTGGACTCCAGTCCAGACTACCCCCACCACTTCACATACTCCATATGAACCCCCCCTCCCCCGCAGATGGACACAGCATGGAGGAAGAGCCATGCTCACTTGTTTATGCAGAGGGGAACATATGCCAGTGGCAGTCACAAACCCTCTGGTGAGAATGACCATCTACCACCATCACTGGCATGCAGCATGGATATTTGTCCTTTATAGGACCCACCTACCTCTTCCCCTATGGGTAATATTGCTCGACAATCCTTAAAAGGAGGCATTCAAGCAGGTGTTACCCCTCAAGACTAAATGTGCTGACTCCAGGGTGGGAGGACACGGGCTCCAAAGTGAACTGAAGTCCCCCACAAAGTAGCGTGATGCAAGACCCACAGGACCTTCTTGTCATTTAAACCCCACACATGTACCACAGAAGGCCGGCAGTGTTATCACAACCACACCCCATCCAGGGACTGCCTCATGGTTTCAGGCACCCAGCAAGGCCTGTCAAGAGGGCTTCCTACCAATTTGTATCTTACGCCTCTGACCAGTACCAAGCCAGCAGAGCCCTCTATGTGCTGTTTCAACAAGAAGTGGTTTAATAAATAAATTTCTAGGTTACAGACTTGGATGAGCTCCGTTGGGGTCCCAAGTGATGGCAGAGACTGAGGGCTCCTAAGGTGGCTCAGACTCCATCTGTCCTTCCAGAAAACCCACCTCACTAACTGCAACACATCAGGAGCTGGGAGGGTCCCAGGTGGGATACACAGATTATCAAATCCCAAACCAGCGCCACAAAAGAAGGATGTCTTTGAGCAAGTTGATAAAACATCCTTCAAGTAGTAAAAGGAGCAGGTGATACACTATACACAAGCAAGTAAATTGTAATGCTGCACACTTATGGGTAGTTTTTCATGTCACAAAACAATGTAATATCTGTTCATGAACTAAATTGGCCACTTCCATGGCAGACAATAACACACAGAAAAAAATCCATACGGCAAAAGGTTGTCTTTGGCCTCAGGCCGTCTTTTCTACAACAACTTCAATGAAATCAAAGAAACCTGTTACCAACAGCAATCAGTAGTCCTGTGCAGTCAGCTGCACACTTCATTGATTAAATAATTGACATATTAGTGGCTTTTGAAAAACACTGACAAGCGCAGCACACTATCACAGACCTCCTCATCATGGTGGGCTCTATTGCGTTGGTAAGTGATGGATTGTTCAGAATGGATCAATGACTTTCATTTTCATTCCATCAGAGAGTTTGGCCAAGTACTGGCTGTGATACACTGTCCAACCTGAATGGAAGTAAAATGCACCTAGTCTAGGATTATATATAACTGATTACAGGCTGCAATTCTTTCTATAGGTCACACGTTCACCAGTGCCAGGGAACAAATAATGGTCGGATCCCACTACCTGTGTGTGGGTACTGTAATTCCTGCAGTATGAATAATGCAGTGCACATTACACATATGGACAAGACTGCTGTGCACTGGGAAAAGAAATGCTGAAGTATTCCCATCCCTGCAGTTTAAACCAGTTCTTTAAAAAGTCCATTCCTAGTCACCCATGGTCCTTTTTCAAGGGCTCAGCTTCAGATTCCTGACCTTTAAAGTTCTGCGGACTCAGCAAAGAGGTCGGTGTGGCAGGGACATCGAGCCCAGCTGCCCGATGTTAAGTGACACGGACGGAGTCACATTACGCAGGATCTGCTGCTGCTGCTGTGTGTGGCTGAACACGATCCCATGCAGCTTGAAGGAGCAGACTTTCTGTGGCACACGGAACCCTTGTCCTGCTTCTGCAACACCTACAAAATATAAGCAGTGCTGAAAATATCATTCACTTTTCATAGAAACAGCTCTTGAGCACCATCATTCTGGAGGTGATGGCAAACTGTACATTGGTGATACAGTAGCAGTGCAAGTTATGGGGACCATTTTGTACTTCTACCTTTGTTTGATTTTTACTTTGTTTGTGCCTTTTTTCACTGTATCCATACTGGGCAACCTCCCAGTCCCACTTGTGCACTCCTAGCCTCACCTGTGCCCTTCCAGCCCCACTCGTGCACTCCTAGCCTCACCTGTGCCCTTCCAGCCCTACCTGTGCCTCCACACACCCATTTCCTTCCAGTCCATCTGTGCCTTGTGGCCCCACCCACTCCCTCCACACCACCGTGCCTTCTCTGTTACTGACCTCACCATCCTCTAACCCCAGGCTCCCCCCCCCGGGGTAGGGTCCATGACGAACTGAGCACGACAGAAACTACTCAGTTTCGGGAAATGGAGGACAGTCCACACCCAAGAGCAGGACAGATCCCTTGTTTCATCACATGTGCCTGCAGGGTGTGTCGTGTTCTTGATCACTGCCATAGGATGCCCACAGCAAAGGCTCAATGATGAGCTGGCAACTAGTGCATGATTATATACGCGTAAGTCAACTGGGGTCCACTCTCCCCATCTGTCTGCTTCAGCAGCTGCACTGACACCTGTGCTCACCCTGGTGGCGGTCGAACAGCAGAGACAGAAACCCTCCCTCCCTCCCTGAGGAACAAAGTGTCCTCTGGGATGCGCAATCCTAGTCCACGGTTCAGCCCTCCAACGTCCAGGTATTGCTCCCATATCCCGGTCTACAGGGTCACAGGTGGAATCCTGCCACTGCAAGATGTCCAGCTGTACCTAACCATTTTAACCTATTTTTTCTTTGCCTTTATTCTCCTGCCTTACAATGTGCCCTTTCTTTCTTTCTGAGCATGCTTTACCATCCCCCCCCCCCATAAAGGTTCTTCTCCCATGGTTGGTGCAGGTGGGGTGCTCAACCCAGTCCCCACCTCTTCCCACCCAGCAACTACCTCCCCCAGGACTCTTCTTGCCTGTATTTTCCCCATGGACTGCCCCCTTCCCCCCGGTGGCAGGGCCAAGAAAGGGAGGGCTGTCCTCCTCCCATATAGTGCCACTCATCCAGAAGAGGGGTGGGTGATCCAGGTGTGATGCGGGGATGGCGGGCAGGGCTTTATTAAGACGCTGCCAACCCTTTTTCTGTTTTCCCCCCTGTTCCCCAGGTGCTGTGGCACATAAGTGTGTGTGCACACACTACGGAACCGCAGTTCCTCCCTTCTATGCCTCTTGTTACTACGGCACTACCAGCCGGCCTCCACCAGGTGGCAGCCAAGGACAGAGACAGCATGCCTCTCCACCCCAGGAGAGGAGAGCAGTCCAGTAGATGCTCGATCCTCTCCCCCCACCCCCAGCAACCAGAGCTCGTTCATGAATTCGGGTCACTGGCGTGGTAGGAGGTAAGGCGCATAGTGCCTTAGCCCTCCACATCAGTGGTTGGCTTTTTACCGCCCTTTTATTAAAGATTTAACAGGATCTCATCAATATTTTCTTGGGTTATTGAAATTTACAAAATGGGAAAAAATTGCATATACTTTAATGCAACAGCTACCAACATGGTACAGCAACCCACAAGAGACAGGGCTATCCTAGATCTAGTACTGACTAACAAAGAAGGGATCACAGATCTCCAGGTAGAAGGTCACCTGGGGGCCAGTGACCATCACATGGTATGGTTCAATTTGGCTACTACATCTAAATCATCCCATTCCAAGGCAAAAATATGGGACTTCAGAGGAGCTGACTTTGATAAGATGGCCAACAGAGTTAAGCTAGCCCTGGCAAAAAGAAACACAGGTGAGGAGGTACAGGCAAAGTGGGCAAGCATTAAGGATACAATACTTGAAGCAACATCCCATTGTGTTAGACAGAAAAGGAAGTGCAAAGAAGAAGGAAACCACTTTGGTTCTCAAATACAGTAGCAGAAAAGGTCAGAGCCAAAGGCTGGCCTTCAGAAAATATAAGGGAACACAGCGGATGAAGATAGGGGCATACAAACTGCCCTAAAGGAAGCAAGTAAGGCAGGCAAAGTCCCAAACTGAGGAAACACTAGCACAAACAGTAAAAGAAGGTGACAAGACTTTCTATATATACATTAGTGAAAGGAGAAAGTCCAGAGGGGTATTGCTAAGCTTAATGGAGAAAAGGGAGCATGTGAGGAGGAGGACCCTTAAAGGCATCTATCCTAAATAGATACTTTTGCTCAGTATTCACTGAAGAGAAGGTAGGGCAGGGCCCACAGCTCAGCATCATGGACACAGGGGGGAGGGAGGTGAGCACTACTCCCTTCACAAAAGAAAGGGTCCTACAAGAGCTTGCTAAGCTCAGGGTGGATAAGGCAATGGGACCTGATGGCATACATCCCAGGGTACTTAAGGAGCTAAAGGAGGAACTAGCAGAGCCATTAGCAGAATTGTTTAGTGAGTCTCTGAGCACAGGAGAGGTCCCAGAAGACTGGAGAAGGGCTCATGTGATCCCACTCACAAGAGTGGTAGCAGGGAGGGGCCCGGGGAACTACAGACCGGTCAGTCTTACCTCAGTAGTGGGCAAGATTATGGGTACTCACTTAAGGAAAGGATAGTGCAACACCTGGAATCCATAGGGGCACAGGATCCAAGACAGCATGGGTTTACAAAGGAAGGTCCTGTCAAACTAATCTCATAGATTTCTTTGACTGGGTAACCAGAGTGGTGGACCAAGGGGAGCAGTTGATGTCGCCTACCTTGACTTCAGCAAAGCTTTTGACACTGTTCCACAGAGAAGATTGATAAACAAGCTAGGTAGGCTCGGGGTGGGTCAGAAGTTGGTCAACTGGGGGCAAACTGGTTGACTGGCAGAAAACAGAGTAGTGGTAAATGGTATACAGTCAGAAGAGATGCAAGTCACAAGTGGGGTACCTCAGGGATCAGTCCTGGGGCCAGTCCTATTCAACATCTTCATTAGTGACCTCGCAGATGGACTAGAGGGTAAGGCTTGTTTGTTTGCAGATGACCAAGATCTGCAACAGAGTAGATGATCCAGATGGGGTGGGCAGAATGAGAAGAGATCTGGATAAACTAGCAGAATGGTCAGAAGAGTGGCAACTGGATTTAATGCAAGAAGTGCAAAATCATGCACATAGGAAGAGAAACCCTGAAGCCACTTATAGGCTGGGAGGAGTTGCTAGCAGTCACAAGGAAGAAAGAGACTTGGGCATCATCATCACTGATGACCTGAAATCATCCAAGCAGACCTCTAAAGCAGTAGGTAAGGCTAGGGGTGTTAGGGTGTATTAGTAGGGGTATCACAAGTCGTAAGAGGGAGGTAATAATCCTCTGTACAAGACATTGGTTAGCCCCATCTGGAGTACTGCGTGCAGTATTGGAGCCACACCTTCACAAGGACATTAACCAAATTGAGGCAGTCCAGAGAAGGGCAACCAAAATGGTGCAGGGACTGCATCAGAAGACATATGAGGACAGATTAATGGAGCTCAATATGTATACCCTTGAGCAAAGGAGGGAGAGAGATATGATCGAAACATTTAAACACCTTAAGGGCATAAACAAGGTGAAAGAGTCTAACATGTTTAAATATAAGAAAAATAGCAGGACAAGAGGACACAGCATGAGATTAGAGGAGGCCGATTAAGGGGAATGTGAGGAAATTCTTTTTCACAGAAAGGGTGGTAGATGCATGGAATGGCTTACCACAAGAAGTAGTGGCTATGAATACAGTGCAGGGCTTCAAACAGGCATGGGATAGGCATAAGGGAGCAATACAAATGACTATGAATAGATAGGTCACTGACATAGCAAAGGCCGATGGCACATTTATAAGATAGAAAAAGAAATGGGCAGACTGGATGGGCCTTGCGGTCCTTATCTGCCGTCAACTTCTATGTTTCTATGTTTCATGCCAAAATGTTTGGATGGGCGGGTCTGTTGTATCATGTAGCAATGGCAGACTTTGTTCCATAATATGGTTTGTAGGCAACGGCGGGGAATCAGGGGCTTGTGATGTTCCTTGCAGAACAACCTGTTTGGCGTGTCTGGGGACAGACCTTGGTCGTCGGCCTCCTAATGGGAATACTGATGGGGGTTTACACTCCTCCCTTCATTGCTCCTAATGTCCATCATGATCCACACTTTGTCTCCTTGCTCAGTTTAGGAATGTGATGCCCTGCCTTGATCTCTACAGTAGTTTGGTATTGTTACAGTGTCATCATTTGAAACAGTACACCTATAGATTTGCACAGTGCTGCAATACTCACTCTGGCTGTACTAGGCTTATCCTGGTTTTGTATTTCTATATAAAAGTCAATAAACGTGAAAGTTAAAAAATATACCTTAAATTCAACCCTCCGATCTTATGGGACAACTAGAGTTGTGAAACCGATCAGAAGCATAATGGGTATCCCGTGAGGTGGGCGGATGGAGAAGGGCGCCATCCGTAATGGTGACTCCTGGGCGAAATCGCTCATGGCAATGGGGAGGGTGGGGTGACCAGATGGAGATCTTGGCAAAATGGGCATCAGGATGTCACTTTATGCACGCTGGGGCAAGCACAGTGAGCGTGGGCTAGGAGGGGTGGAGGGCCTGTAGGGGGTGGCGCTGCAGTGGTTGCCGAGCTACATCATGGTGTCAAGGTTGGCCTGTGGTTGGGGTGGGTGAGGTACCAGGTTCGGGCATTGGTGCGATTTTGTTGCTCACGGCCCAAACCTTGGTTTTCATACTTTCACCCCGACATGCACCACCCTGGGAGTTAGAATCCTTTAGTAAAGGGGCAAGACACAGCCTCACAGAGAGCACTGGAAATATATGTCCCCGCGCCATTGTCCTGTGACTGAGGGTGTCAGAGTGCCGAAAATGTTTTCGGCACTCTGACTTCGCAATAACAACGACTGCATTTAGGCATTCACTGTTATCACACAGAACCAGCAAGATGAAACCCAAGGAATGCCATATTTCAAGGTGAACTGGTTTATTTCATATCTATAAAGATGCAAAAGCATATTCAAAACGAGGGGAAGGGCACTATGAAAGACAGGAGAAACAGGCTGGCCAGTCGTTGCAGTGACAGGGTTTCCGCTCATGATGCTGGCAACCTAGGTTCGAAAGCGAGCATAGACGCCCTGGGCGGGGCGAGGCAGCAGTGCAACCAGATACGTGCTCTGGTCCTGCGCCACACACTGTCTGCCACGGAGTCCCTAGAGGTGGCATCTATGTGGGAGGGATAAAAGAGCACGAGAAAAATCAGTTGATGGGACAGAAGGTGACAGACAACCAGCACTGTCAGACTCTGCGTCCCGCACACTGCCGGCCCCACCACTGGGGATAAGCCATGGTTGTCTGGCAAGGATGGGGTTGGGGGACAGGGTTGGGAAGTCACCTCAGTGGGAGGTCTGCAATCAGGCAGCCCAGATGAACATTGCAAATGTTTATATAAAAGACATAAGAAAAAAGGCAATTTACAAAAGGCGTAGATACAATATTTTCATCCTAACATTCAAAAACGTTTCCCAGATGCAACTGTAAAACATAAAAAAAAAAGAAGTCTTAGACATTTTTCAGCTTCTATTTCTGATATTTTCTGTATTTAACTTTCAGTTGTCTACAACTACTGTATTCACACTAACAGGAAATCACAATCACCTTCCCTGAGACTGCATCTGCTTTGGCTGTTTGTCAACACCTGGCATTATAATCCTTTGTTTATGACATCATAATCATTGTCACAGCAACAGACTGCGATGTCACAAGCAGGGGACTGCGATGTCAGATGTTGACAAGCAGCCAACGCAGATGATTTCGGGGGAAAAGTCTGCACTGTTGAGTGCTCCTTCTACCCTCCCCAATTCACCCCGTCTTTCTCTCCTTGTAAGCCCTTTCACCCCTCTTCAGACAAGGCCACTGGCTGCACTTGACACAATATTTATCTTGCCATATTATTCTTTTGTTTATGTAATTACTTTCCTCATGTTGTACTACTTACTGAAACCACTGTAATTTGTTATTCTTATGACTTGATGTGGAACCTCTGTAAAAGGGTCCTTGGCTCAAAAGTCTTTCCGATTTGTTAAATAAATGAAAATAAAAAAAATAAAGCATTTCCTTCATATTAGAAGATGTATTTTACTGTACTGAGTATATCTGTAAATGTAAATTCTGTTACCAACTGAGCCTGCTTTGTACTGTGGCTCCGGGCCACTCCTAAAAAAGAGCCTTTGGCTCAGTGCGTCATCCTGGTAAACAAATAAGATGAAATTAAATTTCCAGAGAGAAGTATTCCGACTTTCCTGTGAATGTGCAGTTAATCCCAAAGACAGACTGACTTCTATGTTGGGATAGTCACGTGCACCAGTAAGCAGTTGAGTGGTGCAGACCTGTTTTCTAAACTCCAGCTGGGACTTTCTATATATAATTTTTTAATCCAAAAAACTATGTTGAGGCAACATTAAGGGTTGAAACACAAAGCTTTGAAAGTCGAGAAATCTTCCATTTGTGTACAAAATAGTCCACTGACCCCTGGTGAATCTGGGCATGGTCAGAGAGGTAGTATTTAGAGAAACAACAGGCAACAGTGACGTAACATTGTCAGATTCACGACCGGAAAGAAGAGTGAAAAGCCTAACAGAATGGCATACACCATGCTCCAGCTTATTTTGCAATAATAAGGGAGCTCACAACAGCAGCGGTACCTTGGCAAACAGACAGAGAGTAGAGTTACACACTTACCGTAAGAGTAGATCTTCGAGAGAATCTTTTTCATCAGGCCACACCTATGGAACAATAAGCTGCCCGTTGCTGGAACCACAAATACATTTTTTGCAAGCAGTCCACTAGAGGTTGCCTACAACAATGTTAGACATCAGCTCTCATATAAACATTGGCAGTCCCTCCTCTCCTCAGTTCTCCGCCGGAGATCATACTCAGAGGACCTCTCTACAGAGAACCAGGAGAGAACCTAGTGCTCTGCAATGGCAGAGAACTATAGGCAGACCGTCATGGAGATAGAGACAACACAAACTGGAATCTCAGGACCCTTAGGGAGAATGAGGGTGGGACGGTATGGTCTGATGAAAGTAAGTCTCTCAAAGATCTACTGTTACGGTAATGTAACTGTTCTATCTTCTTTGAGGATCTCTCCTTCATCAGGCCACTCCTATGGAACAAGTACCAAGCAATACTGACGATGAACAGTCTAGGGGGCTGGAGCCTAAAGGGCTAAGAAAGCAGGCCTTGAAGCACAGTTAGGCCAAAGCCAGCCTTTTTTAAGAAGACAATGTCCAGACTCTAATGTTTAGTGAAAGTGTGGACAGTACTCCAGGTGGCAGCTGTACAGATGTCTGCAGCAGACACATTCCTGAAACATGCAACAGAGGTGGCCACACCTCTTCTGGAATGACCACAAAGCAGCCCAGGAAGTTCCTTACCATACTTCCTGTAACAGAAAGTAATACAGTTCACTAGCCATTTGGACAAACACTGTTTAGAAACTGTGATGCCCTTCTTCCCGGGGTGAACGAAACAAAATGCTGCGAGGGCTTTCTGCAGTCCTTCATGCAGTGTATATAGTGCCTGAGTATTCTATATACATCTAGAGTATGGAGCAATGCTTCCCCTAGATTGGCATGCTCAGGAAAACAAACTGGCAGGTGAACAGTTTGATTTAAAGTAGAGGTGTGCAAAACTGGGGAGGTTTTGGTTTTGCCAAATAACCCCTGGTTTTGGGGTTTTGGGTTCATGGCACTTATGCATTCAACATAAATCTTGCTCTGCACTTCATTTCAAAGTATAATGAAAAGGAAAACAGGTAAAAGTCTGCAGAAAAACAGTTTCATAGCATGGCGGCTAGCAAGGCCCAGCTGTTAGTAAGTACAGAGTAGTGATGTGCTGAACCTTCTGTTAGTAAACCAAACTGCCCGAATGCATGTAGTTCAGTTTTCATAAGCCCCAAGCCAAACCCTGCCAGCTTGGCTCTCTCTTTTCTTTAACCTCCAAGCTTACATGCCTGTCATGTGATAGGCTTAGGAGGCTGGGGAGAGGTAAAGGGGTGCCTGAGTGGAGTGCTCGTGGCATTAATACTCTGGGATACTTGCACAATTTATTTTTTTATTAGACTACACAAAAGCAGAAAGCCTTTCTCGAGCGAGCGCCATGATGCCCCCGACAGACTACCGCTCCACTCGGCTGAACACTGCCCAGCATAAGTCAGGCCGGGGGCTCCATGGTGATGTTGGTCTCCCCCTCATTTCTCTCTGGGAGAGCCCCCTCTGTGGGGGGTAAGCCACGGTCATCTCCGACCTGCAGCTGCGGCAGAGGCTGGCTGAGGGAGTGTTGAAGGCTTACATACAGGGCTGATAAGGGGAAAAGGCGCCGTGTCCGCTGCTGGAGAGGAGAAGAAATAAAATTAAAATAAAAGGCATAAAAGCGTCAGGTTTGCTTTGTGTCGGGACGCAAAAGGTCCAACTTTGGGCAATCCATCTGTCATACAGGTTGTCAATGACTGAGATCAGCAGTTCCCGTTCATGCATCCTGCACTGTGACTTGCTTAGCCTGTCTGCTAAGATGCTTTGGATGCCTGGAACATGTACTGCTGACAGTTCTAGACTGTGTTCCAGAGTCCAATACCAAACTCTCATTGCTTCACTGCATATGAGGTAGGAGTGAGTCCCCTCTTGCTTGTTGATGTAGTGTATCACACTAACATTGTCAGTTTGCACCAGCAGAGGACCCAGGGACAGATGAGTCTAGAAGGCCTGTAGACCGTATACTCCATACAGAATACCTTGCACTTCTAGAACATTTATTTGCAAGGTGCTCTCCACTGGGGTCCATGTACCCTGGGTCTGATGGGAGCCCAAGTGTGCACCCCAACCTATCATCCCTGAGGCATCTGTTATGAGAATCTGGAGGGGGGGGGATCAGGAAGGGAACCCACTTTAATAGACTGCTGGGTTCCATCCACCACTTGAGCACTCTACACACAGAAGTGACTAGAACCTTTTGTTCTAGGTCATCTGTGAGCTGACCCCACCAGACTCTTAGGGACCACTGGGGTATCCTCATGTGCAGTCTGGCTAATGGTACTGTGACAATGGCTGCTGCCATAAGGTCTAGAAGCCATAGAAATGTCCTGGCTAAGACGTACCGGCTATGCCTGGGCAATCAGCCATTGGGTCCTTCCAATGTGATAAGGTTGAATAAGACCCTGTCTCATTTTTTACGTAGAAAGAGTTAAACACAAGGATCTGTTCTATCCTCTCCTTTTCTGTCTGATTGCGCAGTCAGATTTTCTTGTGAGACCTAGGAACTGATCACTCCGACAGTCTCGCGTTTCTCCCCTCCCACTATCTACCTGCCTTCACTTGCTGTTTCTTGCTTTTCTGTATTTTCTTTCCCCTTGCATATCTACGGTTATAAAATATATATCAATCTTTATGCGAAACTGGAATTCCTTGGTTTGAAAATGTATAGTTATAATGTTGAAATGATTGCAAAAAGCTATTTGTACAATGTAGTTTGCCTCTGACTGTTGTAAATATCCTGTACCACATCTCCCTGTACTATACTCTGTATCAACTGTAAGGTGTGAGATTTCTCACACCACTGTTTGCACTATAATATCTGCCATTGTACACTTTGTATTGTTCTTCTCTGACGATGAGCCTTTGTAAAGGAGTCTCTGACTCAAAGGTATTAATTCCAATATGTTTCAATAAATACATTTGAAACTTAGGGAGTTAACTTTGAGATGCAGTTTGATTTTCATGAACTCTTTTGCAGAGTTGTCAACAAGAGGCTAGTTCTGAGATACCATATTCTATTTTGTTGCACATGGAAGGAAATTGACATGGTTCTGATGCATTTTGTGGGAAACAGGGTGCCTCTTAATGAGATGAGGTTGCAGAGATTAATTGCCAGGCAAAAACTTATTATAAAAAGAGCAGCAATCTTTTGTTTGAAGGACAGACAGAAACTTTGAATTAGAGATGCTTTCAGATTAAAGACTTTGTTTTCTCTGTTTGTACTGCCTTTGTAAACGGTTGTACTGAACAATTTTTTTTTTTTACTGTTACTGATAATAATAATAATAATAATAAGCTACTTGCAAATCTGACAACTGCTCCTGGTCTTGCTATGCTTCCTGACCTGTGCCTCGATGACATCTGAGGGCTGGAAGGTTGAGCCCTGGGCAGTGCCCAAGACTGGCACCTATATATACTGTAGCTATTGGCAAGGGGTCAACCACTGATTTGGGTATGCTGACAACCCCCACAGCATCGAACAGCTGCCTGTTTCAAGTTAATGTTGTGCGCAGGAGCCGGTCCCTGGAGTGGGCTTTTAATAGCCAGTCATCCAGGTAGGAGAAAACATAGAGACCTTCCCTGCAAAGGACTGCTGCTACTATTGACAAGCATTTGGTAAAGACCCATGGCACAGAAGACAAGCCAAAGGGCAATACTCTGAATTGGTAATGTTCCTCTTGGAACAGGAGCCTCAGGTATTTTCTGTGAGGCTTCTGAATTTTTATATGAAGGGAAGCATCCTTCGTGTCTAGGGAACAGATCCAATCTCCTGCCTGCAGCACTGGAAGTAGGCCATGCATGATGACCATTAGGAATTTTCTTGAACTCTATGAAAAAGTTACATTCTCTGAGATCCTGAATAGGCCACAGGTCCTCTGTCCCCTTTTGGCCTAGAAAGTACCGCAGTAAAACTCCACAGGCAGGATTTTTGAATATTTTGGATTGTGGCAATCCCCGGTGCGCAGACGATACGGCACATGGGACTTGTGGTGATCTAACGGGATTTTCTATCCCGTGCTGCAAGTTAGACCAACATTTTTGGGTCTAACTTGCGGCAATCCTGGGGACCGTTTTTACGGAGTTTATGCTAGATATTTGGCGCATGCTGCTGTAATTCGTGGAAGATTGTAAATTTGGGTGCAGTTGCAACAAAGGATCTGGCATGTTGCTAGATCCTAAGTGCTGTGGTGCAGGAATGGATACAAGCCCTGCGCCACGCTTAGAAAATCCTGTCCTATGTTCTTTGTTCAAATGGCAAAGGCTCTATGACCTTCTTTTGGAGCAGAATCTGAACTTCCTCAAGGAGCAGAGGAAGGTGTTCTAGAGGACAGTGGGTTGACACTGGTAGATGATCTGGAGGTGTGTCCAAAAGTTCCAGTGCATGGCCTTGTTCTGTGATTTCTAGGACCAGGTATCTGTTATCACCTCTTTCTACTAAGTTAAGTGGAGGGAGCGGTGACCCCCTACAACCTTCCGAAGGTAATGGTGGTTGGGGGTGACAAGTAGTCAGGCAGAGCTAGTTGGGGCAGCTCCACCTCTAGGGGCTTTTGCATGGGCACCTGGGGTGGTGCAGGGGTTGGGCAAGGCTCCTGCTCTCTTGCCCCCTACACTGCTATCTAGTTGTTGGGCGGTGCCTGGCACCCATTGAATGAAAAGTAACCCTGTGCCTACCCTTTGGTTGGGTATTACGGGTTGCCAAATCCCATAGTCTGATGCCCCAGACTACCAGTCTGGAGGCAGGGACATGCATTAGCCAAGCAGCCAGTTTTCCCATGAACAACCAACTTAAAAGTCCAATTTTTTCTTTTTTCTTTCCTTGTACTATCCTTGGTTGCCACTAGGTTGTTGAGATTCTGCCACAACTGAGACACGTCATGTGAGAACTGAGCAGAATCATTGCTCGAGCACCAGAGCCTATACCAAGCAGCAAAGGTGGCATCCTCCTAGGCACAGAGGAGAAATGACACCACATTAGGAGAAGAGTCAGTCAGCTCCAGAAAATCTATTGCATTTTTCTTGATTGTATCTTACTCTTTTAGGTTAAAGCCCATGACAGTCTGTGACTGCTGCATCATGGGGAGGAAAGAAGGGTTCTCTGGTGAGGACCTTGGAGTGTGGACCATCGTGTCCTCACTGCAAGTGGACATTCTAGAGCTGATGCCCCTATCATAGTGGCTCTCAGCATAATTCTCAGCTTGTTCCTCCTCGTCCTGCATTATTAAGTCAGGACTATATTGGTAACTGTCTTTGAGCGGTTTGACAGGAAGGTGAGAACAAGCTGGTGACATCAGCAGTGCCCTAGAAGGCGGCTAAGCCAAGGATCTACCTAGAGATGGGGGAGCGGTAGTAGTCCCTGTAACCAGCCTCCCTGAAACAAGAGGAGCCGGTAGCCAGCATCTAATCATGTCTGTAAAAGATGACAGAAAGTACAGTTACGTAAGAACTTACCGTAACAGTAGATCTTCAAGAGAGGCTCTTGCAGTAGGTAATTACATATGTGGGGTCCTGCTGCCTGCCGGCATCAGTCCTATATGTAATTACCTACTGCAAGAGCCCTCTCGAAGTAAGATCTGCCTGAACGTTGGCGCCCGTGTGGTCGACAGGTGCAACTGGAGGAGTCAATGGGAGAGGCTGAGTCCCTGACGTTAACAGTGACATACCAGCCGTATTAGGCTTGGTAGTGCCGGCGCCAAGCCCTGACCTTGGTGTCATGCTGATGACTGGGGGGGGGCAAGTGACGTCACCATGGTAGCGGACAACGGCACAGAGGAGGCTGTACCTGCTGTGCAGAGGGGCAATCTGGAATATACCACATAAGTTTTCTCCTCCTCCTTGTGTTTATGTATGTGACTCCCTGGTGACTTGTCCCGCCAGAATGTAGAGGACCTAGACCTGGTAGACTAGGTCAGCGACGTGGGGGTGCTCTTCTGCTGGAGCACCTTCTCCAAGCTAGCCACCTTCTGTTAAAGGAGGAATGTTTCGAGGGTCCCCTTACAGTGTCGCCTGGTTACAGAATTAAAGGCTCATCAAATTCCACAGACTTTCACCCTGTGGTCCAGGTCTAGGCAGCAGACATGGAGATGTCCTGGAAGTCGAAGGAAGGGTCAGGTGGGGGGACAGTAATGGTGGCAGTAGCAACAGACATCGATGGACGGTGTTCTTTGTTTTCAGGTACTGTACTGGGGATTGGGCACCCCCAGTGTTGGTGTTAGGTTTGGCAGCACTGGGGGTGGGCTCCCCGATAAAGCAGAATCGAAATGGGCAGGGTGGGGGATAGTAGCTGGCTTGGGGATTGAAAAACTGGTGCAGAGCTCAGGGATTTGGCTTCATTGGGGACTAGGGGTCCACCTGGAGGGATGCAGGCCTATACTGGCATGATTGTCTGCATTTGTCCGGGAGGGGAACCAGGATCCTAGGTGATAAGTTTAAATGCTTTATTGGCAAGCATTTAAAGTAGCCAAGGGGGAAGGCACTGAAGGGAAGCACGGAAATTCCAGCCCCCCCCCAACACAAAACAGGGTAGTTAGCAAAGTAGATACAAAGGTAGAGAAGTCGATAAGGAGCAGGACAGGGTAAATCCAGAAAATGGCAAAGGCAGTAAGGACAGGGATGGGCCTAAAAGGGGTAAGGCCATCAAAAAAATGGAAGGTAATGAGTACCAATGCCCGTATTCTGGGTAACAAGCTTCCTGAACTAGTGACCTTGATGGAAGAGGGACACCTGGATATCATGGCAGTCACAGAAACACGGTACACAGAAAACCATGACTAGGATGTCAACTTACCAGGGTGCTGGCCCAGTGGCGCTGAGAGTTGAGGTGTTGGATGCCACACCATGCCCTACACCAGTGATCTAAGTTTGGGAGCGAGCTTGGGTGCCGGCAGGGGCAGGTGAGGATACAGCGCCCGCTGCACTACTCTTCCTTGGGGGAGGACAGGATGACGCCATGCGGCCACCAGCTCCTGGTGGAGACCAGGGTGCTGCAAGCACGCAGGCATCATGTACATAGCGTGGCTGATGCTAAGCAGGGTTGCTGTGCACCGTACCATCAGGGACGTGCACCACGCATTGGGGGGCGCACACCAGAACAAAGAAAACACCAGTCTGCGGGGTAGGCAATGGCACCTGCTCCCATGCCCACTGCCGGGTCTATCCTGCCTGGCCTACCAGTGTCCTCCACCCGGACTCTCACCCACAAGCCAGAGACTGACTGTACAGAGTGCCCAAGAGGAGGGGCGACCTAGTTGGGGATGCCGGTTGTGTGGGTTGAGAGGGAGGAGAGAGAGGAGGCTCAGGTAGGAAGACTTTAGGCAGGGCAGGAACAGGCAGGATGCCTGAGACAGGCTCCGCAGACCGTGACCAGTGGGGAAAAAAATAGGTAAAAAAAAAAAAAAAAAAAAAACATACCAGGGTACACAATCGACAGGAGGGACAGGGAGCGTAAAAGAGGAGGAGTGGCTTTCTACATAAGGGAAGGAATCAAAGTAACAGAACTAAAGGGTAAACAGGGAGGGGAGGAGGCACTGTGGGTCACCCTAGAGACAGGAAATGGCACCACAATCCACACACTTTTTTTTTGTTGTTTTTTTTTTTTTTTTACAGATCCCGGTCTCAGAGGGAGGCAGTGGACAAGGAAATGATTGAAGGAATCCTTAGAATGTAAGAAAAAGGAGAGATATTGTCAATGGGGGACCTGAATATGCCAAATGTTAACTGGAGCACCTTTACTGCAGCCACATCCAAGAGCAGTCATTCTCGATGCCCTAGAGGGGCATGCCTCATACAGCTAGTATCAGAACCCACTCGGAAGGGAGCAATCTTAGACCTGGTACCCTCAAACGGGGATGGAGAAAGGATCTCAGATTTAGAAGTGGGTAGCCATCTGGGAACAAGTGACCACCAAACAGTGCAATTCACAATAAACACAGCTGTAGAGTCAAGCCATACAAAAGCAAGGGCGCTGGACTTAAGGAGGGCTGACTTTGGCAAAATGGGAGAATGTCTCAGAAAAGCACTAGCAAATACACAAGAAGGAGGGGTGGAGGAACAATGAGGAACAACCTAAACTACCATCACAGAGGCAACAAGCCTTTGTGGAATGCAAATCACCAAAACGAAGGAAAAAGCCACTATGGCTCTCAAAAGAGGTGGCAGGGAAGGTTAAGGAGAAAAGATTAGCATTCAGGAAATATAAGGAAACATAGAAGGAGCAGGACAGAGAATTATATCAGTTAAAGCAAAAGGAAGCAGGGAAGTCAGTCATAATATCAAAGATCCAACCTGAGGAAAAGACAGCCAACTCTGTTAAGAAGGGGGATAAAACCTTTTATAGGTACATTAGGTAGCGAAGAAAGACCAAGGGAGGGAACCGCTCGACTGACGAGGGGTTGCTAAAGGTTCCAAAGGTTTATTTAAAATCTTCTGGGGCCTGTGCATTTATGCATGCGGTTCCCACCCTTTGGAACTCTCTACCCCATCAGATGCGTACGTGCATGACAGTGGAGGGTTTTAAACAGGCCTTAAAAACTTTTCTCTGGACCCAAATGTTTGGGCATTAACCTGAATTAATATACAGTACTGTGGTTTTACTGGTTTTGTATTTTAAATTATTATACAATTTGTAAATGTATGCGCTTCAGCTGTTTTATTGTAATGTGCTGCGCCTTGGTATCTTGAAAGCGCCATACAAATACATTTGATTTGATTTAGTAAAGGGAAGGGAATGTGGGCAGAGGGTTACAGTGAAAAAGCTGGGATACTGAAAAAATACTTCTGCTCAGTATTCACAAAAGAAGAGGAGGGGAAGGTACCTAAACCAAACAACAGAAACACTCTGGATAAGGTGGTCGATACCAGTCCATTCACAGAAGAAAGGGTTCTGAAAGAACTCTTAAAACTGAAGGAGGACAAAGCAATGGGGCCTGACGGGATTCACCCCAGAATTCTAAAAGAACTAAGGGTAGAACTCGTGACATCACTGACTACCCTCTTTAACAAATCATAGGAGGATGGGGTGGTATCTGAGGATTTGAAGAGGGCAGATGTGATTCCACTTCACAAAAGTGGGAGCAGGGCAGAGGAAGCAAACTACAGACTTGTTAGTTTGACCTCAGTGGTAGGGAAAATGATGGAATCACTTCTGAAGAAAAGAACTGTTGAGTATCTAGAGACCAGTGGCATACAGAACCCAAGGCAGCATGGATTTATAGCGGGAAGGTCGTGTCAGACGAATCTAATAGATTTCTTTGACAAGGTGACCAAAATAGTAGACCAGGGAGGAGCTGTGGACATGGCCTACCTAGACTTCAGCATGGCATTTAACACAGTCCCACACAAAAGATTAATATACAGCTTACCCAGCCTTGGAGTGGGTCCCAAGGTGGTAGCCTGGTTCAAAAATTGGCTGGACAACAGGACGCACAGGGTAATAGTAAACAGAGTCCACTTGAAGAAAGGGGGTTATTAAAGGGGTACCGCATCGTTCAGTACTGGGACCGGTCCTCTTTAATGTCTTTATAAATGACATTGCAGGAGGGCTGGAAGGAAAAGTATGTCCCTTTGCAGATGACACAAAGATCTGCAACAGGGTTGATACACAAGGTGGGGTGGAAAGGATGAGAAGGGACTTGGCAAGGTTGGAGGAATGGTCTGATGTATGACAGCTTAGATTCAAGGCAAAGAAGTGCAAAGTAATGCACCTGGGAAACAAAAACCCTGGGGAAGAGTATACAATGGGGGGTGAGATACTAACAACAACAAAAACAGAAAGAGACCTGGGGGTAGTCATATCAGATGACCTAAAGGCAGGCAAGCAATGTGAGAAGGCAGTAAGAGCAAATTACCATAGTAATCTTGTTTCTTCTAATGGAGTCTTGCTGTATTCTGACAATATGCAGATAGCCCCTCCAGTTCAACTGCCCCAGAGATGAAAGACTTAACTCTATGCAGAAGCATAGAACGTCAAGGTCCAGCTTGGTTTTCAAACCACTGTCCCTGGTACATTCTATGTAGCTGTCAGATTCTTACAAGCACTAAGTGACCTAACACTAATTTCTAGTAATGAAGAAACAACTAGAGAAAAGTAACAATTATAATAGTAATAACCTTGACCACATGGCTAATGATCAGCCACTGGGCAGCCAAGACTCAAGTAGAGAAGACCCCCAAACATACAATGCAAACAGGCATCCCTGAGGTGCAGCACTAATAAAGTCATCCCTTGATTAGGGAATGTTCTGCAGAGGTTCTGTTAGGGAAGGCAGGGAGGGAGGTCAGAATACAGCAAGACTCCATTAGAAGAAACAAGATTACTATGGTAAGTAATTTTTTCTTCAAACAACATGCAGTCTTGCTGTATTCTGACAATATGCAGACTACCAAGCAGTATCCCATGGAGGTGGGTACAGAACCTACTTAGGAAACAAGATCTGCAACACTGCTGTGCCAAACCTGGCGTCACTTCTGGTCTGGGTATCCAGGCAGTAGTGCTTAGTGAATGTGTGTAGTCTTCCAGGTAGCTGCTTTACAGATCTCCAGGAGAGGAATATCTCTGGCAGCTGTCAGAGAAGCAGCAGTTCCCCTGGCTGAATGAACCCTCAGGCCTACAGGTGGCTCTTTCCCCAATGGATACACGAGGCAATCCACCTAGCAATGGTTCTCTTGGTGGCTGGCTTAACTTTGCCTACCTCACCATAGATAAGGAACAACTGGGTTTATTCATTCCGATGGGCCTTTGTCTGATCAATATAGTAGCTAATGGCCCTTTTGATATCCAAGCTGTGCAATCTTCACTCCCCCGAGGAAGAATGCTCAGTGAAGAACACAGGAAGAGTCACAGACTGATTAAGGTGGAAGTCCAAAACTACCTTAGGGAGGAACCTCCTATCTGTTTTAAGAACAACCTTATCTCTGTGGAACAAAATATAGTTATATTTCACCGATAGGGCCTGTAGTTCACTAATCCTCCTAGCAGAGGTGATGGCTACCAAAAAGACAGTTTTCTAGGTTAAATACTTAAGCTCAGCTGAAGACATGGGTTCAAAGGGAGGTTGCATTAGCTGGGCTATGCAGACATTCAAATCCCAAGATAGGGTAGGCTCCCTATGAGGAGGGTGTAAATATAACAAACCCTTGAAAAACTTCTTGAAGACTGAGTGGGATGCCAGGGGACGGCCCTTCCCTGCAGAGAGATAAGCAGACACAGCTGTTGATGCATTTTCAGAGTAGAGGGCTGAAAGCCTAAAGAATGCAAGTGGACCAGATAATCCAATGTGGAAGTCAACCCTGCTGAATGAGCGTCTATACCTCTCTAAGAACACCAGATGGAAAATCTCTTCCACTTGGAAGTATAGGTTTTTCTGGTGGCAGGTTTTCTAGAAACTTTTAGAATATTCAGTACCCCTTGAGAGAGATGCAGGCCTGCATACTCTAACTCCTCAAGAGCCAGGTCTTGAGCCTGAGGAATCTGAGGTTGAGGTACCAGATCCTGCCCTGGGAGGAGGTCAGTAGGTTGTACTTCCTGGGGAGGCAGACTGGGTAAGTTACTGACAGGGACAGCAGCAAGGGGTACCATAGCTTTCTGGCCCAGTCTGGTGCATTCAAGATCACAGTGCAAGGCTGACTCCTGATTTTGACCAGCACTCTGAAGAGTAGAGGAAATGGAGTGAAGGCATACAGAAACCTGCATGTCCGTTCCAGAATCAGTGTGTCCAGAGGCACAGAGCCCAAGACTAGAGGCCTGCAGCAGAACTGAGGCAGCTGGTGATTGTCTGGGGCTATGAACAGATCGTTCTCTGGTGTGCCCCACTTCTTGAATACTACCTGTAGTATCTCCTTGTTCAGAGACCACTCGTGGTGGCTCTGGGTGATCCTGCTGAGGGTATCTGCTAGCACACTGTCCTTGCCTGGCAAATGCATTGCCAACAGGAAGACCTGGAGAGAGAGTATGCCATACTCCAGCTCTTCATGTCTTCCATGCACAAGGCTGAGGACCTTGTCCTTCCCTGCTTGTTTATGTACTACATGGTTGTGGTGTTGTCTGTCCTGACATGAACCACCTTGCCCTGTACTTCCTTTGAGAATGATCCCAAGACTAGAAACACAGCCCTGAGCTCTAGCAGGTTGATGTGAAGAAGAGAGTTCTGGTGAGACCACTTTCCTTGGGAAGTGAGGTCCCCTAGGTGAGCTCCCCAGCCCAAAAGGGATGCATCCGTGGTGAGAACTACTGAGGGGGACTGCTGAAGAAAAGGAATGCCTTCCCTGAGGTTGTCATCCTCCAGCCACCATTGGAGAGCCTGAATCAAGGTAGGAGTCACTGGAATCAGCTTGGATAGGGGGTCCTTCCTCTGAGACCAGAAGGACCTGAAGTGAAACTAAATGTCCCTCATCTGGAACCTAGCTCCTGGGACCACTGCAGTAGAAGCTGCCCTGTGGCCCAGCAGTTGAAGAAAATGTCTTGCAAGGTGAGACACTTGGACCCTGAAGGAACTTGCTAGGTGAACCTGATTGTTCACCCTTTGCACTGGCAGAAAAGCTTCTGCCTGAACAGTATCCAGTTCTGCCCCTATGAAGACCAGAAGCTGAGCTGACTCTAATGCTGACTTGGCCAAATTCTCCAGACATGCCGGAGAACTCAGTGTGTCTTGCACTAAGACTAGGGCTTCTCTGACCTGTTTGGAAGACTGACTCACAATAAGCCAGTCATCCAGGTAAGGAAAAACTGACACTCCTTGCTTTCTTAGGAATGACACCACCACTGCTAGGCACTCTGTGAAAGTTCTGGAAGCAGAAGTAAGGTCGAAGGGCATTGCCCTCAATCGGTAGTGGCCTGAAGGTAACTCAAACCTTAGATACATTCTGTGGGAGTGTCTGATAGGTATGTGGAAGTAGGCATCCTTGAAGTCCAGAAAGGCTAACCAGTCTCCTTGCCTTAGAGAGGGGAGAATCATGTTCAAAGTCACCATTTTGAACTTGGGTTTTGACAGATGTCTGTTGAGGTACCTGAGATCTAGGATGGTCTGCCACTCCCCAGTTTTCTTTGGGGTAAGGAAATACCTTGAGTACAACCCTTTCCCCTCGTATATGGATGGAACAGGTTCCACTGCTTTCTTAGCTGAAGCAGGGATGAAACCTCTGCTTCCAAAAGGGATGTTTCCAACTTGTTGGCAGATTTGAAAGTTCTTGCTGTGGACCTGGGAAACTTTTTGAAATTCAGAGCAAGTCCTTGACTCACCATTTCTAGAACCCACTTGTCTGTTGTGACAGACTTCCAGGCCTAGAAGTAATGAGCCAACCTGCCCCCTACTGGCATAGGGGAGGTGGCCCTGGCTGACACATCAGGGTGTCTGCTTGGCAGGGGGTTTAGGTTGGGAGGTGGATGCAGCTCTACTGATCCCTCTCCTGCCTCTCCCTCTGAAGAAACCCCTCTGGTGCTGATAAGCAGAAGACGCCTGAGCTTGGCAGAAAGGCCTCTGAAAAGGCCTACACTGCCAGCCCTAGACTGCTGCTTTTGAGGAGTGGCAGCTTTTCCTTTTGCAGCTGCACTCCTGTAGGTTGTCCTGTATTCATCCATCTTTTTCATGTATAACTCTGTTTGTTCCCAAAACAAGTTCTGTGTAACAGGAAAATCCACAGCCTTAGCCTGGCTATCCTGTGACAGGTTGGTACATTAGAGCCAAGCAAATCTCCTTAAGGAGACAGATGTACCCATGACTCTCGATGACATGTCACTGGAGTCCACAGAAGCATGGAACTGTACCTTGGATGCCCCGATACCATTAGCAGCCACCTGCTCCAGCTCCTTGGCTAGCTGGGGAGGAGCATTTTTACCCAGGTCCAAGATAGGCTCCCACCTGGACTTCTGGTACCTGGCCACAAAGTCCATGTAAGAAGCTTGCCTGAGCCCCAAGGAAGATGCTAAATACTGTTTCTTAGCCATAGCATCCATCTTCCTGGAGTCCTTTCGGGGAGATGCCAAGAGAATGCCAGCTTTGTCATAGGCTGCAGCCTGTACCACCCCTACATGGCTGCAATGATTATAGAGGAACTCTGTACCTGAGCCTGAGACCATGTACCTCCTATCCATCCTCTTATCAACTGTGGGGACAGAGGTAGGCATCTGTAATATTGTTTGTTTGTTTGCTTCTTTAGGGAATGCAAAGGGGATGGAAAGTCTCTTAGACTCAGGGACATCCACCATTTCTAAGAAGTCTGGCTCTTCCTCCTCTGCAGTTGCCTCCACCGTAGGCAGCTGCAAGGTTTCTGCCACCTTTCTATAAAAAGTATAATGAGAAGAGGAATCCCCTTGCCTGGGAGGGGAAACTAAATCAGGCCTATCTGGGGAGATGTCAAGCTCTATAGGTTCCCCCAAGCCTTCTTCATTTTCCTCCTCATCATCCTCCCACTTTATCTCATAGTAGGATTCTGGATCATAAGGATCAGTGGGGGCAGAACTGGGAACCGATGGGTGTGGCTGTGTCACCGGTTTGCTCGGTTCCAGATGAAGCAATTGAACAATCCTAATCGCTTTCACCATTTCTTCCGCGGTAGGGGTTGGGAATTTAGGATCTGAACCGTCGGATTTTCTTTTCTTCTTTGCTGATACCAAAGCCTCGATATCAGCTTTTCTTTTGCCCGAAGAGGTATCGCCCTGGTCAGAAGGCATCTCCTCTGGTTCGGCTGAACCTTCAGGAACCGAACCAGAATGGCCATCTGGGTCAGCGGACTTCTTGGCCATTCTTTCCTTAAGCTGAGCTAAATGCTTATCCAGCATGGCCTTAGGAAAGTCTGAGCAAATTTGGCAGTCTGTTTTAAGGTGGTCAAACCCCAGACAATAGACACAGATTAGGTGGGGATCCGCTTTGGCAAAAGCCTCCCCACACTCTGTACAGTGCTGAAACCCAGTGGGTCCAGTCTTTCTCTTGGGTTTCTCAGACATTATGCACTGTGAGCCAAAGTTACCCTTTAGAGGCGGTCAGCCCAGAGTAACCACTGTTTTTTGGTTAACAACTGAGTTAGCAGTTGAGGGAAAAAAAAAAACGAAAACTGTTGGATCCCAAATACTGTACCAACAAAACTTTATAAATTTACCTCAATACTTGTAGAAAAAAGATCAGTCTTCCCTCGGTTATACGAACCGAAGAAAAAAACGACTTACCAGTTTTCTTCCACGTACTCTATCTGGTCTAACCTGTACCAAAGATGGAGGTTTGAAGAACCATACAACAAATGCAGCTATACAAAAACCATCGAAAACAGCAACACTAAACCGAAGGAAATGAGGAGAAATCTCCAGAGCATCTTCACAGTTAGGCGGAGTAAGAAATCTGACAGTTACATAAAATATACCAGGGACAGTGGTTTGAAAACCAAGCGCGAGCTCAATGTTCTATGTTTCTGCTAGGGTTAACTCTTTCATCTCCAGGGCAGTTGAACTGGAAGGGCTAACTGCATATTGTCAGAATACAGCAAGACTTCATGTTGTTTGAACAGCTGATTTCCAGCGGGTAGGGAATTGTCTGAGGAAGAGGGACCAACTGGGAATATTGGTGAGGGGGGTGAGGACAGATCTGAGAGTTAGAAGGACAAGTTTTAAGTCAAGCGAGTCACCACTATGACGGGTTTTGCAGAGAACTTTGGTGAGTTAGTGCCTTGCTTCCCGAGGGGAGATTGTTCTAAGCATGAAATTGGGATGGATGTTTGGGGGGGGGTTTGAATCACCTTCTGGAGCAGCATCGAAGAAATTTGGTGGAGGCACGTTGCTTAGTTCGGAGAAGGCAGAGTTAAGGGTATCTGCAATGGGCTGGGGTCCTGGGAGGGAGCCATTTACTAGCAGTTGGGCTGGGTTGGGGGATGGTTTTGCCATTAAGCTCTTTAATATTGTTCCAACATTTATGCCCCAAGCCCCAGGTGGAGAAGAGGGTTTCCAAGTAGTGGGCAGCCTTTGCTTTACGGAGTTCCCACATGCACTTGTTTCTGGCTTCCCTACATTTTTGCTGATCCTGCTTTTTGCCCGATTCATTGGCCTTGCACCAGAGGTAGTCCTGATGCTTCATGAGGCTGAGATCAAGTAGCATCCGGGAGAGCCTGGGAGTGTCCTGGCCTTTGACTACCTGTTTGGTGACCGGGCCATAATGGTCGCAGGCTGAGTTAAATGTGGTGATAAAGTGATCAAGAGCATGGTCTATGGAGGGCGCAGTGTTGATGCGAGTACAGTTACAGAGCCGTTGGTGGTTTTTATATATTTCGTTTTTGTTGACCGGGTAAGTGCACTAGACAAATTCTTGCCTATTTTTAGGCTCGACCTGGGGGGAGGGGGATAGAGATGAATGCCAACCGACCTTGAACCAGATTAAGCTGTTGGTGTTTGTTTTTTTTAGTGAATGGGGAAAATTGGGCCAGGGCACCAGGGAAATTCCCCTACTCTTTTCGAGCAGTGCCATGGGATCTTTAACATCCACCTGAACTACCACCAGAATAGGCAGATGGGGCCTCGGTTTAATGTCTCATCAGAAAGACGGCACCTCAGGAGTGCAGCACCCCCCTCATGCTACACTGTAGTGACAGTATTGGAACATTAACCCAAGTGCCTGGTGTGGGGATAGTCGAACCCACAGCTTTCTGATCTCCCAGACTCAGAGGCGAGTGTGCTACCTACTGAGCCACTGACACCAACAGCTTCCCAGCTTCTTCATACCAAAACTGAATGCAAAAGACTATCCAGTGAAAGAAAATCCTCTTGGTTACTGGTTTACCTTTGCCCACCTTACAAAAGGTAACAAAAAGCTGAGTGACTTGAGACCTGACATCCTGTCTGGTCCAGGAAGATGCCCAGTACTCGCTTCAGATCCAGCTGCTCAGTGTCTGTTCACCTGCCCTGGAATACTCAGGGTAGAGTACAGAAAAGGCAACTGACTGGGTCAGGTGGGATTCGGATACCACCTTAGGTAGGCATTTCCTATTGGATGTAAGGACTACCTTGTCCATGTGGAAGGCTATGTAGTCTGGCACTGTGCAGAGGGCTTGCAGCTCACTTAACCTCCTAGCAGATGTCATGGCAACCAGGAAAATGGTCTTCCACTTAACATATTTTAGGTCAGCAGTAGCCATAGGCTCAAAAGGGGCCTCCATCAGCAGTATTCCATTAATATGGTGACTGATTATTGGTGCGGTGAAGTTGCTGCAGGAATGTTGCCACAGACTTGCTGGGCAAGTCTGATTTTTTGACAGTCTGTCGATTATCAGCGCATTTACAGAATGGTGTTTCTAATGTGCAAACTCTGTCAGATTACCATATTGGAATAGGGTTAAACTTCCAAGTACAGGTCTAGTATTGTCTCTCTCTTTTTTGTTTAACTGGTAAAGGAAGCCCGTAATGCATGTGACTGCTACGTGCACTGTCACTTACGCCCACAGAGTCATAGATGTGTGTCAGCAGAAAACGACCCTCCTGGTCCATCAAGTCTGCCCATTCCTTCTCTCTACTTGTCCCCCCCCTCCAAGATTCCCCCTCCTCCCCTTAACAATCCCTTGTGCTTGCCCCAGGCCTTCTTGAAACCCTCCACTGTACTGGCTCTCACCACTTCCTCTTGCAGTCTGTGCCAGGGCTCAACCACTTCTGTGAAGTAATACTTCCTAATGTTTCTGCTAAACTTAAAAGACACACCATTTGTGCCTCCTGTACTTCTTTACCTTTGACAGTCTCTGCCCTCTCTAACATGCCATGACCTGGAGGTTGTTATATTAATATGGTGCATAGTCTCCCATGTCAAAAGGGCAGTTCTAGGTGTTTATGTGCTTTTGTGTATATATAGTTGCTGTGCAATGCATTTTTTAAGTCAGGTCCTGTGCAAGTCACATCTTCTTTGTCAGCACATGCCAACACTGTATTCCACAGTGTCTTCTGGTAGTGGATTCCATCAGCTAAGAAAGCTGCCTGCCTGAAGAGCAAGGAAGGTGATGTATAAACCTTTTTGTCCATAGTATCCAATTTTCTGAAGTCTTTCTCACAGGGCTGTGTGGAGAAGGGGACCTTAACCCTCCCACAAGCAGCTGCTTGGAGAACACCTTGATGAACTAGGGCATGCAAGTATTCCACACCTGTCTGTCCACCTGATACCTTTTTTCAATCTTTTTATCTATGACTGCAGCAGAAATAGATGCAGACATGACTTTTATGTTGTCTTGCGTATGCGCAAGCAACATCTCGTGGTAGTATGAGAAATGCAGAGGTGTGTCAGTGTTGATGAATGCAGGGCAAGCTTTAGTAGGTGCATCCCTCATTTCCCAATTAACCAGCACACTAGTGCTGACACAAGTATTATGTAAAGTGCCACCATCTTGAAAGAAATGTGCCGCTGCAATCAGAGACAAGCTCGTCATGCAGCAGCACAGATGACACGCCTCCCGTATGTGCCTTTTCTGGTGAAACGTTTCAATAAACATGGCGGTGGCAGGACAGCAAACAGCTGTTTGCGTTGTGACATCTCTGCCTCGCCACCCCATCGGTCCCTACCTGAAAGGTGGGAGGAGGAGCTTTCCTTACCTGCCTCCTCCACGTCCCGCTGTCTCCGGCTAGAAAGTTTCTCCCACCCGTGCAGAGCATGCCACAGCCAAAGCTCCATATGGGTTGGGAGTATTCACTGCCCAAAGGCACTTTTACTCTAAGTGCGACTGATCATGCTGGCGGACCCCCTTCTTCCCACCTGCCAACATCAGGGTGCTTAATCCCAGTGTCAGTATGTATCCCCCCTCATCCTTTAATGTGGCACTCTGGGAGCCCACCCCAATGTGCCAAAACCTGCTGTGGTGTTTCCGACACCGGAATGCCCACTCCCAGTGTCGGATCGCCCCCCCATAGCCTCCGACCTTGTGGTGCTCAATCCCGGTCAGCACTGATCCCCAGTACTCTACACACTGGGAGCCCACCTCAGTGTGTCAAATCCATAGTTTCCAAAAAGAAAACAAACTCACAACGCCTTTTTTTTTTAAATCTGAAAACAAAAAGAACAAAACAAAATAAACAAACAAAAAAAAAGTCCCTCGTCATTACCATCAGTTCCCCTCCCCAAACCCGCACCCTCCTTCTGTGCTCCCCGCCTCCCTGCACTCCTACATCCATTCTTACCTCCGGAGGTTGGAAGCAGCACTCTTCAGTGGACCGGGAACATGTCTGCACTCTTCAAAAGCCGACTGCAAACTGAAGAAATGACAGTAAGTCCTATAATGGTACTGAATTGGGGGGGGGTCAATTTAGGTTGATATCTCAACCATTTTTGGGAGTTTGGGTCCCAAATTTTCAACATGGGGTTCTTGGGACCCCACCTCATGAATACAGTCACTGGCATTTTGTTATTCAGTCCCGAAAGATCATTTCACGGTCACTGCGCAGAATCACCTTTCGGGACCAATTAACGAAACGACAGTGCCACTGTTCATGAGGTGGGCTCCCAAAAAGCCTATGTTGCAAATTTGGTGAAAACATTTTAAAAAATGACTGTTACGAGCGTGCATTGCGCAGTTTCCACTCATGCTCATAACTTCGACAATTTTTAATATTTGCACTCCAAATTTTCAACATTGCCATTTTTTCACATCTCCTTATGAACAGTACAGCTGTCATTTTTCACATCCTGCCCGAAATGTGTTTTCACACATCTGGCGCACAATGGCGCGGTCGCTGTGGGAAATCAACGTTCAGGACAGATTAACAAAATCACAGTGCCACTGTTCATGAGTGGAGGTCCCAAAATTCCTATATTGAAAATCTGGTTAAAAAAAAATCCCCAAAATAATCGCGTTGTGGAAGTGCGTTACGCAGTTTCTACACCCGCTCGTAACTTCATGAACAATACAGCTGTCATTTTTCATATCCTGCCCGAAATGTGTTTTCGCACCTGTGGGGCCAAATGGTGCAGTCGCTGTGCAAAATTACCTTTTGGCTAACAAACTGATAGTGCCACCGTTCATGAGGTGGGTTCACAAACAGCCAATGTTGAAAATTTGGAGTGAAAATACCAATAAACACCCAGGGCGTTAGGGTTTCCAACCGTAACACCCCACCCTGTAGAGACTGATGGGATTGTCAGCTGTAATATTTACGCCATTCCACCCCCACCCTGCAGCCAGCGACAGGCATCAAGGTGTGCCTTGGACTCTTCAGCTCCAAAGTTCACTCCATTCTTCTATACTGCACACATCTGTGTATTTCCTTATGGAATGGGGTAAGCGTAAGGCCCAAAGACCCCAAGGCACCCCAAGGCACACCGCGACACTTGTTGATGTCTGCAGGGAAGGGTGAGGTGAAATGGCGTGAGCGTTATGGCTGATGACACAAAGGCACACCCCAATACCTCTCAGTCTCTGCAGGGTGGAGGTGGGGTTGGCATCAGTTCAATACTTCACTGCCATTCCTATTATGCATCTCTCTAACTCCTGCACTACCAATGCCAATAAGACAACATTCGGCATTGACAAATGCTTGTTGAAGTAGCTTTGTGTAGTGATCTATGTGTGGTGACCACCAGCCTCCTTGTAGGAGCAAACCCCATCATAGCCATAAATTCTGCTTCCTCCTCTGTTACCTGACAGGGGGGATGTTGAGGGTGTTCACCTAACGAAAGAGGAAAAAAAGATGAAACAGCCTATTTGTAGGAGCTAACCCCTTCACAGCCATAAATTCTGCTTCCTACTCTTTTTCCTATGGGGAGCTGTTGAGTGTGTTGACGTAACAAAAGAGAAAAAAGATGAATAATCCTCTGTAAGCCTTGGAGGGGAGCCAAATTCTTTCTGAGGTGAACCATCTGGTTCAATAGGTTCACCTTCCTTCTCCTCCTCATAGTACATTTCTTCCTCCTCCTCAAAAGGCAGATGATCTGGATCCTGAGCCCATGGGGGTGGGCAGGGAGGCATATTCCAAAGACTTCCCATGACTTGGACTGCCTAGAAAAATTGCCAGATTTTTATGTACTCTGATGAAGGTATCTGTCTTTGGTCCAAAGCCTCTTCTTTTCCTTTGTCAGAAGGAGTGGTAAGGATATTCTTTTCTTTTTGTTTCTTCTTGGTAGACACTGTTTCCGGTACCAGCTATGAAGCTCTTTTATTTATATTTGTGCCATCACTGGACTCAGGGTTTCCCCTTACAGACACCATGGTACCTTGGGCATGCTTCTCTGGTGGCTGAGCAGATTTATCTTTCCTCTCTGTCCCCTTTGACAGGGACTGTTATATTTCAGAAAATGAACCCGCTGATGCTTGCCTTTCACCATCATTAGGAACTCCCTCAGAGCCTTTATTATTTTTTGGTGACGTGGAGGTAGACTGAGAAGCCATATACCCTTCTCTTTTCTTAGCCATTTTCTTTTGGGTTTTAGGGCAAAAACTTTATACAGAGCTCACAACTGATAAAATCATGACCTGACCCAGGCACCTTAAACAAAGCTCATGGCAGTCTGCCTTTGCCAGGAGCTGGAAACAATTTTTACCATTTTTAAAGCCTGTTGGACCTGTCTTTTTCTTAGGTCTATCAGTTATACCCAGTACTGATGACTCAGTAAAACAATCTTTTGGTTCTCAAAATTAACAGCTAATGAGTTCCCCGAACTTGAAAATACTAATGTGGTTCTGAGGAAAAAAGTACTGAAAACGTGATTCCCGGTTAGTACTGTGGAAAAAATGCTAACTGTAAAAGAAATAAAAAACAAGAAGTTTGTAGAGGTACTAGTTAGTAACACTGATATGCCAGTCTAGTTCCCTCAAGGCAGGAACAGCAACTGTCAGATGCAGAAAAAAAGGTTTAAAATGAAAGAAAGCAGTTGTATTTTAAAGTTTATGAGAACCACACAAAAATTAAGCAATTCCCCAAAGGCAGGAACCATGTTATGCTGCAGCTTTCTCCAGTTTCTAGGAAACATTTGGGAACTGGAGAACCACAAATAAAATCAAATTTAACCAAGAACAGCAAGTATAACCCTACACTAATGCAGGGTTATTGAAAAAAACTAACTTGACTTAGGAATAACTTGAAAGACTAAAATAAATAGCCGATCTAGAGATCAGAATGCCAAAAATTACTTCAGGGCAACTGCTGTCGTCAGGCGGAGAAAACAAAATCTGCCACTGAAGGGTAGAGTGGAGCGTGAGCATATTGTAGAGTTTGAACCCTCATTCTAAGATCTACAATTAGCATAAAGTTCTATCTCTGGGGCATCACTCTCACCCAGGAAGATGATGTTTTAAGTGTAAACACTAAGTGAGGTATTCTTAGGGTTAGAAAAATGTTATACTCTTCAAGATATGACCATACTCTCAGCACTTATCTACTTCCAGAAAAAAGTTAATTAAATAATTACACTGATACACAATATAATGTCAAAATAAACTTTACCTTTGGGATCACAAGGCTGGGTTTCAGAGGATACATCAGTGTGAATACCATTACTTTCAAATTGCATGCTCGTGCTGTCAGGACTGTTGCTGCGGCTGGCAGGAGAATCTGTACAGCTGGATTGTGGGGACTGACTCCCAGGAGGGACAGAGGTGCTGCTTTGTGGAATATGAATGGCCGTCACCCTGAACTGTGGGGATTTGTTCCCAGTTTGTGGAATATGGATAGCTGACACCCTAAACTGTGAAGACTGGCTTCCAGAGGTGGAGGTGGTGTTTTGTGGAATATGAATGCCTGAAAATCTGATTTGAGGGGTCTGGCTTGCACAAGCGACTGAAATGTCACCCTGTGGAATAGGAATAGCTGAAAGTCTGAACTGGGTGGACTGACTTGAAGGAGTGACTGAGGTGCTGCCTTGTGTAACAGGAGTTCCTGAAACTGTGAACAGTGTGGACTGGCTCCCTGAAGTGACTGAGTTGCTGGCTTGTGGAATATGAATGGCAGAAACCCTGAATTGTGGAGACGGGCTTGCATTAGTTACAGAGGTGCTGTTTTGCGGAATATGAACATCTGGAACCCTGAGCTGTGGGGGCTGGCTTACTAGAGCATGTGAGGGGCTACCTTGTGGAATAGTAATACCTGAAACTCTGGGTTGCTGGAATTGGCTTGCAGAAGTGATGGAGATACTACAGTGCGGAATATGAACACCTGAAAACCTGAGCTGTTGGGGCTGGCTTACAGGAGCATGTGAGGGGCTACCTTGTGGAATATTAATACCTGAAACTCTGGGCTGCTGGAATTGGCTTGCAGAAGCAATAGAGGTACTATCTTGCAGAATATGAATGCCTGAAACCCTGAGCTGTGGGGGCTGGCTTAAAGGAGCATGTGAGGGGCTGCCTCGTGAAATATTAATACCTGAAACTCTGGACTGCTGGAACTGGCTTGCAGAAGTGACAGAGGTACTACCTTGTGGAATATGAATACCTGAAACCCTGAGCTGTGGGGGCTGGCTGGCAGGAGTGATGGAGGTGCTACCTTGAGGAACATGAACATCTGAAACCATGAAATGTGGGGAGTAGGACTGGTTTGCCGAAGCGACTAAGGCGCTGCCCTGTGGAATAGGAATGGCTGAAAACCTGAACTGTGGGGACTGGCTTGAAGAAGCAACTGAGGTGCTGCTTTGTGGAATGTGAATGGCTGGTACCCTGAACTGTGGGTAAGTGACAGGAGTGTTGCCTTGCGGAAAAGGAATACCTGAAACTTTGAACTGTGAAGACTGGCTCACAGGAGTGACTGAGGTGCTGCCTTGTGGAATAGGAATGGCTGAAAACCTGAACTGCGGGGACTGGCTTGAAGGAGGAACCGAGGTGCTGCCTTGTGTAATATGAATGGCTGGCACCCTGAATAGTGGGGTAGTTGCAGAGGTGTTGCCTTGTGGAAAAGGAATACCTGATACATTGAACTGTGAAGACTGGCACAAAGGAGTGACTGAGGTGCTGCGTTGTGGACCATGAATGGCTGAAAGCCTGAACTGTGGGGGCTTGTCTACAGTAGTGACAGAGGTTTTATCCTGAGGAACTGGAAGGGCTGAAAGCCTGAACTGTGGGGACTGGCTTCTAGGAGCATTGGAGATGCTGCTTTTTGGCATATGAATGGCTAAAAACCTGGACTGTGGACCACTTTGTAGCGAGAGTTCATTCAAAGACCGAGATATTGCACAAGGCGTGACAGAATTTAAAGATCTGTGATCCCCCTGAAAGAAGCCTCTGTAGAAAGCATACAAGTATTGCCAGGGAGTGAAGGTACAGAACTGCATTCAGTTTTGCAGCTGTGTGCACTGGGCACTGTCGTGGGACAACCGATAACAGGACAAGTAGATGGTTGGGGATTTAGTAACTGGACAATGCTGGATGAAAAAGATTTTGATGGAGTCTGTAAAATTGTAGCAGTGAATGTGCTTGATAATCCAGGTGTTTCAGCTTGTCCAGATGTTAGTTTCATCAACACACGTTCTTGAGCTGAGTGGGAATGGTCTTCCAATTTATTAGACAGAGCCTTTGTGGGCATTCCCAGAGATTCCTTGGTAGAACACGGAACCACAGGCTGCAGAACAGTTATGGTGCGACTTGTTGAACTGCCATGCAATCGTTCCAATATTTCTAGACAACTTTGCTCCTGTTGGCTGCTGGGTGGCAGGACAGCACAGCCAACATCTTGGGCATTCCCACTGGATATGTCAAGGTGGCTGGGTGCAGCTTCTGCCTTGGATATGTGCAAGGGTTCTGGTAAGGTGGCTGGTTGGATACTGTTGGAAAGTGTTCTTTCAGGATAAGCCTTGCTGGCAGACATGAGCCTGGGCATCTGATGTTGCTGAAGGTTGTTTGCGGGGCAGAGATAGTGCTTTAGCAGCAGACCATCCTTTAAAACAGACTTTGCACTATTAATACACAGAGACACTAAGGGACGAGGTTGAGCTGCATCTTCTAATGACTTGATTGTTTTAGGGTCTTGTGCATTTGGGAGTAGTGTGTCAGTAGATTTGGTGGTCAGCACAGATGGCAGGGGGAAGTCACTGACAGACACTTTCAAGGGGACAGCATAAGTATGTGGACGCCTTGGAGATCCAAGCTGGGTTTGCTGGTTGCAGGTTGGCCTGTTGGCATAACAAGAGGAGTTCTGGGAGCCCGTGTTGTGAAGGAAGGGAGGTACAAACACAAAGCTGGCCTCGGAGCTCTTGATAGGAGCTTGTGTCAATGCTGATGGCTGCTGTACTACCCCTGAATAGATAACGGTATTGGAAGATGGTGGAGCAGAAGCTGATTGCGGTTTCGGTGAGTTTCTTAGCACCATCAGGGCCTCCGCTGCCTCTTTGTGAAGTTGCTCTTCAGGCACAGGAGAGAAAAAGAGTCGTCTTTGAGTACACGGCATCTGAAGACCTCGAACTGGAGTCTAGACAAAGGAGAAGAAAAGATAGTCAGGCAGGCAAAGTGCAGCAGTTGTGATCGCAAACAAAAGTTGTTTACCATAACTCTAAAGCTTCAAGAATAGCTTTTCCATACGGTATCACGTTTTGGTTTTATTGTTAAAGGCTGCAGAACCCTGATGGAAGCAGAACATTTCAGGCCAGTGGTGCTGGTGCAGAGCAATGACGCAGTGTCATCCACACACCCAAAAGGAAAAATGACTCACCATAGTAATGTTGTTTCTTCTCATGGAGTCTTGCCGTATTCTGACTATATGCAGTTTGCCCCAGCACTTGAACTGCTCCAGAGAGGAAGAGTTAACTCTATGCCAATTCACAGAACGTTGAGCTTGAGCTCGGTTTTCAAACCTCTGTCTCTGGTACATTCTAATGTAACTGTCAGATTCTTAAGAGCACTATACTAACTAACTAATACCTATAGAAATTGTTTTGAAATTTTAACCATAGGCAATAAAAAACTTGGGTCCAGAAAGACTGAAGTCGAGAACCCAAGAAGAACCTTATACAGATAGTGATAATAACAAAAACAATAACAATAAATCAGAAATACCCAACCTGGCCAGGAAGGGTAAGAAGGTGCCCCTCTGGGGTGCAACACTGTACCTGCCAACCCACATCCCAAAAACTAGGTTCTGAGAGGGGAGGCAGGGAGGGAGGTCAGAATACAAGAATCCTTTAGAAGAAACAAGATTACCATGGTGAGTAATTTTTTCTTCAAACAACATGAAGTCTTGCTGTATTCTGACTATATGCAGACTACCAAGCAGATCCTCCTGGAGGAGGGGATACAGAACCTAATTTGGGAACAAGCTCTGCAGTACTGCTGTGCCAAACCTAGCATCACTTCTAGACTGGGTATCCAATGAATAATGCTTGGTGAATGTATGAACTGTTTTCCAGGTGGCTGCTTTACAGATTTCTGACAGAGGAATATCCCTAGCAGCTGCCAAGGAGGCAGCCGTACCCCTGGTCGAGTGTGCCCTCAGGCCTGAGGGAGGCTCTTTTCCCAGTTTTGTGTAACAACACGGAATACAAGAAACAATCCACCTGGCAATAGATCTTTTCGTGGCAGGTTTACCTGGAGAAACAACTGGGTAGACTCCTTCCTGTGGCCCTTAGTATGCTCTATATAATAGCTAAGTGCCCTTTTCACATCCAGACTGTGCAATTTTCTCTCACCTGAAGAAGAATGGTCAGTAAAAAACACAGGGAAGTCACAGACTGGTTAAGATGAAAATTCAAAACCACCTTAGGAAGGAAGTTTCTACTTGTTCTAAGGACCACCTTATCCTTGTAAAAGGAAATAAAGTCAGGTTCCACTGACAAAGCCTGCAATTCACTGATCCTCCAGGCAGAAGTAATGGTTACCAGGAAAACAGTCTTCCAAGTCAAGTACTTTAGCTCAGCTAAAGATAAGGGTTCGAAAGGGGGCTGCATAAGCTGTGCAGTACAGATATTCAGGTTTCAAGCAGGAGTAGGCTCCCTAAAGGGAGGGTTGATATGAACCAGACCCTTGAAGAACTTACTAAACACAGGATGAGAAGCCAGGGAAGGAACCTTCCCTGCTGAAAGAAAAGCAGACACAGCTGCTAAATGAACTTTAAGAGTGGCAGGCCTGAGGGCTAAACTATTCAGATGAACCAAATAATCTAAGGCTGTAGCAATGCCAGCCATATCTGGTTGAATATTTCTCGGGGAACACCAAATAGTAAATCTTTTCCATTTGGAGTTGTAAGTCTTTCTAGTGGAAGGCTTCCTGGAAACTTTGAGAATATCCAGAACACCTTGAAAAAGGTATAAGCCTGCCTATTCTAACTCTTCAAGAGCCAAGCTTTGAGTCTGAGAGATGGTAGCTTGGGGTACCAAATCCTCCCCTGAGAGGAGGACAGGGGGTCGTGCCTCCTGGGCAGAAACAGAGGTAGCGTTACTGAAAGAGACAACAGTAGTGGATACCAAGGTTGTCTGGCCCAGTCCGGGGCCACCAGAATCACTGTGCAGGGCTAAGACCTGATTTTGATCAGTACTCTGAAGATCAGAGGAAAGGGAGGAAAGGCATAAAGGAACCTGCTTGTTCAATTTAACAGGAAAGCATCTAGGGGAACAGATCCCAGGACTGGAGGTCTGCAACAGAACAGAGGAAGTTGGTGACTGTCCAGGGCTGCAAAGAGATCTATCTCTGGAATGCCCCACCTCTTGAAAATTATCTGAAGGACATGCTGATTCAGGGCCCATTCGTGGTGACCCTGTGAAATCCTGCTGAGGGCGTCTACCAGCACATTGTCCTTCCCTTGATGATGCACTGCTACCAAGGAACTCTGAAGGGAGTAAGCCAACAACCATATCTTCATGGCTTCTGTGCACAAGGCCGTGGACCGAGTGCCCCCTTGCTTGTTTATGTACCACGTGGTGGTGGTGTTGTCTGTCCTGACTTGCACCATTTTCCCCTGAACTGACTCTGAAAAAGCCTGAAGAGCTAGGAACACAGTTCTGAGCTCCAGAAGACTGATATGAAGAAGAGACTCCTGTTGAGACCAAGTGCCCTATGCAGTGAGGTCTCCCAGATGGGCTCCCCAACCCAGGAGGGAAGCATCTGTGGTGAGAACAACTGAGGGTGTCCGATACAGAAATGGGACACCCTGCCTGAGATTGTCCTCCTCCAGCCACCACTGGAGAGCCTGGACAAGGGTCCAGGACACTGGAACTAGTCTGGTGAAAGAATCCTTCCTCTGAGACCAGAAGGACCTGAGATGGAACTGAATGTCTCTCATCTGGAATCTGGCTCCTTGTACCACTGCAGTTGAAGCTGCCATGTGGCATAGAAGCTGGAAACAATGTCTGGCCAAACGAGAAACCAAAGCTTTGAAAGAAGACGCCAGATCTGTAAGGGTCTTTACCCTTGAGGGAGGTAGAAAGGCTCTTGCCTGAAGGGCGTCCAGCTCTACCCCTATAAAGGTGAGAAGCTGAACAGGTTCCAGAACTGATTTGGCTAGATTGAGAAGAAATCCGAGAGAACCCAGAAGCCTCTGGGTAACAGCCAGAGCGGACCTGACTTGGTCTGATGGTTGGCCTACAATGAGCCAGTCATCTAGGTAAGGAAACACTGAAATGCCCTGCCTTCTGAGGAAGGCTACCACAACTGCCAGACATTTTGTAAACACCCTTGGTGCAGATGACAGGCCAAAGGGCATTGCTCTGAACTGGTAGTGCACTGAAGGCAACTCGAACCTGAGGTACCTTCTGTGGCAGCACCTGATGGGGATGTGGAAATATGCATCCTTGAGGTCTAGGGAGGCTAGCCAGTCTCCTGGCCTCAGAGAGGGAAGAATAATTCCCAGAGTCGCCATTTTGAACTTTTTTTGTGATATGTTTGTTCAGATATCTTAGGTCTAGGATGGGTTGTCACTCCCTTTTTGGGGTAAGGAAGTATCCTGAATACAATCCCTTTCCTCTGTGAGGTAGAGGTGCCTGCTCCACAGCCCTTAGGAGCAGCAACTGAGAAACATCTGCCTCTAGAGCAGCTGTTTCCATTGGGGAGGCAGGTTTGAAAGACCTTGCTCTGATTTTGGGAAATCTTTTGAAACTGAGAGCAAGTCCCTGGCTTACTACTTCCAGAACCCACTTGTCTGAAGCGACAAGACTTCCAAGCCTGGAAAAAATAAGCTAGCCTGCCCCCCACTGGAACTGAGGAGGCAACCCAGTCTAACATATCAGGGTGTCTGATTGGCGGGGGACCTAGGCTGAGAAGAGGATGCAGCCCTGCTCATCCCACTTCTGCCTCTCCCTCTAAAAAAACTCTCTGCTGAAAAGAAGAGGAAGCTTTTGCTTGGTAAAAAGGCCTCTCAAAACGCCTGCTCCTGCCAGCCCTAGACTGCTGCTTTTGAGGAGTGGCCTGCTTCTCCTTGGCCACTGCACTCCTGTAGGTGGTCCTGTATTCGTCCATCTTCTTCATGTATGTCTCTGTTTGCTCCCCAGAGAATTATCTGTGACAGGAAAATCTATGGCCTTGGCCTGGGTATCCTGTGAGAGGCTAGTACATCTCAGCCAGTCAAACCTCCACAAGGAGACAGATGTAGCCATGACCCTTGATGCCACATCTGGAGTCCACAGCAGCACAGAATTGTACCTTGGATGCCTCTATGTTATCCGCAGCCACCTGCTCCAGCTCCTTGGCTAGCTGGGGAGAGGCACTTTTTAGCTAGCTCCAGAACTGTATCCCACCTAGATTTCTGGTATCTAGCAGCATAAGCCATACAACAGGCTTGTCTGAGTCCCAAGGAAGATGCCAAGTATGGTTTCTTTGCCATGGCATCCACCTTCCTGGAATCCTTATCTGGAGGGTGTGATGCCAAGGGTATGTTAGCCTTGTCACAGGTTGCAACTTGCACTACCAGTCTTCACAGTTAGGCGGAGTAAAGAATCTGACAGTGACATTAGAATGTACCAGGGACAGAGGTTTGAAAACCAAGCTCAAGCTCAATGTTCTATGCATTAGCATAGAGTTAACTCTTCCTCTCCGGAGCAGTTCAAGTGCTGGAGCAAAATGCATATAGTCAGAACACAGCAAGACTTCATGTTGTTTGAAGGTATATAGCAGCATCAGCCCCAGCTGCCTCTACCTTTTTTTACCAAGGAGGAAGCGCTATGCTACCTATCCCAAAACTAGTAATGAAAAACACTAGGGTATACAATACCACATGGGTCACTATTAAGAAGGGACAACAATATCAAGTGTCTTCCCAGCCCAGACCCACCCAAGAGGAGGTGGAAGACAACATATTTGGAACTGACTGGAATCCAGAGGATGGAGGGCTGATGAGTGGTACTCTATGGAGAACATATTCTTGAGGATCTTGAGTTAAGAATCAGTCTTGTCCATAGAGTCCTGCTACTTCGCCTCAACTAACAAACAGTCAGGAAAAATCCCCAAGAATAGGGAGGTTGGAGACCTAGGACACAAGACAGAACTGGCTTGCAAAGCAGCCAATCCGACACCTGCATATTTCTTGAAGTTAATTGCCAAATGGTACAGTTCAGTGACAGTGTGAACACTGTTCCAGGTAGCAGCACTAGACATCTCTGAAACACGGACCCAACAGAACAAAACCACCAAGGTAGTCATTGCTTGGGTGAAATGAGCTCTGACAAAGCCCACCAACCGCTGCCCCACTAGCATGTAGTAGTGATGAATGCAACTGAGAATCAAATTTTCCAAACACTGTTTGGAAACAATACTTCTGACTTGGACAAAGGAGACAGCAGTTGAGAATCTTGCCTTAAGTCTTTAGTTCTAAACCAAGGACATTGTGAGGCATGTGTCACCAGTGCACTGAATGAGGCAGACAGTCTCAAATAATACACAAACCAAAGCAGTTGTCAGAGCATACACAGAAAATGCCTAAACGAATGTACAGCTGCCAAACTGTAAGATGCATAACAAATTTTTAATTTAGGCCCATTTTACACAAACAGTTGTACTGTAAAAGTTAAATTGGCTACAATTAATTAAGTTTATAGTAGATGCATACAGCAATCTCAGTAGAAATAAAATGCAGAGTGCAAAATGACAAGTTAAGCAGTGGATAACAGGTACCTGTTACAAGTTCACGTAACCTGTATGGCCACAGACACCCTGATGCTTTGCAATATCCAGAGCTTTTTATTGGGGGGCCTGATGAAGCTCTGTAAGGCAAGGCACTAGAGGCCAAGTTTGTGGTTCACTCACCCTCCCAATCACCTCCTTCACCCCAGAGTCCCTCTTTACTGTGTACACCTCACCCATAGCTGTGAGTTCCTTCTTTGATGGAAACTGGCAAGAGGAAACATAGACTTAAAGTTAGTCATAGCATCATTGCTATGCTGTCTACACCATTTGAAAGTTCTGCATCAGGGCTTTTATGTCCTTCAGAGTGGCTGCCATCTGGAACTAAAAGGAGACCTAGTGTCAATCTGTGTCACCTGGATATCCAAACTGTTATCAAAGCTGCCACTCCACAAGAGCTTGCTGTTGTAGTTGGATACATTTTGCTTTGAGTGCTATTGCTTTTTCTGCTATATGGTATAGTTCAGTTCCTGCACGAAAAGAAGTAATTTACTTTATACTTTACCGTAATTTTCCTTTCTGTTGGCTCCAACATTGTCAATGGGAAGTCATAACTACTGGGTATAGTGCACCCCCCACTAGAGGAAATGGCACAGCCCAAGCTTTAGAATGCTGGGCACACGAGGATTCCGAGCAGCAACACTCTCCAGTCACTACTGTGCCTCGAAATAAAAACTTAACTGCCATTGTCTATTTGATAAGAGAAAACCCAATTAGCTAATTACATGTATATACTTTTTTCCCCTTCTAAATGGTATACAGGAAAAACAGATTATTCACCTGTAACAGTAGTTCTAGGAGAGGTATGTGATGTTCAAATTGTTCATCCACACTAACTGGCAGCATCCTTTCCCTTTAAGATGTGCCAGAAAGTCTTCAAGCTGGCTCCTCCCACCCACCCGGGTGGTAACTCCCTCGGCTCTTTCCCATGACGCCAGATCTTGCTTGCTGGAAGCAGAGTGTGTGCGCCGGGTTGGGGAGGTCGGGGGGGGGGGGGTCCGTGTGGATGAACCTCATATACCACCCCTAGAACTACTGTTACAGGTGAGTAACCTGCTTTTCAAGGGACATGGATCTGATGTTCTATCCACACTAAAGTACAGTTACGTAAAAACTTACCGTAATAGTAGATCTTCGAGAACAGCTCTTGCAGCAGGTTACACCATTAGGACTGAAGCCAGCAGGCGCCAGGACCCCACGGAAATTTTCTAGCTAGCAGTATACAGCGGGGATCGCTCCCGATGTCAGGCATCATACAAAAGGGGGCAGTCCCCCAGAATCCCCAGTTCTTTTCCCGCTGTCGACTCGCCAGCATCGACCTCACGGACCTTCTCAGCGAACGACGACTATATCAGAAAACTTTTTCGACTACTAAATGTCGGCATCCCCGACTCCATCCCCAGAAGCACACCCTTCCAAGTGTGCCTGCGGAAAGTGGATCCCTTTAAAGGATCTTCATTCATCCTGTTTGCGGTGCCTAGGCCCGGAGCACAACACTAAGACCTGCTCCATTTGCCAGAGTTTCAACAGCCACACCAGGATCCGCCGCCAGAAGGCTCTTCAAGGGTTCCTTGTGGAAGAAAAATTAAAATCTATGGAGAAAAACCCTGCCTCCAGAGGTGAGTCCTCATCTAAATCCCACAAGCACCGGAACGAATGCCGGGTCCAGATCCCCAAACTGGGCTTCGGGCTTGCGCACCAGCTCCAGCTCTGCACGCTCGGATTGCTCTCTCTTTAGAGCTCGCTCTCAGCCTCTGCCAGTGAAAGTTTCTTCGGGCAGTCCCCCAGAATCCCCAGTTCTCCCGCTGGAGACTCCCGGCCATTAGATGATATCAGAAGTGGAGAGTGAGGATCCATCTTCAAAGAAGGTATGTAACAGGGAGGTGTTAAAAAACACCAAATCCTAGGTGGAGATCAATGAAACAACTCTACCTCCAGAGGGGATGGTGGGAGGGAAACTACCTGCTGCAAGAGCTACCCTCAAAGGTCTACTGTTACGGTAAGTTCTTATGTAACTGTACTATCTTACTTCGAGAAACAGCTCTTGTAGCAGGTTACACCATTAGGACTGATTCCCAAGCAATACTGGAAATCCCTCACATGTGGGAGTAGGCTAGGTAGAGATCACAAGTTGGACTGAAGCCTAGGATAGGAGTCCCTGAAGGACTGCTAGGCCAAAACCAGCTCTTCGCCGTGATGCAATGTCCAGGCTATAATGCCTGATAAAGGTGTGCATGGTGCTCCAAGTAGCTGCTGCGCAGATTGCTGAAGTGGACACGTTCTTCATAGCCATAAAGGAGGTAGCCACCCCCCTTGTGGAATGTCCCTTAACCGAGCCCGGTAGGGGTTTGTTACGCTTCTGGTAACAGAACGTGATACAATGGATGAGCCACCTGGACAGCGATTGTTTGGAAACCGGAGCCCCCAGCATCCTATGGGTAAAGGAGACAAAAAGCTGATCAGATTTACGGTGGTGCCTGGTTCTGGACAGGTAGTATCTTAGACACCTATGCACATCTAGAGTGTGCAGCAGGGCCTCTCCTCTATTAAGAGTATTTAGGAAAATACACTGGTAGGTCGATGTCCTGATTGAGAGTGAGGGCTGAGACCACCTTAGGTAGAAACTTTGGATTTGTCCTTAGGGACACCCTGTCCTGGTGAAAAATCAAATAAGGTTCTTTGCACATAAATGCATGCAGCTCAGAAATCCTTCTGGCGAAGTAACAGCAATTAAAACTAACGTCTTCCATGATAGGAGACGTAGCTCGCAATCCACGGCTGGTTCAAAAGGTGGCAGCATAAGATGCTCCAGGACGAAGATTAAATCCCATGGAGGAATGGGATCCTTAATCGGAGGGCTAAGGTGTAGGACACTTCTCAGGAATGCTTGTGCGGTGTCCAACTGAGTTATGGACCGTATGCCTATAGGAGTATGATAGGCCAAGATGGTGCAAATGTGTACTTTAATTGAGGAGTAGGCCAAGCCTGCCTGAAAAAGAGACAGGAGGTAGTCTAGAACAGAACCTTCCGGACAATCTATTGGGGAAAATCCTTGTGCCTGAGCCCAGAGGCAAAATCTGCGCCATTTCATGGTGTATGTGGCGTGAGTTGCCGGTTTTCTAGCAGTCGCTAGAACGTCTGCTACCCCTTGCGAGACCCCGTAGCGCATGATTGCTATGTCCCTAGAAGCCAAGCATGCAGGTTCAGAGAGCAAAGGTCCGGATGGACCAAGGATCCTGCTTCCTGGGACAGTAAATGAGAGCTGATTGGCAGAGGCATCAGAGGTTCCTGGGACAGTTGATGCAGCAAAGGGAACCAGATCTGCTTGGGCCAAAAGGGTGCTATCAAGATCAGCGTTGCCTACTCTCTGCGGAGTTTCAGAAGAACCCTCTGGATCAATGGGAAGGGAGGAAAGTCGTAGAGAAATCTGCCCATCCAAGAGAGAGACAACGCATCTTGCCAGAAAACACCAGGCCCTGGATCTAGGGAGCAAAAATTGGGCAGTTTTGCATTGGATGGGGACGCAAAAAGGTCTAACTCTGGTGTCCCCCATCTGCAGAACAGGTCCTCTATGACTTCCCGGAGTAGCTCCCATTCATGGACGCCGGCCTGAGATCGGCTCAGACTGTCTGCGATGACACTGTCCACTCCTGGATAGTGTACTGCGATAAGGTTTGCGCCGTGACGCAGTACCCACTCCCACACCCTTATGGCTTCTCTGCAAAGAGGGTAGGAATGAGTGCCTCCTTGTTTGTTGAGGTAATACATCACCGCAGTATTGTCTGTTTGGAGCAGAAGAGTACCTGGTGGTATCTCTGATTGGAACGCCTGCAAGGCGTAGAGGACCGCTCTCATCTCCAGAATGTTGATATGAAGATGAGCTTCCTGGGTCATCCATAAGCCTTGAAACCTGACACCGTTGAGGTGTGCTCCCCAGCCGGACTCCGATGCATCCGTGGAGATAGTCACAACCGGAGGCGGCGCAACAAAGGGGACCTCTGATGAAAGGTGCTTTTGGCACGAGCCACCATTGCCAATCCCGGATGACAGCATTCGTGATCCTGATTGGATGCTGCAGATGGTCTTGCTTCTGATCCCACTGAACCCGTAACATCCACTGTGTCACCCGCATGTGGAGACGGGCTAAAGGGACCATCGCAATGGCTGCAGCCATGTGTCCAAGCAGGCAAAGGACCAATCTCGCCGGGACAGTCTTCTTTGCCATAATATCAATTATAAGGGATTTGATGTGTTCCACTCTGTCTGGGGGCAAGAAAGCTTTTCCCCTGAACGGTGTCCAGGACTGCGCCTATGAATTGCAGTCGCTGAGACGGCACCAGGAACGACTTCTCTTGAATGATGGTAGTGCCCAAGGTCCCGAAAAGGGATCGGGTACAATGGATCGCTGACATCAGGGCCTCGCGAGAGGGGGCCATGCGGAGCTAGTCATCCAGGTAAGGGAACACGTAGTGGCCTTGTCTCCTGAGAGCCGCTGCTACGACTGCCATGCACTTCGTGAAAACCCGAGGTGCTGAGGACAGCCCAAAAGGGAGGGTTCGGAACTGGTAGTGACAACCTAGGAACTCGGAGCGCAGGAACTGTCTGTGTGCCCGAGCTACTGGAATATGCAAGTAGGCATCCTGCTTGAGCATGGGAATTAGCCCTGGGAGAGTCACCATGCAGAAGCACTTGTAAAGCACCGAAGTGTTGAGGTCGCTGAAGTTCAAAATGGGACAGAAGTCCCCTGTTTTTTTGGGAACCAGAAAGAAGTGGGAATAATAACCTGCAGCTCTCTGGTTCCTTGAAACATGCTCTATGGCCTCTTTCTGCAGAAGTGCTAGAACCTCCTGTTGAATGAGTAGAGCGTGCTGTCCCGAATAACGGGAAAGCAGAGGAGGTCTTGAGCGTGGGTGATCAAGAAATTCAATAAAGTGGCCTTTCTCGATCAGCTGAAGAACCCACTGGTTGGCAGTTATCGCCTGCCACCCTGAGAGATGGCGAGAAATGCGACCCCCGACCATTTCTTCTCGTTGATCCAGAGGAGGGGCGGGGTCCAGGAAGAAGACATGCTGTGGCGGCGTTGCCACTCGCAGGCTGGGCCGGTTTGGTGTATTTATGGCCTTGGCCTGGGGATGGTTTAGGCTGGGCCTTACGCTGGAAGTTGCCCCTTTGCTGCTGGCTGGAACATGACTGATGTCGCTGTCGGCTGCAGTAGCGATTCTGGTACCTCCGAAAGGAACCAGTCTTGGGTCTGTACATGGCCTGTACAGTCCTCACCGCCTTCCCAGTGTCCTGTAGCTTGGTGATCACCTTCTCGGAGTCCTCACCAAACAGGACCTTTCCGTTGTATGGAATGTCCAGTAAATTTTTCTGGACGTCCGGGGTAAATCCGGACACACAGAGCCAAGAGTGTCTCGGGAGACAGACGCCCGAGGCTGCACCCCTGGCCGCCGAGTCGTAGGCAGCTCGCAAGACTTGGGTCCCCACGTCTGAACCTGTCTAGAGAAGATTAAGGAGCTCCTCCTTTTGCTCGCCATCTGGAAGGGCTTTTACCAAGTCCTGGTCCTGATCCCATAGGGCATTCTGGAACTGAACCATGTGTGTAAGATAGTTCAGCGACCAGATGGAGCATGTTGCAGCTGCATACATGCGCTGCCTCAGCTAATCCAATTGCTTGGATTCCTGGACCAGAGGCTGGGTCCTCAAATGCTGCGGCCTCCGAGACCGGTCATGTGAGGCCGTGATGACTAGTGAGTCGGCTAGGGGTTGTTGCGCCAAATACGGAACCTCTACCGGGGCCCTATGCAGACGATCAGCCTTCCTCGGCACCGCGGGTGTGGAGTGTGGACGTTTCTACGCTGCCTTGGTGACGTCGGCAAGGGTATCCACCAAGGGTGGCACCACCACAGGCTTGGGGTCTTTCTGCCGAAGATAACGTGCTAGGCGCTGTCGTTCGGGGTCTAGCTCTTCCATTTCCCATCCCATGTTCTCCTGGATGTGCCTCATAATTTCCGCAAAAGATGGATCATCTGGAGGTGACCTAGGAAGGTCTCGTAGGTCTGGCAATGGGATACTCATCAGAGAAGGAGACCAGGAAGAATCTGAAGAGTCCGGCCTGGAGTCGTCCCCTCGCGGAGTGGGCCATCTTCCTCTGGGCCTTTTTGGGCTTGGGGACCCTGAGGGAGATCTCGAAGGTGTCCTTCTCCCATCACCAGGTCTGCCCCTTTGGAGGTGGAGAGGGCTCCTTAGGGGTCAGGGATCTGCCTGGTGGACCCTGGGATGGAGGAAGAGGAGAAATCTTCACTGGGATCATGTCCTTCTTGATAGTGTCCCACCAAAAAGTGAAGAGATCCTTGACCTCTTGAATGTTAATACTGGATGACGGGCCTGGCGTCGGGGTTGGCCAGTCGCCGGCATCAGGTCCGAGGGCGTCGTCGGGTCAGGCGAAGGCTCCCGCGGAAACCCGGTGTCCTCGGTGTCAGCCGCCTGGTCTTCGGTCACCGTGAGGTTCTCCTCTGAAGAGCCCCAATGGTCGGGGGAGGGAAGGGCAGTCATCAGCTCCAAAGGTCTTTTGACCGATGTCGGGTCCTTTAGGGACGTCTGGTCTTTATGGTGTTTGGCCGGTAATGGGTCGGCTGCCCGTTTAGGGTCCGGCATCCGCTTGATGGACGTCAGGTCCTTGGTCTTCCTTGGGGGAGGATCAGACCTCCTGGGAGGCTGAAAGATGGATCTGGAGTCGGGCTCCCAGCATCAGTCCGAAGATGTCTTTGAGGAAGACTTGGATTGGTGGTGGTCGGAAAAGTTATCCGAGGCCCGGGAGGTAGCTGAAGAAGGATCTGAAGGTCTGGAGGTCTTCAGCGAGTGGAGGGAGGCCGAACAACCGCCCGAAGAAACTTTCACTGGCAGCAGCTGACAGCGAGCTCTAAAGGGACAGCGGTCCGAGTGCGCAGAGCTGGAGCTGGTACGCGAGCCTGAGACCCGGTTCGGGGATCTGGATCTGGCCTTCTCCCGGCGTTTGTCCCGGTGCTTGTGGGACTTAGAAGAGGACTCACCTCTGGAGGCAGGGTTTTTCTCCACAGATTTTAATTTTTCTTCCAAAAGGAACCCTTGAAGAGCCTTCTGGCTGCGGATCCTGGTGCAGCTGTTGAAACTCTGGCAAATGGAGCAGGTCTTAGTGTTGTGCTCTGGGGCTAGGCACCGCAAACAGGATGAATGAAGATCCTTAAAAGGGATCTGCTTTCCGTAGGCACACTTGGAGGGGTGTCCTTCTGGGGAAGGAGTTGGGGATGCCGACATTTAGTAGTTGAAAAAGTTTTCTGATATAGTCGTCGTTCGCTGAGACGGTCCGTGAGGCTGATACTGGCGAATCGAAGGCGGGAAAAGAACTAGGGATTCTGGGGGACCACTCCCTTTTGTATGATGCCTGACATCGGGGCGGGAAGGACATTGGGGCGATCCTCGCTGGATACCGCTAGCTACAAAATTTCGAGGGTCCCCAGCCTACTGGCTTCAGTCCTAATGGTAACCTGCTGCAAGAGCTGTTTCTCAATGAAAGATCTGGCAGACTCTAGCAGGTCTCTGGGAGGAGGGAGGCAAGGCGCACACCCCCTATTTAGGAAACAGAGATTGGAGAACTGAGGCTCCAAAACCAGCATTCCTGTATGACTCAAGGTCAAAGTGGTAATGGGAAATGAAGGTGTGTGCTGACTTCCAGGTAGCAGCCCTGCAGATAGTCCTTTGGGAGGCTCCCTACCCAACCTATAGCAGAGATCAATGCAGGATGTGATCCACCTGTCAATTGTCCACTTGGCTGCAGATCTGCCAGGTGCAACTTCAGCGTAGGTGATAAACAGCCGGTGAACCTCTCCCCAAACTCCAACTGTGCACTCTTTGTAATGAGCGAGCGCTCGCCTCAGGTCCAAGTATGGAGCCTGTGTTCGGTCTCCCAGGTGTGACTGGTGAAATACACTGGGAGATTAATCACCTGGTTAAGGTGAAACTCCGACATAACCTTCAGGAAGAATTTCGGGTTGAGGCGCAGGACAACCTTGTCCCTGTAGAAGACCAGGTAAGGAGACTCCACCAAATGTGCCTGGAGCTCCCCAGCCCCTCTGGCTGATGTGACAGCCACCAAGAAGCTAGTCTTCCATGACAGGTGAAACATATCACACCTGTGCATCGGTTCAAAAGGCTTGCCCATGAGCTTTGCCAAAACCAGCAACAAGTCCCACAGTGGTGGTGGTTCACACACTGGAGGGGAAATGTGGTCAAGGCCCTTGAAGAAACGCCAGACCACCTTCTTCTGCACAACCAACTGCTGACTGGCCCACACCCAGTAAGCAGAGATAGCTGCCGGGTGCACCTTAAGGATCGTCAACCGAAGGCCCGACTGAGAAAAGAACCAAAGGTAATCAAGGATGCTAGCCACTGGACAGGACAAAGGGTGTAACCCTTTGCCTGAAACCAAATGGAGAATCTCTTCCATTTGAAGGCATAGCACTTCCTGATTGACTTCTTCCGAGATGCCTGCACAACAGTGAAGATATCTTTGAAGAGACACAGGGCATGGAACTCTAGCCCGCTCAGGTATCAGGCCGTCAGGTGCAGGAATTGAAGGCCCGGGTGGAGTACCTTCCCCTGATTAATCAAAAGCAGGTCCGGGCGCAGGGGGAAGATGCCTCGGGAGCCTGCTGCTGAGGCTGAGGAGATCGGTGTACCACAACTGGCATGGCCAGTCCGGAGCCACCAGGATCACCTGTGCCTTGTCCCTCCTGGTCTTGAGAAGCACCTTGTGGATCAAGGGAAGTGGAGGAAAGACATAAAAGAGGCCCGGGGTTCAGAGTCTCGAGAAGGCATCCCCCTGCAACGTTCCCTGCTGAGGGGGGCAGGCACAAAACAGACACAGCGCTGTGTTCTCCCTGGAGGAAAACAGATCCACCTGAAGGGTGCCCCACTGGGAGAACAGACTGTGAACTACCTCTGCGTGGAAAGACTGCTCGTGAGATGCCTCGCACACCCAGCTGAGGGCGTCCGCCAGCTGACTGGAAGCTCCTGCCACATGAATGGCCAGGAGATCCGCCTCCAGGCTGCGTAAGAGGGTCCAGACACGGACGACTTCCTTTCACAAAGGCAGGGAGTGCGTTCTGGTCGGCTTGTTGAGGTAGTACATGGTTGTGGTGTTGTCCATCAGGACTTGGACCACTTGACCCTGAATGCGTGGAGCAAATGCAGTTGGTGCCAGCGGAACTGCTCAGAGCTCCAACAGGCTGATGTGGCATCGGGACTCTTCGAGGGTCCAGAGGCCGTGGACTCTGTGTTCCCCCAGGTGGGCACCCCAGCCCGTGATAGAGGCATCGTTTGTCAGGATGACCGTCGGCTCTGGGCGGACAAACGAGACCCCTTCCTGCAGATGTGTGGGGACCAGCCACCACTGGAGGGCGTTCTATATCCGATGGGTCACCATGACCAGCTGGTCGAAGTGCCCCTTGGCTGAGACCACAGACTGCCTAGCCTCCACTACAGGGAGGGCATTCTCCAGCGGGCCCAACATACCACACTGGTACAGGCCGCCATGATGCCCAGCAGGTGCAGAAAATCCTGGGTAGGGCGCAGTTGCCCAACCCAAAATGATCAGGCAAGGAAGGAGAGAGCCTCCGCCCTGTCCGCCGGAAGCCAAGCTCTGGCTCTGCAAGAGTCAAGCTCCACCCCGATGAAGTTGATCACCTGCAATGGCATGAGTTCTGGCTTGGCTTTGTTGACCAGGGGGCCAAGTGCGATGCAGGTCTGGAGGGCCAGGTCCCTGGACCGCTCCACCTTCTGCCTGGAGGGACCTGCTATCAGCCAGTTGTCCAGGTAGGGATAAACCCAGACCCCTCGGCACCTCAGATAAGCTGCCACCACTGTGATGCACTTGGTGAAGACCCTGGGGCCAAGGACAGGCCGAAGGGCATAGCCTGGAACTCGTAGGGGGTTCCCTCGGCTCGAAAGCAGATGAACCTTCAGTGAGACAAACAGACCGGGACATCAAAGAACGTGTCCTGAAGAGCCAGGGAGCAAAACCATATGTTTTGCTCTAGAGATGATATGATTTGAGACAGAGTTATCATCCTGAAAGTGCGTGACCTGAGGAACTTGTTCAATTCGTGCAAATGTACAAATGGGGTGCCAGATCCCATCCACTTCGGCACCAGGAAGTACCTGAAGACAAACCCTGGGTGTTCTGGATGACCCACAACAGGAAACAAGACCTCCTTGCAGAGGAGCTGGGCTATGTTGTCTCTGAGAGCTGACAGCATGTCTGCAGAAGCCAAGTCCTCCCGTAGGGTGTGGTCTCGGCAAGGAGGGTTCTGCTCGAACTCTAGAAGCAGACCCTCATCCACCACTTCTAGAACCTACCTGATGTGGTGACAACGGACCAGGCAGAAAGGAAGTGGTGAAGCCGGACCCCCATGGGAGGACCCAGGGGAGGCATGATGGGCATGAGGGAGGCACCCTTCCTCCCCTCACTAGGCAGGCTTGGAGAAGGGCCCAGCTGAGGAGCCACCAGAGCCTCTCCCTCCTTGCTTATGGCTAGAAGAGGCCACTGACTTGGGCCAAGGTTACCAAACCGGAGCCTGTTGCTGGGCTGGCTTGGCTGCAGGAGTGGAGATGGACCGAAAGGGCATCCGTTTCTGATGCTGCTTGGAGCCCTTGGAGTCCTTCTGGGCAGATGTCACTGAGTCCAAGGTGGCACTGGACTTCTTGATGCGTGTGAGGTGACCCTCAATCCCGGGCCTAAACAGGTCAGTTCCCAGGAAAAGGGACATCTGCCAGCCTGTGCTGAGTGTCCGCCGTGAAGGTCGAGATCCTCAGCCAAGCCCTGCAGCGCATGGCCACTGAGGCCACCATGGAGTGGGCACAGGAGTTCCCAATGTCCATGGCAGTCTGGAGCTGTTGCTTGGCCACAGCCTGGCCCTGGTTTCGGATCTGTTTGACCATGGTAGGAAGGTCTGCAGGCAGATGAGGAAGCACCCCATCTAAGGTGCCCAGCAGGGCATGGGAGAAGTGGACCATGAGGAGGGCCGAGCTCAGCTGGCGGAGGCCAAGCGAGGAGGCGGCATAGACCTTTTTAGCCGCGTGGTCCAACTTCTTGGACTCCTTATCAGGCAGCTTGTCAACATCCCCGGTGTTGCCAGAGCGCTGGAACACAGAGTCGGCTACCAACCCCTCGGCTGTGGGCTGCTCTGTGAATCCCGAAAGGGATCCGGTGGGCAATGCATACTTGTGGGCCATCCGGGCAGAAGGCGCAGGACAGGAAGCGGGGGTGCTGCCAAAGCTCCAGGGCAGGGCCAAGAATGGTTTCTGCCACCGAAAAAGCCTCTGTCGAATAGTCTTCTCAGTCTAGGATCTAGGTCAAGGGGTAACAAGCCCGTTTGTGTACAGGCTCCAACTTCATACCCATCCACTCAGATCAAACGGAGGAGGCTCATGAAACAGAATGGACCTTCGTCCGTCAAGAGATCCCCCACGGACTCTACGTCGACCGGAATGGAGTGCAGGGAGGAACCCTTGTACTTCGAAGAGTCATCAAAAAGCAGTCAACTGCTGGAGTCCCTACTGACTCTCTGCGGACAGTCAGGGGTGACAGTGACAGTCAGCTGATGGGGAAGCCTCTTGACCGGCTGAGGACCAACTGTCAGCTGTTTGGGCGGTGGTTCCACCACAATCGGCGTAGAAGCCGGAGTTGGCCAAATCGAGACCATCTTAATCGGTTCCATTGGCTGAGTCGGTGTCAGCCTTCCGGAAGACAGCCAAGTAATGGCCGGCATAGAAACCGAGGTCAGTTTGGTGCCGGTAAACACCAGCTGTTGCCACATCAAGTCCTCGTAGCATCGATACAACTTGCGCTGAAGCCTCTCTCCTCACCCAAGGAGGACAAGGATGGCGGCGCTTCCTATGGTGCCGAGAGCGGGAGCACCGATGACAGCGGGACCGGCTTGACCGACAGGAAGAAGATCAAGACCTCAACCTCGGACACCGGAGGGGGGGGGGGCAGGGACCGGTGGCGGGGCTCGGAGGGAATCAGCAATTGCCGAGGCTTCTCCTGGTTATGATCCGGGACCAGACGCAGCGGGTCAGCAGACTGATCTGTCCCTCCAACAGTCTGCATCAGGACCAGGATCCTTGAAAAGGAAGTATCAGCCTCTTCAGTTCACCTTGAGAAAAATTGCTGCTCTCATTCTCTTGCAGCTTCATTGCACTGCCTGGCTACACCTGCTTTCAAGCATTGTCTCCTGTTTAATTGCACTTACAGTACAACTCTGAAGTCAGCCAACTAAGCTCCTGCTGAGGCTGTTAATATAGTTTTGTTATTAAAATTGCCTCACTACTGAAAATCCTCGGAGTGTTTGTCACCTTGATTTGGGTATTCCTGATTGGCTGGCTTGCCCCCAATTCAGTGCTGTTTAATTGCTATACCATATGTTATGCAGGTTCTCCTATCACTACCACTGCTTATTGACCTACATGCAGGTCCACTCTGCTTACGCAACTGTTGCTCCTTGCTTACGCAAACAAACCATTGTTTCGTGTCTACTACCATTCCCTCGGCTTCAGCCTGGGATTCTGCTGCACTCAATCTGCATTCGACATTGCAAGGTCTCAGCACTCAAAGCTCATTACGATCTGAGCGCGTTGTGCTCATTCAGCTCTCAGTCACTTTCTGGGGCATGCCAGCCATTCTATTCTGGCGTAAGGTTCCTGCAGCCGATGGTCTCGCTCTGCTTTAGTCCACATCTCAAACGTGTCCAACTTGGGGTGGGATCCTTCTCACCTGGCCCACAGCTGGGAATGTCCTCACTCTGGGCTTGGCTTTAGCTGCCTGCTACGCGACAGCAGCTCCTGGTGTAGAATTTAAGACTAGCGGTGAACGGTGGTTACGACGATCTCCTTTGGCTCTAGTGTTCCACTATATAGTGTTTCTCCTAGCGAGGCACCTTCACCGCATTCTCCCTACAACTGCCTTTGGTTCACCTTGTTTGATTTAGGGCAGGTAGACCAGTTGAGTGCCTCAGCAGTTGTCGCTCTCCTCCTGCGCCTTGGATGCATGTATTGTTGCAGAGTTTTCTCGCAGCCTTCCACGGCGTTTCTGCTACAGGGTTTGAGTGAGAGCCTTCCTCCAAATTGGAATATTTTCCACCTCCCTTTAATTGGGTTTTCTAAATTGCAGCTGCAAAGCCATCACTAAATAAACTATCCCAAGCCTGGAGGGAAGGCAACCTAGGCCTTGGATCCCCAGAGATTTCCTCCTCATAGGGTTTTTTTTCTCTCCTCCGTTGCCTCAGATCATGACACTTAGTTAGCTTAGTTGTTTCCCTTAGTTCTTTAGGTAGGTTCCGTTGTTGGATGGAGGTGGAGGATGTCCTGCCATTCCCTCCCTCTCTCCTTAGGGGATCCCCTACTCTCAAAGCAAACCATCAGTATCCTGCTACGCAGCCCTGGGCAGTCATTACGATAACTGAGCATCTCATTGCATTACCACACTGCCTATACTTCTCTACTACTACATTACAGTTACCACTCCTATGTCACGGTTACACGGTAGTGATCTGCGGGAGTGTCCCAGCAATTGCAGGATTTATTGCATTTCGAAGAGGCGAGAGGAACATTGCTTTGTTTTTTTTTTTGCATTTAAGAGCAGTTTCTGGTTTATAAGCTGATGTTGTAGCAGATTAAATTCATTTTGAAGGGCTTTACAGGCTGCTTCAGGTGTGGGGCTACTAGCATAGAGTATGGTATCATCCGCTGATAGGTGTATTTGTGCTTCTTTGATGGGGCATCTACATTGTTAATATAAATGGTGAAGAGCAAGGGACCAAGAATGGAACCTTGCGGTACACCCCCAATAGGGGTTTTGGTGGAGAAACTTCCCCTTCTGCCTTTACTTGTTGAAGTCGTCCTGAGAGGTAGTTGGAGAACCATTTAAGGGATAGGGAATCTAAACCAATGTTCCGGAGGGACGATAGAAGCAGTCTGTGATCAACAGTATTGAACGCCTTGCTTAGGTCCAAGAAAACTGCACAGATAAAGTTTTTTTTTTGTCTAATTCAAGCTGCCAGTCATTTATCACCTTGGCTAGAGCAGAGATTGCACTGTGCTATGCTCTAAAACTGGATTGTAACGGGCTGAGCAATTTTTCTGATTCCAGGTACTCCCGAAGCTGGGAGTTCACTATTTTCTCCAGCATCTTTGACAGGATTGGAAGTAGGGAGATTGGCCTGTAGTTACTGAGGTCACTAGGATCTCCTGACTTAAACAAAAGGATCACAAGTGCATTTTTCCAAATGGGCGGTAGGTCACCCTGGGACAAGGATAGGTTGAAGAGATGAGTAATTGGGACTGCGAGGACACGGTAGCCGACCTTGAAGTACGGGTCAATGAGGCTCTGAGTCCTACAATATTATGTTGAGAATGAAAACGAAAGTCAGGATTCATGATAGAAAATGTTTACTTTTGATGAAAATGTTTTTAAAGTTTTTAAGGCATTTTTTTGCAGTAAAATAGATAACCAGTCACAATTTTAAAAGTTACAGTAACTGTTTTAAATTGTATACGAGGACAATGTCTATAAGGTAGGTTTTTATTTGCATTAAATACAAAGGTAAATGCAATTTTTAAATCTTAAAAAATCTTAGCATGCAGTCACAATTATTTTGAACATCTGTTGCAAAGCAAAAAATAATATTTCTGGTGCAGACTAAAGTAGTTGTGAAAAGAAATAAAAATAAATGCCAGATTTGCCAGCCTTAGGTCCTAAGTCTAAGGTGAAGGTAACACAACTCACCAGACCAATACAAACAGATGTTCTCTTGAGGCCCTAGGAGCTGCAGTGATCTGTGGTTTTCCCTCTGAGACTCCTACCTTGCCTGGGGTTGGTAATTGTTTAAATACTTTTGACAAATCAATGAATAGGAAATTGAATCCCAATAAAACAGCAAATGGAAAATTAAGTCTTAACAAGGTAGTAATATAGAAAACCAAACTATTTTGATTGTTTAGTCTCCAAACTGCTTTTGATACTTAGATGATCAGGTGCTGAAGGGTGTACATGACCTGATGGCATCTACTTAATATAAGGAGGTTGTTTGGATTTGTAAATTTGACTTGACATCACAATATATTGTTGTGCGAGATTTCAGGGGGAAAAAAACTCTTACTGATATAAAATACACTCTCTGATAAATCACACATTAGATGAAGATTTGAACAGCTGGCCACTTTTTGTGGTTAGTTGTTTACCACACAGAAAAAGGTTGTGGTCAGATATTAAGTCTTGATGGGACAGGGCTGACTGTCTTGATCACTCACGCGGTTTAGGCAAACCACAAATGCAACAGGGTTGACCCATCACTGACCTCTTACGGCTAAGCTGACTGGGTAAAAATATACTCTATGTTTATCAGTGGAAAGTTCCTCACAGGTGTTTGAGAAGGCCACGCTCCAGGACTTATGAAGACACAGCCTGTCTGGAAATGTGCAAGTCTACTTTCAGTATTTTACTTCAAAATATACAACAAGTAAAAACTAAGTACATAAGTTTTAAACTTTGCAGAATACAATCTACCAGATCCTAAACTGTTACGCAGTTAATCGAACACACTAAAATCCATTAGTAATTATTGTCAATCAATACAAATTTGTACACACAGAAATGCATTTTTTATTGTTAAGCAAAAAAAGGAGAGCAGATGCTTAAGCCTGAATGGCTTAACTATATTGTTAGGGTCTGCTGAGTGGAATATCAGCATGAATCCATTTAGTTACTATGTCCTTGACCTCTGGGTCTAGTTCCTCCAATCCTGGGGGCAACGGGACAGGTACAGCCTGAGGAGGATGTAATCCAAACCACAGAGTAGGGGGAGCCCATGAGGGGGCAGACAGTTCCTGCCGAGGGGCATAAAAGTTGAGAGGCATGGGTTGATTTGGTGAAACAGGTAAACAAGATGAGTCAGGCAATGGCCATCCTAGTAACACGGCAGGGGGAGCCAAACCCAGTGATGGACGAATTTGGGGTGCTGGCCATAGGGCAGAAGGTGTTGGTAACTGAGCAGACCCAGTTTGGCGCGGAAATGGGTGAGCCTGGGGTGGCTGGTCCAATGATGGGATAGAGCTGGTTGAAGGGGTGGCCCAAGCTAATGGGGCAGATGGACCTGGAGACTGAAAGGGCAGATCCTGTGGTGGAATAGACCTGCTTGGTGGATTTGGTGATAGGGGAAGACCTGGTGAGGCTTGTGGAATAGGATTACATGCAGAGCACCAAAAGTCAGCAGGGACTGGCACACTTTCTTGAATAAGCTAGTAAAAAGTCAAGCCCAGTTGAAGCAGCACAAAGCCAAACGATGAGGAGGAATGGGCCATGGCCTGGGTCGCCTCCTCTTTGAAGGCCACAAGCTGCTCAGCGGACCCCGCAGCTGCGGAGACCACCCAACGGGCATCTTTGGATTTGACTGGCAGGTTCCATTGCATTGGGCAGCCCAGTTTCAGGTGGTCGACTCGAGACGGTCCTCCAGAATGGTAAAATGAAACGAGAGGCATAAGTTGCAGGCCTGGTGGCCGTGTCCCAGATAATAGACGCACGTGGCGTGCGGGTCGGTCCTCGACGTCTGCTGCCTGCAAGGGCACCAGCGGAACCCGGGAGAGGACTTATTGTCCATTGTGGTCGCAATCAAAGATCGACTAGAAAACGATACTTGTGAGAGTTAGTTTGGAGTAATTCTGAAGATTTTAAGTGCTAAGGCCTACTCAATGCAGATGCAGTAAGGAGGGAACCTGCTTCTTCCAGCGGAAAGGAAGATCTGGCGTGATGGGGAAGAACCGAGGGAGTTACCACCTCGGTGGGTGGGAAGAGTCAGCTTGAAGACTTTCCGGCACATCTTAAAGGAAAAGGACACTGTCAGTTAGTGTGAATAAAACATCATAGCCTCGTCCCTAGAATTAATATTTTTCTTCTTTCTGGTTAAGATCCACAGTTACATGTTCCATAGACTGGATCTCATTAACCATCATTTTCCCTGTAATTTCCTTTTCTGCTCCCTCCCTCACTATCCCCAAACTCCCTCCAGTCCCCCAAGGCTGACCACTGATCCTGTGTGTACCTTAGCTCCTCATGTGCCACCCCCCGCTGAGACATGGCTTGTCCCTCCCCATGGGCAGGAACAGATGGAGAGATATACCCCTGAACTTTTCCGGTTTCAACAAGAGGCAACCTCTTGGCAAGGCAGGAGGATGCAGTGGTGCCAGGAGGCCTTCATCACTGGGCAAAAGGCTCAGACTTTTTTCTCTTTTTTTATCCCACTCCCACAGGGGCCACTGGTGCAAGGGCTGCAAGGATACACATCCCCTGCACTGCGGGGGCAGTGTAATAGCAGCAGAAGGGCCCTCCCTCCCAGAGGAGAGTGTCCTCTATGATGCTCAACCCCCCCCCCGATGACCCGAGCTCGTTCCCGAATCCAGGTCACCAGCGTTGTGAGCGGTAATGCTACCGCTGTGCCAACTGGATCTCATTAACTTTCTACTACCATGTGGCTGTTGTGAGGGGATTAACAGACATTCATTTCAATGTGATTCATTTAGAAGCAGTGACCAGCAAAATTAGCACCAAAAACAAGGCTTTATTGGGAAGGAAATCAGAGCAGGGAAACCCGCACTAAATCAGAGATAGTGGCAGGAAACCTCTCACCCACAATTACTTGAACTGCAGTGTGTTCTCTAACCAGTAGTAGCACATTTTAGGGCAGTCACAGAAAATGTGAGCTTAGAAAGTCCCACTGCTTCCAACAGTAGTCTAATAAGGATAGGCCGAAGTGTTTTGCCATTGTCAGGATAACCGACTGAGAGTTCTCCAAATAAACTCTCTCTGGTGATGCAGTGGCCCTCCAGCCTCACTCTAACCTCCACTCACATTCCACTTGAGAATTTGGCGTGCCTCTCTGCTGGGTTATCCTGGGGAAAATAAATGGTAACAAAAAAAGATTCACACTTCCCCTCAGCCATACTACAGTTCCTGTGTTTTTCCTTTGCTTTCCCCGATCATCACTGCTCTACCAATCCAACAAGAAACAGCTGGTCCCATCAACCGGTTCCAGGTGTGAGACCCTTACCTTGTTCACAGGCTGCAAACTTGTGGTCATTTGGTTCCCGTGATCAGTTCCACGTGGCTGTGAGATTGCTGATGTTGAGATACTGGGCCGTGGACCATTCCCAGACAGCTTGGAAAACTCTGAAGGGATTGCAGTGGTCACAGAGAAGGAGGGACACGTCTTGGTATGTTTGTAGTGCTCCACATCTGGCACCCTAAAAACAACGCCAGCCCCAAAAAGAAAACTGAACATCATATGCTTTAAAACTTGTATTTTGTAACCATACACACATGCCAGTATTGTTTTTCACCATAGCAGACCCTCCCCAGTTCAATAATACATATTTTCCCCTAGTGCAAACTTCAGTAGAATTTATGATATACTACAGTTGGATACTGCAAGGAAACTGCACCAAAAAACAGTGTAGCAAAAAAGCTACAGAATGTGCCCATATATTTTACAGCTAAGCCTGCTTTGCCCTCTCAAGTCTATTTTGTTGCTATGCACATCCCAGATATGGCAACCCAATGGCTAACTATCTCTATGAATTATTGTTAGCTGTTGCTGCACGCTCTCCTTAATAAGAGCTGTTTTCTGCTCCTATGCTACAGATGTCAAGCTTTACGTGCTTGCAGCATTACTGTCCACACAGAGAAGTATTTAAATCTCATCACCAACCTGAATGGGGCAGCAAGAGGAAAGGTACTAGGCTGGCAACAGGGAGCATTACATTGTGGGTCCAGAAAACAGGGACAGGATTGCCTCAGCTGCTCCTCTGGCTGGCATGGTACACATGGCGGGGTGCTGTCTTTGGCCATGAACTCATTTTCGTGGGGACATTCTGTGGAAAACAAGACACACACGCACTTGACACTGCTTAACCTGGGTATTTATGCATGAATCAAGAAAGGGCACAAGACTGCCTGGCACTGAATGAACTCAACAGTTGGAAAGGGTTGATTTTGTAAAGTTTATTGTTGCCTCTCTGCTGGTGTGCACACACCCCGCTGGTGAAACAAGGCAGCTGCTGGACCCATCCTGCTGGCTGGAGAAAGTGTGCAACCGTGGCGATCACAACTATCAGGGTGGGGGATGAGGACAAAAAAGAACCTGGGGTTGTCCGGTTCCTTTTCTGTGCTCTAATTCCCAGATCACGTTTTTCTATTCATACAGGAATGCAGGCATCAAGTTTAAAACCATACTGATTGGAAGAAGACAGAACTAACAATCATATGATTTAATTGGACGTGTCTGAGAAACTGCAAGGAGGGCATATTTGATTTCAGTACTGTTTTGTGGGGTGTTTGTTTCAGTCTGGTCTATTCTCATCTCCTAAGCTGACACTGCCCATTAACTTCCAGGGGGCCCTTCAGTTTAGTTTTCTGCCTCCTTTGACTATGTTCTTGTGGCTTCTGTCCCTTGGTGGGTCTCCTTACTGCCCAGTATTGGATCCAGTACAGAGCACAGGAGTCCACTGGTAGCAGGGCTGGATCACTGTGACACAGAGGACATCACAGTGCAAAATCTCTTGGGTGGCATATTTCACTTTATCTTCTGCTCACCTCCCTGATGTACGGGATGCCAGCCACAACCTTGACGGGTGGTCAGATCATACAACATCCAGTGCCCCTCCTATCCCACTCTAGGAGGTGCTCTTGTTACAAGATTGCCACATAACCCCCAAGCCACACAAAAGTTGAGCATGAGAGTGCTACCATGGCTGTGTTCTTCTAGCACCTTCAGCCTGGGGTTCAGAGTAGGGCTCAAGATGTGAACCTGGTTCTACTACATGTTATTTTTTCTTCATTATACTTTTTACGGTCCTTATCATTGTTGCTGCCCTCATGAGCGCCAGGCTTCCAGCCCCATCCCAACCCATCTCTGGCACTTACCACACCACCACAGTACTACGTGTGCAGCTTCGACCATGTGGTGGTTCCGGGGAAATGGGGGCTTTGCTCACCTGTCCCTCTCAGCGCTTAAGTGCAGGGAGGTGTGTGGCCAGTCAGGAAGTCGGGCCCAAATGTGCTGGATGTCATCCCATCCTGCTCATGCCAGGGGTTTTTACTGCTTGTTTTCTCCTCACACTCAGGATGGGCAGCAAGGGTGTGAAGTCAATATGCACATGCACTACAAGGCCAAGCACCGCAGCAGCTGGCATCTTCACACTTCAAGCCGCTCCAACTGCACTGCCACCTGTAGTCCCCCAGGTGGCAGTATAGCAGTGGAGCAGGAAAGCGTCCTCTCTGTTTATTGTTTGTTTATTGATAAATATTGGATAACATCTTTGAGTCAAAGACTCCTTTACAAAAGGTCCCACGTCATACATAAGGCAGAGACAACAGGAACAGAGTAACAACTAACATAGTAATGAAAGACAATGGTTACGGAATGGTTGCAGATGATTACAGAAAATACAAAATAGCAGCTGGGAATATAGGGTAACAGAGAGCTGCTAAACAAGGTACAAAAAAAGTGCAAAAAGGTTACAGGTACAAGCATAGCATTTCAGGGTGATGGCGCTAGCCATGCCCAGGAGTTATTCGTTGGCCAAGGCCGGACAGAGATGTCCACTGTCACGGTATAGGCATGCCCAGGGGCGGCAGACCAGTGTTAGGTCCATAGTCATGGGGAGTGGTAGAAATGGAAGGTCAGGTTTAGGGGCAGTCACATACTGATCCCTGGGTAATAAGGTCCCTTAGTTGGGACTTGAACCGACCAAGTTTGGGCTCAGTGAGGAGGGAGTTTGGGAGTGAGTTGAGCAAGGATGGGGCCAGATATCGAAACGTTCTTTGGCCAGAGGTGGTCTTGCAGCGAGGTACCCTAAAGTGGGTAGTTGCTGACTGCCATGTGAGGCGGCTGGACAGTGGGGCCTGAAGTAGTGGGGAAGAGGGCTGGTGGGAGTAATCCTGAAGTGATTTTCTTTTCGAAGAGGCAGGCCTGGTACTTTAGCCTCCCATCGAAGTTGAGTCAGTTTGCTGAGGCGTAGAGGGTGCAGGTATGCATAAGTCTAAGACAGCCTGTAGCAAGTCTGCAGGCCTTATTGAGGGCCAGTCTAATCTTGTGTAAGTGGGTGGTGTCGGCTGCACCATAGATAATGATACCATAGTCAATTAGGGATAGAATAGATGCAGAGATAGCTAGGCAGAAAGATTCAGGAGTCAGGCAGTGCTTATAGCGGCGAAGGAGACCAATACGTACGTTGACAGCGGTGCTTAGTAATCGGATATGGTCATGGAAAGTGAGACCAGTGTCTAGGGTGATGCCAAGGTATTTGAAAGTAGTAACCTGTTCATGGGGGTTATTCAGTGAGTTCAGAATGTGCAAGGGTTATTTTGGGGGTGTGCAAACATCATGGATTTAGTTTTTTTGTAATTTATTACCAACCTATGCTGAATGAACCAGGATTCCGCTTCAGAGGATTTCTGGAGTGCCGAGCGGAGGGCTGTGGGATCATTGTGTGAGTTGTAGAGGACTGCATCGTCTGCATACAATAGAATTTTCCCAGAGCAGGCATTGGGCAGGGTGTTGAGGTATAGGGAGAAGAGAAGTGGGCCAAGAAAAGAGCCTTGAGGGACCCCAGACCTGACTTGGTGGGGGATGACAGGGAGTGGGCAATCCGGACTGTCTGGGTTCTCTCAGACAGATAGCTGGCAAACCAGTCAATGGTCTCATGGGAGAGGCCTACCTGAGTGAGGGAGTCCAGGAGAAGTGAGTGGTGCATGGTATCGAAAGCCTTTGAGAGGTCTATAAAGACAGCGCCAGCAGTGTAGCCAGTGTCCAGGGATGTATGGAGGGCGTTTGTAAATTCCAAGAGGGCAATGATGGTGCTATGGTTCTGTCGGAAGTCATGTTGTTCAGGACACAGGATACTATATTTAGTGAGGCAGTCTGTTAGTTGGGTGGCCACGATTTTCTCCAGGGTTTTAGAGAGGGGAGGCAGGATTGATATTGGGAGGTAGTTCCCAGGCAGGGTGCGGTCACCACTTTTAAGGACAGGAGTGATGAGGGCAGATTTCCATTTGGTGGGGAACTGGCCCAGAGAAAGGGAGCGGTTCAAAAGCATGGTAAGTGGGAGGAGAACTTCGCTGAATGTGAGTCTAAGCAGTTTTAGGTCCACCATGTCACTGCTGACATGGGATTTACTGAGGGCTTTGAGTAGGAGAAGGGCAGCTTCACGCTGGGAAACTGCTTTAAAGTGGAATGGGGCAGTGTGGTGTAGGGTGGTTGGGGGAGTAAAAATTTTGGGGGGGAGGACACCGGAGAGGTCAGAGATGATGTAATTTAATGTGTCTGTGATAAGGGCTGGGTCTGAGGTGATAGAGCCATTGGCCCTGATATGGGTAGGCAGTCGAGGCTTTGCCACTTAGCGTTTTGAGTGAGTCCCAAAACTTGCGACCTGAGCCCCATGTGTTGGTGAGCAAGGTTTTATAGTACTCAGCCTTTGCTTTTCGAATATCCCATGTATATTTATTGCGCACTTCCTGATAGCGCTGCCTGTCAGAGGGTTTTCTGGAATCCTGTGCAATGTGCCACAGATTGTCTTGTTCATGCATCTGGTCCAAAAGGGATTGAGATAGACAAGGAGTGTTGGCACCTTTAATTGTTTGTTTGGTTAGGGTTGCAAACTGGTTGCAGGCAGTGTTGAAAGTATGAATGAAATAGTTGAAGGCAGAGTCAATGTTCTGAGCACTTCTTATGGGGGACCAGTCAGTAACTAGGAGGTACTGTTTAAGGGACTGTGGTTTGCCAGGTTTGAGGCAGCGTTGTAAGACAGTTTTTTTGTGGGGGGGGGGGCCTTGTTAATACAGTACGACCATTAACATAGCACTGGGGAGTGGTCGCTCAGAGCATCGGGTAGTACCCTGATCTGAGTAGCTTTATGTGGGGCATTAGTGAGCACTAGATCTAGGAGGGTGGCAGTACCAGTCCTCTGGTTTATTCTAGTGGCAGTAGTCACAAGCTGGGTCAGGTTCTGAGCAGTTGCAGCATCCCTAACAGGGGATGAGGTATCAGTCAGCCAGTTTGTATTGAAGTCTCCGAGGGCAGTGATGTCAGCATTGCCAGGGAGAGTCTGGAGATGGTTGAGGACAGAGAGGAAAGTGGTCTTCTGATTTCGGGGAAGGATGTATACAGAGGACAGGAACAAAGGGGCCCTGTGACGGGCAAGAGTGATCTTCAGTGTGAGAGATTGGGCCCCGTGTTCAAGTGATGGGGAGGGTAGGGCGAGACACTGTAGCGATTCCTGGACATACAGAGTGCACAAATTCACCCTTTCTTTTGAGGTTCTATTCATGCTGTGGTATAGTGTGAAGCTGGTGGAAGTGAGACCGCAGAGTGGGGGTGGTTGTTGAGCCAGGTTTAACTACTGATATGACATTGGGAGCGATTCTGGGCAACCCATCCCTGAAAGGAATCACATTTTTGAGGAGGCTACATATTGAGGGAGGCGACTGTGAGACTCTTGGATGTAGTAACCCGGGGCCTGGGTTGGGGTGAACGCTCCAGAAAGAAGTAGTAGTAGTAGGAGGATGCGAGGAAGCCAACCTTAAACGCTTCTTCATGAGCTTTAGGCACCATTAGGAAGGGGAACCGCACCGTGTGGAGGTGGGAGTAGAAAGGTCCTGTAGGGAGGGAGAGGCCAGGCAGAGTAGTGTCTATTGCGGTACCACGGTAGTACCAGTAGGGTGACTGGAGCATAGCGGATGTATGGTCCATTGGTGGAGTGAGAGGTATGGATCAGTGGCAGGGGTGGGTAGGGTGGCTAAGGTGAGGAGCTCGGTGTTAGGCTGTTTTGAGTCCCCAAGGGGAGGGAGAAGTGAGCCCTCAGTAGCAGGATGGGTGCTATGGTCAGTAGCAGGTGACATATGGTGGAGGAAGTCATGGTATGCAGAGTTATAAGGGTACTGAGTGGTTGGAGGGAGGAGGCAAAGCTTAGGGGATTTGGGAGAGTACAAGGTATAAGCCTGATTCTTTGGCCTAGTGACAGAGCTGGTGCTTTACGCACCCGAAGTGCGCGGTTTGGGACCTGTAGCAAGACAGTAGGGGACTGAAATGTGTTTGTTTCAGCAGACTATCTATATATACATATATATAGTGCTAGTAGGTTTATGAGTATTGAGGTACTAGACAAAAGTAGCCTGACTCAGTTGGCCAGAAGGTAAAGCAGCAGACCCTAGAGGCAAGAGTACAGGGTTTGAGACTTGCAGTAGAAAACAGAGTCATATTTGTTTTAGTAACTAAGGAGCCAGAAGGCTTTAAAAGTAGTGAAGTAGTGAGGCAGAAAATAGCCTGATCCATTGGCCTGGTGGTAGAGGGTTTGAGTCCTGCAACAAGACAGCAGGAAACCATGTTGTATTTGTTTTAGTAATTACAGAGCTAGGGGGCTTTAATAGTTGCTAAGTACAGAACAGAAAATAGCTTGACTCATTGGCCTGGAGGCAGAGTTGTAGACTTTGGAGTCAGAAGTACAGGGTTTGAGCCCTGCCACAGGACAGCAGAAAACAAAAATGTTTTGTTTTTAGCAGTAGGTATGTAGTCAGTAGCTACAAGGCATGAGAAATAGAAAGTAGCCTGATTCAATGGCGTAGGGGTTGAATAGCTGACAAAGGTGCAGGGTTTGAGACTAGTAGGGTGACAATTAGCCAGGTTGTAGCAATAAGGGCTTAGTGGTAGGGAGGTGAGCTGGAAAGGAAGTAGTAGAGAGACAGGGGTAGGGTGTGCAGTATAGTGACTCCTAGAGTTAAGGGATGGAAGTTTAATATTAGGTACAGAAATGGGGAGAGTGCCTGAGGTGTACTGCAGTGCACCCTGGTGGTTGGAGTATAAGCTGCAAATGGGAAAGTGGACACTTAGTAACTAGAAGGAGAGGTCACATGATATGTCATGTAAGCAACAATAAATGGAGAGAGCTGACCCCTAGGGTGGCACAGTCCACGTGGATGGGGTAACACCTCTCCGCAGGAGATGGAAGGAGGCTTTACCTCTTAAGGCTCTCTGCAGACCCCTGGGGTGCTCAATCATCCTCCTAACCTGGATCACTGGAGTTACAAGTGGCAACCATGCTTCTAGCACAAGGCACTACCAGTGAGCCTGGCTTTTCTTTGAATTCTCACTTGTGTCACTCCTTTCTCCACTCTTCTCCTCAAGTTTCCAGCACCTACAGGACCCAACACTCAACCAACGAAGCCAGTAAGGCCAAGGAAGAAGGTTCACATTAGTCATGGGAGTGGTATGGGGAAGAATAAGACTGTTGACAGGGGAAGAGGGCATGCCACCATTGGTAGCATGGGTACAAATTTTCTCCTCCTTCCATCTCCTGGTTTCCCCTATAGAAATGTCCCCTCCTGCTGCACACCTGACCTGTGGAGGGGACCAATGTCACATGGTCACCAACGACATCATGGTCACCCCACCACTCATAGAAGATGGAAGTGCAGCAGGCAAATTCTCCCTCCTGCAGTCTGAGCACAGGGTTGGTGCACTCCCATCGCAGGCTCACCCAGCAAACCCAGCATGCCCACATGGGATTGCAATGCATCCCACTGGTGCCACCGGGCCAGGAGATCCCTGAAATTTCAGTCTTGATGTTGTAATAACTTGGGTGCAATTCTCAAATGAGTACAAGATAATGAAGAAATCATTAATTTGAACTATGACCTTTTGCACCAAGGTCACACAGAGTAAAGGTCTATTTGGACCCTGTATGGAATGGCATTCATATCGGGTATGTACCCACCAGGACTGAGAGTCATCCAGTCAATGGTAGGCAACCTACAGTAAGTGACACTTATGCTAACTTATAATGCGTTTACTAAGTACATGTGATCTGTAGTGCCAGAACACCGCCCCCACCCCCCCGTAATGTCATGGGTGGGTGGTGGAGATAAAATATAAACATTAACACCCCTTCCCCCAAACCAAAATCCATAACTAACAATTCCTTACCTTGGGCTGTGTGCTGATGCTGTGGAGTATGGAGAGGAATCCCGCTACACAACAAAGGAGATAGCAGAGAGATGGCACAAGTGGGTGTAGGGGTACGGTGCTGAAGGCATGCCCCAAGGGTGCTGGGGAGGCAGGACATCACAGGGAGAGTGCCAGGCTGGGGCTGGAGACTTTGGATGGGCAACAAGTCTTCCTGCAGAAATAAAGAATGAACAGAAAATAATGCAAACTGTGCTTATGTACCACAGTAGTGTAGAACAGACACGGGGCACCACATAAGGAGAAATACCTTCTAGCAGTTTATTCTTTTTGGAAGGCTGGGCCTGTGGTTCAACAGACAAGCAGCCAGCCACTCCCACTTCCTGACTATATAAGCAGTTCCTCTCAGCATCCTTCTGAAGCACTTTTTCTTTGCAGCTGAAGGCTCTACTCTGCAACTGGCTGGGGCCTCCCTTCCCCCGCCTTGTTCTTTTGGCTTCTGCTTGTTTCTCTTGGACTCTGTTGTCTGTTCTCCTGCATTTGGTTTGTATTTTGCCTCCAGCTGTGTGCTTCTTTGCGTTGTTTGTTCCCTGTTCCTCTGGGTTTGTGTGTCTTTCGTTTTGCTTTTTCTAGGGCCTCTGTTTCTAAACTCCTTGGCCCCAGTATTCAGAACTGTGCCTGGTAATGGTGCAAGTGGTGGCGCAGCGCAGCTCCAACTCAGGGATATACTCAAAAGAGATGAGTCATGGTGCATCACCTTTGAATATGTCAGGTAATGCGCACTGGGCAAATACAATGTGCTGGCGCATCCCCCCCCCCAACATTGATGAATACCAGGAATGGGAACTGCGCCAGCGCAGCACAGTTACGCTGTGCACAAATTCCTGATATTCAGCCAGTAGTATGCAAATGGAGCCATTATACATGCAAAGCACAAATGGGGCCATTTGCATGTCATCATGGCCCCATTTGCATGGGTTGTGCAGGCCAGGCCAGCGAAATGCGCATGGCACCCTGCACAGCATGTGGTGCTGCCAGAGGGGGTCTCGTGGCATCCCCCGCCTGCCCCGTAGCCACGATCCCCGTAAAATAAAATATTTGAGCTTCCCTGGTAGTCCAGTGGTCCCCCCACTCCTCCTGATGCTGCGATGCCTGTAAAATAACATATCTGAAATTCCCTGGTTGTCCAGTGGTCCCCCCCCCATCCCTCCTGATGCTCTGATCCCCGTAAAACAAAATATTTGAAATTCCCTGGTAGTCTAGTGGTGCCCCCACCCCTCCTGTTACCCTGATCGCCAATCGTAAGTTAAAGTCACCTGCCTGGTGGTCCAGTGGCACCCCCCACCCACTCAGGACCCCCAGCTCCCCCCGTCACCATCATGCAGCAGCACAGCCACCCTCATACCTCCGTGGCTGCCCGCCGAATGACAGCATACAGTATGGGCTGCAATCTCATTGGTCCACAGTGTGAACTAATGGGCTTAGTGTATTATTGTAATACTCATTCACAAATATGTGAATATATTTGTGAATGAGTATTATATGCATGCAGCTCATTGGTCCACACTGTGGACCAATGAGATTGCAGCCCATACTGTACTCTGTCATCTCTGCGGCAGCTGCAGAGGCATGCTGCTGCCCAGCCGATGATGGGGGTCCTTGTTCCCAGGTGAACAGTGTGTTTATCAAGAAAGCTCCATGGGGGGGGGGAGGCATGGCTAGCAGCCAACAGCAACAGACATCACTCATGGGAGCTCCCAACTGCTGCAATACATTTTCTTCTTTTTGAACCATGTAAGTGACATCTGGGCAAAAACAGTGGCCAGAATTGTTCTCCTTGCCTCAGATTTACCTCAGGTGCCATCTTTTATAATGTTATTGCCCCTTTTGGACTCTAAAATTGGGGCGACCCAAAACTGTACAACAGCAAGGTCAGCCTCATGGCACGGAGGGGGACCCATCAAACACGGACGTTCTTAAGGCTGTAAAGGACTTGAAGTCTTTTATGAAAGAACTCGACAAGAAAGTAGATGTCTTCACCTCAAGGGTGACAACAGTAAAAACAAAGCTGGAATCCGTGGCTGCGGAATCCCAACAATCAAAATCTCTAGCTGAGAAGACACTCACAGTCACTGCAGACTTGGTTACCAAAAATCTCATGTCGCATCTATGTTTGGAGCACTTAGAAAATGGAGATCACCTCACTAATGTCCACATCCTCAGTGTCCCGGATGAGCGGGAGGGACTGAATTTGTTGAAATTTGTTTCTTCCCTTCTGTATACTACCCTCAGCTTTCAACAAGAGGGTGTACTCCTTTGCCTTACAGAATTAACCTATGGCGCCGTCCCGCTCAAGAGAGGACACTTCAGACTATTCTTTTAGTTACTGCAGGACCTGCCATAACAAAACAGATCCTACACGCTGCAAAGGAGAGGGGTCAAGTACAGCTTGCTGATGGAACTAGAATTTTTTACTTTCCTGACCTCTCCTTTGCGACTTGGCAATGCAGAAAATCGTTTGATGCTGTTTCATCCGAACTGCGCCAACTGGCAATATCACATGCCTTACTTTATCTTGCTACCCTAAGTTCCAGTTCTATGTGATAGCAGCGAAAGCCTAAAGCGATCGCGTTATAGAAGCAGTCAGAGTGCCAGAAACATTTTCGCACTCTGACACCCCGCCACAGGACAACGTGTGCTGGGACATAACTTTCATCAAAGCTTGTGGGGGCTTTGCCCCTCGACCCCCTACTAAAGGATTCTCAATTCTAGGGATGATGTCGGGGGGGGTGAAAGTATGTAATTAAAGGTTCGGGCCGGAGCAATAAATTGCATCAGCGCCCAGACCGAACCAGGTACCTCACTCACCCCAACCATAGGCCACCCCTGACGCCTACGATGCAACTTGGCAACCCACCGCAGCACCACCCCCACAGCCTCCTCCGCCTCTTCCAGCCCACGCCGCCATGCTCGCTCCCCCCCACGCCATACATATAGTGACATCATGTTGCCCATTTCACCCACCCCCCATCACCATGAGGGATTTTGCTGAGAACGAGTCACCATTAAGGATGGCGCCCTTCTCCATGCGCCCTCCTCACAGGCTACCCTAAGTTCCAGCTCTCATATGCAGGCAAGACCTATCTTTTCAATGATCTGGCTGAGGCGGGGACGAGACTCCTTAAAATAGAAGCTGATTTCGAGAGCTGCACTGTCCTTGAGGAAAATGAGACTGAAAGGGACTGATATTGTGAGGTAACTATAATTGCCACTGAATGCTGTGATTCATACTGGATTTGCAAACTTTATATGCTGTTCTAAATGTTCTTTTACTGTATTACTGATAGCTAACTGGTCGGGGACTAAATTTTGGGTAGTTTTATCCTAACAGAGATGTCAGGCTGGGTGGTGTTTGGTACACTGATTTTAGGCGGGTTCTGAAAGTAGGTGATGTAGATCAACAACACAACAATGGCTGCCTCATTTTCATTATTTTCATAATGCGTAGTACATACTCTTCCAGTTCAACCCTGCACTAAGCCTGAGTTTTTCTTTAGGTTTCTTGCTAGTCTGCAGTATTAAGTTTGATACCAGCAAGTTATTGCTTACAGGTATTTACCTCACTGTATCTTTTGCTACTCAGCATTTCCTGAAATGTTACAAGTTTATCTGAGCCTACCGTTTTCTCTTTCATTTTACATGGTTGGATTTTGGTCTTATTCACTTAAACAGATGGTCCTCCTTGCACTGCTCTGTATTGGTTATTTTGCATTACAGCAGGGGAGCACAGTAGAGGACGTTTAAACTTTGTTTTTTGGAAAACATTATCAAATACATGGACTTATGAATGGTCATTTTGACCATTTTTTTCTTTTTTTTACTTGTAGTTTGCCTCCTTCCTCTCCACATCTGCTCCTTTCCTCATGGACTCCCCAGGCAACCTACTGGGCTATGCGGGTATCTTGGGGGAATGCTGTGGTGTACCAACTCCCTTCAAGCCTCGGATGTCCCTCCCAACGGGGTGGGAGGGAGACCCCCAGATCATCTCCCCAGATCCCAGTTGTGTGAGGCAAAGGCACCGGGGCCCATCTCCAGGAGCTGACGTGGGGTGTTTTCTGTGTTCTGGTCCCTCCCCCCAGATGAAGGCACAAAAGGAGGTCCGAAGAGATGAGGGCACACCGAGAGGTACCACCGCTCCAGACCCCAGCGGACGTCTATCCCTCCACGCACTTTTGCTGTCCTGATTTGCACCTCCACCTGTGGTCTCCAAGGTGGCGGTATCGCAGTGGGACCCGCAGTCCACCCCTCCCGAGAAGGAGAGCAGCCTCCGGCTTCAATCCCCCTGGGCAAACTGGCTTGCTAATGGCGCCTGTCGCTGATGTCGCAAGCAGTAATTGCTACCGCTGCACCAGCAGGCTGGTTCATTTTGACAATTTCAACAGTATTGCTCTCAGGGACTTTTTGATGTTACACTTTTATCGTTTATAGACCATGGCATGGATAACCATTTCGAAACATTACTGGATACAAATGTAGGTTTCTGCATTGTTCTTTTTTAATAGGGATTCCCCTCTACATTGTAACTAAGGATGATATTAAAATCCATTATAAAAGTCTTGTGGTTACTTAATTGCTATGCCTTGGAACCTAGTATTTGCATATTGAATGTGTTTTTATGCCATATTCAATAAAAAAAAACAAAAAACAGAACAGCTCCATGAAGTTAGCCGATATCTGTTTCAAGAATCTGGTGAGGTGTGGGCATGACCAGAGTATATGTGTGGAGTGTGCTTTTGTTTCTGAACAGCTTTAACAGGCCTGGGAAGCATTCTGTGCCCACTTTTTCCCTGTAGTACAGGAGTACAGCAAAATTGGGTCCTCACCTTCCAGGCAAATTCTTGCCATAAGGAAGAGCTGGTTGTTTTAAAAGCAGTCTGGAAAGATGTAGACCTCTCCTTGTCCATGAGCTCTCAGTTTCATTCTCCCCGACCCTTTCTACTTGTTGTTAGCTACAAAGTCTATGTGCAGGCCTGTTAGGACTTTGTAGAGGACAGATACCTGTCCATTGTTAATTTCCCCTCGTAGTATGGCTTCCAAGGTTGCCAAGAAGTGTTTGACCAGGGGTGGCTTCTATACGACTCTACCCAAGGCCTGTAACTGTGCTCTTATTTGGAGGTACATAAAATGTTCTGCATTGTTTAAGTTAAAAGCATGTTTAAGGGAGCAGCCTGCTTAAAGAAGTCAGAGTCTATTAGGTCCTCTCCGGTGCTTAGCTGCACAGGTGAACATAGTCCCCGACGGGCCCACCTTCTACATGCCGGATCTATTGAAGCCAGCAGGAACAAAAGATCCCATGCAAACCATCTAAACTGCCATAAGTATGGATGTAGGCAAAATTTGTCCAATGTTCTATATTTCCCCTCCAGGTTGGAGTGAAGTGCCAGAAGCGTGATATCTGAGTTAACTCTTAAAGGTAGGGTCTATAGCTTAGGCTCCTAGGGGTTGTCCACCCTTCTCCTTTTGTTCTATCAGCATCCAAATAGCCTTGTAAGTTGGACTCATCCACAATAGTAATGATCTGACATGTACTGCCCGATAGTAATTTTCCAGGTCTGGAAAAGCCCTCCCTCTAGCTGTTTTACATGCCTGTAACAATTTGCATTTTATCTGGGGTCTGTCTACCTGCCCATAAATATTTTGAGAAAGATTTCCGCCACTGGAGAAATTGTTTTTGGGGCTAGGGATGGGTATACTCTGGAAAATATATAGATAATGCTGTAGAATGTTCAATGTCAATTAACTAATTCTGGAGAACAGGAAGAAGTTAATGAGTGTCTGTCTATTCAAATCTTCTTGGACTTTTTCATAGGGGAAGCATAGTTGGCATCAAACAATTTTGAGAGGATTTCCATAACCTGGATTCCCAGGTTTTTCATTTGTGCTGCCTGCTATTTCAGAAGGAACATTTTCTTAGTGTGTCAAAGAAGGACTGGAGTGGAACTTAAGGATTTCTGTTTTTGTTTAGTTGGAAATAACCAGCATGCGCCCCAAAGAGTTCTAGACCCCTTCAAACCTCTGTTATCGAGGCTTCTGGTTGGGCCAAGTACAGCACCATGTCGTCCGCATACAGGTGAGAGTGGGGCAGCCCTGCTGTGTGCCTCCGTATAGGTTAAATCTGGCTGAAATGCCACCATTGGTACGAACATAGGCCTGAGGGGACGAGTATATTATTTTTATCCCAGCGAGGAATTCCTCCGGGTAACCAACTTGTTCTAGGACTATGAATAAGATTCTCCACACTATCTTATCAAAGGCTTTTTCAGAGTTGAGACACATTACACAGACCGGCATTTTCAATCAGTTAATTATGTTTGTCACAGCGATAGTTTGTTGGACATCGTCTAGCACCTGTCTGCCGTAATAAAGCTTGTTTGGTCTACGTCAATGATGTTGAGGAACAGCGGATTAAGCCGTTTCACCAGAATAGATATGTATACCTTGTAGTTCATGTTGCTGAGCGATTTGGGATGATACAAACTACACAGTGTCGAGTTCTCCTCTTTTAGGCTAACCATTATGGTGGCACAGTTCCAAGTGGGCTGCAGGGCTCCTCCCCCGTGGTAATGGAGTTAAGAGTTCTATCAATTTTGAATACTGTCTTCACTGTCTGTTTGACTGCCTTGATGGGGTCTGTAGTTTCCTCTGTGTCTTCCTGCATCACAGAATCATTACGGCAGGCTTTAGTTCCTTCACTGATAAGGTGGCCAGCCAACAGTTGCTGTTTTTCGGCTTGTAGGAGGTCTTTGAGCTTTTGGGAGGGATTTTCCATATTCTTTGCTTTGTTTAAAGTTTGTCTTTTGCCTTTGGCTTTGGAATCCATCATAAATGTATCTGGATGGGTGCCGATTATTTCTCTTTTCGGGGGAGATGGAGCTGCAGAGTCAAGCTGCCATCACCCAGGTGATCACAGGAAGTCTCCCAAGTATTAATTATTGATAATGATGTGATGCTGTGAAGTACAACGTTTTTCTTCAAAGCCCTACTGCCACAGGGGTTCCTCAAATATACACTGTTTGTGTCTCCAAGTAGTTACACTGTTTAGGTATTCTTAATAGAGATAAGGAGCCCAGAGGAATCCAACCTGCAGCTATAAATAACAATAATGAGGCAGGAGGAATACAACTTGCAGCTATATAATTGATAATGAGGCCTGATGAATCCTGCCTGCAGCTATAAATAACGATAATGAGGCCGGAGGAATCCTGCCTGCAGCTATAAATAACAATAATGAGGCCGGAGGAATCCAACCTGCAGCTATAAATAACGATAATGAGGCAGGAGGAATACAACTTGCAGCTATATAATTGATGATAAGGAGGCCGGAGGAATCCCGCCTGCAGCTATAAATAACGATAATGAGGCCAGAGGAACCCTACCTACATCTACAAATAACAATAATGAAGCACGTGAAATCCTGCCAGAAGCAATAAATGATGACAATGAGGCCGGAAGAATCCTGCCTGCAGCTATAACTATAAATAATGGTAATGAGGTCAGAGGAATCCTGAAAGCAGCTATAAATAATGGGTATGCCGATCGAACAGCAACATTTCAACAGCGAATGACTTTACAGTGGCAATTCGATGTTGCTGCTGTAATGTACCTGTAGGAACCCGGCACTGCTTTCTCTGGGTCTGCATCCCTCCTCAAATCAAGTCCGACTCGGAGGTGATAATATTAAATTACAGACAGGGTGTGGAGGGCAGAGCCCCCCACATGGGGGGTTCGGGAGGCAAAGCCCCCCAAAACAAACTTTTCACTGGACGGCTTTATGCCGACTGTACTTACGGTCAACAAACAACCATCGCTGTAAAACTGTTGTCAAACCGGTGTCATAGATCCTAAATAACAATAATGAGGCCAGACTCCTACCTGCAGCTATAAATAACAATAATGAGACAGGTGGAATCCTGCCAACAGCTACTGAGGCCAGAGGAATCCAACCTGCAGCTATAAATAACGATAATGAGGCAGGTGGAATCCTGCCATCAGCTATAAATAATGCTAACTGAGACAGGATGAATCCAACCTGCGGCTACATATAATGACAATGGGGCTGGAGGAATCCTGCATCCTGCTATAAAAAATAATAACAAGGCCAGAGGAATCCTTCCGGCAGCTATACATAACAATAATGAGGACAGAGGAATCCAACCTGCAGCTATATACTTGACAATAATGAGGCTGGAGGAATCTTGCCTGAAGCTATAAATATGGACAATGAGGCCTAAGGAGTACGGCTTGCAGCTGTAAACAACGATGAGACCAGGAGAATCTTGCCTGCAGCTATAAATAGAGGCAATAAGGCAGAGGTCGAAATAAGTATTTGGTAGGCAAGAGCCATGGATAGCTCTTTGGTGTCGACATTTTCTAGCTGACCAGGAGCTACTCTGGCAAACCCAGAGGCTGATGGTAAAATATATTAAAAACATGACCATACACAGAGTAATCAACTAGGAGGCAGTGTGGCTGCTAGGTACTGGTCTAGTGGTTAATACCAGCTTGGTTACAGAGATTGTAGGTTCAATCCCCACTAGAGTCAAATACTCATTGTGTGACCTAAGACATTTATCCAACCCCTCCTCCAGTCCCCCCAGCTGTGAAAATGAGCAGAAGCAGCACCCCACTGGAAACAAGATGTGGCATCTCAGCTGGACTATCCGAAATGAAATCTATGAAAAAATAAAAGAGCTCAGTAGTTAAACGCATTGCCAGCGTATTGTAAATCTGGATTTTATTTTCCTTGATAATCTGGCTGTCATGTGATGGGGTTGTGACTCTCATGAATTCTGTGCTTCCTCTGGTATCCTAAATAGTTAATAACATAATTTTTATAGGTTTTGTGGGGCGGGAGTTAAGAATTAAATATATCCTTACCTTTTTTTAGCAGCTGCTTGAGGTACTTTGCTGGGATAATTCTTTAAAATATTTATTTTTTATTCTTCGGTAACCGGGTAAGGCCCACTAGGCACAGGTGCCTATTTTCAGAGGCGACCCGGGAGCACTGGGGAGGTTAAGTGACTTGTCAGAGTCACACAGTATGCAAGCGGAGGTTGTGGGAATCCAACCCAGGTCTGTCTGCTGGATATACCAAGCTCATTCACAGCTCGTTACCCTAACCTCTAGGCTATACTGCCAGCCCCACTATACATCTGCGACCTCAAGCATTCTGCTTAAAATGTGAAACTATACATAATCTTACAATTGTAAGGAAGCTTTTTTCTTTTTAATTTCTACCCCCACCTGCCTTGTAGCCGTCCACCGGCCCCCATGGTCCTGGCTTGCACACTCCAGTATGGGACGATGGTTGGGGTCCATCCCTACCTCCCCAGGAAATCAAGTCTGCGTTGGGGTCTGGGCGAGTGGCAGTGGCAGGGCAGATGAGGACCCACTATCGGGCCCCCGCATCAGTGTTGCACTGGGAAAGGCATTTGTCATTTTTCCATTGTACGCCCTTCCTAAGTGTGGTGTGCCATGACAATGCCATGGCTTATGCCGGTGTCTGTCACGCTCTCCCACTGATGCGGTGGGCTCCGGGGCTGAGATACCTCCAGCCGTCGTCAGAGGTCAGGTCACCCCCAGGCCAATGTACCCCCACCCCAGAAGCTGAGCAGTTCATCAGACGTTCAGGCATCTTCCCCTAGCCAGCCCTCCGACTCCGGGTTCGCCCCAAACCCAGGTCATCGCGTCGCAAGCGGAATACACAGCCATGCCGCAAGCCGCCCAATTGTAAGGAAACTTTAAGACTTTACTTAGTAAAAGCAGAGCTTGTATTCTCATTTCTTTCCTGCCTTCCTGAGGTGCCTTGTTCATACGTTAACTCTCCTCCCCACTCTGGTTATGTTTTTACGTATTCCCTCCCTTCTCCTGATCCAACTGAGTCTGTGACTCATGTTTCAGCATTTCTTCTACTCCCGCTACATCACGTCCCTCACTAACCACCAATTCTGCATAGCCACGCCCCGTTCTCCTCTTGTGCTTTCTCTGACTCAGCTCCAGTTTCAAGCCTGCATGTCACTAAGCAGAGCTCAGATACTCCCCACCTTTCTAAGCTGCACAAAAATACACTGCAGGTAAACACTCTCTGCACAGACTGGGAGCTGTTCGTAGTGCTGCAGACTTGCCGTTTCTTAAAGTAGCAGGCACTGATTACCAAAATACAAGTGCGGATTGGTGCTCATCGACCCCTTATTTCGATTCCTATAAGGCAAGAGAAATCCAACCTGCAGCAATAAATAACAATAATGAGGTGGGAGGAATCCTGCCTGCAGCTATAAATAACGATAATGAGGATTGAGGAATCCTGTCTGCAGCTATAAATAACAATAATGAGGTGGGAGGAATCCTGCCTGCAGCTATAAATAACGATAATGAGGTGGGAGGAATCCTGCCTGCAGCTGTACAGTTGACAGTAATGAGGCTGGAAGAATCCTGTCTGCAGCTATAAATAACAATAATGAGGCAGGAGAAATCCAACCTGCAACTTTATAGTTGATGATAAAAAGGCCAGAAGAATCCTGCCTGTAACTATAAATAATGATAATGAGACCACAGGAATCCTGCCTGCAGCTATAAATAATGATAATGAGGCCTGAGGAATCCTGCCTGCAGCTATAAATAACGATAATGAGGCAGTAGGAATCCTGCCTGCAGCTATAAATAAGGATAATGAGGCCTGAGGAATCCTGCCTGCAGCTATAAATAAGGATAATGAGGCGGTACGAATCCAAACTGTAGCTATATACAGTATGTGATGATAATGAGGCTGGAGTAATTCTGCCTGCAACTATACATAACGATAATGAGGTCAGAGGAATCCTGCCTGCAGCTATAAATAAGGATGATGAGGCCTGAGGAATCCTGCCTGCAGCTATAAATAAGGATAATGATGCCTGAGGAATCCTGCCTGCAGCTATAAATAACGATAATGAGACCTGAGGAATCCTGCCTGCAGCTATAAATAACAATAATGAGGCGGTAGGAATCCAAACTGTAGCTATATACAGTATGTGATGATAATGAGGCCAGAGGAATCCTGCCTGCAGCTATAAATAACGATAATGAGGCCAGAGGAATCCTGCCTGCAGCTATAAATAAGGATAACGAGGCCTAAGGAATCCAGCCTGCAGCTATAAATAACGACAATGAGGCTGTAGGAATCCTGCCTGTAGCTATAACTAACGATAATGAGGCAGTAGGAATCCTGCCTGCAGCTATAAATAAGGATAATGAGACCTGAGGAATCCTGCCTGCAGCTATAAATAAGGATAATGAGGTGGGAGGAATCAATCAATCAATCAATCAAAATCTTTATTTATTCAGGCGAACATCATTGAGCATAGCTCATTTACAAGATGGACCTGAGTGGTCATAACAAAAAGGTTACAGATTGTATACAAAAACATGATATTGAATAAGCACAAATACAACCATTTATGAGTGAGATAGATGTACAAATATTTACATATATACAAGGCAAAGGACAGTAAACCTAAAACCTAATAAAGGAGAAAACAAACAGTCTAGTAGGGATGAAGGCTTGGATAATGGTACATGGGTGGGCATATATGTAAGAGGTTTGATGGGGAAAGGACCAGAGGAATGATAGAAGAATAGGGAGGAGCTTTAAAAGAGGGGTGGAGGAGAGAGGGGTGTGGGAGGGTGGGGTGTGGGAGGACTAGGCCTTGTGGAAGCAATTGCACGATCTGGGATTAGGCTGGTATACAGCTTTTGAAGGATGTAAGAGAATCAGTGTATCCATTTTCAACGACTTTTGGATAGAATTCAGATAAGTGCCAGGGAATAACTGATTGCAGCTCTTCCATAGCGGGTGCAGGTGATAGGAATCTTCAGCAGGATCAGTTTGTTGATCCTCAAGGTGTAGGGCCTGGATGTGATCCGGTTGAAGCAGTCTGAGATGTAGGAAGGGAGTTTGTTTGTCAGAGCTTTGTAGATCAGATAGCAGCATTTTTCTTCTTCTATGTTGCAGGATGTCCAACTGACTGCATTGTAGAGGAACAATGATGGGTGCTAGAGGGAAGGTCAGTAATGAATCTAATAGCTCTATGATACAGGGTGTCTAATTTGTTTAGATGGGAGAGGGAGCAATGACCATAGAGGAAGTCAGCATAATCAATGAGGGACAGGAATGATGCTAGGATTAATCTTTGTTTGGAATCTTTGGTCAGGTAGTGTTTGATCCTATAGAATAGACCAAGTCTTTGTCTTAGCTTTTCAGGAGCTCTTCAACGTGGGTAGTATAGTCTAGTTTATTGTCTATCCATACTCCTAGGTATTTGAATTTGTCAACATATTCCAGATTTTCACCAAGGATGGTAGAGAGTTGTGGGAGGTGAATGATGGGATAGTGGAAGAACAGTTCTTGGTGGCAAGAACATAGCTTTAGTTTTCTTGGCATTTAGTAATAATTTCTTTTCTAATAGGTTGTGCTGAAGGAGGGAGAATTCAGACTGTAGGAGCTCACAGCTTTTGATGGTGAGGATTGCTCACATATAGTACAGTGTCATCTGCAAAAGGTGGATATTAGAAAGTGAGAGATTGGAATCAATATTGTTGATGTAAATGGCAAAAGGATGGGACCAGGATGGAGCCTCTAGGTACACCTCTTAGGAGTGGTTTAGAGGTAGATAGATCACCTTCATTTTACCAGTTGTAATCTTCGAGAGATAGCATCTGAGCCATTTAAGAGAGAGTGAGTCAAGGCCTATGGAGTTCAGAGAGGAGATTAGAAGATCATGATCCACAGTGTCAAAGACTTTGCTTAGATCCAGAAACACAGCATAGGTATTATTCTTTTTGTCTAGAGCAGTCTGCCAGTCATTTGTGACTTTTGCTAGTGCAGAGATGGTGCTATGCATAGCTCTGAACCCAGATTGAGCTGGATTTAGGAGATTGTTGGTATCAAGGTAGGCAGTTAACTGAGAGTTTACCAGCTTCTCAAGCATCTTGGATAGTACTGGTAAGATGGAGATGGGCCTATAATTATTGAGGTCCATGGGATCACCTGCCTTAAGTAATGGAAACACTTGAGCTGTTTTTCCATATTGAGATAGAACCAGTGGCAAGTGATAGATTGAAGAGAGTGGGTGAGGCGGTTAAGGCATGCAGAGCTACTTTTAGAAAGTAGGGTCCAGGAGTCTGCACCTGCACTTTTGGTGGTATCTAGCTGGAGTAGAAGGTCTTCTACTTCTTTGAAGAATATTGGTTTGAATGAGAATGTGGAAGCAACCTTTTGACCCTCAGTAGATTGTAGGTTTAGAGATGATCTTAATAGGTTTGCAGGAGAGGAGTCGAAAGCCAGGCCAGCTGTAGTGAAATGATCGTTAAAGGCATTCAAGGAATTAAAGGAATCCTGCCTGCAGCTATAAATAACAATAATGAAGTGGGAGGAATCCTGTCTGCAGCTATAAATAACGATAATGAGGCGGTACGAATCCAAACTGTAGCTATATACAGTATGTGATGATAATGAGGCTGGAGTAATTCTGCCTGCAACTATAAATAATGATAATGAGGCCCGAGGAATCCTGCCTGCAGCTTTAAATAAGGATAATGAGGCCTGAGGAATCCTGCCTGCAGCTATAAATAACGATAATGAGGCCAGAGGAATCCTGCCTGCAGCCATAAATAATGATAATGAGGCCAGAGGAATCCTGCCTGCAGCCATAAATAACGATAATAAGGCCTGAGGAATCCTGCCTGCAGCTATAAATAACAATATTGAGGCCTGAGGAATCCTACCTGCAGCTATAAATAAGGATAATGGCGGTAGGAATCCAAACTGTAGCTATATACAGTATGCCCTGATGATACTTGAAGGCCAAGAAGTAATTCTGCCACAACTTATTCCATGTGTGAAATAATGCTGCACGTCTGTTACTTTATAAGGCTCTGTATAAGTGGAAGCGTGTGCGTGCCTATTCCTGAGCCGACATTGACTTATATAGTGGCTATCACTTTGTGACACGTTTGAAATGTGGTGTACATATGAAGATCGACATACAATACTGCTGACACCTGCAAACTTGCTACTTGTATGGCGCTACTGTGTTTCTGCGCACTCGTTTTTATCTAAGATGAATGCTGTGCTGCATTGTGGGACACATTTCTTCCGTGCATTGCTTCGCATGCCCCAACAGTGACAGTACTTCTGTGTGCTGCCTGTAGAGTGCAACCGTCACTGTTCTGACCAATAGGTGGCACTGTCCAAGGAGCACAGGAGTTCTCTTCTGTTTTGCCATTGCGGTTTTTTTCTGCCACCTGGTGTTGCATTGCAAATGTGCTCCCATTACTATTCTCTGCATGCCGCCAGTCGCCGTGCGGCACAAACCACACTTTTCTCTTGCACACATACCTTATCTGCTGCCCATTCGTCTCTCCACTGCTTCACCATTGAGACACTTGCCACCGGAGCACCTTTTGCCTGAGGTCTGGGTTCTCATCTGACCAATACGTGGCGCTTTGACACAGGGAGACCAAACTCTCTTCTCTTTGACGGTCATCTGTTGATCAGCTGTGGCTGCCAGTCCTGTGTTCAATCACTCTGCGATTTCTACACTATTAAGTGGGTGAGTCTGTGTGAAACAGCAGAATTGGCCGTTCTTTCCCATCTGCGCTACTTCACTCTTGCATGATCAGGGAACACACTCCTACACTATGTGTGTTGGACCTGTCAGTTCGCTTTCATGGGCTGTGTTGCTTGCGCCACCGATTGGTCAAAGTACCCCTACCATATCAATCACTCACATAGATTTCCAAGTTCGTTCACGCTCTCAACATAGCATTATTGTCTCAAAATATCGTGTTGCTCTTGTACCACCTGACGCCCTTGCACCAGTCCTGCTTCTTCCCTGCTCTGCTTCTTTTCCTGCCATGTTACAATTTGCAAATAAATACGGTACAGCAGTAGAGTTCATATTGCACATACAGCAGGCAATTTACATCATGAATACAAAAAAAAGAAAAGAACATTCCCATCAAGTAAAGGAAGTGAAACATATAGGCCCCTCCAGTATGAGATTGCAGGGTGTGCTATATCCTGTGGAGAGGAGCTGTCAACTGCAACTGCCCCTTTTTCTTTTTTTTTCTCTGGGGCAGTTGCACCTAGCCAGCTAACTACTAAAGTTACTGATGCTAAAGGACTCCTGGGGTAAGAATGCATACTTACATACATTTACAGATAAGAACATAAAGTTGCCAGCAGAGGAGACCCCCGGACTATCTAGCCTGCCCGATTTTTTTTTTCTTGTGAAGTGGTGCCTCGGCTGGTGTCTCCTATTCCTTCCCCTCTTCCTGTGACCCATTACTTTCTTCTGTGTTTGTCCCAGGCTTGTTTGAATGATCACACTGTCTTAGCTGCCACGGCCACTTCCAGCAGCTCATTCCAGGCCAACACCACCCTTTCTGCGAAGAAGTGCTTCCTCACATCCCTTCTATATCTTCCCACCAGCTTTAGGCTGTGTCCTCTGGTGGTGGTGGTGGTGGTGTTTTCCCTCTTTTTGACTAGATCCTCACACTCTACTTTGTTTACTCCTGTCAGGTATTGGAAGGTCTCTATCGTATCCCTCCTTTGTCTCCTCTCTTCTAATGGATATATCCTCAAGTCTCCCAGCCTCTCCTCGTATGACCTGCCCTGCTGTCCCATGATCATTTTAGTCGCCCTCCTCTGTGCCCCCTCTAGCAATCTGATGTCTTTTTTTAGGTACGGGTGACAATACCTCACTCCATATTCCAAGTGAGGCCTCACTACGTTTCTGTAGGGAGGTGGGCAGGCAGAAGGGAAGTCCTAGCGGGTTGCTAGGCATATTGGGCAAACTGGGTGGGCCCGGCGGTCCTTTTCTGCTGACAAGTTCTATGCTTCTATGTCTCACTAGTAATCTATACAACGGCAGAATAACCTCGCTGTGCCTGCTACTGAAATCCCTTGCAATGCATCTCAGCATCCTGTTGGCGTCCGCCACCGCCTTTTTGCATTGCGCGGACTGCTTCAGATCATTAGTAATTGCCACCCCTAGGTCTTTCTCTTCCTCCGTCTCAGTTATGTGTACTTTTCCTATTAGTACTCTGCCCTGGTGTTTCTTGCCCCTATGTACATCACCTTGCATTTTTTGGTGTTAAACCCCAACTGCCACATCCCAGGCTATCTCTCCAGCTTGGCTAGGTCCTCCCTTAGCTCTTCTATCCCCTCCTGGGTGTCCACCCTCCCAGAGCTTGGTGTTGTCCGCGAATAGGCACACCTTGCCCTGAATGCCCTCCTCAGTGTCGTTTATAAATATAAAACAATAATAATACCGCCTAAACCGACTTCGTGTAACCCTGCAGGTGACCTCTTTTGTACTGGAGGCTACCCCCACCACCACCCTCTGCGTCCTGCCTCTCAACCAGCTCTCAACCCATTTTACTAATTTCTTCCCCACCCCAAGCTCCCTCACTTTTGTTATCAGCCTTCTGTGTGGCACCGAATTGAAGGCTTTCCTAAAGTCCAGATAAATGACATCTATTCCCTGCCCCTTATCCACTGCCTTTGTGACACAGTCAAAGAACTCCACCAAATTCGTTTGACATGATCTGCCAGCCACAAACCTGTGTTGCGTACTGCAGACCATTCTCCTCCATGTACCTCACCAGTCCCTCCTTTAGTATGGTCTCCATAAGTCTGCACACTATCGAGGTCAGGCTGACCAGCCTGTAGTTGCCCAGGTCCTCCTTGGGACCACTTTTGTGAAATGGCACTACATTTGTTGTTCTCCATTCCTCTGGCACTATCCCTGAATTCAAGGAACTATTAAATAGAATTGTCATCGGGCCTGCCAGTTCTTCTGCTAACTCCCTGAGTACCCTGGGGTGTACCTCGTCCGGCCCAGGGGATTTATCCACTTTCAGAACCCTCAGTCCTTCCTTCACTCTTTTTATCCCAATGACTCCTATTGGATCTGCCTTGCTTCCCTTTCTTATCCCCGCCTGTGGCATTGGTCCATCTTTTCTTTCATAAAGACAGAGCAGAAGTATTCATTTAATACTTCTTTTGTCCTGTCTCGTACTACCCACTCATTCTCTTTTTTTAAGTCTGACAATGCCATCCTTCTGGTTGCTTTTTTCCTTTATGTAGTTAAAAGAAGGTATTTTCCCCTCTTTATCTTTATCCCTTCCACTATCTGGAGTACCTTCTGCACCTCTTTTTTTGCTATTTTTGCCAGCCTTTGGTATTCCTTGCCATCATCTATCTTAGCAGTTCTTCTGCTTTTCTTACAGGCTGCCCTCTTTACTCTTATTGTTTTTGCTACCTCCTCGCTGTACCAGCTGGGCCATCTTGAGCCCTTCTTCTTCCCTATCATTTTTATGCAAATGTCTGTAGAGTTTTGAATGGCTCCCTTGATGGTCTCCACTTCCATTCCCTCATCTATGCTCCCTAGCTGTTCCCTGATCAGTTTCCTCATTTTGTTAAAGTTTTCTATCCTGAAGTCCAGCACCCTAGTCTGTATTGTGACATCCTCTTTTCCCATATCAGTCTTGAACCACACTGAGCACCCAGGGGTTCTCTGATGTCGATGTCCTGGATGTGCTCCCCATTAGTAAGCACTAGGTCTACGATTGCTTCCCCCCCCAGTTGGACCAGTTACCAGCTGTGCCATGAAGCCATCCTGTACTGCGTCAAGGATCATCTGACTTCTAGCAAAGGATGTGGCGGGGTATCCCAGTCTATTCTGGGCAGGTTAAAGTCCCCAGTTACTACTACCTCCCATCTCCCTGCTACGTCTTGTCAACTGCACACTCAGCACCCTGTCTATCTCCTCGCCCTGGTTAGGCGGCCCATATACCACCCCTAACCTAAGTTTCCTAGCCCTGTTGCTCTGGAGTTGCAGTCACAGTGCTTCACTCTTCCCCTTTCCATCTCCTCTTCTCTTGCACGCACTATTCCCTCCCTGATGTACGCCACAACCCCCCTTTCCTGCCTCCCTGTCCCATCTGTAATGCTCATACCCTGGGATCAAGAGGTCCCAGTCGTGATGTGCTGTTGTCCAAGTTTCGGTAATGGCCACTATGCCCACTTTACCTTCGGTTAATAGGGCATGTAAGTCCTCCATCTTGTTCCCTATGCTACGTGCATTCAGTGACACCACTGTCCACCTTGTCCCCTCTTTACCCTACCATATTTGTTTCTTTTGGTTGTCCTTGTTCGTCGTCCCCCCTCCACCCCCATTATTAGATTACTTACCTAGTCCCCCACCCCTCTTGCGTTCCCTACCATCATGGCGCGGGGGACCACCTCCCTTTCTGCGCCCATTAGCAGTTTAAACCCAGTTTTTCTGCCATGTATTCCCCCAGCTTTTCATTTAACATTTTCTTCCCTTCCCAGTTAAGGTGTAGCTTGTCCTGGCTTCTATAGTCCCTTGTTTAACCATGCTTCTTCCCCCTTTTCCTAGAAAGCCGTAACCCTCCTCCCTGCACCAGCCCTCTAGCCACTTGCTTTATTCCGTGATTCTCCTTTTTCTTGCTGTACTAGCCTTGGGGACTGAGACTATTTCTGAAAAAGCCAACATGTTTACTGATTCTCCACATGACCTAGCTATGTCCCAGAATCTCTCCTGATCCACTTCTTCCTCATCCTCTTTTGTTGGCTCACAGGTAGCAGATGGTGATGCTGTGCCTGCGCTAACCTCTAAATTTCCAAAGGATCATGTGAGAATTAAGGCCTAACTCACACAACCACTGAAGAATACCCAAAAAACAATTTGATTTATTGAGGACAGTTTCTGGGGTTTCTACTGGCTGATAACATTCCAACAAACTCCTACCTGCATGGCTGAGGCCTTAGCGAACCACTGTTGCTGCTGCTGATGGTGAGTGACAGGGCAGGTGGTCACATGATCCCAAGCGTCACCATTCAATTCCAAGGATTCTCTGTTTGTATCTTCTTTCATGGCTGAGGCATAAAAAAACATTTTGGTTAAAAAGGGGCTCCTTTTATTTCACTGGCAATAGCACATAAGTTTTCTGGGCAACACCTCCAATAAGAGTTTCTTAATAGTAAAATGTCAGGAAACAGCAAGGTCTAGTGCTCAAAGCAGAGACTGGGGAAACAGGGCCCCTGGTTCACTGCTGCACTTAATTTGTGCGAAGTTTAACTATGATTAAGCAAATTAGAATATTATGACTTTCTACTTTAAACACCTGAATTTCCATTATGAGGGACATCCCTCATTTCACCATTTTACTTCAAGATTGTTCTGTCCTACATTGCAAAGGTGTTGCCCACACATAACAGATGCTGTAAACTCGCACTACTTTTTTTAATTTTGCATTTCTTTTTTTATTAAGTAAACATTACAGCACAAACAAGAACACATGGTGCTACTGATACTGTATGCTCATTCATTATATATGTATGCAGAGTCACAACCGGTATGCAAAAGGAGGGGAAGCATACAGTAAGGCAAAGGAGACATGAGGACACACATCTAGTCAGTGAAAGTGAATATTCTAATACCCCATCTTCCCCTGTCCCATTGTCACTATTCTTCTTAGCATCAAAACTGTAGCAAATTATTGTAATAATCAATATAGCCTGATACTTTTTACACAACTAATCGTGACAAGGTCTTTCCAGTTTGTTACAGAAATAAATAAAACAAACATTTACTATCCTGACATCCCTGGTTCCCAACCAACGGCACTAAAAAGAAATCCCATTGAACTTAGTGACTTGTATATATTTTTTCTTACCTGGGCTTTCCTGGCTGGCACTTCCTAGTTTCCTAACCTTGGCTGGGATCAAGGACACTGCCGCATCACCAAATTGCAGCAAACTCTCGGCCAGACGCTTCTTCAGTTCCATCTCCTGCTGTCTCCTTAAAGCTACCTGGGCAGCCATAATCCGACGACGCTCCCTGGGATAGAATGGAAAATGTTACACAGGATGGGAAGGTCCAGCAAAGCAAATAAAATCATGTACTTTATTTTTATTTTCAAGATTTATGGCCAAGAAAGGCCCACTGAGCACAGTTTGTTTCTAAGTGTGAACCATGAGAATGGTGCTGTTAATGATGCACACCAAATAATTCACAGACTATAATGTACTAGTAGTAAAAGCCTTGATTTGTATACAGGATAAGAACTTTAAGGCAGATGATCCCTCTTTCCAAAGCTGTCCTGTAAGAATGCATGAATAACATAGGCAGACAGCTGGCTGTTTTATCTGCCACCTTTCATAGTAGAACTCAAATGCTGGTAAGGGTGCAATTATACCCCAAATTGTTTTGTTTCAAATCCTTGATCTACTCTTAATGTGTACTTTCTGAACATTAGGAACACCCCCAAACAGTGCAGCTACTCTCGATGCAATAGTCTGTTCTTCACCCACTGCATCATGAGTGGATAAAGTGTGACGGGGCGTGTCCAAGTCCAGGAAAGATACAGGGGAGATGCTCAGGGAATGTAAACAAACATGTTGTTGTGTGGTAACACCAGTATGGTGGGCAGTCTGTTGTTGGCTTTTAAAAAGAAAAAAGGAATACGACTCAAACTACCAGCTAGATCAGCAGTCTCTACAGAGTGTAATCAATCATAAAACGTGTTTTTCAAACTAGGGACACTTTGCGGCCTGCGGGCGTTGGCAGTGTTCCTTTTCATGCTCATTTTTTGCAGACACTTTGACTGCACCTGCCACTGTATTTCAGTTGCACTACTGCTTATTATGATGTCTCTTTTATGCTCCCCATGCACCACCTCTTCGGGAGTCGCCAGGGCATCTGCCCACTTTCCTCACTGCCTGGAGCTCTCGGGCGAACCCCCCATGTAGCCTTGGTTATTCCCTCCAGGTGAGGATGAGGTGAGGCCCGTACACCCTAAGCTCCTATGTTTCGTTGGCATCACGCTGATCAGGACAGGCAGTATTCTGTGCCGGGAGCACCGTGTACCCAGCGTTCAGGGAGTCTATTTCCCATTTTTCTGGTGTGGAGTGATATGCGCCCTGACATCTAGGTGCAAGCGCCGACGTCTATCACGCCTCACCCACCAATGTGGCTTGGCGCCTGCTGCATCTCTGAGCTCTGCCAGAGGTCAGATGCCGAGCCTCGTCCCCCCTCCTCCCCCCGGAGAACGGTCCTTCGATGCTCAAGTCTCCTCCCCCCAGCTGACCCTCCATCTTCCCAGGCACGTTCCCGAACCAGGGTCGGCTGCGTCACAAGTGGTAGCACTACCACTGTACCGGAAGGCTGATGATGTCCCTTTTTTAACCACAACCAGGACTGACTGATGTTGACCTCAAATCTATGCATACTGGTATTGCATATTTCTGTCATTTGCTCTCAGATTTACATAACTGTTAATTGTGCACAGCTTCTCTTGCTGTTTTAGTCTATAACTCTCCCCCGGTCATGCCTGAAAATAGACATATATATGCCTAGTATATAGAAACATAGACCATGACGGCAGAAAATGACCAGCAGTCCATCCAGTCTGCCTACATTCCCTGGAATCCACTGTTCTTCCAAGGTACTAACTCTCCCCGTCCTAGCCCCATTCTCCTCCCCGGTCATGTCACTCCAGGTGACCACTATACCCTTCATTCTATCGCATGCCTGCTTGACTCCCCTGACTGTGTTTGCGCCCACCACCTCGGCTGACAGACTGTTCCAAGGCTCCACCGCCCTTTCCATAATGAAGTACTTCCACACGTCGCTGCTGAACCTCCCTCCTGTTAATTTCCACTCATGACCGCGAGTTGCTAGTCAGGGTACATAATTCCCCACAGTTTACCTTGTTCATTTCTTTCAGGAACTTGAAGATCTCTATCATATCTCCCCTCTCCCTTCTGGTTTCCAGTGAATACATATTTAGTGCATCGAGGCACTTCTCATAGGATCTGCTCTGTTGACTTTAAATCATTTTTGTTACTCTGAACAGCACTGTCGTCAGCCTATCCCTATCCTTTTTGAGGTGAGGGGTGCAGAAATGGATGCAGTACTGCAGGTGAGGCCTCATCAAGGATCTGTATACGAGAAGAATTAACTCTTTTCTTCTGCTAGCAATACCCCCTCCCAATACATCCCAGCATCCTGTTCGCCTTGCTATAGACCTTGTTGAACTGGTTTGTTGATTTAAGGGAGTTACTGATGATAACTCATAGATCATGTTCCTCTTCTCTATTGCTCTTTCACGCTGCCCATCCAGCACTCTGTCTTGATGTTCCCTTTCCCCTAGGTGCGTTACCTTGCACTTTTTGGAGCTGAGTTTTAACTGGCAGACCTTTGACTACCCGCTACTTTTTGTAGGTCCCTCTGCATATCCCTTATTTGCTCATCACTATTCACCCTCCCACATAGTTTTGTGTCATCTGCAGATATATACAGCCTGCCCTGGAGTCCCTTACCAATATCACTAATAAACATGTTGAACAGGACAAGACCCAGGACAGATCCCTGTGGAACCCCGCTCGTAACTTCCCTTTCCTCCAATTTAACCCCGTTGAACAGCACCCTTTGTTGCCTCCCTTCTAAGCAACTACCTACCCAGTTCACTACGGTTATAGCCACACCTTGGTCTTCCATCTTTTTGAGCAACCTTTTGTGCAGTACCTAATCAAAAGCCTTGCTGAAGTCAAAGTACAGCAGATCCACAGCATGGCCCTTGTCTAGTTTCTTGGTCACCCAGTCAAAGAGAAAAATCAGGTTAGCTTGGCAAGACTTTCTCGCCACAAAATCGTGCTGTTTACTATCCTGGTGCCCGCTGCATTCTAGGTAGTCCACAAAGTCCTTTTTGATTGATGTCTCCATGATGGAGGTCAGACTGACAAGCCTGTAGATCTCTGGTTGTTCTCTATCCCTCCCCTCTATGAAGCAGTATGTCTATCTTAAGGGATGACAGCCCTCTCAGAACCCTCTCACTAGTACATATTGGCGCCTTATTTCCAGGACTCCTTTAGCAGCTGTTTTGATGCCACTTTGCATGGACCTACAGTCCTCCTCAGTAAATACTGAGCAAAAGTAGACATTCAGGACAGTGGCCTTTTGCTCATCCTCCATCACCCCCCCCAACCAGCCATGTGATGCCCCTCCTTTTTTTCACTGCTATATCTAAAACTGTTTTCTCCGTTCTTACCCTCTATGATCACGTATCCATGTCTGCTTTTGCCTCTGATCAACTCCTCCTTATTTTCCTGTAGATAATTCTCCCTCCTCCTGCTTTACCTTGTTTTTGTAGAAGGCCTATTTTTGGCCTTCCCCGCTTTCCTGACCCTAGCTGAGAACCATAGTGGCCTCTTAGACCATTTTTTTTAGATACTGTTTTTTAACTTGCCTTTGATGGCTCAAGGATGGCTCCCTTTATTGCCCCCATCTCTCCTCTACCCTCCTTGCCTGCAGCAGTAGACAGTCTTGGAAGGCATCCAGTAATGTCTGATTCCTGCAACTCTTTGCCACTGGGACCATCCAAGCGACATCAGGTAGGTGCAGGTCACCCACCACCGCTACTTCCCCCTTTGCTGCCCCTCTTTTACGTTCCTGCTCAAGTTCTCTGTCCCTTTCTTCCCCTTGCCCTGGAGGCCTATTGATCACCCCTAAGTGCACTTTCCTGCCTGAGGCTTTCGTGAGTTGCACCCATAAGGACTCAGCCTGTGCACTACTACCCCTAATAGTTCCATAGAAACATAGACTTTGATGGCAGATAAGGACTGCTTGGCCCACCTAGTCTGCCCATTGGATAAGCTGCAGATTCTAGTTAATTCCACAGCCTACTCTCCCACCCCACTATAATTGTTTTATGTCTGTCCCACGCATGTTTGAATTCCCACTGTTTTAGACCCCACAACCTCCCCAGGAAGGCAGTTCCATGCGTCCACCACTCTCTCCATGAAAAAAAATTTCCTCACATTGCCCCTGAGCCGTCCCCCCCTCTATCTTTAAATTGTGTCCCCTTGTTATTGCACATCTCTTTTTCTGAAAGATGCTACCCTCCTGGACTTTGTCGATTCCCTTGAGGTACTTGAAAGTTTCTATCATGTCCTTTCTTTCATCAAGGGTATACATATTAAGCTCTCTCAGTCCCTCATTCATATGGTTTCTGATGCAGACTCTGCACCATTTTAGTTGTCCTCCACTGGACTGCCACCATCCTGTCTACATCCTTGCGGAGATGGGGTCTCCAAAACTGCATGCAGTACTCCAGATGGGGTCTCACCAACTGTCTGTACAGAGGGTACATCCTCTACTACTTCAATGCCCTCCTTAACAAAAAGGGCAACTCCTCTTCCCCTACCAGATCTTCTGTCCCTTCTGAACACTGAATACCCAGGGACTGTCATCTCCCAGTCATTTTTATCTGTGGCCCACATTTCCCAGACCACCACCAAGTCCACTTCAGTATCTGCCATCAGCGCCTGGAGCTCGCCAAGTTTGTTGCCTAGGGCTCCTGGCATTAAGGCATACTCCCCTCCATTTGACCCCTGCTGTAACTCTGCTACTGTATTTTGCTTGTTGTGTTTTCTTCCCTCTTTGTTTGTGCTTTTAAGTTTTACTTTCTTGCTCACTGGTACTCTTCCCCTTGGTCCTCTAAACCCTACTACAGTTCCTGTACCCTTTTTGCAGTTAGTGTCCCATGGATGTGGAGAAGTTCTGTCTCGGATCTCCTTTTGCTCATCATCCACCATGGATCACCCAGACCCAGACTCCCATACAGTCAGTTTAAACGTCTGATGTAGATGTCTAACATCTGCCCTAGTGCACTAGCCTCCTTTCTTGGCAGGTGAAATCCATTACTCATGAAGAGTCTCCTGTCCCAGAAATCCCCGACAAAGTGGTACCCCATGTCCCGACACCACCCCTTAAACCAACTGTTAAGCTCCTCTAATTCACTACTCCTATTTCTGTCCTGCCTCCCTGCCATGTCCCACACAGGAAGGACCTCGGAAAAGGCCAGGGAGGCTGAGTGTGTGACACCTTACCTGGTATCAAAAACTAAATAAATAAATAAGTGGGATGCTAAGGAGAGTCTGTATATTGCATACACAACGCTGTTAGCCTAGTCAGGGGTCACGAGGGGTGTGATATCTACGGTGAGCTATTGCAATCAGCTGGGATTTCTACACTTAGGATTTGCTTAAAAGCTGTCAGGAATTTTTGTCCCTGTACAGACCACAACTCAGACACCATGCTGAATACAGTGTACAGCTACGGTTCCCATATCTGAGGAAACCTATCGACACTGAAAAGGTAAAAAGTTTGGAACACACGGGTTATGAGACAGACTGGCAGAAGTGAGACTGTTCTCTATGGATAACAGAAGACTTGGGGGAGACATAATTCCAGGACTGGGATAACACTGTCAGATCAAATGCAGATCTTCAGGATATGCAAGGGCAAAAGGACAGGGGGACATTAAATATCTCTGAAAGGGAATCCCAGGAAGTGTGATTTCACAGAACACATGGAACAGACTTACAGAACAAGTGGCCCACAATCTGCCAACACTGTTTGCACAGTCAAGTTCAAACTAGACAGGTGCCTTGAAGAAAAAAGTCTGACAGGGCACTTACACAGAGCTGACATAAGAAAAAAAATTAAAGTGCAGAATCCAGAGCTTAAAGCAGCAATATTTGTTAGATGGTAAAAAATGTCATCATATAATTTTATTTTGGCAAAAATGTCTGACATCCTTCGATTAGTCCTCAGTATGTATATTTCATTTTCTCAGGTACTTTTAAAAAAACAGCTTTTATAGCCAATTTTCTTATTAAAGCAGCAGTGCAGCAAAACATTTTTTTCCCAAAAGGCTGGTTTCAGCTAGTTAATAAAGATATTAGCATACCTGTCAACTCTACTTTTCTAGGCACCTCCAATCTTGCGCACCTTGAGTTTATTTTCTCGATTCTAACCCTTACTAGGTCTACAATGCTGCTATTTCTAAGCCAAATGTGGCCATCTTTTTTCTTGCAAAAAAAAAAAAAAAATTAAATTAAAACATTTACAAAATACTTACATTTTGGCAGCACTAGAACATTTTACCGTGATATAAAAACTGGAAGATGTCTGGCTGGTCCAGTGGCATGGCAGTAGCACTACTGGCTACCACACCAGCGACCCAAGTTTGGGAGCAGACTTGGGTTGGTGGGGGTCACCTTGGGTGGGGGTGGGATGGATGAGTGCTCAATGGATTGCTCTCTTATCCGGGGCGAGGAGGAGGGGGGCTTTGTCAGACCTGCTTTTGACTGCCACCAGGTGGAGGCCTGGTGGTAATGCAAGCTGGGGCGGCACTACCAGGAAGGGGCTGCTGGTTTGGCATGGTGAGTATGTATGCGTCCACATGGCATGCCCTCTGTCTGTCCGCAGCAGGGGGTAGAACCACAAAAAAGGGGAGGCTATGTGGGCTAATGAAGACCTGCCTGTCTTACCCAAGACAGCACCACCAACCATCTGAATCTGGATTATTAACAAAGGGTGTGTGGGGGGGGGAGCTGATGATGACCCTCCCCTCTCTGGCCATGACACAGGGAGCAATCCACAGGAGAATTCTGGTGGATCAGTGTGATCGGCGTCGGTTGGGGATGACTGGGAACAGGGTCGATAGTCCTCTCACACAGCCTCTACGGTGAAAACAATGGGGAAAAGAAACTGACAGACAGGTGAGTGATTATCACAACCATAAGGGTGTAGTTAAATGAGTAGATTTAAATCATTAAAATAACAGGATAAGGAGTATTACAGTTTTTTCATCTTAGGATAGAAAGAGCCATCAGCATAACAACTACAGAAGGACTACAACTGGATCCAGTCGAGGTGAAACATAACGTGTCTGTACCAGTTTCACTGGTAACGCTGTAGCTGCTGGGACTGTCCCTCTCTTTTTTACAACTGTTGTCTTTCTGCATTTGTTATGCTTTGGGTGTGCTGTTTTACTATTTTGTATACAAGGATTTGGAAACAATAAAACTGTAAGCACTCCTTTATCCTTGTTGTGTTTGTGGACTTAAAGTCTACAAATCAAAAACACCCTTATGGTTGTGAGTGGGTGAAACTATTTTTTTTATGCCTGTTCACCACTCATTAACTCTTGGTGGAACGCCTACTTTGTTTTACTAATAAAAACAAACAAACAAAAAAAAAAAACTAGAGGATGCCTAGAATATTTTATAGTGAAAAAAGGTAAGATCAACTGTTTTACCCAGTTTCACTGCACCGCTGCTCTGATGACACAAGTCAATGAAGATGGCCGCCACTCACAATTTTTAAAAATCACTTTACTGCGGTTACCTGTTGAATGTGCATACTAGCTTCCTGCTGTGGATGTATTAGGATAGTGTTACTCATGCTAACACATGTTTCTGATGGCAAACAGAACAGCACTGTACCAAGAGATTTAATTTCCCCATGGCAGGCACGGCAAGTGAGCAGGAACCTCAACAACGCCCGAGTTAGAGCTGAAGCCTGTAGAACTGTAGTAGAAATATGACTACTTGAAGCAATGCTATTTGTAGCTAAATACACAGATACTTAGCAAAGCTGTATTTGGCCCGTGGCAGCTTATATAATGAGAATCACTGAGTCCACAACAAAAAAAAGTAACAGTTGCTCACTATTCAGTGAAATGTCTGTGTCAGCGGAACATGTGAAGTGCAGAAAAAACATATTTATTTGGGGAAAATGTGGATGCTGCTGCTGCTACATGTTCAACAGCTGAGAGTTATACCAGGTTGTAACAGGGCATTATTGGGAAGTCTAGGAGAGAGTCCCGCGATAGGCTCAATGCCGTCACGTGGTGCAGGACCAACACGGCATTGTGAGCCGATAATGCCGTGTTGCTGTCCTAGGAAGCACGCACATGAGTCCAACACGGCATTATTTCTCATAATGCCGGTTAGCCCGAGCTGCAGAAGACCAACACGGCATTATGAGAAATAATGCCGTGTTGGAGTCGTGAACGCGCTTCCTCGAGACAGCAACACGGCATTATTGGTTTCACAATGCCGTGGTTGCCCCTGCACCACGTGACGGCGCTATGCCTTATCGCTGGCGCCCGCCATAGAGCCTTCAGTACAATAAGAGTAAACGTGTGGAGATTGCCTCCGCCTCCGCCGCCTTTTGCACTGTGATTGTCCTAGTAGACATCGCGCTTGTCCCTTGGTTATAAGAGTACATCATCGCAGTTTGTCGGCTCACCGTGGACACGCCCGCTGGAGTTGAACCGGCTCGCCCTCGTGCAACAACGCCCCCCCAGCGGGCATTAATCCCCGGTAGACGCCTCCTCTGCCAGTGATTAATGCTTACTTAAGTGCTGGAGGACTGAGTCTGTAGGTCTGCTGCCCCCTGGTGTTTCACACAATTTTCACTGCTCAGCAACTCGCAGCTTCACAATGTGCATCTAGGATTTGGCTAGCCAGTGTACTACTGAATTTAGACCAAAAGGGATCAGGGTAATTTGTTTGTGAGGTCACCCATGGGGACTGCTTAGGAGGGGAGCTAACTGCCGAGTCATACTATACAGAAGGACTGAGATTTGATCATCTGGTTTGTTCCATTCTGCTGTCTCTAATTAACTCAGGCCACACTTGTGCATTCCAAAAGGGCAAGGAAGTAGTGGGGTGCGTATCAACTTGTCAACAGTGCCACATGTACCTGTACACAGGTTGGCACACCACACCAAACCCAACCTAATGTCTCCTGGAGCTGTAAAACTGCTCCTTTTTATTCACACCATGTACCAGTTTCATAGCCCACCCCTGTCTCTGTCTCTCACTCCCCTCGCTGTCTGGACCAATGGGGCTCTACATGAGTTGAGGTCCAACATGCCAAAGGGGTGCTTCATTCAGATGGCTTGAGGTACACAGGGTTTTACTCTGTTTTTATCATGCCCACCAACCACAAGATGTCAGGTGGTGCCTTGACAGGGCTCGCATGCACATAATGTCCACCTGTGAAGAAAGAAAGTCCCAAGTCCACAGCAGGGTTGTTGTGGAAAGGTACCTGGCATTAATTCTCCCCAGCTGGACGCACTGCCATGCAGTAGTGCATCCCCAGAGCCCCCCGAGTCCCCTTCTGAACTCAGGTCACTGCACAGGAGCTCACATTGCTACCCACTCAGCTATTGGGGAAAAAAACTGGAGACCGCCACATTTAAAGACGTTATCTTTTTTTTTTTTTAATCCCCTCCTGGTCGCCCTCGCCATTCCTCTCCTTTGAGCTTGCTCAATGCCCCCCGATCCCTCACTGAGTCTGTCCCTAGAGTGACTCCTACCTGCCTCTTCCCTCCACGGAGCACCTTGCACAGCGGGGTCTGCCCACGATTGCAGACTGGGTGGCTGGAGCAGCCGTCATCCAGGAATGCCGTGGTGTTTTTCCATTTTTCTGTTCCTCCCCTCCATCCCGCTGAGGATGCCGGCTCGGGCAGAACATGCTTACGCATGCCTGCCAAGTGCCAGATGGCATCCCCCCCAGCTCTCCCCCAATGGAAGCTGCTGTTGCCCCGAGAGTCAGTGCTTCCACCGGCTCTCCGGACGTCGGGTGTATTAAACACCCCTGGTATCCCTCCCCGAAGGAGGAGAGCATCCGTGGGGACGCTCGATCCTCCTTCCCCATGCCGACCCTGGCAACCCGAGTCCATTCCCGAACCCAGGTCGCCGGCGTGGTGTGAGGTGTGGCATCCAGCGCCTCAACCCTCAGCGCCACCGGGCTGGGGAAAAAGACGTTATCTTTTATTTCAAGTCTAAAATTACAACAATAACCTTGGTCCATCCACCAAACCTTGGTTTTATTCCCACAAACTCCATTGGCACACTATGTGACCCTGAGCAAGACACTTCACCTCCCTGTGCTCCCAGAACACGTAGAAATGATCCACTGGAAACCACGGTAAATAAGTCACTGACTCAATTGCTGTATCCACTTCTCATGAATAAAAATAAAATATCAATAATTATAAAATTGTCAGTGTTGAACTGCTGCTTTATAAAACTCTTCAAATAGCATATATTTTTAAAAAGTAATTAAATGAGGCCAGCCTGGAGTAACTGAGGGTTGAGGCACTGGATGCCACACCTCGCGCCATGCTGGCGACCTGAGTTTGGGCACGAGCTCGAGTTGCTGGGGGTTGTCAGGGAGGAGGGCTGGGAGATGACTGTAGCGGCTGGGCTGCTCTCATCTCCCGGACTGGGGAAGCGAGATTTCTCGCTCTCGGCTGACAACCCTGTGGAGGCTGAGTGCCAGACCAGAGGTATGAGGGACTGATGTTACGACAGGAGGGTGGAGGGGGAAGTGGTTCTGGGAGCGCATGCATGCTTCCATGTGCATGCACCCACCGTGTATGCCACAGGTCCAGGTTGGGATGGGAGAAAGGCAAAAAATGCCTATGTCTCCCCTTTGCCAAGTGTGATGGCTCCCGACGCTCTCGGACCCTGCTCCTTGTGGATCCCCACCAGTGAAGATGGTAGAGGGAGCGGCTGACAGGGTTGGGAGCAAAGGGGACCTGATGGCAGGAGTAGATGGCAACGGCGGGACAAACAGCTTAACGAAAAAAAAAGTAGTTGATTTATTAAATACAGCATTACAGTGCAGTTTTGGTGTCTGATACTTACAAGATAAGAATACACCTCTCACATCGACAGGTCTGAAACTGACAAATCTTCTTGTGTCCCTTTAGCAGAGCAGTGACCCCATGGTTACGGCAGCGAGCACAGGTCGGAGAGCGGCTGGAAACTACCCCATAAATCATGTTCGAAGAGGGGGATGTATAGACACCTATCAACCTGGGCACATGATCCTCATCTGCCGAAGATCCTAAGTCACAAAAGGAGTCAGGGCTTTCGGTGCCCAGTTCATCACAAGCTTCCATAGTTACACCTTTAAAAATACACAGAGGAGGAGAAAAGTTTCACACCTTAAGATTTTTTAAAGGAGCCTATATGAATTTCGGAAGCCAAGGCTGAACCTATAATAAATGGAATGAGACCAATTTTATTGATGTATTTTCATGGAGTACAAAAATACAATCATTTATGTTTGGTGGTCAGGTGACCACCATTTTTATTGTCACTGCTGAGTGACAGTGACCATTTCATGTAAGTATAGTGGTGTACTGGCCACGATGTACTCATCAAGGCCATCCACGCAATTCGTATGTCTGTATGGCAGATTGTCACTGACTCAGGTTTGGAAATAAGCACGGGTCGCCAGGGGTGGCATACATCCCCCACCGCGATATTTCAAAATCGCCCGACACTACAGCGACAACAGCGCCAGGTTGCTGTAGTGACGGCGTGGGACCCCACCACTGCTTTCGGGGTTACTGCAGCCCATCCCCAAAACCATTCCAATTCGGAGTTGGTTATTTTAGTAGTGGGGGGTGGAGATAGAGCCCTCTGCATGGGAGGTTTGGGGGGCTTAGAAAGCATTCTTTACTATGACTCCCTCATGCCGACCGCAAAATGCGGTTGACATAAGGAAACAGCTCACGGCCGTTGACAAATATTTTGTCAACTGACTGTCATGTATCCGCCAGGGTCAGTCAGGGGGAGGATCAAGAGTCCAAGGGACTGCCCTCCTCGCTCAGAGAGGAAAGACCGCTGACTCCACCGTACAACTGCCACTAGGTGGAGGACTGTTGGCAGTGTGGGTTGGGAGCGGCAGGAGTGGGTGGTGCTGTGGGACCCTACAGCGTTTGTGTCTCCATGTGCGCACACTGACGTGCATGCCCCAGCAATGGGAAACAGGAGAAAATGGTGGAAAATGGCAGTGGGGCAGGCATTCATGATGCCCTGCCCGCCAATCCCACACCTGCCTCACCACAAGGACAAGTCCTGGGGAAGTAACAGATCAGCGGGGCAGGACTGAAGGAAGTCCAAGCCTGCCCCAGCCAGAGAAGCATAAACTACATATCAAACAAAAAACAAAAATTAATTTAACATGAATTAAAAAAACGACACCACCTTTACAACTACACACTGTACCAAATCTGTGTAAATTCCCCATTTTTTGTGCAAAAAAGTGCTGATTTGTGCTCAATTTTGTGAAAAATGGAGAAAAAGGGTTTTTAAGATTTGTAAGAGAATTGTTCATTTTGAAACTGGAAAATCAGTGCCCCCACATTTGGAGGTGTTCCTCATTATGCCCTCAGAACCCCTTGGTCCACAGCACTCAACTGTCCCACATTAGGAGGGATGTACCTCATTTTACCCCTCACAATCTCTCATCCTTTCCTTTCAACTGTTTCACATTAGGAGATAGGTCCCTAATTTTACCTTTTAGTTCCTACTGCTCAAGTGTCCCACGTTAGAGATATGCCTCTCATTTTATATCTCAGAATTCCTGTCCATCCCTCTCAACTGCCCCATAACTGTCAATCCACACCATTTCAGTGTGACTTAATTTCTTGTTACTTTTGACATTAATTTTAGGTTCAACGGCAGGGCTGGCCTTCACACTTTCACATACAAAATACAGCTACTCTTGGAAGCATCAAGCTTCCCCCACCAGTTTGGACAAGAGAAGGGACAGGCAGAAGGCAAAATATGAAGGCCAGGAGGGTGGGAACAGGCAATCCATGGGCAGAGGGGAACGACTTACAGTGGAAGGTGATGTCACTGTATGCACGGAGTTTGGAGAAAAAATGGTTGAGCTGCATTCACTGATGGTGGGGGGTTCACAAGACTGCCATCACTGAGACGTGGGCCATGCCAAACCATGACGGGGATCTTTCCATTCCGGGGTACTAGCTGTATAGGAGGTATAGTGGGGTAGTTAGAGGGGAAGAGTGGCTCTATACATGAGGGAAGGGATCACCTGTACAGGAGAGGAGGAGAAGGCAACTAGGACAGAGCTGCTGTGTGTGGTGCAGGTACAGTCATCAAAAGGTAAAAAACTAAGGGTAGGAGAGGTGCACAGGCCACCAGCACCACAAGGACAATTTGGACAGGTAGCTGGGAACCAAAATTATGGAGATGGTCGGCAGCAGGGGAGGTAGTGATTATGGGGGACTTGACTCTGCCTAGGCTGGATTGGAAGATCCTTGCTACTACCCGTACCAGGACTCAGGTGCTGCTGGAGGCATTCCAGAGTGGGTTACTGACACAAAGACTCTTGGAACTCACCAGAGAGAGAGAGAGCAATACTGGACCTGGTTCTGACAAATAGAGTGCATGTGTATGAGGGTGGACGCACCACTGACAGGAACCAACCATCACACTGTGTGGTTTCACCTGAACAAGGAGAAGACTGAAACAAAGACAAGGGTGTTAGACTTCAGGAGGGCAGACTATGGAAAGATGGAAATAATTTTGGAAGGGCACCTTGCCGGGATCAAGAAGGAAATGGGGGTAGACCAGAAATAGGCTATCATCAAGAATGGGCTATTGACACCCACTGAGAGTGCCAAGATGAGGAGCAAAAAATCCAGAGCAAAGAAACTCAACTGATTTGACAGGGAGGTAGCCCAGGTGGTAAATAATAAGAAGGCAGCCTTCAGAAAGTATAAGTGCACCCAGAGGGACAAGGACAGGCAGGAGTACAGCAATAAAGTAAGGGAAGCACGCAAAGCAGTACGACTGGCCAAGGCCAAGAAGGAACTGCAGTGCTTGCAGAGGGGTTGAAAATAGGAGACAAGGACTTCTTTCAGTACATCAGGAAGAACAGGGCTATCATAGTCATGCTGATAAAGGAACAGGGGTTGGTAGAGGGTAGTGTGGTAAAGGCAGAGGTACTTAATTCTCTAGTCTTCACTAAGAAGGACAACCCAGTACAGCAGGGGAGGAAAGGAGGAGGTAAAGGGGAGGGAAAGTTACAGATGAGGAGATTGAAGCTGACACATCCAGGAAGGGATTAAAGGCCCTGAAGGTGGATAAGTCGCTGAGACAGTAAGTATGGCATACACCAGAGAGTTCTGAGGGAGTTAGCGAATGTTCTAGCAGGTCACTCGGTGGACCTATTTAACGCCTCTCTAGAGACGGGAGTGGTACCTCTGGATTGGAGAACAGTATCATGTGGAGTGCTGCTACACAAGAGTGGGCTGAGCTATGACTCTGTTAAATACAGGCTAGTAAGTCTAACCTCAATAGTAGGGAAGCTCACAGAAACCATCCTGAAGGAAAGACTGGTAAACTTTCTGGATAAAAATGGGCTCCATGACAACAGGCAACAGGTTTGTGTCAGGACGGTCCTGCCAGACCAACCTAATTGATTTATTTGATTGGGTAACCAGGATAGAGGTCAAAGGCCAAGCAGTGGATGTACTGTATCTAGATTTCAGCAAGGCCTTTGAATCTGTCCCCCGCAGGCAATTAATTAGAAAGCTGGAGGACTTGGGAGTAGAAATAAAACTACTAGGTGGTTAAAACTCTGGCTGCAAGACAGAACCCAGAAGGTAGTCAGCCTGGTGGCACAGAGAGCAGAGGCACTGTTAAGTACCTTACCTCTCACCATGCTGGTGAGGCAAGTTTGGGAACGAGCTCAGATCACTGAGAGTCAGCGGAGGACCAGGGAGGATCGAGCAGCCGCCTGGCAGCTTTCCTCTCTCAGATTGGGGTGGCATGCTTTCCCGGCTCTTGGCTGCTACCAGGAGGAGGCCTGGTGGCAGCAACAACATACGGGAGGCAGACGTAGGTCAGGGAGGGTGCAGGGAGCCACAGTTCTGAAGCACATGTGCGCCCCTCCATGCACATGCATCCTGTGTGTTACTGCAGACTCTGGGAGTTAGTGGGTAAAAATGGTGGTAGAAAATTGAGCAGACCGGGCTCAGTGAAGCCACGCCCAGATGCCAGGACTCACTATTCCACTTTGACCAGAGGACAGGGTTCTTGGTAGGATTTTTTGTTTAGGGGGTCTAGGACTTTCTGGGGAAAAAAAGGGGGTCCACAGCTAAAAAGTGGGAGTCCCTGTGAAATATTTAGGGTTTCCATTGAAATGAATGCAAGCCATACCCCTGTGCTCGCATGTTTCATGATGTAAGAATCTGTAAAGTGTGGTGGTGCTCCACTGGTTTCTGTAGGGTCTTTTATTTTTTTAACTACAGTTTTTAATGTTTTAGAGGGCCAATTCAAACAAATTAAGGTCACTGCTCAACGGGCCTTGTTGGTTGAACGGTGGCCTACTTAAAAACGGCCCCATGGAAATCAAAGGAGCACACCCCTGCACTCTTCAGATTCTTACATAACAAAACGCGTGAACACTGGAGTGTGGCTCAGGATACAGAAGTGGATGGACTCCCCAGGCCTCGTAAATAAGCATCTCGGAGACTTTCTGAAAAAACAAAACAAAAAAAAAAAACAGTGTGTCCCCAAGCACAAAACGTGCGTAAAGGACAGGGGCACCCCCATCGCTGAAAGCCCTGGAGGAGCATTTTGGACTTTGTGCTGGGGGAAGGGATGGATCCACAAGGTAACTAGCTTCTCCGCTCTGGAGGGAAGACAGGGATGGTCTGAGGTGTCTTGGATTGTGGCCGTGTAACCAGCCAGTGTGGCTCCAGTGGACAAAAACATTTATGGGAGGTGGGGCAGAAGGTAGTGGTCAGGGGTGGGAAGGGATTCTTGGAAGCTAGACCAATCACTCTCGGTGTCCCACAGGGCTCGATGCTCAGTCCGCTGTCATTCAATATCTTTATTAGCGACGTTACAGAGGTGGTAAAAAGAAAAATATGTCTTTTTGGCAGATGACACAAAGCTCCATGGCAGACTTGACACAGAAGAGGGCAGTCAGGACATTAGGGAGGACCTGGTTAAACTAGAGAAATGATCATGTATTTGGCGGCTGGGATTCGATGCCAAAAAGTGTAAAGTAATGCACTTGGGAGCAAAGAACCCAGAGACCACATACTGGTTGGGAAGTGTGCAAATCACCAAGTCAGAGGAGAAGAAAGACTTTGATGTGATCATTACACATGACCTGAAGCACTTAGCATGCAGCAAGAGAGTAGCGGCCAAATCAAATCGAATGCTGGGATGTATAGCCAGGGGAATAAACAGTAGGGAAGCCGAGGTCATGTTACCACTGCACAGGTCACTGGTTCAGCTACAGCTGGTAAACAGAATGCAGTACCACAGCCCTTCCTAAAAAAGACATCAACATAATGGAGACGGTAGACAGAAGGGCAACCAAGATGATCCAGGGACACAGAGCAGGCCTACGAGGAGAAACTCAGAGACCTCAACATGTACTCCCTGGAGGCTAGAAGGGCGAGGGATGACATGATTGAAACCTTTAAATACCTTCAGGGTTTCCACACTGAACTCTGAGAGTCTCTTCAACCTCACTGGCAACAGGACCATTAGGGGGCACTGCCTCAAACTGGTGGGAGGACTCTTCAAGAGGGAAACAAGAAGACACTTTCTTACTGACAGGATGGTGGCAAAATGGAATGAGTTTCCGGAGGACGTTGACTCCTTGAAGAATCCTGACACCTTAAAGAGAGGCTGGGGCAGGATAAAAGGAAAAATCATAAGAAGAGAGGGGTAGATGGGGGGGACATCAAAGGGGAGGGAAAAGTGGACAGCGGGGAGGAAAGCGGATCCCTCAGTAGTTACTGCGGGGGAAGGGGGCTGCAAACTTGAGCAGACTGGCTAGACTGTAAGGCCTTTTCCTGCTGGCAATTTTTGTACATTTGTATGTATTGTTGGCAATATCAGTGCATAATGTGCTTTCACCATTATTATTTTCCATAGCGTTCGCAGAACAAGCCTATGAAAGCAAAGAAGAGTATGAGTTGCTAGTGACGTTTGCATCATAAGTATGGGCAGAAGATAAATGACAATAAGTTGTAAACTACACAGGTTCTGCAGTATCTAATTAAATAATGTGTAGTATTACTAAACTTTAGAAACGGTAAAAAAATATATAATTTTGTATATCGTTACAAAAAAATGGTATTGATATAGTCCGCCGCCAATAAAAAAAATAGTACTGCTTCTATATGTTTGCTGTTTCTTGACTTTGTCGCAACAAACTTACATGTATCAATAATACACTCAAAAAGCAGTTTCAGATCATATGATACATATAGAATAGTACTGACATATAAAAACTATATTAGTTGGACTGATTCTTAATGAGAAGCTTTCCTTTAAGAAATAAAATTAGTTGCTGGGACTAACACTTCCAGTTAGACTTTTCCAAAGATAATTTCTTAAATAGGATACGTTTGGAACTGCTAGGGCTATAAACGTTTTTTAAATGAAAACATAGAAGCAGATTAGTTAATTATAGTTGCACAGTAGCAGCATTATAGTTAGGGTTGAGTAGGCTGTTTAATGTTAAAACCCTAACTTTGCACTTTAATAGCGTTACCCCCATTTCACAGATTTTCACATAATTTTGCAAGTGCGGTCACAGGGGCAAGATATTTTGATGTGTGAAGTTTTGTTCCAGTCAGATGTGCAGATTCTAGAATCCAAATAGTGAAAAACATTGCTTGTTATTGCTGGGTTTTTTTTTGTCATTGCCTAGGACCCAAACAGTTTGTAATTTTGGTCTGAACTTTTCAGGGTAGAAAGGGCTTGCCCCAGAATGGTGCCTTTTGTTGATTTGGTAACAAAAATATTAATCCATTCCAGAGTTATACGGATTTGAAATTTTTGGTTCTGGGCAGGCTCAGTGCAGTCTTTTAGAAAGCTGTTTCATCTAAATAAGAATTTGGCCATTTGGCCACCCAAAAAAGGATTTTGTTTCCTGAGGAGATTGGGGGGGGGGCTGTTTCATCAAGAAAAAATCATCTTTCATATGGCGGCCATTTTGTTTCCGTTTATGTATTTTTTTGAAAACTCAAAAAATCATATCCTGCAGAGACATTAACACATGTACCTTACTGAACGGGACCCCATTAGGTGTATTTTACAGTTAGTTTTTGGAAAAAGGTCCTATACATGTGTTTTTAAAACATTTCAAAAATCTTGTTTCGTGAGACAATTTTCTTGTTTGGCATAGCTTCACTAAACAAAGAATAGGGCCATACAAAACAAGATTAGGTTCATACTAAACAAGAATTTGGACTTAAAGTCTTTTTTCACATTCTTATATCGTATCACCCAATCCAATTTCGTGAGGATGACACAGTCTCAATAAACAAGATTCTTGTTTCGTATGAACCAATCCTGTTTCATGAGAACAACACAATTTCACATAACAGGATTGGTTCACACGAAACAAGAATTTTTGACTTAATTTTTTTCACATTCTTTTTCCATGAACAAATCTTCTTTCGTGAGAATGACAATATCACATGAAACAGGATTGGTTCGTACAAAACAAGAATTTGGACTCTTTTTTTTATGCAATTGAACTTTAACAAGTCATAAAATCAGTCAATGTTTGGAGATATACAGTATAGTCTCAGTGAGTACTAGACACTAACACATAACACTCTCCAGATAAATTCAGGAATCATATAACATTTAAAAGATCCCATAGGATAACACTGCAATTTTAACAAGCCATAACTTCATCCATCTTTGGAGATAAGGGACAATCTATGTATGAAACAAAGGGTCTCGGCGAGTACTGCAACACTAACACATAATAACCCCCCAAATGTAGGGCCTACGTACAGTATATACCATAAAATTAAAAAAATGAAAATTCCCATAGGATAACATCGCAACTTTAACAAGTTTTCAATGAGTACTACAAAAATAAGCCACAAAGAAATGCCAACTGAAAATACACATATGAAAAACATGAAATGAAAATTCCCATATGATAATATTGCTACCTTAACATGCTATAATGGTGTTACTACTCTGAGTTAAAGGTCAATGTATGTATGTATATATAAAAAAAAAGCCTCAATGATTAGTACAAGACTAAAATATGCCCCCAGCCCCGCACCCAAAAAAATTCAGGAGCCATATAAAAACATAAAAATAGCAAAATTAAAATTCCCATAGGATAACAATGCAACTTTAACAAGCTGTAACTATCACTCTTTGGAGTAAACTGACAATCTATGTACCAAAAGAAAGGTCTCAATGACATCCACAAGACTAAGTCCCTAAGAAATACCAACTGAAAATGTACATATTAAAAAATGAAAATTCTCATAGGATAATACTGCAACCTTAACAAGCTATAACTCCATCATTGGCCCCTATGCATAATGGGGCAGAAAATATGCGCCACAGGAGCGTACCCCACTCACGGAGCTCCACACCTGTGGACAGGTGCGCATCAGGTGACATTCACGGCCACCTGTCCGGAGCCCTGCCCCCGGCGTGCAGGTTTGCAGAGGGCGGACAAGGGTGGAGTAGCAGACTCGGGCAGGCAGCCAATCTGATGCCTGGTCTGGGTCCCCCCATGGATCCCTTACGTGGCAGGTGGATCGGACAGCCGGTGGTGGTGGAGGTGTGAGGGGGCAGTGCCACCAACCATCTTGTGAGGCGGCACTAGAACACAGGTACGAGTTTGGGGGTTGTGTTGATGGTGCCGGGGGGACCCCAGCGCATGCCCAGAGGTGTTGGGGGCGTCTGCATCCTGGTGCTGGTGTCCCTATGTGTGTGTATGGGGGGGGTGTATATGGCTGGTACAGAGATGGGGCACGGCTGGGAGCTGGGTTGGGTGGCACTGGGCAGCCAGTGGCGACTGGTGCTGGAGACCTGCTGATGGGATACAGTGGCTATCTCCCAGGTCCAGGTGGCGGTCGGTGTACGCGGGGTACATACGGGACTTACAGCGGGGTTCTCCCTGGTATACCCTGCATCCTCCTCCGTGGGCAGCAATACGTGCTGTAGTGCATGGCGCATAGTGCTGGCACGCTTCGGCGCATTGCTATCTGCGGCTAGGGGGATCGGTGCTTAGGGAACTACCCGTCCAGTTAGTGCATC